>CAWUFW010005087.1:760000-1409077 GCA_963921515.1 Calotriton arnoldi
ACAAAATTCTGGGCAGCAGTTTTGGTTGCTTGCTATGTACTTTATTCAAGTATTCAGACCAATCTTATCGGGCCCCACTGCTTTCTTTAAATCTGAGTCATTGAAGGCATTAGTTATTTCGAGCAGTGTAATTTCTTTACATAAATTTCCAATTTCCCATTCATCCGGTATCCGATCAGTCGGTGTGAATTTAGGATTTTTCTTGTTTTCTTTTTCAATTATGCCTTTGTAGTATTGGAAAATTTCATCAGCACTGATTTGGCAAGTGGCATCTTCTGCCCCATCAGTGATAATCCTGGCAATTTTCTTTTTGTCCTTTTTAAACATTGCCTGGTATTCTTTATAGCTGCCCTTTGCTTTTGCATATTTTTTCTTGTGCGTCCGATTAATCCTTCCGTTTTTCTTGTCTTTCTTTGTTATCTTGTTTTCTACTGAGGCATTCTGGTGCTCATCTTGAGCAGAGTTCATAGGCTCATTATCGAGTTCGCTTGCTGGTTCTGTACGATTTGCTGGTACAGGACTTATATCAGTGGTGTTTTCTGAGATATAAGTCACTATCTCATCCATCAGATCCATAGCAGCATCGTGTTGCTCTATGTTCTTGGTGTACTTCTCGACTACTGTGATTCTATCTTCCAGCTCAACAAAGTTCTTGATTTTTTGCGCACGTTTGCGATTGATAAAGTCTCTGCGCTTTTCTGTTGTTACTTCCACTGTAACCTCTGGTTCATCGCAAGAGTCATTCTCGGAAACACTTGATGCTTGCAGTACATCTTTTGCCGATTTTTTTCTCCTATCTCTTCTATCTCTTCTTTTTTCTGCAATTTGTTTGCTGTTTTTATTGTCAAAATGTGGAACCATCAGCGCATTAATATTTCTCTTGTTCTCATACACTTTTTCCAATTCTGCTAATAGCAGTATTTCTTCCTGTGACCATAATTTTGATGGCTTGCTGCTTGCTAGAGCCGTTAGTCTAGCCTCATTTTGCGCTCTTGGATGCGCATGCCGAGCATGTTGTGAAACTCCAATCTTTGTTCCGAATCTGAGGTCACAGAAGCTGCACAGGAATGGCAGCACTCCTTTTTGAGGTCTTCCTTTACATTTGGCATAATGGCACGCAATATTGTGGTATTCAGCTTCTTTGTCACATTTTGAACAATAAGTTTTGAGATAGAAGCCTTTATGCTTGTTGGAGACATGTTTTCTCAATTCTTTAAAAGTTCCCAATATGTCTCCACACAAGTCACATTTATACTTTTCATTTGGGTATTTCCAATATGTGACTTTTTTCGTGTAGTCACTTTTCTTTGTTATTAGTTCTTTGCTGACCTCGTATACATTAGGTAGATGTTCAAAGTTGGTTGTAACAATGTCATTCTTGGCTGAGGAGGCCACAAACTCGATAGTTTCGCTGAGGTATACTGTTGTGTCTTCTTCTGCTACGGAGGGTGAACTAGGGTCTATATCGTGATCTGAATCGTTGTTGCTTGTTGCATTGTTTGAAGCGGGTGCTGGTTTGTCAAATTCGGTGAGGAGGTTAATGATTTCTGGGAAAGATAGCACCTCCTTTCGCCATCTTAACGGGGTTTTTAATCGCCAGGAACTACCCCATCTGGAATTGTGTTCGTTTGCTTCGCCATTTCTCACTATCACGCTCTCCGCCATGATAGAACCTTGTTTGGCCTGTCTCCATAGACTTTCCTACGAATAGTCAAGCACTATAGAGGCAGTTACCGGCGGGACCACTGGGAGGTAAAGGCCACTATAACTGAGAATAGGTTAAGAGAGTCA
Organism: Calotriton arnoldi; assembly: GCA_963921515.1. NCBI lineage: Eukaryota > Metazoa > Chordata > Amphibia > Caudata > Salamandridae > Calotriton > Calotriton arnoldi. Next base: position 761,792 of record CAWUFW010005087.1, read on the forward strand.
TAGTTACTCCCGACGTTTACCCGCGCTTCATTGAATTTCTTCACTTTGACATTCAGAGCACTGGGCAGAAATCACATCGCGTCAACACCCGCCTCGGGCCTTCGCGATGCTTTGTTTCAATTAAACAGTCGGATTCCCCTGGTCCGCACCAGTTCTAAGTCAGCTGCTAGGCGCCGGCCGAGGCAGAACGCCGGCCCGCGCCTCTGGGGAGGGGGCACAGGGAGAGGCGACCACCGCAGCTGGGGCGATCCACAGGAAGGGTCCGGCTCGCGTCCAGAGTCGCCGCCGCCCCGGAGGGAGGCGCCTCGTCCAGCCGCGGCACGCGCCTAGCCCCGCTTCGTGCCCCAGCCCGACCGACCCAGCCCTTAGAGCCAATCCTTATCCCGAAGTTACGGATCTGACTTGCCGACTTCCCTTACCTACATTGTTCCAACATGCCAGAGGCTGTTCACCTTGGAGACCTGCTGCGGATATGGGTACGACCCGGCGTGAGATTTACACCATCTCCCCTGGATTTTCAAGGACCAGCGAGAGCTCACCGGACACCGCCGGAACCGCGAAGCTTTCCAAGGCTCGGGCCCCTCTCTCGGGGCAAACCCATTCCAGGGCGCCCTGCCCTTCACAAAGAAAAGAGAACTCTCCCCGGGGCTCCCGCTGGCTTCTCCGGGATCGTTTGCGTTACCGCACTGGACGCCGCGAGGGCGCCCGTCTCCGCCATTCCGGGTTCGGGGATCTGAACCCGACTCCCTTTCGATCGGCCGAGGGCAACAGAGGCCATCGCCCGTCCCTTCCGATCGGCGCTCGCCCATCTCTTAGGACCGACTGACCCATGTTCAACTGCTGTTCACATGGAACCCTTCTCCACTTCGGCCTTCAAAGTTCTCGTTTGAAACATGGGATGAAGTTAGACAGTTACAGGATGAGGCAGATGCAAAAGAAAAGGAACTCTGGATTAAATCAGGATGCACAAGAAGAGCAGATGATGAAGTATGAGTGTGTCCAGATGGTAGACCGACAATGCCAGATAGTTTATTATCACAAATGGCAAGAGTATATCATGGAGCTACACACATTCGGAGGGTTGCCATGAATAGGCATTTTAGGCAGACATGGTACAATCCCAAGTTTAGGCTAATTGCAGAGAGTCTCTGCCAGTGATGTTTGACATGCCAACAGCAGAACCCAGGTAGAAAGACAGTTGTCAGTTGGGGAAAAATTGGAAAGGCAGAGGGACCATTTACAAGACTGCAACTTGACTTTATAGAGCTGCCGCCGTGCAACAGTTTGAAGTACGTCTTTGTCATTGTGTGTCTGTTTTCTCGATGGGTAGAAGCCTATCCCACAAGAAGGAATGACAGCCTCACAGTTGCCAAACTACTGTTGAGAGAACTTATTCCCAGGTTTGGATTTCCAGTCACTTTGGAATCAGATAGAGGACCTCATTTTAACAATGAGATGATTCGATTAATTTGTACAGCTTTCAAAGTTGAGCAGAAACTACATTGTACCTATCGACGAGAAGCTTCTGGAGTGGTTGAGCAGCTCAATGGCACAATAAAATCCAGGTTAGGAAAGGTGTGTGCATCCACTTCACTGAAATGGCCTGATGCTTTGCCCCTTGTAATGATGAGTCTTAGAAGCATCCCTGACAGAAGAACAGGATTGAGTCCTCATGAAATTCTCATGGGAAGAGCAATGAGACAAGCATTTGTACCTGGAAACAAACTGATGAATATAACTGATGATCTAGTGTTGGACTATTGCAAAGGACTAGCTGATCTGGTACGTTCTGTGTCTCACCAGGTTGGAGAAGATGCAACCACAGCACAGCCGAATCAAGCTCATGATATGTGTCCAGGAGACTGGGTTATGGTAAAGAAGCACACAAGAAAATCGTGTTTAGAACCCAGGTGGAAAGGACCTCATCAAGTTATATTGGTCACAACGACAGCAGTAAAGTGTGCTAGCTTGCCAAACTGAATCCATGCCAGTCATACACAAAGAGTTCCAAGTCCACCTGAACGACAAGAGCAGCAACTGGTAGAGCAAAGAGAAGAACCAGAAGCTGAAAGTTGTGAAGTCGAAGAAATCAGCGAAACAGACTCTGAAGAATGCATCAATGATGAACAACCAAGTACAAGTCAAGTAGGGTGGGCACCAGATACTGGGTCTCAAGAGACTGCTGTAGAGGCCGAGGAAGAGCAAGAGATTGAAAGACCAGAACAAATTGAAACAGAAAATCCAGATCAAGCTCAATCAAAAGAAGAAAAAGAAAGACTGACAGGTTCAGAACAAATTCAGTCAACAGAAGAATCTACTGCAGGAAATTCAGATCAAGCTCAATCAAAAGAAGAAAAAGAAAGACTGACAGGTTCAGAACAAATTCAGTCAACAGAAGAATCTACTGCAGAAATTCGGATCAAGCTCAATTAGAGTTAGAAAAAGAAGGACTGAAAGATCAAGAAGAAATTCAATCAACAGGAAGAAAGAAATCAGAAAGTCCAGAACAAGCTCAGCTAAGGGAGTTCCCCAGGGTTCAATTTTAAGCCCCACGTTGTTTAACATATACATGAGTCCGCTGGCCACCATCGTGGAAGGTCATAAGGTGTCTATTGTATCCTATGCTGACGACACGCAGCTTATCATCACATTGTCCCAAAACCCAGGAATTACCACCCACCGTTTCTCCCAATGCATGGAGGATGTAACAGCGTGGATGTCTAATCATTGTCTGCAATTGAATGGCAGAAAAACGGAGGTAATGATAGTAGGTAAAACGCCATCCATCTGGTCGTCAGCATGGTGGCCTGAGACTCTCGGCCAACTTCCAACTCCCAAGACAGAAGTCAAAAACCTAGGAGTCTGGCTTGATTCCAATCTGACATTTGAGAGTCAGATTCGGAAAGTCACATGTAAATGTGTTGGGACACTAAAAATCCTGAGGAAGGTCCTCGACCTATTACCTTCAACGCCAGGAAAACTATTGTACATGCTGTGGTCACCTCTCAGATTGACTACGGCAATGTCCTATACTTAGGCGCATCTAAAAAAAGAATCATGAAACTGCAATCAATACAAAACGCAGCAGCCCGCCTAGTGCTGAATCTACCAAAAAGAACGTCCATATCTAAAGCCTTAGCCAGACTGCACTGGCTACCAGTCAAAAAGAGAATACTGTTCAAGACAATGTGCCATTTCCATCGTATTCTGGCAAATAAAGGACCACGATACCTTCAAACTATGATAGCAACCTACACACCTAGCAGCAACCTGAGATCCGGAGGCAAAGTGTTAGTAAGGATTCCCAGAATCAAAAAGGCGAGGATGGGCGGTCGCTCCTTTAGATTCCTGGCAGCCAAACACTGGAATACTCTACCTGTTGAAATAAGAACTGAGCCCAGTGAAACGACTTTCCGGAGAAAGCTGTAGACATGGCTCTTTCCCACCAGTTAGTTAATTGACCATAGACCTCCTATGACAGACCTAGTTTAGGAATACCGATCCTGTATGACGCTATGCCCTACTGTCCGCTATTTTCTTTCAGCTACTAGCGCGGGGACACACCGGCGGTGTAACCATGCGCTTTACAAATGTATAAATAAAATAAATAAATAAATAAAATAAAATAAAAGAACACTAGAAATAGGCGAAGAAGGTGAAAAGGCAGTACAAACAAAGAGGGTCAGAAAAGGTGATCACTGGTCAAGTGGAGTAAAAGGACTAAGATATGTTTTAAGAAGAAAAACAGGGAAAGAACAAGAACAAGTAAATGAAGTATCAAGTCAAACCGAGCAAGAACAACTAAGAAGAAAATCTTTACGAAAATCAAAAAGAGTGAAAGTTCCAAGCAGAAAATATAAGGCTCCTGAATGGACATATATCATCCTTGAGGACTTTGAGAATCTTGATCTGAATGAAGAACAAGAAAGTGTCACTATTGAAGGAATTGATGAAAGCAAATTGAGACCACCTTAAAAAGAAAAGACTTTGGCACAAAGGGTGGAAATTGACAAACAAACAAAGAAGAGAATAAAAGAAACCGAAGAAGAAAAGAAAATAAAGACAAAAGGGGATCAAAGATGAAAAGCTTTTGAAGTGTGGGATCACACAAATATTTTTTTTACATTTTAATTTTTTTAGAATAAATTTTAGAATTTAGAAGAAAAATTTAGATATTGATCAATTTTAGAAAACTAAAAATGGCAGAAACAAAAGTGACTGAGCATTCGAAATCTAGTTTAAAACGAAGATATGTTAAATGTTGTTTGTGCAGTGTTTTAATACTAATGTTAATGTGGTTATTGCTAACTGTTGTGATACCTGTTCTAATGGTAACTAATAACAGAAATAACACTAATACAAGTGATCGAGTAAATGCATTTACTAAAAGGACAACTACCACTAATTTAGAGCAAATGGATGAGAGCATGTATCAACATGACAAATCAAATAGTGATTCGTCATTAAATGTATTTACTAAACTTCTTTATGAATACGTAGATACGATGGATGTGAGTGATTGTTATGTTTGCATGAAGTTACCTTCGTCTGTTTCAGAGGGGTGACATATCACCATCTTCCTTTAACATATGGTGTGTCATGTAGTGTTGTGTCCAGTTTGTTCTATGTAACAGGGAAATTGCAGTATTATTATTCGAATATGGATTTAGTATTTTCAGAAATTCCTATTCGAAGAAACCTGAACCCAGTGCTTAGTGCTAAAGATGCAGAATTCATGGGCGAGTTCTTCTTAACAACGAACCCAATAGATATAACATATGCTCATAAGAATAATCTAACCTGTATTTTGCGTGATGAAGAAAAAGATTTTCTAAATTTAGTAGAGGAAAGAAGACAGGATTTTCAAAAGAAGGCTGTTGAACAGAAATCACATGTACCTCCATGGGTTAATAAGGAAGGGGACTATAAGAAAGGCGAGATTCATGCTGCAATGTCCCTAGACTTGTCAAAATTTGGAAAATTCTGTCTGCATAGACTAAAAACTGACTATAACAACATTTTCATTGGTTCTAGTGAATGTGAACACACCTTCCTAATTATGGGGGGATGGGGACTAAAAGGTGGAACTGATCCTGTTTTTCCAGGAATATATTACGTGTGTGGTAAAAATGCCTATTATAGTTGTTATTTTGGAATAGTATTTCCAAAAGTGTATCACATAACTAAGAACAATGAAATTGATGTAATAAGTCAAGGACTAAAACAGAGTAAAAGAACAAGTTTTTCAGAAATAGTAGGTGATATATTCGGTGCACTGATACCAACAGTTGGAGTCATATTGAATTCACATAAAAAGCGAAAATTGTCAACAATAGTTAATCGGCTATCAACAGATACTGCTGGGGGATTCTTAATGATTAATACCAAAATGGTTGCAATTAGTTCTATGGTTTTGAAAAATCGACTTGCACTTGATATATTATTGGCAAAAGAGGGTGGAGTCTGCGGCATATTGAAAGTCCAACATTGCTGTACATATATCCCAGACAAAAGTAAAGGTATTGAGGGAAATATTAAGAATATTACAAATATTCTTGACGATTTGACCCAACTGGAGGTTGACGGTGTCTGGGAAAGACTTAGTAAAAGTATTTCCGCTATAGGTAGTTGGTTTTCCACTTTAGGGAGTAGTCTATTAGGGAAGATCCTAATACCTGTAATTTCAATAGCAATAATAGCTCTGATAATGATGATGACATATAAATGTTGCAAGAGTAAAACAAGAGCAAGAATGGTGGCCGAAATAAAGAATAAGAGAATGGGAAGAAAGAGAAATAGGGAAGAGATTGAGTTAGAGGAAATGAAAGGAAGTTTATATGATAAAATGAAAGAATTAGACATGAAAAAGAAAAACGAAGAATTAGTAGAAAGAGAGGAAGACACTAAAAATTAGATGAATAAAGTTGACACTTGGTAATGATGGGTATTTTATGATGGCTCAAAAATGCCATCAGAGGGGGGATTGATGGAGCAAGGATTCAAGAAAAATGAAACTTGCTCGTAGAAATCCTCCATTAACTTTCACTAATCGTTAAAACGGTAGATGAGATGAAACTAATATACACCAGACACCGACACATGGGGAGAAAAGCTTACGCATGCTTAAATTAATGAGGAATAAAATGCAACGCTACTAAAACCCGCTTTAATTTGCGAAAACGCTTTGCGCATGTGCAAACCTGAACTACGCAGAGATAATGTGACTAACTCGCTTTGAGAGGGAAAAACCTCACGCATGCGCAAGAAAGACTAACATGCAGTCTTGAGGTACCGCATGCCCGGCATCTGCTTGCTCGAATTTAAAAGAAAGCTGCTGTTATTAATGCTTTTGCCCAGAAAGAAAATAATAACATGGGATAGAGTAGAAGTGGGTGGTGAACAGTGAGAATTATATGTTTAAGAAAATAACATCTGTTTATGATTCTTTTATTAATAGTGTGCATTCGGGCCTGCTACAGTATGACAAAAAAGAAAATGGTGACAAGTAACCGAAAGTTGCGTATGCTCAGTGAATTCATGAAGTGACCCGGTGACCGAAGGAGCTGAATGAATGCCAAAAATCAAGGACAGAAGACATGAGAAAAAGAAGACATGTATCACTCGTCTATGTAGCCTGCATTGAATGTATTATTGCAAATGGCAACAATATATGCATGGGAAGAGGACGACATGAATGAGCTAAAGGGGAAGGGCTAGCTAACAATAAGTTAACTAATGAAAATGAATATGTCAGCATGGTGTGACGAAGACTCCCCTAACCCCGTCCAATCATATTCCGTATTTTAGTAAAATTTGCAACTCTTGAGGGTGGGACATGTAGAAATAAAGACTATAACTAGAGTGACTTGAGTTAAGTAAATTAGCATAGAGCTTGCATGGAGAGAAGCTGCTGCACGTGAATGCTGAGAGAGAGAGAGACGAGAGCAGACTCGGAAGATTCAGATCCGAAACGACCGCCTGATTAGATTAGAAGATTTGCGGAAGTACATCAAGGAGGGAGAGAGTGTAAGAGAGGGAATCGCCCTGGTGTGTCGGGTTTGTAGAGAAGTCTAGTAAGTATCAGTCCTGTCCTGATCCTGTCCTATAGTCTTTGTCTCCTGATCCTAAGTCAGGGGACCCCCACCAGTCCTTTGGCCAGATGGGTGGTTTTAGGTGGTATTAGGTAAATGTCATTCTGTCCCTAAAATTTGCATATTTCTTTGCAAATGTGTGTTATTATGTGCCTTTTGTCTCTACATCTATCCACTCTTATGCATTTGTTTTGTTGAATGAGTTTGTGTAATTGAATGTATTTTACTAAATGATTTTTCTCTCTCCCATTGAAGAATGATGGAGTTTGCACTGTGAATCTGTAATTGATGAGCGTTCAACTTATGACTGAAATTTTAGATAAAGCTTATGAATCTTACTCAGAGACTGGTTATTTCACTAAGACATTTACATTAGTTAAGAAGTTGTTAATATCACCATCAACTAACTCAACTAATGGTCCATCGACCAGAGGAAGAGTGTTGATTCGTGAAGATTAGTTCGGTAATGAAATGACATTTCAACCTGATTTATGGTTACAGGGAAATAACTAATCAGAACTTAAGTGAATTATAAAACTTGACCCCCCAGCGGATTGGCCAGGGAGTGTGGATGAGCATTTTTGGATAAATGTATATGGGCCCATTGAAACATTCAGTTTGTGTGAAATATTCAACCCTGGCCGTCGCGCTGGATCAAGTACATGTCCTACTTTTTAAATACATTGCTCCCTGCTCTCTGGGCTGTTAAGGGCCTACCCTAGGGAGGGCTTATATGTATTAAAAAGTAAGGCTTGGGCCTGGCAAAAAGTTTATTTTGCCAAATCAGAATGGCAGTTTAAAACTGCATGCAAAGGCTGCAATGGCAGGCCTGAGACATGTTTAAAGGGCTACTTATGTGGGTAGCACAATAAGTGCTGCAGGCCCACTGGTAGCATTTAATTTACAGGCTCTGAGTGCATGTAGTACCACTTTACTAGAGACTTATAAGAAAATTAAAAAATATGCCAGTTGGGGACAAGCCAAAGTTGCCATGATTTAAGGAGTGAGCACATGCACTATAGCATTGGTTAACCGTGGAAAAGTGCAGAGTCCTAAGTTCAACAAAAATAAGATCAGAAAAATATGGAGGAGTAAGGCAAAAAGTTTGGGGGAAGACCAACCTAAGGCTGACAGGTATAACACGTGGCACCAGGGCCCCTGAGTATTAGGGGCCCACTGAACCCATTTCTTTCTTTTATTATGCAACCAGTGCGTTGACAACCATTTTCATTGACACTCTTGCTTCTCCCTTGAACCCCTCACACCCCCCAGTCTCACTATCCCTCATACCCCCCGCTTGATGACTCCGAATTGCATGTAGACCAAATCATGACCATCCTGAAATCTCCATTCAAGCCAGTGTCAGCCTTCTCAGCAGTATCTCTTTTTGCCTGGGTGTCAGATCTGATTAACTTTGGTAAACAGTGACAGGATTCACAGACGGTTGGGAGAGACACAGGTTGAGTAATCATTGTGTAGGAGCAAAGCCAGAGCTGGAAACGGAGTAGGTTTCACGGCCAGGCAGAGAGCAGAAATTTGTGGGCCAGAGGTGCCTGGTGACCTTCTCTGTTCCATCATTGTGTAACTGACTCTCCCCCAGCCTTGAGGCCGGCCAGGAGACCTTATGATTTTCATACAGACCGAGCCATCTGCAGCTGCAGAGAAAACATTTCATTATTCTGCTTCGCACACTGGATGCAATTTACAGTTAAGCCCGGTCCAGGCCCTGATGCCCTGTTTGTCGGGCACAGCATTCTCGAGTGGGGGGACCTGCTCTCAGGACAGTGGTACATCCACTTAAACATACATATGTCTGTGTGTCTGTCTGCCTTCCAGCCTGCTTGCCTGCATGCAAGCTTCCCTGCACTACAGCTCCACAGCTCCAGCACCTGCTCTGTTCATCTACCTGACCTCTTACCATTGTAATCACCAGATGACAGCCTTCTGCAGAGCATCTCCTCTGTCTCAGCCCCTCCTTTAATCTGATGTGTTGTTAGTGTGTGCTTCTTTCCCCCTCCCCCACACTATCAACATGCAAAAGGCCCAGCCACGCTGCCACCCCCTGGGTGCAGCAGAAGAGGGGCTGATCAGCGCTGCAGGGATATTTACATTTGGATAACGGTTAATTAAATGCAAGTCGTCCACAGTGCTGACCTGGCCCTCTTCTGCTACACCCAGAGAGCTTTCAGACTGCAGTGTTCATATGTTGTGTTCATGCTTAGTGCTGGAAGCAGAGAGCTCTTAGCTCTCTCCAGTCGCGGTCCGTGTAGGAGTGCCGGCCGGGCGGTGACGTGGGGCGGGGGAGGGGCAGGGTGGGGGGTAGCAAAGTACGGATTACGGACTAATACAGGTAAGTAAACATTTAAATCAATGAAACGAATTTCGTTGCGCGCACTGCATCGCAGTTGGCGGCCCGGCCGGCACTCCTACACGGACTGCAACTGGCTCTCTCTGTCCATTCTCTCCATGAAGTTCTACTGTTGCCAGGTAGCATTACTGTTAGGAATGTATTGTTTAAAGACTGTGGGCGGTTGGAGCTGGATGGGAAGCTGGCTGTGAAGTCCTGTCTACCGTGCAGCCTTAACAATAAATCAACTTAAACCTACCTTCGTCCGGCGTGATTACTACAAAACCTGTAAGGGAGGAAGGGACGGTATGCACCAAAGCTTGGTCCTTTTTTACACAGCACGAACCTTGCCAAAGGGCATAAGAGTGCTAACAACAGACACAGAGACTATGTTACACATTTTTGTGTTTCGAAACAGGGAGATATACAGAATACTGAGCCAAGGCCGATTCAAACCTGTCTCCCCACCATACATTTTTGAGAGCTGTAACCATTAGGCCCATCGCCTCCATGAAAGCGCGGCTCACTCTGGGCTCGATGTTCCAAGAAAACCGTGAACTGAGCCAGAGCCAGGCATCAGACTCGAGCCTGGCTCGAGCTTTCAATGGCTCGCCCACCTCTAGTTCCTGCGTCTCTTCTTCTATGTGTCTTTTGCAGCTATGTCTCCTTCTCCAGATTTCTCCCTGCCACTATTTCCGCTGCTTTCTTTTGCGTTTCCTGTTTCAACCCTTTATCCCTGCTCTCTCCTTTGCTGCACCCTTCCTTACCTCTTTTCTTCTCTTTTCTGCCTTCTGTTGCCATTTTCTCACTCTTACCCTACCTTACCTTCTCTTCAATTTTTCAATTTTTTTTACCTGACATTCCCTTCCTCTATGTCATTTTCCATCTATTTGACCATTCATTTCTCATTCAGTCTCATCTCTCCTACCCTGTCTTTTCTTCACAAAGACATCCTCTCTCTTTGCATCCTTCATTCTCTGTCTTTCTTCATCCCTCTATCTCACATTCTTTCTTATTTTTACCCTTCTCCTTCCTCCGGTTTCTCCTATTTCTCATTCCTTCTTTTTGCCCTTTCCTCCTTTATCCCTCCCATTTTTGCTTTGCTTTATTTCTTCTTCCAGCTACATCCTTTGCCCATGCATCCTATTCTCTCCAAGTCTGCCTCCGTCCACCCATCTCTCCTTTACTCTCTCTTTCTTTTCTCTATTTCTACTTCTCTCTGTAGTCTTTTATTTCTGTTTTCTCTCTTGCTCCCTATCTTACTAGTTCATTTACATTTTTATTTAAGGTTTTTGTAACGAGCTAAAAAACACAAGTGGGGATACAGCTCTGCTCACCTGCTCCTGGCTGTGGTGTCGCATTCTAGTCTTCCGATCACCACGTCATGTGCCGCTATGCCTTGTGGGATAGGTGGGATGGCATTGTGTAACGGGGCACTGGCAGCTGTGGATGTCCCGCTCTCCCTCTCCAAATAAAGACGAACTTCAACACCACCCATTGTGCCTGCGCCTCATTACGGGGAAGGTTTCTACATTACAAACTGGCGACGAGGCGGAAGAACCTCAACATTTCAGCCGATTGAGCACTACAAGTCCGCGACGAGAATCGTGCATGAAGTACGTCACGGGACACTGCTGGAGCCAAGCTCACCACAACCCAGGTCAGTCGGAGAGGGAGAGCGGCGAAGAAGCGGTAGGCTTCTAGGGATTTATACTCGATCCCTCTTCAATGCGCACCACAGCTTCAACCGTAATTCAGCCTCGAAGGAACACGCCCAGCCCATTTGAAATTGCGCGCCAATTAACCCAGTCACACAGAAGAGCGCAACGCGTCGGAGGCCATTTTAGGAGCCAGCTAGTGTTGGCCATCTAAGACGCGCATGTGTGAGAATACACGCATTCTGCTTGCACAATCTGTCAGCAATCTTCGTCATATTTCAGCAACGGCACATCACGTCTGCAAGCACTTACGGCTTCTCTACTTCAGGCTGTCAACCTCCGTGCTGGCCGTCCGGCAGCGTGTCCTGAGCACATGTTCCCACAGTGACATGCACACTTCCTTCATTCCTGGTAGTCATCAGTGGTCAGGTCAGCCCGCCTGGGTTTTTAGTGACTTTCTTTAGGCATGTGTGTGTGCATCCTCTCAGTGACAAGCCTTCCTGGGTATACTGGGCTTTGCTCAATTTAATAAGCACCGCCACCGTTCACGGTTGCAGATGGCTGGTTGCCGTGCCTTCTCACTTCAGCGTTCTTCACTTAATAAAGCCCTTTGACAACGGATGCCAGCGAGAAGGGATTAGGGGCTGTCCTGTCCCAACGATCCACGGATGGTGCAGAAACCCCCATAGGTTTTGCATCACGTTCCCTCGCCCCTAACGAGGAGAAGTTCAGCGTCATCGAAAAGGAAATGCTAGCATCCATTTGGGCCATGGAAAACGTTTGCCAGTACCTATGGGGCTCCCGGTTTACCCTCAGAACGGACCATAAACCGTTGATTAAAGTCCTCACGTCCAGTGGTCATGCAAATGCTACCCCATGCATTGCCAAGATGACGCTCAGACTATTGGATTTCGTCTACAACGTAGAGTACCTACCAGGAAAGAAGAACAAGGTAGCGGATTACCTTAGCCGTTCTGCTGCCATGGAGGGGGCACTAATACACAGTGAATGGGACGAGTACAATGTAGCATTCACGACAGAACAAGAGAACATTATCAGTGCACAGGATTGGGAGACAGCCTACGACAAGGATCCTGAACTCTCGCAAGTGAAAATATTTGTTACACAGGGATGGCCTGAGAAGAGGCACATGAGAGACGACCTCAGAAAATATTGGGAGGTGCGTGATGAGTTGTCCATCAGCGAAGATACCATATTTGTATTAAGAGGAGACAAAGTAGTTCCCCCGAGAGAGTTAGTGGACCGCATCCTCAGCATAATCACGAAGGACACCTGGGAATCATGAAGTCGAAGAGGAGAATGAAACAGTCGTACTGGTGGCCAGCCATTGACAACTACGTGGAGAAGTATGTGAGAGCATGCGAACATTGCGCCAACGCAGACAAGTCGCTGACCATGCTAAGACCCCCTTTGGGAGAGTTCACCACTCCCAACAACCCCTGGGAGGAATTGTCGATCGACATTCTGGGCCCTATCCTAGACTCTTGGGGGATACCCAAATGTGTTATTGTCCTAGTTGACAGATACTCCAAGTGGCCGGAGGTAGAAGTGTGCGAGAAGGTGGACATGGATGCTGTCATTTCTTTTCTCACCAATGCATTCTTGAGGGAAGGTATTCCGAAAGTCATTACATGCGACAATGGCCCCCAGTTCACTTTGCAGAAATGGACGGCCTTCATCAGGAGGAACGGAGTCATGGCAAAACACACCCCAGTGTATCACCCAGCAGGTAATGGCCTAGCTGAACGGTTCAACCGGGTGATCATGGGTTCTGTTCAAGCAGCCATCAGCGCGGGCAAGAGCTGGGAAACAGAAATCAGAAGCACGGTGTGAGCATATCACATAACACCCACCCTAACTGGATACAGCCCTTTCAAGATCCTAAGAGGAAGGGAACCGTTCACAAGAGACAACAACGTATGGATGTACCTGAAACTACAGAGCAAATGGTCACCGGCAGTAGCCAGAAGCAACATAGAGAAGGCACAGAAAATTTACAAAGACAACTATGATCGGAGGCATGGAGTGAAAGATGTCTCATTAGCAACGGGGGATTGGGTCAGGGTAAAACTTGGCAACTTATGCAAGAAAGGTAACAGCAAGTTCAGCAAGCCCCTACAAGTCAGATAACTTTACTCCCGTTCCGCTTTGCTGAGCGATGGCAAGGTGTGGTCGCAAAGTAGAATGGCCAAATGCAACAAAGTCATCAGATGGAACAAGGACTATGCTACCACGAGCACCAGATATGGTGGGTGGGGGTCCGACAATGAAGAGGATGGTTTCGCCACAGGTACACAGAGCAATGGCAAGATGAGGGAGACAAGGGGGATGCCGGTACCACAGTAGAGACAAATAACTCTGATTTCACACAGCACACTCCACCTCAAGAAACCAACGACACAGACAACCCAGACATTACGCAAGGGGCTTCCACCTCACATGACAGGGGCCCGGATGGGAGCACTATGGAGGCCAGTTCTCGCACAGGGGAAGCACACGAGTCCCAGGTTCCTCTCACGCGCACCCGCACGGGAAGGACAGTGGTGTTACCCAAGAAATATAACGAGTATGATATGTAACCCACACCCTTCCTCAACCGTCCTTTCTTACCACCTTGCAGTCACAGTATAATGATCTTCACGCCTCTGTGTTCTCCACTTTATTTCTTCTTTCTTTATTCCTTTTTCTTTCCTTCTCTCTCTCTCTCTCTCTCTCTCATTCTATCTCGCCTATCTTTTTATGCTCCTTGACAAGCAGCAGTTGTAATTGTTGTTCTCCCGCGGCTCCTCCGTTGAGGCGCCACCTCGCTTATGCACTGTGTAAACGTATTGTTCAGTTAACCTATTTTGGTTGTTGCTAAGGGGAAAGATGTGTGGTGTTGCATTCTAGTCTTCCGATCACCACGTCATGTGCCGCTATGCCTTGTGGGATAGGTGGTACGGCATTGTGTAACGGGGCACTGGCAGCTGTGGATGTCCCGCTCTCCCTCTCCAAATAAAGACGAACTTCAACACCACCCATTGTGCCTGCGCTTCATTACGGGGAAGGTTTCTACATTACACTGGCGACTTCATGTGATCTGGTGTGTTCAGACCTACAATTACCTGCAAAGTCTGGGCCCAATAATTCCGGGCCTTCAAACATCAGGCATGCAGACACCTGTGTAGCTGCAGAGGCTGCAGGCAGCGGCTGTGTCCGGCCTCCACCTGCAAACATCCTTCAGCACGGGGGTAGCAGAACAAGCTCCCACAGCCGAAGTAAAAAGAAGTCTGCCCCCCAAAGACCCATACTGGCAAATGAGCATTCACCATCCATTTCAAGCGGATTGTAAAAGACTGCAGAGCTTGGTCCATGCTTTCCCCAGCAAGGAGAAATCATGCAGAATTGGGCCCAGTGTTCTGGGTCTCCATGCTATTCCCCTTTATGGGGGAGCCACTTAGAATTCGCATTATCTCACGGGGAGGTACTGCCTGGTTTTGGCGCTTCTGACTCTGGTAGCTCTCCCTGGAGAATACAAGAACCCTCAGATGGATTGGGAGAGAGTTCTACAGAGAGAGTCCTTGTACATGAAGAATTCTCCCTCCAGGTTTTCTGTAACAGAAGGCCGAATGAGCAATACATTGTGGTTTGTTGATCTTAATCTACTCGATGGAAGGTAAGGACCAAACAAAAAACAGACCAGTTGTTGGCGGGATAATGCTTTATGGACGATGCAAAGGGACTTGAAGATTGTTCTTTTGGGTGACAATGAATTGACTACATTATATAATCACAATTGTGTAGGTGAAACAGAAGACGATCCACTCGATTCTGTTCTCTTTGATGCTTGTTGATTGATTCTTTGGGCAGGCTAGTATAGCAGAGTTGCAATCATCAAGGAGGAAGATAACCACAGCGAGGATTATGGCTAGTTTCTGCAAGATGTAAAGCAATGGAAGAACTCTGCATCGCAGACATAAGTGATGGAAGCAGGTTTACAGCCAGCATTTAATTTGCGAGTGAAGCAATGTTCATTTCTTCATTTTCCCCCTTGTTTATCGTTCCACATATTACCATCTTTCTGTTTCACCCATCTTCTAATTATCTTTTTCTTTTTCTCCTTCCTGCTGCTTTCCTTCTCATTAGTTCTCATTCTATTACAGCTTTTTCAGGTTCCTTCTATTTTTTCCCCTATCTTTTCTTCCCTCCAATTTTGCTACACCCTATTCCTGTGTGTTCTCCCTTATTTCTCCTCATCTCTGACCTTCTTTCTCCTTTCATTTTCTTCTCCATCCTTCTTTGCCTCTTTTTCTCCTTGCCTCTGACACACATAACTATTTCACCTTCACTCCATCGCTCCCTTTGCATACCTGGTACTACCCCATGGGTATCCTGTCTCTTTATTGATGAAAACATCTACCTCATTTTCTTCTTTGGTTTCCCTCTCCTTTTGTGTGCTTATTAAGTGTTGGACCTTGGGAACCATGTTCAGTAGGCAACACAAAGGCATGAGCACACTACAGCAATTGAACGTTTCCCTTTCCCCAGTCTTCCGTCGTCACTTACTTTTCATGCCCCATTTCACTACTTTGCATTTCTTCTCTTCCCTCTCATTCTTGGCCACTTTTTAGGTCTGCAACATCTTTCACTGTCTGGAATACTTCATCTCATCAATTCTATAAGAAAAGTACAATTAGTGCATTCGCCGTCACGGGGCCTTAAAATGGTGGATGACTTTGTGGTGGACGGCTGGGTGAAAACGTTTGCGGAGGTGTAGAGAGTATTTCACCTTTCCCTGTCAGCTTTTTGAAGAATCTACCAAATTAGCCACTGCCTACGCACAAAACTCTCTGGCACTCCGATAGCATTAGATCGGTGTCTTGGCCATACACAAATACCTGCATACTTGGGGAGCATATAAGGGCACGGTTTCGGGTCTATACCACATCCTTCTTAATCACGTTTTCTTGGCCCCAGCAGCACAACGCCTGAAAGACTGGTGGTCGGACAGACTTAAGGTACAATACACAGAGGAGAGGTGGACAGATATTCTGAGCACTCATGATACACCGTTTCGGGAGTCAGGCTGAAGCTCTGCACTTTAAGATTCTTCACAGGTGGCACTGGTCTCCCAAATGGCTGATGGATATGGTCATTGTACAGTATGCAGGATGCTGGAGCCGTGATTTCCTGGATGGTGACATAGTCCATCTTCTATGGTAATGCCCCAGTTTGGCACCATATTGGAAGGAGGTATGGGACACGATGAGGAACATGCTAGACACTCTCAATCAATCAATAAATCAGGGTTTTGTAGAGCGCACTACTCACCCGTGAACAGCTCCGTTGGGGTCATTGGAAGAGCCAGGTCTTGAGGTCCTTTCTGAATTGGTGCAGTGTTGGGCTTCATCGGAGGTGGAGGGGGAGTTCGTTACAGGTCTTGGGTGCGAGGTAGGAGAAGGATCTTCCACCTGCTCTGGCCCTGTAGAAACGAGGGACGGTGGCTAGGGCGAAGTCGGCTGAACGGAGGTTTCTCTTGGGGGCGTGGAAGGAGATTCAGTCGTTGAGGTATTGTGGTCCGGTGTTGTAGGCTTTGTAGGCGTGTGTGAGCAGCTTGAAGGTTATTCTTCTTTTGACGGGGAGTCAGTGAAGGTCCCGGAGGTGTTGGGTGATGTGGTCGTGTCGTGGGATGTCGAGGATGAGTCTGGCTGCGGCGTTCTGAACAGTGTGGAGTTTGCGGAGGAATTTTTTGTTTATTCCGGCATAGAGAGCGTTGCCGTAGTCCAGTCTGCTGGTGATGAGTGCGTGGGTGACAGTTTTCTGGAGTCGGGGAGGATCCACTTTATCGTATTGCAAAATATGCAGAGGGTGTTGAAGCATGCGTAGGATACGGCGTTGATCTGGCAATTCATGGTGAGTGAGGAGTCGAGTATGATGCCAAGGTTGCGTTCATGGTCTGTTGGGGTGGGTGGGTTCCCGAGGGCAGGGGGCCACCAAGTGTTGTCCCATGCGGATGGGACCCAGAAAACCCACGGGTAGGGCTATTCTTCTGCATGACTACATGAACCCCTCAGACATAACACATCAAAGAGCCAAGTGGTTTGCCACTGCTCCAGCAGGGGCTAAACTGGCGTTCCTTCGGTTACGGAAAACTTCCCGCATCCAGGATCTCGACTCATGAGTCATGGCTGCAAGAGAGGTATACCACAGCTCAGTACGAGTGGAGAATATACTGCTTGAATGACCAAATGAACATGTTGAGGCATCTTGGGAGGCTTCCTAACTCTTCCACGTGATTAATCTTGGCATGCAGGGATAGGAAACCTACCCACCACTGGCGACTCTGCAATCTCTAGCTATGCCCAAGGTAGGTCACATCATGCGTCACATAATACATAAAGCCCCCTTCTTGGTCACCCTGAATCTAAAATGGTTGCCTTTCGACTCTTGGCACTGAACCTGCTAACTGAGGCCTGCATGTTCCCAGCACAGATGACCTCAAGGACGGGCCACAGAGGCGAGGCACACGGCAAGAGTGGGTCTCCCTCCCCCAGTGGAAGTCCTATCTATTTTTATATCTCTCTGGCTGTGGCAGCTTGCCTGGATACGTAGCACGGAGATCTGTGAGACCTACATGATCTACGTGGGTGAAGACATGACAGTTGAGTTGAGGGCAGATGGGGCTCAGAGTTCTTTACTTTTTCGTTTTACTTGCGTGTGGGATATTTGCACTATTATGTTCCCAATCTGTTTGATTTAGGCCATCTGTAACATGTGCCGTGGCTGGAATCAATAAAGGATTTATAACAAGAAAAGGAAAAGGAAAAAAAATTAGAAGAAGTGGAGATAAAGAGTGGGCTATAAGTCAGCAGCCCCTTTCAGCCATTGGCTTTCACAGATGTTTCATGTTCTCCCATTCCTTGACTGGGCTATCCATCAAGCACATGGTGAATTGCGGAAGGCTACATTGTCCCATCTGGGTTATCATTAGATTTTCATGATGGGAGATCAAGTAGTCCCTTTGTTATACTTCATAAGTGGACTTGAAGTATAGATTGCAATTGCGACCAAGTTACTGGCTTAGCAGGTGTGCCACGGGTCCTCGTGCAAGCATGAGAAGTGACCACGCTGACTGCTGTAGGGAGTCTACAAATACCGCTTTAATCAGGGTTCAATGGCCCATTCAGGCATCTGGGTCCCAATGCCACTGCATCTGCTACACCAATGACAGCTGTGCTCCCTGAGCCAATGTGTGATGTTTATGTAAGTTGCTTATTTATCATTTTTTAAGAGGTGCATGCTGTTTTGTTAGCCTAGCCTGTCATAAAGGCACAGTGACATCCACTAATTGCTTTTGGGCAGGCATGCAACTTTTTTGTTCACAAATAAAGACATGCTTGTACTTAGTTTTTTTTTTTTTTAAAGATGCAATAACCCCATACACCACAGACAACAACTTCTGAGACTCCTTTTCATAACACTTTTATTTCATGGTACACACTGCTATTGCAGTCTGTTCGGTGAAGGGGGCCTGCTCACAGCTTCCAATGTGCTTTAGTGCAAGAAGTTGCATCATTAAAGGATTACCTTTCTAGGACAGCTGGGTGCAACACACACAAAGTCACCCGACTATTTTGAAACACTACCGCAAACAAAACGCAAGACCTGTTGACTTTGCCGATGCTTGTTCAATACTTTGCACCCATCTTTGCACCCATTTCCTCTTAAATGTGTTCACAAAGCACATTTCTAGGAGCGCTGCTGTGAATCACCATATTGTATTAGTTTGATTAGAAGGGTCTAAGGGCCCGAAAGTGTCAATAAACAAACTCTTTTCACGTTCAGTTCCACTGGCCCACTTCTGGTTGGTTGTAGCCATAGTTTCCTTTATTTTTCTCAATCGACTACGCGCTGAATTCTTGCCCTTCTATTTGTTTTTCTGTATTATAAACTAAATCGAATTAGTGAAACAAGGTACTCAAAGCGAATGGAATACCTGTCAAGGTCACAGAGCAGCCCGCAAGAACAAACTGGTAATAGTTTAATCGTTTGATAAACGAGAACTCCCGGAGAGGCGCACAGGGCTATTTATCATGATAAAAATGAATATGTTTCAATGTTCCAGCAGAGGTATAATCGTTTTAGCTCAGAGACTTACAGAGCCATAGTGAAATCCATAGAATATCCCACACAATGAAGGTCTAAAGTGCAGGTAGGAGTGGAATGCCTTTAATGACAGGTAACCTAAAAAACACTCTAGGGCATATTATCAAGAAACGGCGTTAAAATTATCGCCGCTTTTGCAGCAGAAAACTGCTGCTAAAGCGGCGATAATGGGCTTGATAATATGCCCTTGAGAATTCCAATAGAAGCCCATGTTCTGGTGTCAACATGGGCTTCTATTGGAATTCTCAAGGGCATACTATCAAGCCCATTATCGCCGTTCTTGATAATATGCCCCTTTATTTTATAGAGCACACGATTGCTGTCAGAGCGTTTTTTTGGCGCTGATAACAGAGTTTTAGAAATGCAAATCTGAGTGGATCTACCAGAATTTAAACTTGCGACCCTATGATTAAAGACTGACCCCTTTATTTGAGGAGATGTGGATTGGAGGAGATGTGTGGAGTGCAAGGAATTTTTCCACATGGACAACGGGCACACCCTTGTATAACTATTGTTTACACACCTAATGACAACCATTTACACAGAAAGGTTTAAAAAATATATGTGATCGACTATGGATACTGATTTACCTATAAGTAGTAGGCCTGGGTGAAATTTGTGTAAATGATGTAATTTAGCATGTCATGAGTGATGTATTCTGAAGAAATGCTGTAAGGTATGGAACTTAGTCACTGCTCCACCTAAGGTAATCACACATTTAACACCAACTGATCATTGCCCACCTCAAATGACAAGCTGCCAATTGGTCACACATTAGACATAAAAAATGAGAGGCAATTAAAAACTACAAAGTTGTATTCAGAGTCTTTGGTGAAGCATGAGACAAGTCGATTTGTGCTTGAATTTTTCTTTTCATTCTTTTCTTTCTTCTCAAGACAGACATATACACGCAGCCAACGGTTTCGCCCAACACATGGGCTTCTTCAGGGCATGGCTAATTAGATGGCAATAGTCATTTTTTGGATAAATAACCGCATCACACTTCACGCATGAACACGGATGCAGTATGGATAATTTCGGTGCCGAACATGGCATACAACATTAAATTACAAAATACATCAATAAGAACATTTGAAGGAATCGTGATATTTGGACACTTTATAGTTACTGACGTTCTTTATTTCCAGGGTCTCGGATTTAGCATGGAATACACGGTTTAAGATTTCGGTGTGATGCGGTTATTTTATAGTTAGGAAAACTTTATTTATTCTTTATATGCATACCCAACTTAAACTATAGAAACAGGAGAAATTATAAAGTTATAGTTATAATTTTCATTTCTAATTTGCGCACTACTAGTTTGAAGTTATATTTATAATTACGCACCACCTTTAATTTACTATACGCCGCACACCTCCGCACACATTCTTCTCGCATCAGCCGCCACACCACATTAACTATAACTGCTCACTCTACTATGAACTGTGAGAAATGATATCATTTCAGATATCATAAATCGTATTATGACTGCTATGATTTCACATGTTATGAGTTGTATAATATGTAAGGGTACCAGCAGTGCATGGAGAAAGAATGAGTTATTATAGTGTGTCGATTGATGTGAGAAGAATGTGCATTCCACTCTACGCTATTCCACTCTAGGCCACTTAATTCTACACCACTACACTCTACCCCTCTCCAGTGTAGTCTATTCCACTGTACATCACTCCACTGTACGCGACACAACTCTACTGCACTGCACTCTACGCTATTCCACTGTACGCCACTACATTGTACCTCACTGCACTCTGTGCCAGTCCAGTGTACACCACTACACTCCTATGCCACTCCACTCTTTTGCCACTCCACTCTAAGCCCCTCTTCTCTATGCTATTCCACTGTATTGAAGAACCGCGCCTTTGGGCCTGGCGGCGCAGGACACGCCTGAAATCTTCGGGTTCAACTGCCTTGTTGCACCGAGACACGGAATACCCTGTTGGCGTAGAGAACCAAGTTTATTAGCTGCAGCTAAGCACAGTTGTCCAAGAAGTACATCAAGTAGGTTCTCAGGAGACTGCCACTTGACTCCGTGGCTCACAAGCTTTTATCGTCGAAATACATCTGTACAAACATACACCCATCGCACAAATTTTTAGCCAATCAGGAGAGTTTGAAAACAAGATATTGTGTCACCAGAATGCTCTCTGCTTACATGTTGTGTGTTATCCAGCCCCCAAAGTTAATCAATACTGGTACCCATAGTTCGGTGTTTGCAATGGCAGGACATATCTGTATGCTTCAAGAGGAAGGTTACAAAGTAGGAAAACACAGGGAGAGAATAGCGAAGGCCAGAAGATAAGATATGGCGAGAGGAGAATACTAAAGGCTAACAGATAGTTGATACGGGGATTAGGTAGTCCAGACAAGGATTAGTTAGGCCGGCTGGTGTCTGAGATTGGTTTAAGGACAAGGACGGAGGGGGTTTTTGACACGTTGCAGTCCAAAAGGGCAGAGACACTTCGCTCATCGAGCAGCCTGTGTAAAGGCAACACAAAAATGGCGGTGACTGTAAGATGGGGTCAAAATTAAAGAACCTCAGACCCTCCTTTTGCCATTACGCAGGCAATACACAAAGACTCACGCTAATCTGAATCAATGTCGATGGTCATGAAGTCGTCAAGCTGTTGCTGCAACATCATCTTCATCTTCATATTCTCCGTTTTCTGTGGCATGGGTCTTGGGACACACATAATAGCACAAAGACCACATATTGCGGGGCCACATTGTAAACAAAGGCAACACGAGAAGATGATGGCCAAAACTACTCCAACAAAGGTCAATACCTTCCATCCCCATGTGGACAGTAGTTCCCAAAACCATCCCATCAGATACCAATTTCCTTCGTCCTGGTGGATGGACTCAGCAATGTGGTGCAATTTAGAGATGGCCTGGAATTCTGTAGGGGCGCTATCAGGTATATAAATGCAACAACTCGATCCAATCAATGTACAGACTCCACCACGATCTGCGAGAATGATGTCTAACACCATTCTGTTCTGTAATGTCATAAGGCGTTCCGCCTGAAGCTCAGCAGTGATATTACTCAGTGCTCCGACAGTTTCATTTATTGTTGCCTCAACTACCCGAATGAGATGTCTGATATTTCTACAATTGGCCATAGGGCCCCAAAATGGGAGGAATCCTTTAAGGAAGTCACCTCCTTCCTGTCCTGCTGTGTCCTCCAAAGCAATAACCCCTCTGCCGTACCTTGTCTTGTGATGTCCCGAAGGAGCTGAATATGTTGGAGGGAGGAGAAAAGCCATATAACAAGTCCCTGAGAAATCGGCTGGTAACCATGTATAGGCTCTGTCATGGCAGACGAAATATGTTCCTTGAGATGCTACCAATGGTGGAGACGTTCGGGATGTATAGATATATGTAATATTACAAGTGCTCTTTCCCAATTGAGCCTTAGGATTTTGACCATTGGCTTGGAGACATAGGTGACCTTGGTGGGGTACAGTATATATAGGTGGGGATCCTTTCCTTTTGGCTCTGTCTGTAAGGCTAGTGACATAATGTGTCACATTCCAGTCAATGTATGCTTGTCGCTCGTCGGTGGGGAATTCACTAAATGTTTTATAATGTTTTGACATAGCCACTATTCCCTTTATTAGTGAATTATGACTAACGTCAATTCCATCCCTATACGGACCAACAGGATGTCGATGTTGGTTCTCATAGGCATTGGCAAACATAGAGGTGTAAGCCCAAGCAGATCCTTTTAGGGAGAAGGGTAGAACTAAATATGGCATTCCTTTATCTGTATTATGGGGTAAAAGTCCACAAACCCAACAATCGGTGGTATTGATTACTAATTGATGCTGGTGTAATAGCTGGATGAATGAATTGTTGAGATATTCCATTCTCCTAATTTGTTCATGCCCTGGTAGCGTATAGAATTGGTGTGGGGAAATAGTAGTGCGAAAAGGTATGGGCTGAGAGGTAGATATAGGTACAGATGCTGGCTGCAAAGTGTGAATAACCCAACCCACACAAGCTAATAAAACACATAACAGAGTTAAAACACATAATACTATGCCACATCTATTAAATAGTAATTTACAATATTTTTCCTTCATTTTGTTTTTTTATCAATTTCTGATTCACCGGAAGTCATCCCCTAAAGTGTTGCTCGTGGCAATCTTCCTATCTCGCTCAGTTGTGGTTATTGGCCGTCCTATGACACTGCAAGTCCTGCAGACCTAGTGCCACTACTCAGGTCACAAACCAAGTCTCCTACCACGACCCTGCAAAAATGGGATGAGTCCAGTATCACATAAGGAAGAAAATATATACAATTCAAAAATTCAAAAATGCAATCTAAGAAATAAAAAAAATGCAGTTTAGGAACGAAGGGGAGAAAAAATAAAAATGAATTTCAAATGTCTTTGGCCACTCTAGGCCTCAGATTGTATCTATCCTTGTTTGGCACAGTCTGGTCTTGAAAAAGTGTCTCTGGATCAGTTGTATCTATTCTGAGATGCGATGGTACAGCTTCTTGCAAAACATCATCGTCCTCTTTCTCAGTCCGAGTCCATTCTAGGTGTGCACCGCCAAAAGGTACAAACCGGGGAACTCTCTCTCCTTCACAATCACCTATACCTTCGCGGACCCACTGATCAAAAGGCAAAGGCAAGGGTACCCTTTTGCAGTGCACACCATGGATCCAGTTCTTCTTCCCAACGACTTTTACGGCTGTACGTGTTGTCAGCAGGACCTGTCTTGGCTCCCGCCAGCGAGGCTCCAAATTCCTCTTCCTCTGAAAATTCTTAAGGCACACCCAGTCGCCAGGTTGGAGGGTGTGCCCAGGATCCGAGGAAGCCTGTGGCAAGGTGTCTTGTACCTGCTGATGGAGAACACGCAATTTAGTGGTGAGGTCATGCAAATAGTCAATTAACATTGGGTATTCTATGTCAGAGTACTTCTTGGGTCTAGGGACACCCCAGACATTAGCCGGGCGTCCGAACACAATCTCATATTGGCTAAGTCCCACACGAGAATGAACAGTTGTTCGAGTTGACAAGAGGACTAGAGGTAAGGCGTCGGGCCAGGCAAGACCTGTGCTGGCTTGTATCTTTGCAAGTTTAAGCTTGAGAGTGCCATTATAGCAC
This sequence comes from Calotriton arnoldi, assembly GCA_963921515.1. NCBI lineage: Eukaryota > Metazoa > Chordata > Amphibia > Caudata > Salamandridae > Calotriton > Calotriton arnoldi. The sequence continues at coordinate 786,189 of CAWUFW010005087.1, forward strand.
TCTACCAAACCCGCTGACTGAGGGTGGTTTGCCGCGTGGAATTTTTGCTTAATCCCAAGACCTGCACATACTTTCTGCATGATTTGACCCACGAATTCACTTCCATTGTCACTCCAGACAATTCGAGGTAAACCAAACCTCGGGAAGTATTCTTTCAGAAGGACCTTAGCTGTAGACAAGGCAGTATTATCCTTTAGGGGTAGGCCTCTATCCATCTGGAAAAGGCACATACCACCACAAGGACATACTTTAGGTTTCTGCATCTCTCCATATGAATGTAGTCTAACTGCACTACCTCAAAAGGATACGTTGGGGGAGCAAAATGGCCTGCTGGGGTTGGTGTCCCTCTTCCTGGGTTGTGCATCAAACAAACAATGCAATGTTTAACAAGATTGTTTGCACATTTAGGAATCCCTGCATTCTGCCATACCGGAGCCAAAAGCTTGCATATTCCTTTCGCACTGATGTGGGCTGGACCATGCGCCATAGTCACTACTGGAAGTACATAGGCGTCTGGTAACAGCCAACGTTGGTGTTCTGACAATTCTATCCAACATCCTGTCGCATCCAACATTCCCGTACTATCTCTCCACTTACTCAATTCTTTCTCTGTAGCCTCTTCCTGAATCATTTTCACACTTTCTATTGTGTCCTCACACATTCCTCCTTGACTGACCCATCTAGCAGGTCCAGCAACATACATATGACTCGTCACATCTCTCGCTGTCTCTTTCGCTATCTGATCCGCAAAAGCGTTTCCTTCACCCACATCATCAGTGACCCTTTTATGCGCACTACACTTCACAATTGCTATCTGAGTGGGTAAAGCAAGTGATTCCAAAAGGTCATTCACTAACTGACCATGCTGTATTTTAGTACCATGTGAGGTAAAGAATCCTCTTTCCCTCCAAAGGCGGCCAAAACTGTGGGCCACCCCAAATGCATATTGGCTGTCGGTGAACACATTCACTCTCTTCCCTTCGGCCAATACACAAGCTCTAGTCAGAGCTATCAATTCAGCTGCTTGGGCTGAATTCTGCCTAATGCGTGCTGTCTCCACAATCGTATGCAAAGTGGTAACAGCATAGGCTGCAGTCGTTTCACCATTGGGGAGCTTAAAACATGAACCATCCACCCATAGGATCCCATCCGGGTCCAGGAGCGGCGTATCTTTTAAATCAATCCTACCTTTTGTCTCCTCCTCTGTACGGAGAAAACAATCATGTTGCTCTTGAATGTCTTTCTCTACTGGGATTGGTAACAATGTAGCTGGATTTAGGGTATTACATTGCTTGATGTGCACGTGACTAGCCAAGAGCGTCAGCTCATACCCCGATAAACGGGCGCTCGTAAGATGCTGGGTTTTTGTCCTGTTTAAAAGTGTATCCACTGCATGTGGCACCATGACAATAAGCGTATTGTCTAGCACCAATCCAGCAGATTGGCGAATAGAAACTGCTGCTGCTGCTGTAGCTTTCAGACAACTAGGTAATGCTTTAGCTACAGGGTCTAACGTAGCCGAAAAATAAGCACACGGGCGTTGTTTGTCACCAAATTGTTGTGTCAAAACTGACAACGCGCAACCTTCTCTCTCGTGCACATAAAGTGTGAAAGGTTTGCTGTAATCCGGAGTACCCAACACAGGAGCAGAACACAAGGAAGTACGCAAATCAGTAAAACTTTTCTGGCATTCCTCTGTCCAAGGAAGAGGTTGGGGGGTATCTTTAAGGGTAAGTGCTAACAAAGGTTTTGCTAACAAAGAAAAATTCGGAATCCATTGTCTGCAGTAAGAGGTAATACCTAAAAAGGCACGCACCTCTCTCTGTGTGCATGGTACAGACATTTGTGCAATTGATTGGATTCTTTCTGGGGTCAACCGCCGTCCCTCCTTCGACAAGAGATGACCTAAGTAGGTAACCTCTTGGCGACAATATTGTAATTTAGAGGGTGAAACCTTATGATGAAGGTCAGACAAGTGATGCAACAGTGAAACAGTAACTCGTTTACAAATTTCCTCAGAATCAGTAGCAACTAGCAGATCATCTACGTACTGAATAAGGGTGGCACCTGGAGGCAAAGTGAAAGCATCGAGCTGAGTTTTCAAAGCCTGACTATAAATGGAGGGACTTTCACAATAGCCTTGAGGTGCGCGCTTGAACCGGAAGCTTCGGCCTCCCAAAGAGAAGCCAAAAATATCCCTACTTTCCTCAGCAATGGGAATGCTAAAGAAAGCATTCTTAAGGTCAATGACCGAAAACCAGGCAGCTGAGGCAGGTATCATTGTCAATAAAGCAGTGATATCTGGGACGACAGGAAACTGGGGTACAACGATCTTGTTGACCTCCCGGAGATCGATTACAAAACGATAAACCGGTGGCTGGGAAGAGTCAGTACGTTTAAGGACAGGCAGAACAGGACTATTGCACACATTTCCTCTAGTCTCTTCAACCACACCTTTCTCAACCAAATCATAAATGATAGCCATCAGCGCTCTCTCACCATCACTCGAAATTCTATACTGAGGAATGCGAGGTAACCTAACATTGGACTTGAGGGTGACAACATAGGGTGGAATCTGCAAGAGACCAACATCATTGGGGCCTGTAGCCCAAAGAGTAGTAGGCAGGGAACGTAATTCAGAAGGGAGTTGGTCTCTAGACAAATATGTCGGGAAATTAATCTCTTGCCTAAAGTAAGATGTACACCAGAAGGAGAACAATGCAGTGTCGCATACAATCTCTTTAACAAGTCCAACCCCAACAAATTCTCACCACAACCAGTTGTCAAAATAAGAGGAGCCTCCAAATCATAAGGGCCAATGGAGATAGGTAAAAGACAAGAAACTGGGTTACGAACCGGGCGCCAGAAAATCCTACAGAAACATTTGTTAAGCCAGACAAAGGTGCCCCAGGGAGTTTAGAGTGGATGATAGAACTCTTCGTTGCACCAGTATCCAAGAGAAATGGTTCTGATACACCAAGCGCAACGACATCAACATAAGGCCCATTTTGGTCCACTGGAACTGAAATGACTCCCTCACTTTGTCCACGGCTGTCCTAGCTAGAGAAACCCTGATTCTCATCTTCCATATAATAATCGTCATTATAATAATGGGCAGACTGAGTATTTTGCTGATCAAAATAATTCATGGAATTTTGCGGCGGAAAGGAACGTTGATCCTGGGACATGGTACTTCGCCCCCTCCCCTAGGTGTTGACTGGAAGCCACCTCGGCCTCGCGGCCCAGGCGTACCACCAGCACGCTGCAATAATATCGGGCAATTATTCTTGAAGTGACCTTCTTCCTTATAATAGGCACATTGATTAGGACCCAGTGGAGGCCGTGGAACAAAAGGCTCAGGTTTCTGAAACACCTTCTGAAACTGGGGAGTCGGCTGAAACTGGCGCTGAGCAGGACGAGGAGGATAAGCCTGTTGTAAAAGAGCCTTCGTCTTTAAATCTTTAGTCTTTTTATCCAATTTGTCCTTCTCCTCCTTATCCCTATTTTCGTAATATTGGGGAGTAGCCAATATCTGGGCTGAAGAAGAAACAGCCCATGAACTTTCGGAATCCTTTAATTTATTAGAGAGCTCGGGAAGCAAATTAAATACAAATTTATCTACGAACAATCGCTGTCCCCCTCTGTGCTCATATCCTGACCACTGTGATCAAGAAACGTTTCTTCAAAACGAGTGAAGAAGTCAGAGACACTCTCATCCTTCTTCTGCTTACAGGCAGCTAACTTATCCCAATTAACTCGCAGAGCGGGCATCATAGTTTTCATTAAGGTAATTATTCTACCAGGAAGTTCTGCAATTAAATTATCGGGTTTAGCACCACCCACTTGGAGCCCATCAGCAGCCAGTATAGCATTCCAATCACCTCCTAATTCTTGGGCGTGGTCCTCTTTCCGAATCCTAGCCCACAATGGTTGTGGGACAACATTTCCCATTAACATATCTATGTCAGCCAAATTCATAATACAAGCGTCAACAGTCTGAGATAATTCCTTGTAGTAACCAGCAGGGTTTTTACGGGGGTCAGGTAAAGACTGTTTAAGGGCCAGCACCTCAGATCTCTTCCAAGGTACATGTACCCATATACGTTGGAAGTGAGCCGGTATAAGCGGATTATTACCCTGGGCTGCAACCTCTTCTCTCCATACTGGGGGAACCTCTCGCATAGGATAGTGTTTCAGTTTGCGCCTAACAGAAGGATCAGGTTCAGACAAAGACCGGGAAAAGAACATTGATCTAAAAGTAATAAGTGTCCGTATAGCATTCTCAACCTCAGGACCCACAATAATTCCTTTATCAAAATCAGTCCTAATATCCAGCAAACCCTTGGGAGCTAAACCCAATCCCGTGGCCTCCCATTCCTGACCTAGGATTTCACACATGGCATTGAAAACGAATCTTTGTACAGGGGCATCCCACTGTTCAAAAGTATCCATGATATCTCGAACAGTATATTCGAGATCACTCAGGATCCACCTGCGAGCAAGACCCATGAACGTATCTCGTTCTTGGGAGTCAGGAAGTAAACTACGGGTCTGCCTACGGGGAAGAACAGGAGTCAGACTTACTGACCCAAAGAGAGGAGAAAAGAGACCAGAAACAGTCTCAACCATCCGCTGACGGATAGAAGGGGAAGTTGACAGAAAAACAGGAGATAATGTATGAGACGGAGCAGGAGAAGAGGCAACAGGTAGAGCGGAGGTCGAAGGCAAAGAAGACTGAGGCAAAGAAGTCGGAGGCAGAGGAGCTGGAAACAAGGGAGCTGAAGGCAAAGGAAATGGCGGGAGTGGCAGTGCCACAAAGGGCTGTGTTGGAGGTGCAGGAGTTGGAGCTGGTGGGAGAATAACAGGTTGTTGGACGGGTAACAAAAGCGGGGGTGCATTAGCGCCTTGTACATAGGGCCCCACGTTGGGCGCCAATTGAAGAACCGGCCCTTTGGGCCTGGCGGCGCAGGGCACGCCTGAAATCTTCGGGTTCACCTGCCTTGTTGCACAGAGACACGGAATACCCTGTTGGCGTAGAGAACCAAGTTTATTAGCTGCAGCTAAGCACAGTTGTCCAAGAAGTACATCAAGTAGGTTCTCAGGAGACTGCCACTTGACTCCGTGGCTCACAAGCTTTTATCGTCGAAATACATCTGTACAAACATACACCCATCGCACAAATTTTTAGCCAATCAGGAAAGTTTGAAAACAAGATATTGTGTCACCAGAATGCTCTCTGCTTACATGTTGTGTGTTATCCAGCCCCCAAAGTTAATCAATACTGGTACCCATAGTTCGGTGTTTGCAATATCTGTATGCTTCAAGAGGAAGGTTACAAAGTAGGAAAACACAGGGAGAGAATAGCGAAGGCCAGAAGATAAGATATGGCGAGAGGAGAATACTAAAGGCTAACAGATAGTTGATACAGGGATTAGGTAGTCCAGACAAGGATTAGTTAGGCCGGCTGGTGTCTGAGATTGGTTTAAGGACAAGGACGGAGGGGGTTTTTGACACGTTGCAGTCCAAAAGGGCAGAGACACTTCGCTCATCGAGCAGCCTGTGTAAAGGCAACACAAAAATGGCGGTGACTGTAAGATGGGGTCAAAATTAAAGAACCTCAGTATGCCAGTCTATTTTGCCACACTCCACTCTACGCGACCTCACTGCCACTTTACCATGCACTGTGTTTGCAGAAATGTTGTCATTTAAGATGTCAGAAGTGTAGTTATGAATGCTATGATGGGTATGGACGTGCGGCTGGGTGAAGCAAGCTTCTCCATTCAGGCAACATCAGAAAACTTCACCCAGATTTGTGAAGCACAAAGGATTCCCAACTTCGCCCACCCCTACCTTTCACCATATAGTGTATGTTAGATCTTAATTCTGTTCTATCCATTTTAGCGTGATATGATGAATGTGTATGTTACTGATCAGGATCTGGGTCAGGTCAGCAGCAGGAGGCCAGTGGCGTGCCAGTTCAACCTACCTCATCACAATCAGTGACCTAGATTCCAAATGTTCACATCATTTGCCCCTGCTCACACTTAAAACATGTTCAAAGTCGACAGGGCCTACAGGAAGAAACATGGGTCTCTTAGGAACTGTTCCTATTATTTTCAAAATGAAACAACAATTTCAGAACACTGCGGAGGCGAGCAAAGACGAGGACAATGAGAGAAAATAATAGCAGGACCTAGTTTTTTTTACAATATCACAGCACACTAGACCGCTGGGTTTATGTTCATGAAGAAAAACAAGCAAATGACTCATTCTGTAGCCGAAACAAGCTGAGTCTGATGTGTCCTGTAAGGGCATAGTGTGCACCAGTGTGCCTCCTGCAGCTACCACAATAGCCTCTAGCTCTATAGATTTGCACAATGCATTAAACACAGTACTCAACTCTTTTTTATGGGTTTAGGAGGCAGTTCTTGAAAGTCAGCAGTATACTGAGAACACAAGTCATAAGAAGCATTGTCAAAGCCAATAGGTCTTGTCTATGCCGTTTCAATGTTGTGCAGCATGGTTGAAATTTAGAAACAAAGAGCTATGAAGCGGCCAGTGATGACCATGAGGGGCAATGATCCATTTTCTTAGTATGGGATAATTCTCTGCCTTCACAAAAAAACGTTTTCAGGAACAAATGACAATAACATCTTGTCAACAAATGTAAACCAACAAGAAATTAAAGTACACATTTATGCATCAATCTTTTTAAATGGGAGCAGTAAATGTGAGCCAATGGGCGAGGGTGCTGGGCAAAACACAAATTAAGCAATAATAACAAAAATAAATGATAACCACCAATCATAAATGGGCGATAGGGCGGCAATCTACTAAAAGGGGTCTCAACTTGTCAAAACTGAGAAGGATCATTGCAAGACTGTGATGTCTGAAATGTACAAATACATAAAAGGCCTTCAAGGAAAAATATTACTCATTTAATTATCTTCCCTCCCAGCTGAAGTTTGCCTTGTTGGCATCACATGAAGACAGTGCCAAAAAACAGCCATGCAAAGCGCAGTGCTGTCTGCATTTTTGCAATACGTTGAAACCCGTTGGCGCAACATTTGCACGTTTTTTCTCTAGTAGGACAGAAGGGTGCAAGCAACGAAGGGGCAGCAGCGGCTGGTGCAGGTAAGCGTGGTAGGGCGGGGCAGGGGGGATGTCGACAGATGGCGGAATAGGATTTATTTATTTATTTACTGTTTCCTACTCCGTAGTCTGTCAACATCCCCCCCGCCCTGCCCTGCCACACCGCCCCACCGCGCTTACCTGCATTGACCGATGTTGCGAAGGGGCAGGGTGGAAGAGGGAAGGTCAGGACAAGCAACAACGGGTAAGGGGGTGGGGCAGATCATAAAAGTAACAATGCAGTAGGGGGTGGGATGGGACATGGCAAGCTACAATGCAGGAGAGGGAAGGGAGGAAAAAGATGCAAGTAGAAGGGTGAAAGTGTACCTCTGAATGCAGCGGAAGGACATGGGGCAAGTGAAACAATACTGGGCCATGCTCCAGAGTAGGGACAAACACACAAAGAGGAAGAGAAGCAAGCCGGCACTCGCTCACCAAAGACAAGCAAGGAAATTAGATTTAAGATGAAGCTAAACAATGGGTAAGCAATGGGCAGGCTCTCAGTCCCCTGTAAGTAAACAAAATGTCTTGCAAGCGACAGCGCCTGTGCTGTCTCAGGCGGGACCTAAAGTATAGTGTGTGGGGCCTGGAGGCAAACTGTGAAAGATGTGAAGGTGCCTGCCAAACATACTAAAGGACATAAAACAAACAAGAGTGCTCCCAAAACATTTTGGGGCGCTAGATTGAAGGCAGGAGATTGTTTAAAGAGAGTGTGGGATTGTGTCCTGCTTGAGAGGAAACAGCCTTTACCATGCAGCATTTACTATGCAGAATGTTTAACACGCAGTCTTTACCACACAGGTGCGCATCAAGCAGGTAAGTATTTGTACCTGTACCATGCACTACTTTACCACAAAAGTAAGTATTTGTTTTAAATAACATACTTTTTATGTTATTTTTAAAAAAAAAGTGATTTTAGGGTTTTGGGATGGGTAGAATTAAAGGAAGGTAAGGTTGTTTTCAGGGTTTCGGGTTGGGAAGAGGTAAAAGGAGGCAAGGGTGGTTTTAGGGTTTAGGGATGGGTAGAGGTAAAGATAGGTAAGGGTGGTTTCAGGGTTAAGGGTTTGGTAGAGGTATAAGGAGGTAAGAGTGATTTTAGAGCTCAGGGGTGGGTAGAGGTATAGGGGGCAAGAGTGGTGTTAGAGTTCACGGGTAGGTAGAGGTAAAGGGAGGTAAGGGTGGTTTTAGGATTCAAGGTGGGTAGATGTAAAGAGAGGTAAGCTTAATTTTAGGGTTCAGATTGGGTAGAGGTAAAGGGAGGTAAGCATGAATTTAGGGTTTAGTGGTGAGCAGAGGTAAAGTGAGGTATGGTGATTTTAGGGTTCCGGGTTGGTAGAGGTAAAGGGAGGTAAGGCCGATTTTAGGGTTCAGGAATGGGTAGAGGTTTAGGGAGGAAAGTGCGATTTTAGGGTTCAGGGGTGGGAAGAGTTAAAGGGAGGTAAGGGTGATTTTCGGGTACTGGGTGTGTAGAGGTAAAGGGAGGTTAGGGTGATTTTAAGTTTCATTGTGGGTCAAGGTAAAGGGAGGTAAAGATGGTTTTAGGGTTTGGGTTGGGTCGAGGTAAAGGAAAGTCAAAATGAATTTAGGATTTAGGGGAGGAAAGATGTAAAGGGAAGTAAGGTGATTTTAAGGGTTCTGGGGTGGATAGAGGTCAATGGAGTTAAGGGTGATGTTAAAGTTTAGGGGTGGGAGACGTAAATGGAGGTTAAGGGTATTTTTGGTTCATGGTGAGTAGAGGTAAATGGAGGTAAGGGTGATTTTAGGCTTTGGGATGGGTAGAGTTAAAGGGAGGTAAGGGTGATTTTAGGCTTTGGGGTGGGTAGAGTTAAAGGGAGGTAAGGGTGATTTTAGGTTTTTGGAATAGACAGAGGTAAAGGGAGGTAAGGGTGATTTTAGGAAGCCGGGGTGGGTAGAGGTAAAGGGAGGTAAGGCTGATTTTAGGGTTCAGGGGTGGATAAAGGTAAAGAGAGGTAAGGGTGAGTTTATAGTTTAGGGGTGAGAGAGGTAAAGGGAGGCAAGGGTGATTTTAGGGGTTCAGGGGTGGGTAGACATAAATGGAGGTAAGGGTGTTTTTAGGTTTCAGGGTGGGTATAGTTAAAGGGAGATAAGGGTGATTTTAGGGTTCAGTAATGGGTAGAGGTAAAGGGCAGTAAGGGTGATTTTAGGGTTTGAGGGTGGGCAGAGGTAAAGGGTGGTAAGGGTGAATTTAGGGTTCAGTGGTGGGTAGAGGGTTATGAGATGGGTAGAGGTAGAAGAAAGTAAGGGTTATTTTAGCATTATGGGGAGAGTTATTGGTAAAGGGAAGTAGGGGGAATTTCAGGTTTAGGAATGGGTAGCAGTAAATGGATGTAAGGAGGATTTTACTGTTTAGTGCTTAGTAGAAGTAAAGGAAGTTAAGGGTGAAACATAACCCTTTTGATACTGTCTGGAAAAGTCTTAAAGGAAGAGAGTGTGTTTATAGCTCCATAACCAGTAAAAGCGACAGGTGGCCAAAATGTATATTTGTGGGTTACCTGTTTTATAATTTAGAAGATGTTTTATTCATCACTAAACACACAGGGCCTTATTTAGATCTCGGCGGACAGGTTACTCCATTAAACGGTGACGGATATCCCGTTCTCCCAAAAATAAATCCCATAGGATATAAGGGATTTATATTTCGGCGGACGGGATATCTGCCACCGTTGTGATGGAGTAACCCATCCGCCAAGATCTAAATGAGGCCCACAGTGTTTTCAAAAGTTTTATGTTTCCACGCTTACGGTTCAGAGACAACATTATAGCAACAAATTACTTATCTGCACACTTTTTAAAAATAGCTTTACAATATAAAGTAATTTGCACCCACAAAGTTCTCACCAACCTGTAATAAAGTGGTCTTTCGAGAAACAAAAAAAGAGAACCACAATCTCAGGGAAAATAGCGCAGAAGAACACTAATTAAGAAATCAATCAGTACTTTGTTCAAGCTCGAGGGAAGAGACAAACACACGAAGACAAATGGAAGCAGGCACACTCAGGGGTATAACACAGGCCCCGCATCCCCTGTGGTGCGAGGGGGCCCCCATCTGCAGGGGGCCCCCTCAGCACAGTACTCAGGTCTGAGCGCTCCGGATAAAATCCAGAGCGAGGGACCTCCGTGTACATTGCAGGGGGGCCCTTAAACTTTTGTTACGCCACTGGGCACACTCATACAAATTTCCCAATGAGTAGCAAGAAAATAAGATTGACAATAAAGTCAACTTATGGTAAGTAATGGGTGGGCCCAAAGCCCTATTTAAAAAAAAAAAAAATTTTAAGTAACAAAAGATCTTCACAAGCGACAGTGCATGTGGTGTCTCAGGTGAGACCTAAAAATGATGCCTTGGGGTTTCATTAGTAAGTGCATTGTTCAGTGACATAAAAAAAACTGTTGTCACAGTGCTAACATGGCTGAGTCTTTTCTCCTGTCTATTTTAGTGTAATATTCTATCTATTCACCTAGAAAACATGCTTTCTTGCTTTTATCTGTCTCCTGCCGCCTCACACAAAGTGTTGTGTCAATCTTTTAAGGCCTCACTTCAATTGTTTTGTTCATCTCTTGGGGTATGACTTGTATCTGTCTCTCGAGCTTTACCGGAAAATTGTGTCCATGGCTTGTGGTATCACAACAAGCTTTGTGAATAGCTCTAGAGGCTACATCTCCAACAAGGTAAACATAGATCGGGAATGTTCCATAGGTAAACTGTGAAAGTGTTGCAAGATCCCACCAGAACTATTATGAAGAGAGATGCAAGCTCTTTACACAGTCCCTACATGAAGTGAGCCTGGAAAGACTGTGGGTTCACAGACGGGAACATTGCACGCCACACTATGATGTAGGAGGGGCTCATGTGGAGGCTGGACTGCGCTTGTTCAGCAGCCCCTGCCGAATCCGCACATGATTTTACTGAGTGGTAACCTCGGGCTCCATCTTCCCACATCCAGGAAAAAAACAGGCGCATGAACGGACGGAATAGTATCCTACCCAGTTCACGGGTAGGTAGAGGTAAAGGGAGGTAAGGGTGGTTTTAGGATTCAAGGTGGGTAGATGTAAAGAGAGGTAAGCTTAATTTTAGGGTTCAGATTGGGTAGAGGTAAAGGGAGGTAGTCATGCCATGTTATACTATGTTATCTTACATTACATTACGTTATGTGCATTTTCATAGTGAACAACATACCCGGGGGGGAATTCTGGGGCTACCTCTGCCTGACTCATATTCATTGCGATACAAAAGGGGATGATGGACGGAACGTTTGAGCCAATCAAACACTCACCCCCAGTCAACTGATCTGTGTTTAATCCATCATCATTCTTTAGCTCACTCCACCACCCCAGTCACAGACATGGCCATATGCAAATCAGTCTGACCCTGTGCCTCATGGGAACAGTCCAGCCCGAACTGCCAAGCCATGTCTTCCCTGGACCGGAAACAAGCATCCTAGGACCGGTTTCTGGCATTTCAGCCGTCATCAGCCAGGCTTGCTTGAATCCAGTGGCAAAGTGAGCAAGGGACCCACGTCTGGGCATACCCCGCCAACTTAGGGCGACCAAAGCGATACAAAAGGGGATGATGGACGGAACGCTTGAGCCAATCAAACACTCACCCCAGTCAACTGATCTGGGTTTAATCCATCATCATTCTTTAGCTCACTCCACCACCCCAGTTCAGACATGGCCATATGCAAATCAGTCTGACCCTGTGCCTCATGGGAACAGTCCAGCCCGAACTGCCAAGCCATGTCTTCCCTGGACCGGAAACAAGCATCCTAGGACCGGTTTCTGGCATTTCAGCCGTCATCAGTCAGGCTTGCTTGAATCCAGTGGCAAAGTGAGCAAGGGACCCACGTCTGGGCATACCCCCGCCAACTTAGGGCGACCAAAGCGATACAAAAGGGGATGATGGACGGAACGTTTGAGCCAATCAAACACTCACCCCCAGTCAACTGATCTGGGTTTAATCCATCATCATTCTTTAGCTCACTCCACCACCCCAGTTCAGACATGGCCATATGCAAATCAGTCTGACCCTGTGCCTCATGGGAACAGTCCAGCCCGAACTGCCAAGCCATGTCTTCCCTGGACCGGAAACAAGCATCCTAGGACCGGTTTCTGGCATTTCAGCCGTCATCAGCCAGGCTTGCTTGAATCCAGTGGCAAAGTGAGCAAGGGACCCACGTCTGGGCATACCCCCGCCAACTTAGGGCGACCAAAGCGATACAAAGGGGATGATGGACGGAACGTTTGAGCCAATCAAACACTCACCCCCAGTCAACTGATCTGGGTTTAATCCATCATCATTCTTTAGCTCACTCCACCACCCCAGTTCAGACATGGCCATATGCAAATCAGTCTGACCCTGTGCCTCATGGGAACAGTCCAGCCCGAACTGCCAAGCCATGTCTTCCCTGGACCGGAAACAAGCATCCTAGGACCGGTTTCTGGCATTTCAGCCGTCATCAGCCAGGCTTGCTTGAATCCAGTGGCAAAGTGAGCAAGGGACCCACGTCTGGGCATACCCCGCCAACTTAGGGCGACCAAAGCGATACAAAAGGGGATGATGGACGGAACGTTTGAGCCAATCAAACACTCACCCCCAGTCAACTGATCTGGGTTTAATCCATCATCATTCTTTAGCTCACTCCACCACCCCAGTTCAGACATGGCCATATGCAAATCAGTCTGACCCTGTGCCTCATGGGAACAGTCCAGCCCGAACTGCCAAGCCATGTCTTCCCTGGACCAGAAACAAGCATCCTAGGACCGGTTTCTGGCATTTCAGCCGTCATCAGCCAGGCTTGCTTGAATCCAGTGGCAAAGTGAGCAAGGGACCCACGTCTGGGCATACCCCCGCCAACTTAGGGCGACCAAAGCGATACAAAAGGGGATGATGGACGGAACGTTTGAGCCAATCAAACACTCACCCCCAGTCAACTGATCTGGGTTTAATCCATCATCATTCTTTAGCTCACTCCACCACCCCAGTTCAGACATGGTCATATGCAAATCAGTCTGACCCTGTGCCTCATGGGAACAGTCCAGCCCGAACTGCCAAGCCATGTCTTCCCTGGACCGGAAACAAGCATCCTAGGACCGGTTTCTGGCATTTCAGCCGTCATCAGCCAGGCTTGCTTGAATCCAGTGGCAAAGTGAGCAAGGGACCCACGTCTGGGCATACCCCCGCCAACTTAGGGCGACCAAAGCGATACAAAAGGGGATGATGGACGGAACGTTTGAGCCAATCAAACACTCACCCCCAGTCAACTGATCTGGGTTTAATCCATCATCATTCTTTAGCTCACTCCACCACCCCAGTTCAGACATGGCCATATGCAAATCAGTCTGACCCTGTGCCTCATGGGAACAGTCCAGCCCGAACTGCCAAGCCATGTCTTCCCTGGACCGGAAACAAGCATCCTAGGACCGGTTTCTGGCATTTCAGCCGTCATCAGCCAGGCTTGCTTGAATCCAGTGGCAAAGTGAGCAAGGGACCCACGTCTGGGCATACCCCCGCCAACTTAGGGCGACCAAAGCGATACAAAAGGGGATGATGGACCGGAACGTTTGAGCCAATCAAACACTCACCCCCAGTCAACTGATCTGGGTTTAATCCATCATCATTCTTTAGCTCACTCCACCACCCCAGTTCAGACATGGCCATATGCAAATCAGTCTGACCCTGTGCCTCATGGGAACAGTCCAGCCCGAACTGCCAAGCCATGTCTTCCCTGGACCGGAAACAAGCATCCTAGGACCGGTTTCTGGCATTTCAGCCGTCATCAGCCAGGCTTGCTTGAATCCAGTGGCAAAGTGAGCAAGGGACCCACGTCTGGGCATACCCCCGCCAACTTAGGGCGACCAAAGCGATACAAAAGGGGATGATGGACGGAACGTTTGAGCCAATCAAACACTCACCCCCAGTCAACTGATCTGGGTTTAATCCATCATCATTCTTTAGCTCACTCCACCACCCCAGTTCAGACATGGCCTAAATGTTTTAAGAATCAAGGGGCATTTTTACAAATCTTTCACGTAATGCAAATCTGCAAGTCAACTTGCTGCTTTGCATTTTGTGTAATGGAGAGAGCACAAATGCGCCATATTAACAAAGATATGGAGCATTCCTACTGTCTGCTAGCACTGGCCCACTGTGGGCTGCCAGTGCCAACGCAGGCACCCTTGTGCCATGGTGCAAGGGTGCCAGTGTTACAGGCAGGACTTTTTCATGCAGGGAATGAAGCACATGTGGAAAGAGGAAATAACGAGGGGAAATAGAGATATAATGAGGAGAAATAAATATATTTCTACTCGTTACGCATCACTGGGGAAGGCACAGCATTTTGACACATTCCCAGGTTTACGAGTCATTGTAAATCTGTGAATGTGCCAAAATTCATGGGTGGATGTATGGGAATGCCCATGCTCCACCCATGGAATGCCTTTCCAATGCAAGGCAATGCAAAGCAGCACAACGCGCTGCCTTGAGTTACTTTGAACGTACTAAACCACGTAAAGTGATTTAGCGTGCCTTAGAAAACTCCAGATAAGGACTTCCATTATTTTGCAACAACTTGATTCACACAAGGACAACACAAGTCCTTAGTAAATCTGGGCCAGAGTCCTTAGTGGTGAAGTGAGTTGGCTTGAATGCCTCTCTCTCCATAAATTATGGCCCAGATTTACTAAGGACTTGCATTGTCCTTATGTGACGCAGGTTGACGCAAGGCAACGCAAATCCTTCACTGGGTTTAAAAAAGCCATGCAAGGGGTTATTTGCGCCACCCTTCAGTGGCTCTGTAAAAAAATTGTAACGCAAGGCAGTGCACAGCACTGCCTTGTGTTACCTTGCGTCAGGGAGGCAGTGGAGTATGGGCGTTCCCACTCATCGACCCATGTATTTCACCGCATTCTTAGAATTACAAACACATAGTAAACCTGGGACTGCATCAAAATGGTGCACCTCCATGGCGTAACAAGGAGAAATATCTTTATTTCTCTTTGTTACTTCCATTTTCTATGTGTGGTGCATTTTGCATCACATATAGAAAAAGGAAAATGCCTTTCATGAAGGTGTCCCTTCTTGCAAAAAAACGATACTGCTCGTAACACAGGCACCCTTGCAGCATGATTCAAGGGTGCCTGCATTGGCGCTAGGCTGCACACAGAGCGCCAGCGCAAGGAGGGAGCAGAAGTGCACCATATCTTAGTAGACCTGGCCGATTTCTGCTCTCTCCATATCACGTAACACAACACAGCAAGTTCCTTTGCTGTGATGTGTTGCGTGAAATATTAGTGAATCTGAACGTATACTTTTTTCCTGTTGGATTTTGAGGGGTTTCTGCTTGGATGGATGGAAAAAGATGAGTACCCCCAGCCAAGCACTTTTGCTGGGAAACAAGGAGAGCAGTGAATATAGATCTATATGCAAATTTGCTGATTTCCTATTAAAAATACAGGTGTGTTTCTGGGGCTGAACCTGTGAATGGTAGGCTTCACACCGAACTGCAGGAGGCATAATAATAATTGAGTCTGGAATGTTAATTTGATTGGAGTGATAGAGCGTGACTGTGCTCTTCCATTTGTAGGGATGCATTATAATTACGAGTAGTTCGAACCTACATATATAATCCTTTGTTGTGTTATTAGAATGTAATGTAATAACGTGTAAAGTGAAGTGTTAGAGACATTTTGTGCAATGTGGAGAAATTAACATTGTGATCGTGTTCTACATGATGAAGCCTTAATGTTTTGATTTTACAAGTGACTAATGAGAAAGTAATTCACTGTCATGTAGCTCACTGATTTAAACATGCACAGTAATAATGCTTATGTATACGTATGATTAATGAAGTTTCATATTGATTCTTATGTTAGCCGAATTTGTAGCCCTCATGTATATTTTTTCCATGGCTCTCTAGATGGATTGCTCGTAATATTCATGTGTATGGAGAATCTTTTCTTTCTCACGTTTCTCAGGTGGAGAAATTTGTCTTTGTTAGTTAGAATAACGCTTTTGTTTTAGGAGCTAGGCTTAGGGAGGAGAGTATACATTTGAACAAGTGGTGCTGACAATGTGGGACGGTGTCAGTGGCGGCTCCTCCATAGGGGCGTGGAGGCGTTGCCCCACTGCTTTCTCGCAGTGCGAGAAGCAGAAACATAAAATGGTAAAACTGCCATTTTATGTTTTTGCTTCTCGCACTGCGAGAAAGCAGAATTGCCTGGAGTGCCTGGTAGTGGGCGGGCGGGTGGTGGTCCCGCATCGAGGGCAGGGAGGGAGTGGCTTGCCCAATGTTGTGGGCCCTGACTGCTTTGGTCGGCCTGGGGCCGACCAAAGCAGTCATGCGCACTCTCCCTTTTCTCTATGTAGGCTGCATGCAGCCTACATAGAGAAAAGGGCCTCCAATTAGGCGCCCGTCTGGGGCGCTGTGCGCCTGCACCGCACCAATCACAATGCTGCCATTGCAGCGTTGTGATTGGCGGAGGGGAGGGAGGCTGCCTGTGGGTGGCTGCTTCCTGTTGAGGACTGGATCAGCAGAAAAAGCGCGAATCGGGACCCGGCCTGGAGCTGAGGCGGACTGGAGAAGGTAAGTTTAGTTTTCATTTAATTAAACCCCGCCCGCCTCCCCCCCACCCCCTGCGACGACCTATTTCCAACCCACCCCCCCCCGCGCCCGTCATACCGGCCGCGATTGGGTATGAAGCAGCGTCGCAAAGAAAAATGTAATTGTGTCTTGTCTTAGAGAAGGTGGTTTTTAGAAGCTGGACTCCACTGAGATAATGGGTACTTGGCATTGGTTTATTCCAAGAATAAGCTTGTCTCACAGCGCCTCATGTTCGCTCAGACATTAAGCGGGATTGGAGGGAAAGGTGTACAAATGTGGACAAAAAACAAACTTCCTAAAACTTTAGAAGAGAAATGGTCGCATCTCTTCTCATCCAGGCACCAGCCATGTTTAATCTGCACCGACCGGAGGGCATTGGCGTTTATGCTGAAACTGCATTCTCATGTAAACACATGCACCCAGTTAGCATTCCCGGATTAGATTAATGGTACAGTGTATAAACAAATCGACATGCTCACCGAACGCAAGTATTATCCCCCTGACAGCTCCTCGGCACTGGAACAGTAAAACTCCAACTGAAAGAAGCAAGCTGCCGAAACCTCGATGAACCCATTCATCCCCTGAATAAATATGCTCGGACATGCACCCACCCACAGGAGGCGCAAACAAACACAGAGGCCCTTAAAACCACTTTTAAAGCTGCGTGCCCTCCACCACTTCCCGCCTGGTGCGTGTGCCAACTGTAACATGATGCCACGGCCATGTGTGTGTGTGGGTTTTTTTTTCCTTTTCAAGGAGGCAGTTTCAGCCGCATGTGCTTTTTACACCGCTGCCTTGTCAGGCAGTCAGACACAAAGAAGAAGCGCAGCAGAGCGGAGACTGCCACATCACTGTATCTCCTGAGCGAGTAAAGATGATTGTGCTGCTCGGGTTGTTGCTGGGCCGCCTTTTCAGTACTGAATACACACCATGGGAAACGGCCTTGAGACGCTTGAAGCGAAGTATCATGAACCGTATCTGCTACAATCAAAGGCCACGCGAGCAGCTCTGCTGCATTCCTTGATGTATCTGGAAAGTGCATGTTTTTTTTTTAAACATGCAGCGTGGAATTTTGATTGAGCTTGAACACTTATAGCTAACAGCGAGTAGCAAAGTAAACGGAGCATAGTGGCAGTGTAGCGCCTCTCGAGTGTAACGCTGCAGCACAACAATAGCTCGGAGTAATACTAATCACACCTGGAGTGATTGGAAAGCGGAGTATGAGCCCTATTAATAGAAATCTTATGTTATTGTCATTGTCACGAGGGTGACCACAGGGAAAAGCAATATTGTTAATGAACTTCCGGTGAGCAGATAATCCTCCTTGATTTGACAAATAAAATAGTAATTATCTTCGTTTCGGGTGCTTTTTGTTGACTTTTCCCTTTGCCGTTAATTTACTTTTCTCTCTTCAGTGTGTAGTTTTTCAGCAAACTTTACTCCCTCTGCGCTGTTATTAATGTGCTCTTAGTGTAAACGCATGCATGTTTATTTCTGGTTTCTTCTGTTTATTCATGCGATAAAGTGATTAATGATTAGACCCTTTCAAGCTACTTTGCTTACTGGAGCATCACGTAACTAGTCTGATACGATTGCAGGTGCTCTAGGCATTGTTGGGCATTGTTGCGGTTTGGAGGTAGATATACAATTAGAGAAAGACTTAGAGACATAATAAGTAGAGACGGAGAAGTGAAGGTGGGGGAGAAGATATGTTGTCAGTGATTACCAAGTATCTTCGGGAGTGATTGTGAAACAAAAATTAGGCGTGTGCCAAGGCTTTTGCAAATTTCACAGGAGCTTGGCTTTCACTTGAAAATGCACCATTTGCCCACTCTTTTTTCAAACTTTTCTCGGGGGAGGGAGAACCCCCCGATCCTCCTGTAGGTGGTTCAGGCTCGCTCGCTACGCTCGCTCGCCGCCGTGCAGTACGGTAATTGTTTTACACCTCACCACTTTCAAATGTCACCAGCCGCCACTGGACGGTGTTCTTTCTCACCGGAGAAGGCCTGGGAATCAAGGTCATCGAACTAGCGCTGGGTGCATCGCAACCGCATGGAAAGTTACCTACAAGGAAGTGTCTAGCTGGATGGGACGATAGCGTGATGTGATGATGGGTGTGTCCTATGATTTTGTTGTTGGGGTTAGGGACAGAGTCTGGGGGAACTTGGGCTAGAGAGGAAGATCTGCAGAGAGGAAGGAGCATCTTAGAACGAGCTCTGTGGCTTTATGCTGCTTGACCCATTCAACGTGAGTGCACCTCTTAGGAAGTCTTCATTCGCTGACACCTTTTCCTGTACTTGCCTGAGAAATGCTATGTAGGGATGTCACGTTAGTGGTAGTGTAGGGACAGACTAATGCTTTTTACTTACGAACCTCCAATGAAGAAGACTCTCAATGTTGGCACAGTTATATTCTGTGTTCTGCTTCTAGAACTAGTCATTCTTTGCATGCTTCATACACTCAACTTTACCCGTAGGTTTGGCTTTGTATTAGTTTCAATGTATTTATACACCCTCATCTTGAGGTGCCTGTCTGTCCAGTTGTTCTTGGCTTTGTAATAAACTAACTAAACCTTGAATCAGGAGTCGGTGATTCTTCTGAGTCATGGTTCATTGGAATTGTGATATATGACTGGCGTATGATAATTCTCCCCTCTACACTTTTAAGCAGGAAACAAAGAGTCATCGACCAGGGGTTCCAGAGTAAATCTAGAACGTGGATCCCCGCCCCATCAGTAGCCAGTGACCTACAGGTTAGTGGACATTTGTAATGTATTTGCATTATCTCTCTCAACACCATTACTAGCACTGGAAGCTGTGACCTGCAGGTCACACACTGATCTCTGTAGCTGGTGCATCAGCTCCTCTGGGCTCTGTGACTGTAATTGAAACCACTGGAGTAGCATAATTTGGGCCCAACTGTTTATATGTCATGACTTTATGTTTATCTATATTCGTATGCAACATTTACATAATATATGACTTGATTTCATTAACGTGTGTAACGTATTTAAACCAACTAATAGAATGTAATCATTGTAGCTATTAGAAATCCATACGTATACTATTTGATTGAACGCTTAATGTAACTATGTTTTTTTTACATATTATGTGTTGATATTTATTCTACATATATTGGAATGTGTATGCATAATCGTGTAACTAAGTTATATGTATTTTTGAGCTAACCTAGTCTGACTTTGGGCCCCATCTGAAAGTATGTGCTTTATCCTTGTTGGTAGGCCATTTCTTTCGTTTTGCAGCAACGTTATCGTGCTTCTTGTTAGCTAGAGAAAGTCTCATTGTTTGAATTAGATGACTGATAGTGAGGCCTGCGGGAAGATACCTAGCAGCAGACTCGGAGAAATAATGGTCAAAGGAGGCCTTCTGTTTATCTCGTACCAGGATGGTGAGAAGCTCAAGGTTGAGCTTTGCTGTACCAGTTTCGATGTGATGGGAACTCAAGGGAGTGTGCTGATGTCTTTCGCATTCAGCAATCTGGTTGGTTCCTGATGGTGTAAGAAGAGATAAGCATATTTTTGTAGATACTTTTATTTTAATTGGTGTTTCCATAGATAATTAGGCAGACTTTCTTTGACTCAGAGAGGGTACAGATCTCTCTCTTTCTTGGCTTTTCCCTGAAGTGTGAAGCTTTATGCTGAACACTTTATCTATTTCATCGAACTTCTACTGAAGTTTGATTCTATGCTGACACCTTCTATGCTCCCTGGATAGAAATCCCCTTGTAGCAAAACTTTCCTCTATTTATGTTTAGAATTGAAAGGAGAAGTTTCTTTATGGAGCACCCGTTTGCGACAATTTGTTTTATTCTGGTTGTGGTTGTTACCATTCTGTACCACATATTATTACGGCTTAACTTACTGAGACATTTTAATCTGCAAGGCATATTGCTGTATCTTGTGAACTTTTTTAATTCTGTTTATATAATAGGCTGATCAATAACCTAAATAAACCCATTTAATCTTAATTATTGAATCCTGGCCTTTATTGTGGAGTCAATTCGATTCAATTCCATGAATAGCTTTATTCAGTATATTAAAAAGAACAGTCATAAAAGTAAAAACATAATATCAATTAAAAAACAAAATACAGACATAAGAATACACAAATATGTTAAAACATTAGTTAAAACAACCTCACCTCAACCATCCTTTGTGTGAGTTATATTGCTTTCCAAATAAAGAGCATACAGACATGAGAATACACAAATATATTAAAACTTTAGTTAAAACAACCTCATCATTACCATCCTTTTCCTAAGTTGCATTGCCTTCGTAATAAAAAGTGCAACATTTAAACACACAAATGTGTTGTCAAGTGCAAACAGGCAGCTTAGCACAGACTTATAGGGGCCGATTCACAGAACTAATCTGAGATAAAATCCTAAACTTACTACTTTTGGTATTCACAGAAGGCATTTAGTAGTAGTAAAGTTAGGACTCCTAACTTTACTACTACTAAATGCCTTTAAGCTAGGACTCAGTCTCCTTCTTAGAAAGCCATATCCCTAGTGCATTTGCACTTATCTGCACGGCCTTCATCTTATTTTGCAAGAAGGGTCCATGATACGAATCTCAGCAGTGTCTAGTACTCGGCTTGTGGTCCATTGTGGTAGCTTGTCCAAATGGCTCTCCCAAACAGCAAGGTGGCAGGGCTTTCACCTGTTGTGGAATGGGGAGTTGACTGATAGGCATGAAGGGCTGGACACAAAGCTTTTGATTCCTTCGAGCGCAGCTCGCTGAATCACTTTCTTCAGGGTTCTATAAATTGTTCAGCAATGCCATTTGCCTGTGGCCAGAGAGGCATGCTTTTCTGATGCTTGAAGTTCAAACTACTAAGAAAGCCCTTAAACTCCTTGCTATTGAAGGGTGGACCACTGTCAGATTTGAGGATGGAGAGAACACCCCACGCTGCAAATATATTATCCAGTCTCTCAATGATTTTGTCATGTGTGGTCAATGATAAATCTTCCACTAAGGGAACACGTGAGAGCTCATCAATACCTACCATGAGATGATAGCCATTGTTTAAAGGTCCAAAGAAATCAACTGCAATTTTCGCCCATGCCTGTTTAGGAAGGTCAGACATATTTAGCAGATACTGAGTTGTCTTGGGAGATGACAACACTTTCAGGTGACATGCTTTCAGTTCCTTCTCGACTTGTTCTCTGAGGGCTCTCTTGGTGGCTACAATGCCACAATGTCATTCGTGTGCCAGTTCAATAAGTTGTTTTCTCAAGCTCTCAGGTATGACTATTCTCGAACCTCGAAGGGACGAAACGCGTTGGCTACGCTGTGAAGAATTAAAAAAGAATAAAGGATTATCGAAAATTTGATTATATGTCTCCATGAAATTTCTTGAATTGGACTGCAATGAGAATAATGATTCTTATGATTTAATTTGTGTCTATGAATATAGTGTGTGCTGATCATCTTGCTGTAATTGTATATGTGAATTCATTCACTATTTTGGGAAATAGGAGGTCTTTATCCCATGATCATTGCACCACATAAACGAGATCCCAATTACATAACAAGTGCGGTACTGTGTCTAAGGCCTCTTTGTAAATTGTATACTTACATATCACACCTGCTCATGCGCTACTTCATATCCCTGACATCCCATTCCTTGCCAGTATCATCAACTCCCTTAATGCTAATCCATGATAATCAGAGAATCCCCTACTCCATCATCAAACCATCTTCCTGACGCCTCAGTCCCATCCTGAATATCGTAAACTCCTGCATTCTAACAGGAACTTTCTCAGCGTGCCTCAAGTAAGGCCAGATCCCACCCTATTGAAGGATCCTCACCTGGACCTGAAAAACTCTTTTATTAACTGCAGGATCACATCAACTGACATATGCTGCTTCAGTCTTAACAATCAGGCGACTGTCTCTAGTGTTGCACTGTAATAGCAAACATCCAGGTGGCCAATGACTCTCTATGGTTTCCTAATAATGGATACCCCTTACTCCTAGAAGTCCTAGTCCTGTTGGCAGCCTTTGACACCATTCACCATTAAGTCATCCTTGCAAGGTTCTCCATGTGCATTGGCATCATAGGCACCATGTTGTTCTGGTCCATCACCTTTCTTTAAGGTGGAAAATAAATTGTCCAAAGGGAAGGCCCCCTCTTTGAGCAATATGTAGTATCCCCCAGTGCTCAGCACTTGCCCAGCTCCTAAGTTGAATAATATTTTATTGGTCCATAGGACCTGTCAAATCTCTCGCTGAGGGATGAGAGATTGAGTTAGATCTGGGGACCAAGGGCCAGATGTACGAAGCGCAAAATAGCGCCTCGCAAATTCCGAGTTTTTTGCGACTCGCAATTTGCGAGGCGCTATTTTGGATGTACAACAGTGTGTATGACGCTGTTTGCGATTCCCAATGGGGTCGCAAGTTGAGAGGCTCATGAATATTAATGAGCCTCTCGCAATTTGCGACCCCATTGGGAATGGCAGGCCCTCCCAGGTATGGTGGCCTGCTGGGCTCAGCAGACCACCATGTCTGGAACTGCTTTTGAATAAAGCAGTTTTTTTTGTTTAATGCAACCCGTTTTCCTTAAAGGAAAACGGGATGCATTTAAAAAAGAAAAAAATGAAACGTGCCCTTAAAAAATATTTTCCCCTGCATTTGCAAAGGGGAAGGGGTCCTGGGGACCCCTTCCCTTTTGCGACCCCATTACCACCCTCTTGAAGAGGGTGGTAATTTGAGAGTGTTTTGCGACCGCAATTGCGGTCGCAAAACATTTGTACATGGGGTAGCGCTCGCTATTAGGAAGGGAACGCCCTTCCTAATAGCGACTCCTAATTCCAAATAGCAAGTCGCAAATGAATTGCGACTCGCTATTTTGGATTGGTACATACTCTATTGGTTTTTGCATGCGCAAACGGGTTCGCAAACCCGTTTGCGCATGCAAAACTGATCGTACATCTGGCCCCAAATAGTTATAGACCACCTGCATTCATCCATCTGCTGCTCAAGCTATTGGTGACACTATCTTATTAGATAATATGAAGCAGAATCGGGCCCCTTAAAAGATTAGGTTTAGTAGAGAAATCAGGTAACATGATAAATTTGATAAGCCTCCTTGAGTCAGGATGTAAGTTAGAACCCATATAAGTTTATTAAATGTTAAGGGGGCATATGTATCAAAACTGCTTTTTGCAAATTGCAAATAGCGAATTTTAGCGATTCGCTATTTGCAATTCGCAAAATGCAATGTATGTAGGATTTGCAAAATATTTTGCGAATCCTACATAATCCTTAATTGCGAATCGCACATTGCGATTCGCAATTAAGGAATAACCTCCCATTCATTCTTATCGGCCTGGAGGCCCATAGGAATGAATGGTAAGACATTTGCAATTTGCGATTCCCTATTTTGCGATGGCCTTTGGGGATGATACATCCCAAAAGGCTATTTCCCGTTCGCAAACGGGCCGAATCTGAGAATCGGCCCATTTGCGAACGGGAAAAGGCATGATACATATGCCCCTAGATCATTACTTAAGGCAAAAATATGGTTCATCAGTCAAAATAATCTCATATACAGGGAATTAGCATGAATCAAAAATCAATAGCCTGAACCAGATAGGGTCTAGCACAATACTGCATTATTGCAGTAAGAGGTCCAATAGTAGTCTTGCCTCAAAGAAAGTATCAAAATTATTCTAACTTCTGAGCATGAGGCAGACTGGCATGGACCTGCTCTCTAAGAATCAGGAAACGTCCCCCAAAGACTTTTATCTCACCTCCAAAATGAGCCCTCTGTTATCGCAAGATACACAGCAAAATTATTCAGTCAGCAAGAGGTGAGCAAAAACATACATATGCTCAGCAAATCACAATGCAGAATAAAATGCAACAATACCTTATACCATCCCCCAAATGAATAATAATTAGCCCCTTTTATTCCAATGCCCTCAGATGTAACAGTACAAATCTTGTTACACGTAAATAATGTCAGATTTACGAAATTAATAGGCTCAGTGACCTTCAAGCAGGAAGGACAGGAAGAAATTTGAACTGCAACATTTTAGGAGGAAAACCTTCCTCTGGTTCTTGCCCGGAGCAATATGTCATCTGAAAGAGAATGACAAAATGACAAGATATTAAATTTAATAATGTCTTCGCACACATTTTGCTGTGCATGGAAACAGTAAGAATGAAAACATGGTTCAGTTTAAAATAAAAGATGAAATCTGGGCCTAGTTTAGCTACCTTAAGGAAAACACAGTTCTGTAGCATTGAGAAAACAATTTGTATACGTAAGTCATTCATGTAATTAAGTAGTCATCATTAATTAATTAAGAATATGCTCTAACACTATGCAGGGAACCCTTGGGAAGCATTAGCTAAATAAGGCAGCTCCTGTTTTCAATAAAGGACTCCAGGCCACTGCTGGGTGGTTAGCAGCACTTGACACAAAACACAAATGCATAAAACAAAATATATATTCTATTGACAATCTGGCTCACCCATACAGCACAACATCTTTCATTGTTGAGACAGACACCTCCGATTTAGCTGTAGGAGCTACTTTGTCTAAACATCATGACAAAACAGGTTTCTCCATCCAGTGGCTTAGCTGTCACAAAAGTTGAATTCAGCATAGCAGAATCATGCGACAGCTGAAAACGGACTACAGGCTATTGGAGACGCATAAATTTGATCCCACCTTGCCATAAAAGTAGGAGTGCATCATATCTATGAGTAGTCAGCGCTCAAGTATATTTTGTGTGATTAATGTACTAAAAGAGAAATGAAGTACCGCATATAGAAAGTGCTTCACGTATAACAGATACAGTTTATAAAATGTATACTTGAATTGTGACCTACAGAGAAATCTAATGTACTGATTTACTGGTGATTAAGGGAAATCTATAGTTGTGAAATGATTTGTAGTGAAGCTAATGAAGCAGAATGTACACACTAATGTTTAGGAGATTCGCCTCCTAGGTCACGTGAAACATGTGACAGATGCCAACCGTAAATTAATAGCAATGCTGCTAGTACTGGCTAAGCGCAGGGTGGCCATGCACTGGGGGCGCAGGCCGGCCCCCACTGTTAAGCGTTGGTTGGACGATGCAGCCCACTGCCAGACACTCCTGGGTGAGTTTTGGGATCTGATGCCTGCGGCCAGCAGGCCCCCAGACATATGGGCTCCCCTCATCACCTACCTTCAACGATTAACCGCCCCTGACAGCCCACGGGTGGACTATCATGGTCCTGACACGCTGGATGCCTGTGACAGTGCTGACGGTCCTGCTCCCCCCCTGGGCCGGAGTATTTGTGCCTCCTCTATTGTGCCTTGATTACCACTCAAGTACTGCTGTATTTTTTTGTGCTATTATTGGCCTTCTCTCTCTTGTACCGTGAAATGCAATTGTAAGTGTAATTTCAGCTGTATTGACCGCTGTGATGCCTACCTGTAACGTGCCTCGTTTTGTCCTTTTTAATAAAGGTTTTTGAAAATCAAAAAAAAAAAAATGTTTAGGAGATTCAGGTGAAAATTACATCATGTTCACTTGAAAGACTCTTTATTAATTATTCTCAATGGTTTTAGGTTATTCATGTGTTGTAGGGTTTATTTGCGATGCATTCGCATTTTGTGTACGTAGTTGTAACCCAGTATACTTCTTAAAGTTAGCCATTAATTTGAGGCCTAACGTGTATTTAGTTAACTTCATGTATTATTTCATTTTAGCCTAACGTTACATTTCAGTGCACGCTCAAATTGCAGTTTCACGTTTTGATTGTGTTTAACCTTCGCTGTGGAATGTTTCGTTACATTTTGTTTCCACTGCAGGTGTAGATAAAGCCTTGTTAGTTAGCATAAGGGCGTTTTGTTTTAATAGATAATAAGGCATGAGAAGTTGGAGTCGGCAGAGATAATCACGGTAACGAGCGAGGAGGTGTTCTCATGGAGGAGAAGAAGAATGGCCAAGGACGAATGAAGTCGTGGTAAAGGAGGTGATAGTGTCTGATTTGTGCTGGGAGCCTGAAAAAACATTCAGAAGGAAGAGTCACGTGGTATCATCTACAAGGACTGCAACTAGTATTATGTTGTGTTTATTGAAGGAAAGTTTCACTCTGTCCATTCTCTTCTTAGGGAAGACATCTTGAGGCTTGTGGGTGCAGACATATGCTTCTGCATATGTGGTTTTAGGCTACTTGACCCAAATGCTTGGAGTGCGTCTACTGAAGACTTCGACAGCTGACACCTTTCCTTCTTTATTCCTATGCTGAAATCAAATGCTCAGTAGAATAGTTGGTCCCCGTTAGAGTAGTATAGGGAAAGACAGGACCAGTGCTTAATTTGTGCCGGTGCTTTCCGGGGCTCAGCACCGGCACTTTATTGTCAGGGCCGGGGCTATAAATTCTTTTCAGGAGGCAGTGGTGGTGAACGTAATTTATCAAACGAAATGCAAAAGTGAGACAGCTTTACTTTTCCCACGTCGTGTGTGCTGCTCAGCCGCTCACTCTCACCCATTCCTCAACACATGCACTCCTGGCAGGCTGGCGACTGAATTTCAACTTCTTAAGCTTTCAATAATAAAAAAAAAAAAGCAAACAGGCTCTCCAAGAGCTGTCTTTAGTCCTGCGGTTATCATGCCGTGCCCTTCCCCCTCCCTCAGAGCAAGTTAGAGAGCCCCTGGAGGAGCGGAAGAAGGCTGGAATATTCATGTCTGTTACCTCTCACGTAGGCCTTCAGCAGCAGCTTCCTATTGGTTACTGAAGGTCAAGGGAGTTGCTTAGCAGTAAATAATGATTCTCTAATTGAACACGTTTTTCTTCCACGGGGTTTCCTACAGCCAAAATTAATTCATTCTTACACGCAAACTGCAACTCCAGGCCGAGGTGAGTCATGGGGGTTCTTCATTGCCCCCATTCCGTACCCAGAATTACTGGAAGTTGAAGCAATGCTGAGGCTCGTTGTTAAATCCCATCTAGTGCCCGTGATCAGTTTAGTGAAAGCGCGCTAATTTCAAACAAGTATCTCTGCACAGCTACTCGGCTCAGGCACATAGGAGCTGGCTGAAGACCCACAATTTTGCGTTCTGTAATAATGTTAACCAGACATGAAACCGTCTCTCTCTTCAGATCGTGTCAGGTTACGTTACCCAAAGACACATTAATTATTTTTATTTGGTAGGCACGGGAAGATTAAGTGATTTGCCCAGAATCACCGGGTGTTAAAGCGAAGCTGAGGCTCGTTGTTAAATCCCATCTAGTTCCTGTGATCAGTTTAGTGAAAGCGAACTAATTTCAAAAAAATAATCTCTGAGTCTGCACAGCTCCTCTGCATTGCACGGCTCAGGCACTTAGAAGCTGGCTAAACACCCAAAATGTTGCGCTCTTTAAATAATGTTAACCGTCTCTCTTTCAGATCATGAGCGTTCAAGTACAGATTGATTCTTATGCTTAGTGGGTTTTTTCTGACTTTTTTTAATGTTCATCTCTTTAGTCCAACATTTAACGGCATGCTTTACATTTGTCGGGATGCGTTCAAGCCATGTCACTAATTAGCTCCTCTGTTGGGTTGGGTTGGGTCAATTGGCCTTTGAGGGAGGGCGGACATTCCTTTCTTTTTATGCTTACAAACGTTTTTGAGCCATGGTCTGACCTGCCTGGAACCCCTCCACTTGCTTATCCACATCTTTTAATGTGCTGCCCCAGTCTTCAAGGTTCTATATCTATCATGTCCACATCATTGTATGGCAACATGCCAATTCCCAATGCTCTGTTGACTTCAAGCCTCTGCCCATTTCTCTGTACCCAGTCCGATGCCTGGATCGCCATTGTGACTGTTCCTTTCTATTTTGAAGAGCAACGCAGACAGAATGCACTTTGGCCACAGGTGCTGTGGGTTTCATTAATTTTCTTAAGTGTAAGACAAATTAGTGTGTTTTTTTAGTTCGATTTAAAATGTAAAAAAAGACAAATACCAATATAAAGCCTTAGTGTGATTTTCCTACGTTTTTCAGTTGCAAGGTTATGGTTTGATTGTTACAAAATGTATTGATTCATTAAACGTTTTAAGTGTTAAAATGACAGAATGCAAAACGTATTCTCAAATCCAGCAGAGCGTATTTGGCTGTTTCAAGTGTCCTGTGCATTTGTAATATTGTGTGTAGTGAAAAAATATGTTCTATTCCATGAATTATTTTCAGCTTTGCTGTAAAGAACCAGTTACGTTACACAAGGACACATTCATTATTTGGTAGGCATGGGGAGATTAAGTGATTTGCCCAGAATCAACCATGTGCTCGCTGCATTGTGGGCCTTTTAGTTTGGCCTTTTAACAGTTTCATCATGGGCTCAAAAATAAATTTGTCTTTCTTACGTTTCTTAGCACCCAGGATAATATGCTGCACAGCCAAAAACCTATAAGGTCCCAAAGGCGAGAACGATGTGTGTGTGCAAGACATGGCTGGCTGCACGCATGGAAGTGGACGTTCTGCACGATGTTTCTAGAGCAGCATGTTGCCAATTAGCCGTCACCTAGCACTTTAGTAGTGGCATTCAGTCAGAAGGGTTTGATGAAGTGTGACTGGGATCAGACTGCACACATGCAGGTTTAAAGGCAGGGCAGATAGATTCCTGTTGGGAGAACTGCATTACCAGAGGGCTGGCTTTTGTGCTGTGGCAGGTTTAATGAAAACAGGATTGCTTTATGTGCGGAATAGTTGTGTGTGTTTTTGTAGCCGTTTGGGTACATGTGCCATGCTTGTTTAATGGTATTATGTGACAGTCTTGTGGTAGGTTCATGTGCCCATGAAAAATCTACTGTGGCTGTATTGAATGCTTTTAGACTGCCAATCCGAATGATCATTGGCATTGTGTTGGCTGCATAAGAGTGCGGCGTTGGTGCGTCTATGCATTCTGTTGGATAGATGAGTGGTGAGCCATTGGGCAAGTGAGTTTACATTCTGTCCATGATTATTGTTGCCTATGTTTGGTGCAGATTTGCTATGGGTGTTGAAGCTTTTTGGGAAGTTTGGAGCTTACACAAAAACTTTACTCCACTCTATAACACTATACTCCACTCTACAACGCTCCACTCTACACCATTGCACTATATACAACTGCAATATAATTTACACCACTATACTCTATACAACAGCACTCTATACTACTCTACCTCACTGCACAAAAACACCAATACACTCTTCACCGCTTTGCTCAAAACAAATGCTCTCTACACCAGTGCACTCTGTCAATATACTCTGCACCACTGTACTTTAGGCCACCTAACTCTAAGCCACATTACTACACTCTATACTACACTACACTGTACAACACTACACTCTACAATACTAAGCTCTATAATACTATACTCCATTAAACTATACTCCAATAACACTCTAATCCCCTATATATCAGTCCACTCCGCAGCATTATACTCCACTGTCTGCCATTCTACAACACTATTCCACAATTTTTTTTTTCCCGGAGTTTTATATAGCGCGGACTTGACCCGTAGGCATCAGAGCGCTTTACATGAGCACCAGTTGCGTTACAGACGGACATATTCATTTTTGTGGGGCACGGGAGATTAAGTGATTTGCCCAGAATCACAGGATGTTGAGTCCCTGCCGAGACTCGAACCCGGTTCCCCAGCTTCAGGGTCGACCGCTCTAGGCATAAGGCCACATCCTCTCCCCCACTATACAACACTCTACGCAACTCCATCTATACACTACATACCACTTTACTCCACTATATTCTATAACACTATACTCCTACAATATATAACAATATACTCCACTCTACACCACTTTACTCTACAACACTCTACACTACACTACCACTCTGCACTCTGTACCACTACACAACACTATAAAAGACTCCACTCTACGACACTATACTCAATTCTAATACTATACCCCACTCTATAACACTATACTACCTACCACACTACTTTTCACTCCTATCCAAGCCACTAAACTCCACTATACGGCGAGACCTATTGGCATTGCCAGTGCTTGTTTCTTTTACTTGACACAAATCTTAATAGTTGGAATAGCCAGGAATACAAAATGCTGGATTTTACTTTACTAATGACACTTAAGGAGCTGAACCCCCCCCCCCAATACATGGAAGCTGATTTGGCCACAAAGAAGTTTTAGAACTCTGCTTTCACACAGCACTGTTCCTATCTATTTTGAAGAGCAACGCAGACAGAATGCACTTTGGCCACAGGTGCTGTGGGTTTCATTAATTTTCTTAAGTGTAAGACAAATTTGTGTGTTTTTTTAGTTCGATTTAAAATGTAAAAAAAGACAAATACCAATATAAAGGCTTAGTGTGATTTTCCTTCGTTTTTCGGTTGCAAGGTTATGGTTTGATTGTTACAAAATGTATTGATTCATTAAACGTTTTAAGTGTTAAAATGACAGAATGCAAAACGTGTTCTCAAATCCGGCAGAGCGTATTTGGCTGTTTCAAGTGTCCTCTGCATTTGTAATATTGTGTGTAGTGCATTTTGTACAGTTGTGTTTATTAACCTTCAAATGTCATGTTTGCTATACATGAAAACGAAACGGGGTGGTATCAACATTCAAATTATTTCGGGCCATAGTCTCTTCTTCTATGCACACTTTAAAACATAGACCTCTTTATAGTCTGTTGTCAATTGTATTCTGTGCTGGTTGGGGTTTGACAGCTACATCATTGTGTATTACCTTCATGTTAGGGAGAAAAAGGCACTTTTGTATGTTGGGAACATTATTTTAAGGGCTAAGGGGTGCCAATTGGGTAAGAAATGTTCGGTTCATGCCCATTTACAATGCAATTGTGAGAGTAAATCCCTTTCTAGAGACTTGTCCCTCCTCCATCTCTCCTTTTACTCATCCCAAGCCTCATCTTACTACTATGATCTCCCTAATAACCCTTTCTAGATTCTTCCCTCCTCTATCCCACCCTCGACCCATCCCAAACCTCATTTTACTACGATTTCCTAAATACCACTTTCTAGACGCTTCCCTCTTCTATCCCTCCATTATCCCATTCAATGCAACTAACAGACTCACATGTCCATTGCTCAAATTAACATATATTTCTCTATATAAACCCACCACTAATCCTTTTTGGGTTCCGGAGTAGCATGCTACTCACCGAATAGTGCTTTGATGCCTCGTCTGGGGTGGAAGCGCTATATAAATACAATTACAATATTGGGCATATTATAGGACTGAATGATGTGCATAAATCAGTTACAGGTTGTGCTTATGCCAGCGAGGTGCATATTGTGCCTCTTGCAGAGTCCAATATATTCTTCACGTGATAGATGCCTTCATAGTGGGCTTGTACCTCAGAGCTCTATGATGTCATATATCATACTGTCTTTTAGTAATAGTCTGGTTTGGGGCAGTTTAGGGTCAAGCCTGGGGAGACTTAAAATACAACAGAAGTAGATAGTCATATCAGAATTAGTTTGGAGTCAGACCTTTAATGGTCAAAAAAAGTTCATTATCTTCGGTTCCAAAAGTCATGACATCTAGTCTCTTTTGCGGCTTTGCCTTGATTTTTATTAAGATATACTTTCCAAGGAGCTTGAAAACCAACAAGTATCAAGTCAACCATCATATTACCAAGGTAGGAATTCAGATCGGGCGGGTATTACATGTGGCTTTCAGCTGTGCCAGTTGAGGATGTGGGTGGAGCCAATAGAGTAAGTGGGTGGAGTCAGTGAAGGAAGTGGGTGGAGCCAGTGGAAGTGGGTGTGGCCTCCTTCAAAAACTTGAGCACCTGGACTTCATATTTTACAAATTAAGCACTGGACAGGACTAATGCTTTTTAAAAAAAATCGATTGATGCAATTTAACTCACAATTCTTTTTCCTCATTTTCTGTTTGATGATTATTGAATTGGTAATATTGTTCCTTCTATATAGAGTAAATCTCTTTAGGAGATTCAATCAAGTTTTGTTTGTCCTGTACTTCTATACCCTGATGCTGAGATTGGTCTATCTAAACTTATTTTTGAATTTATGAGTAAATTTCACTAATCCCATTTTCAGTTGTCATCTGGATTATTGTGTGCTCAATTGATTACACTGTACTTGCAATCTGAATGATTGAAAAAAAATCTGGTATTTGTAAAGCGTGAACTACTCACCCCAAAGGGTCTCAAGGCGCTGGGGGCTGTCAAGGAGACTAAGTGAGCTATTGCCCAGAGTCACACAGTGCTGAGCTGCGCTGCCGCCGCCGTGGATCGAACCGTGAGCCCTGCACTCTGGAGTCAGGTGCCCTGGCCGCTGAGCCACACCTCTCCTCAAAGATATCCTCCCTTTACCTCACATGCTACTAATAAAGACCACCGCACCAGGGTAGGAGCGTAAATGGGTCGGAGTGTTCACAACTCGTAAAAGAGCTCCACCAGTAGGTAGCAGTGGGTGAGCTCTTGCACTATCAAGGCAGCTTTTCAAGAATGGTGCCATTCTTTGCACAGGGCTAGATATTCAGTCATTGGGCCTGAAGGCAAACTTACACTTTTGTGAAAGTTTATGATTGTTTGCTATTCACAAAAGTATTTTACAACTAATATTTTTACGACTGTGGAGTGTCAGTACTTAAATAACAGGACTGTTTTATGTGCAGAGACTCCACAGTCGAAAGCTATTTCATGTAAAATACCTTTGTGAATAGCAAACAGTCGAAAGCCTTACACAAAAGTGTAGGTTTACTTTGTGAATCAGGCCTTAGTATTTGATGATCCCGAAACCTACAGTTCTTGTGTTCAGCCCGTACAAATCAAAAAGCAGATTTTCTATCTAGACATTGAGAGGTTCATAGTGCCTCTCTACTGAAAGAACGTCCGCTAGCTGTCTGAGACATCATGTAGTTGGAACCATTACTGTACAAATGTTTGTGAATCAGGTTGGTTCTGCTTTTACTCCCGCCAAACTGTTATTCTTTCGTTCAACACAACCTAATCTCTGAATCAAAGAATAACTTCCAATCCAAAGAAAACTGTTTACCTTCCTCAAACAAAACTGCAACAAATAGAAATACAACGGTGTCATGATTCAACTTTGGTGGGCCACATTGATATGGCTAAAACCCAAGAAATGGTCGAAAGTTTATTTTGGTGGCTAGGTCTACATAATGATGCTTTCTTGTTCCTCGATCACTGAGACGCCAGTGCGCATACAAAAGTGGATAGTGCCAGACCCATAGGTTTACTTCAGTGTTTATCTAAATCTACTCAAGCCTGGGAGGTTTTCTGTGATATTTCTTTACTGATTTCCCAACAGATCACAGAAAAACACCCTTGTGATTATCGTCGACACCCTTCCTAAATCTGCTTACTTGGTTTTCTGTATTGGCTTGTCGATCACCTCGTGAAAGTCTCAGCTGTTGTATGTTTGCATGGTCTCCCAGTAGCAATAGTGTCTGATTGCTTGTCAGAGGTTATGTCAATATTTTGGAAAGCACAGTCATTTTTAGTGCTTGCTGTCACAGAAATAGTGCAAAAACTCACTCAATTAATAGAGAAAACAGGAGTGAACCTTATGCAAACACAATTCGCATGCAAGGTGCTTGGTGATCACAAAAGACATAAGCCACTACAGTATCATCTGGGCATTAAGGTTTGGCTTTCCATCAAATCCTTATCCATATACATCAGCACAAGTTTCACCTGCGATTTGTGGGGCCCTTCACAGTGATGAAACAAATCTTGATGATTTTCAGTTGAATTTGCCAAGGTCCTTGTGGCTCTATCCTCAGTCTTGAAGCCACTGTTAGATCAAGCATGAACCTATCTCCCCACATTTCTTCGGAAAGGACAATTACAATATGAAGAGCGACACAAATAGTGGCAAAGGGCTGTCTGAGGCATTGACGGGTTATGGATCAGAGGTTGACTCCTCGGAAACAGCCATTGCCTTGCATGCTCCTAAATAGATGACTATACCTAATGATTGCCATCCAACTAAATCTGGTGGTCATCTGCGAGATGGACGCAATGGGATGAGCACTGTCATGATTGTTTTCTTGTCCCACCTTGCACTCTCCCAGATTTCAGCAAGACATCATTTGTATGGATGCTCTCACGAGTCACAAAGAGTTGGATGTGCTGGTCATGGTCAGTGCATTTCTGGGGATCTCAGTTACGTGCCAGACAGTAGTCAGTTAAATGCTGCAGGAAGAGACCAAGACTGAGCTCTAATCAGCAGACATTTTGAGAGCTGCAGTATAAATTGGAGGCACACCCACACCACTTGGCTTGTTATACTAAGGAGATATTGGTCTGATGTTTGGGCTGTATGTTGCTCCAGTATGTTGGCCCAGTTCCAGAAGATGTCTTTGCAGTTCGACTGACAGCAGCAGGGCCCTGTCGCAAGGTTTGGTGCCTGCTTGGCCAGTTCATCAATGGCTCATCTCCATGTATCATTTTGTTTGTGATTCTGGTAGGGCATAGCTACCATTTGCTTTTCCTGCACACCGCTTGTTAATGTATGCAAACACAAGATCAAGACTTTTATGTTAAGTATCCAGCAGGAACTTTGGTGTTATTACAAATGCAGTGACTGATTCAGACCACAGTATTGGGGGACACACACCCACATGTGACAGTCTTTTAAAAAGTGAAAATGTAAGCGAACAAGCACTAAATATATCATGAAACAGTTTGTGACTGTGAACAGAAACGCATTGAAAGACTCACAGCGATATATGTGTGCACATGAAGAAACGCACACTTTTTGAACAGTAGATTGCGTGTGGTTGTGAGGAAAACAAACTTGCAAACCGAGCAACTAAGGTCTGCCTTTATTCTAAAGTCAAGGAAAAAGTACTTAAGAATAATCAAATGGCCCTTCACACAACAAGGGGCGTTCATATTAAGTTGAAATCTTGAAAAGAGCGAGTATGCAACACAAAGCGTACAATTACCAGGGGGGGTGCTTTGAGTTTGAGAACACGATCTATTATTTCTCGCTTTTTGATTGCTGCTCTGTTTCATCAGTACCATACAACCAAAGGGATAAGCACTGTAGAGTGTTTGCAATCAAGGACCTTATGTCATCTCTAAGCAAGTAGTCTTATTAATAGGGTAGTGTTATAAGGACACATCAAAAGGGCACCAGAACAACACTTACGTCATTGTGTTTAAGGTCCAGATATGGAGAAAGCACACAATATATTTAGTTGCTCAGTCCACTTGTTCAGTACTACAGTTAGTATAACATTGAATTCAACGACATAATTTTGGGGCGTGAAAATGATGCTATCGTCTTCTGTTCCAATGATGATAAAAGCACTTTATTAAAGAAGCACGTCATTCCTAAAATTGTTGTCAGCTCATTCGACGCGTTTTATTCCCTTCTTGGAACTTCATCTGGGCTGCAAGATAATATGCACAAAAATGATAATTAGACGAGAAACACAATACCATTACATATAAGATAGTTACATTAATAGAATGAAATAATACATGTACAAAGCTCAATAATATGTACGTCAACATAACAAACAATGATTACAAGTAAAGTACCCCAAAATTGTGTATTCGGGTATTGATTTCATTTGTCTCAATTTCCAATAACATACCTCACGTTCATTTGTAGTGGAGGGCATAGCACGTTATCATCACATTCCTATATTTCTGTCTTTACTATATCGGAATACTGTTAATGAAATTGTACCAATACTGTTCATCTAACATCAATAACACATATTGTCTCTCTTGTTGTTCAAAAATAACTAGACCCATCAATGTGGTCTTATTATATTAAAACTTTACTTTCAAAATAGTATAATACTAATAGAAGACGGAAAATAACTCATATGTACCTCTTTATTATTCAAGAGGTGAATGAACCAACACCATGGTTTTCTCCTGTGTTTAACTCAGCATCAGCTTTTGGGTTGGTAGCTCAGGTATCCAAGTAATATAGCAAAATAATGTATTCCAGATTACCATACAAAATAGACAAAATTACTTACCCATTTTGCATTAAAGGCTACTTGTGATAGGGTAAAAACCAAGTAGTTCCTGGTAATTTCTAGATTCCAAGGTGCTGAATCAATTCCCATATCTCATATCACAGAACTAGAGAATCAAACAGTGGGAGTGATCTCTCATGAGAAAATAGGTAGTCACACACTTAATTTTATTATTCATATAGGATGGTTGCAAATGAGTATTCACTGTGGAAATGTATGCCAAATTAGGCTTACGCAATGAAGTGTTATTACACATCTCTGAAACCTGGGACTTTGCAAAAAATAACCTAGATCCTGATGTACAAAGAATACTAAAAGAAGAAATTGTAAATTGCATCAAATAATGATCTCAATTTGTGATTTTCTCATTAGGAATCTACTAAAATATATTTGGTAGATGTTATTAATTATTAATCGGCGATGGCTCCTACGCTAAGGTGGAGGAGTGGCTTTCCACTGCTTTTGAGCAGTGAAAATGAAAAATAAAATGATAATAACAAATGTTATTATCATTTTATTTTTCCTCGCTTACTTCTTGCAGCTGAGCCGAGGGCAGGGCCGTCCTTCCGGCACGGTGACACAGCCGGAGGAAGGAGGAGGAGTGGCGGCACTGCTTCAAGTGCGAATGATGGTTTGGCCGGCCGTCTAAGGCCGGCCAACCGTCATGCGCACTTAGATCTCTCCACCTGAGCTGTGCTTTAGAGCCGGGTGGAGAACAAGCAGAGGGTCGTAGTCCCTTAATGAGCGCCTAACTATGGCGCGCACACCAGTCACGGCGCTGGTCTAATGCTGGGTAATACAAGCATGAGAGCAGCGTCTGGATTGGCGTAGGGGACCCTGTGGCATGCCAGGAGACGACGAGCAGAGGCCGGAAGAGCCCAACGCTGCAAAATGCAGGTAAGCATTATTTTTTAAATTATTTTCCCCTCCACTGCGCTGCCCCCCCTCTGCGCTGCCCTCCCCTGCTCTCAGTGGAGTAACAATAGCCCCTGCAGCCTACGTGCTGCGTGGGGTCCCCGATCTCCAGGAGGCCCCATCCGGCACTGTGCACGGGCGGCAGGCCCCTGGCCTGAGAGCTCCTGACTGGGTCCGGAGCATGGGCGGGTCCCCTCCATGTACTTTGCAGGGGGGCCCCCCTCAGGTTTCATTACGCCACTGCCTGCGCTGCCCACCCCCACCCTGCCTCACCACTTAAATGCCACAGCAACCGCAACTGTTATTAATTGGGATTTTGAGAACCAACCTATGGTATTTTGAGAATCAACCTATGTATTATTCGGGACCCCTTCCCGTTTGCACATGGTTACCACCAATTTGGAATTGGTGGTAAAATATCAACGTTTTGCAAACAATAATAAATAAGTAAGAAACGGGGATTTGGAAGGGATCCCCTTTATACACCCCTTTCAAATACCAATTCAGTTTTTAGTCTGAAACCCAATTTGAGATTTGGTAACCTGCTACTGAATCTCAATTTGGGGTTTGTACATTTAAAAAGTCATTTTGCGTTGCAAAGGGTCAGATTTGACCTTTGCGACCGTAAAATCGATTTGTACATCAGGCCCCTACTTCTTAAGACCAAGGTTCCGGGTGCATAGGAAGGGTTAATGCCTAGTATCACCGTTCAGAGGCGCTGGGTGTCAAGTGAGAATTGATTCCAGTTCAGCCCCGTGGGCTTCGAATCATTCCAAAGCCAATATGTGCTGCATAACGATGTTCTTATTGTTGTCTTTCTGCCTTAAGGGGGTCACGGCAGAGGGCCTTTGATCTAACGGCCTATAATCACTGGAGTGTCCGGGTTTGTAACATCTTTGTGATATGCTTCCTCTGCCCGGGGCAAATTAATGTATCTTTCTCTTTCCGTCTGCAGCCTAGCAAGGCTCGGTGTGGGACGAACGCACTGCGACCCAGGCGTGCTCTCCCTCTTAGTAGCATCTTGGTCGTCACAATGTTCGATTCTCCTCAGTATCCACACATTGGGAATCTTGAAATTGATGATGGCTTCCTCCTATGGCTCCAAGGCCCTCCTTCTAGTTCCAGTGGAATGCTGTCCATTAAAATGAGTTATTGTCATTAAACAGGTGCTTGGAGAAACAGAACCACACAGATTCAAGTGTTTGTGTCCAGAGAATAATAGTAAGAACCTTTAACAGTTTTAAAAAGAATTACACCTGCTTCCCTGCAGACCTTACACCTTCCCCCTCTTTCCATTTCCTTCAAAATGACTAATGTACAGTCGAGCAAGCAGGTGTGTTACATTATATTACGTTGTGCTCGAGGAGCATTGGTCTCAGTTCTAAATCTAAATATACACAAACATACACGTGTGTGAGCATGTGTATATATATATATATATATATATATGTATATATATATCCTACTGGCGGTCGCAAGTAGGTAGTTATAGTTAGAACCTAGTTTTCATAGGAAAAGCGTTTTTTGATTTGCCAATAACTTTGGAGCCGTTTGACGAATCTTCACGAAATTTTCAAAACTAATTGTTCACTCAGGTCAGCTCCTGTCTTGAAAGTTTCGGGGTGATTCGTCAAGGGGGGGCTGAGAAAAAAGGGGCCCCACAGCCCCGGGGACCACCATCTCTCCATGGCTTTATAATTTATGCACGGGGGGCACGCGGCCCCCCCAAAGCCCTGGGCACCGCCACCTCCCCGTGGCTTTATTATAATAGGGTGGGGGGCCTCACGGGCCCCCCAAGCCCCGGGGACCGCCACCTCCCCGGGGCTTCATTAAAATACGATCGGGGGGCCTCACGGGCCCCCCAAGCCCCGGGGACCACCACCTCTGCGGGCTAAAATAAACATTAAATAATATGTGTGGGGGGCTCGAGCCCCCCCACACTGCCCTGGTGACCACCACCTCCCCGGGGCACTGTTTATTTAAATGCGGGGGTCCGTTACGGACCCCCGGGCCCCGGGGACCACCACCTCCCCGGGGCTTTAAACACTTGGCATGGGGGCTGCGTGGTCCCCCTCCTGGAGCCCTTGATGGCCCTGGGGAAAGCCACCCCCAGGGCCGGCTCCTGCAATGTCCTGGAGTGCCCACCCCCGGGACATTGATGTTTGCTATGGCATGGCGGGAGCACGGCTCCCGCCATGTCATAGTAAACTCTGCTTTGGTTTTTGGACGCAGAGCAGGAAACCTGCTCTCACTTTCAAAAACCAAAGCAAAATTGCTTTTGCACAAGGGGAGCTGAATGTCAGCAGCTCCCCTTGTGCAAAAGCAATGCCGGCTCCTGCAGGAGGCGGGGAGCCGGTGGGACCGTGGGGGCATTGGGGCTCCCCCCACGGTCCCCAACGGTGAGGCCAGGCCCCAGGGGATGGGGGCCCTGGGGCCAGAAGTGGCCCAGGAGGGGGGCCACGTGGCCCCCTCCCTTTTAAAAAAATAAATAAAAAAAGAATGGCTGGGCCCCGGGGGATGGGGTCCCCGGGGCCGAAATCGGCCTGGGGAGGAGGGCCGCGTGGCCCCCCTCCTCAAAATTAAACTGGTGGCTGCCGTACGCCGTCATGTCACATGGTCTGCCACTGAAGAGGGCGTTGGCCCGAAACGCGTCTGGCAGGAAACAAGAAAAGGGCTTTGTTCATGGCGTGTGCCATAGCTTTGGCGTAATTTCCACCTGGGAGTGCATCCCACCTAGAGGCAACTCTTTTTGTATTTTGTATAGCGTCCTGCCTGGTCCCGGGATGCACCACCGCGAAACACTTGCGGGTCCGCGGCTGCTTTATTGGGGCAGCTAACTGTGGAACAGGAGGTGCCTGTTATATGCAGGGGTGCCGGCGCGAACATCAGCAATCCATTTAAAGACATTTTTGAATGTGAGTGCTGGCGGCGACCCACTTGGGTTTTACTGAACCACCAGTCCCAGGAATCATTGCTTCAGGTGTTTCACCTGAGCATAATTATTATGGGGATTTACTGGTGGCTGCCGTACGCCGTCACGTCACATGGTCTGCCACTGAAGAGGGCGTTGGCCCAAAACACGTCTGGCAGGAAACCAGAAAAGGACTTTGTTCATGGCGTGTGCCCTAGCTTTGGCGTAATTTCCACCTGGGAGTGCATCCCACCTAGAGGCAACTCTTTTAGTATTTTGTATAGCGGCCTGCCTGGTACCGGGATGCACCACCGCGAAACACTTGCGGGTCCGCGGCTGCTTTATTGGGGCAGCTAACTGTGGAACAGGAGGTCCCTGTTATATGCAGGGGTGCCGGCGCGAACATCGGCAATCCTTTTAAAGACATTTTTGAATGTGAGTGCCGGCGGCGACACACTTGGGTTTTACTGAACCACCAGTCCCAGGAAGCATTGCTTCAGGTGTTTCACCTGAGCATAATTATTATGGGGATTTACTGGTGGCTGCCGTACGCCGTCACGTCACATGGTCTGCCACTGAAGAGGGCGTTGGCCCGAAACGCGTCTGGCAGGAAACCAGTAAAGGACTTAGTTCATGGCGTGTGCCCTAGCTTTGGCGTAATTTCCACCTGGGAGTGCATCCCACCTAGAGGCAACTCTTTTTGTATTTTATATAGCGGCCTGCCTGGTCGCGGGATGCACCACCGCGAAACACATGTGGGTCCGCGGCTGCTTTATTGGGGCAGCTAACTGTGGAACAGGAGGTGCCTGTTATATGCAGGGGTGCCGGTGCGAACATCGGCAATCCTTTTAAAGACATTTTTGAATGTGAGTGCCGGCGGCGACCCACTTGGGTTTTACTGAACCACCAGTCCCAGGAAGCATTGCTTTAGGTTTTTCACCTCAGCATAATTATTATGGGGATTTACTGGTGGCTGCCATACGCTGTCACGTCACATGGTCTGCCACTGAAGAGGGCGTTGGCCCGAAACGCGTTTGGCAGGAAACCAGAAAAGGACTTTGTTCATGGCGTGTGCCCTAGCTTTGGCGTAATTTCCATCTGGGAGTGCATCCCACCTAGAGGCAACTCTTTTTGTATTTTGTATAGCGGCCTGCCTGGTCGCTGGGATGCACCACCGCGAAATACTTGCGGGTCCGCGGCTGCTTTATTGGGGCAGCTAACTGTGGAACAGGAGGTCCCTGTTATATGCAGGGGTGCCGAGCGCGAACATCGGCAATCCTATTAAAGACATTTTTTAATGTGAGTGCCGGCGGCGACCCACTTGGGTTTTACTGAACCACCAGTCCCAGGAAGCATTGCTTCAGGTGTTTCACCTGAGCATAATTATTATGGGGATTTACTGGTGGCTGCCGTACGCCGTCACGTCAGATGGTCTGCCACTGAAGAGGGCGTTGGCCCGAAACGCATCTGGCAGGAAACCAGAAAAGTGCTTTGTTCATGGCGTGTGCCCTAGCTTTGGCGTAATTTCCACCTGGGAGTGCATCCCACCTAGAGGCAACTCTTTTTGTATTATGTATAGCGGCCTGCCTGGTTGCGGGATGCACCACCGCAAAACACTTGCTGGTCCGCGGCTGCTTTATTGGGGCAGCTAACTGTGGAACAGGAGGTGCCTGTTATATGCAGGGGTGCCGGCGCGAACATCGGCAATCCTATTAAAAACATTTTTGAATGTGAGTGCCGGCGGCGACCCACTTGGGTTTTACTGAACCACCAGTCCCAGGAAGCATTGCTTCAGGTGTTTCACCTGAGCATATTTATTATGGGGATTTACTGGTGGCTGCTGTACGCCGTCACGTCACATGGTCTGCCACTGAAGAGGGCGTTGGCTCGAAACGCGCCTGGCAGGAAACCAGAAACGGACTTTGTTCATGGCGTGTGCTCTAGCTTTGGCGTAATTTCCACCTGGGAGTGCATCCCACCTAGAGGCAACTCTTTTGTATTTTGTATAGTGGCCTGCCTGGTCCCGGGATGCACCACCGCTGAAACACTTGCGGGTCCGCGGCTGCTTTATTGGGGCAGCTAACTGTGGAACAGGAGGTGCCTGTTATATGCAGGGGTGCCGGCGCGAACATCGGCAATCCTTTTAAAGACATTTTTGAATGTGAGTGCCGGCGGCGACCCATTTGGATTTTACTGAACCACCAGTCCCAGGAAGCATTGCTTCAGGTGTTTCACCTGAGCATAATTATTATGGGGATCTACTGGTGGCTGCCGTACGCCGTCACGTCACATGGTCTGCCACTGAAGAGGGCGCTGGTTCGAAACGCGTCTGGCAGGAAACCAGAAAAGGACTTTGTTCATGGCGTGTGCTCCTAGCTTTGGCGTAATTTCCACCTGGGAGTGCATCCCACCTAGAGGCAACTCTTTTTGTATTTTATATAGCGTCCTCCCTGCTCGCGGGATGCACCACCGCGAAACACTTGCGGGTCCGCGGCTGCTTTATTGGGGCAGCTAACTGTGGAACAGGAGGTGCCTGTTATATGCAGGGGTGCCGGCGCAAACATCGGCAATCCTATTAAAAACATTTTTGAATGTGAGTGCCGTCGGCGACCCACTTGGGTTTTACTGAACCACCAGTCCCAGGAAGCATTGCTTCAGGTGTTAGACCTGAGCATAATTATTATGGGGATTTACTGGTGGCTGCTGTACGCCGTCACGTCACATGGTCTGCCACTGAAGAGGGCGTTGGCCCGAAACGCGTCTGGCAGGAATCCAGAAAAGGACTTTGTTCATGGCGTGTGCCCTAGCTTTGGCGTAATTTCCACCTGGGAGTGCATCCCACCTAGAGGTAACTCTTTTTGTATTTTGTATAGCGGCCTGCCTGGTCCCGGGATGCACCACAGCGAAACACTTGCGGGTCCGCGGCTGCTTTATTGGGGCAGCTAACTGTGGAACAGGAGGTGTCTGTTATATGCAGGGGTGCCGGCGCGAACATTGGCAATCCTTTTAAAGACATTTTTTAATGTGAGTGCCGGCGGCGACCCACTTGGGTTTTACTGAACCACCAGTCCCAGGAAGCATTGCTTCAGGTGTTTCACCTGAGCATAATTATTATGGGGATTTACTGGTGGCTGCCGTACGCCGTCACGTCACATGGTCTGCCACTGAAGAGGGCGTTGGCCCGAAACGCGTCTGGCAGGAAACTAGAAAAGGACTTTGTTCATGGCGTGTGCCCTAGCTTTGGCGTAATTTCCACCTGGGAGTGCATCCCACCTAGAGGCAACTCTTTTTGTATTTTGTATAGCGGCCTGCCTGGTCGCGGGATGCACCACCACGAAACACATGTGGGTCCGCGGCTGCTTTATTGGGGCAGCTAACTGTGGAACAGGAGGTGCCTGTTATATGCAGGGGTGCCGGTGCGAACATCGGCAATCCTTTTAAAGACATTTTTGAATGTGAGTGCCGGCAGCGACCCACTTGGGTTTTACTGAACCACCAGTCCCAGGAAGCATTGCTTTAGGTTTTTCACCTCAGCATAATTATTATGGGGATTTACTGGTGGCTGCCATACGCTGTCACGT
This sequence comes from Calotriton arnoldi, assembly GCA_963921515.1. Classification (NCBI taxonomy): domain Eukaryota; kingdom Metazoa; phylum Chordata; class Amphibia; order Caudata; family Salamandridae; genus Calotriton; species Calotriton arnoldi. The sequence goes on from CAWUFW010005087.1 coordinate 830,327, forward strand.
CACATGGTCTGCCACTGAAGAGGGCGTTGGCCCGAAACGCGTTTGGCAGGAAACCAGAAAAGGACTTTGTTCATGGCGTGTGCCCTAGCTTTGGCGTAATTTCCATCTGGGAGTGCATCCCACCTAGAGGCAACTCTTTTTGTATTTTGTATAGCGGCCTGCCTGGTCGCGGGATGCACCACCGCGAAATACTTGCGGGTCCGCGGCTGCTTTATTGGGGCAGCTAACTGTGGAACAGGAGGTCCCTGTTATATGCAGGGGTGCCGGCGCGAACATCGGCAATCCTATTAAAGACATTTTTTAATGTGAGTGCCGGCGGCGACCCACTTGGGTTTTACTGAACCACCAGTCCCAGGAAGCATTGCTTCAGGTGTTTCACCTGAGCATAATTATTATGGGGATTTACTGGTGGCTGCCGTACGCCGTCACGTCACATGGTCTGCCACTGAAGAGGGCGTTGGCCCGAAATGCGTCTGGCAGGAAACCAGAAAAGGACTTTGTTCATGGCGTGTGCCCAAGCTTTGGCGTAATTTCCACCTGGGAGTGCATCCCACCTAGAGGCAACTCTTTTTGTATTTTGTATAGCGGCCTGCCTGGTCCCGGGATGCACCACCGCGAAACACTGGCGGGTCCGCGGCTGCTTTATTGGGGCAGCTAACTGTGGAACAGGAGGTGTCTGTTATATGCAGGGGTGCCGGCGCGAACATCGGCAATCCTTTTAAAGACATTTTTGAATGTGAGTGCCGGCGGCGCCACACTTGGGTTTTACTGAACCACCAGTCCCAGGAAGCATTGCTTCAGGTGTTTCACCTGAGCATAATTATTATGGGGATTTACTGGTGGCTGCCGTACGCCGTCACGTCAGATGGTCTGCCACTGAAGAGGGCGTTGGCCCGAAACGCGTCTGGCAGGAAACCAGAAAAGTGCTTTGTTCATGGCGTGTGCCCTAGCTTTGGCGTAATTTCCACCTGGGAGTGCATCCCACCTAGAGGCAACTCTTTTTGTATTATGTATAGCGGCCTGCCTGGTTGCGGGATGCACCACCGCGAAACACTTGCTGGTCCGCGGCTGCTTTATTGGGGCAGCTAACTGTGGAACAGGAGGTGCCTGTTATATGCAGGGGTGCCGGCGCGAACATCGGCAATCCTATTAAAAACATTTTTGAATGTGAGTGCCGGCGGCGACCCACTTGGGTTTTACTGAACCACCAGTCCCAGGAAGCATTGCTTCAGGTGTTTCACCTGAGCATATTTATTATGGGGATTTACTGGTGGCTGCTGTACGCCGTCACGTCACATGGTCTGCCACTGAAGAGGGCGTTGGCCCGAAACGCGTCTGGCAGGAAACCAGAAACGGACTTTGTTCATGGCGTGTGCTCTAGCTTTGGCGTAATTTCCACCTGGGAGTGCATCCCACCTAGAGGCAACTCTTTTTGTATTTTGTATAGTGGCCTGCCTGGTCCCGGGATGCACCACCGCGAAACACTTGCGGGTCCGCGGCTGCTTTATTGGGGCAGCTAACTGTGGAACAGGAGGTGCCTGTTATATGCAGGGGTGCCGGCGCGAACATCGGCAATCCTTTTAAAGACATTTTTGAATGTGAGTGCCGGCGGCGACCCATTTGGATTTTACTGAACCACCAGTCCCAGGAAGCATTGCTTCAGGTGTTTCACCTGAGCATAATTATTATGGGGATCTACTGGTGGCTGCCGTACGCCGTCACGTCACATGGTCTGCCACTGAAGAGGGCGCTGGCCCGAAACGCGTCTGGCAGGAAACCAGAAAAGGACTTTGTTCATGGCGTGTGCCCTAGCTTTGGCGTAATTTCCACCTGGGAGTGCATCCCACCTAGAGGCAACTCTTTTTGTATTTTATATAGCGGCCTCCCTGCTCGCGGGATGCACCACCGCGAAACACTTGCGGGTCCGCGGCTGCTTTATTGGGGCAGCTAACTGTGGAACAGGAGGTGCCTGTTATATGCAGGGGTGCCGGCGCAAACATCGGCAATCCTATTAAAAACATTTTTGAATGTGAGTGCCGTCGGCGACCCACTTGGGTTTTACTGAACCACCAGTCCCAGGAAGCATTGCTTCAGGTGTTAGACCTGAGCATAATTATTATGGGGATTTACTGGTGGCTGCTGTACGCCGTCACGTCACATGGTCTGCCACTGAAGAGGGCGTTGGCCCGAAACGCGTCTGGCAGGAATCCAGAAAAGGACTTTGTTCATGGCGTGTGCCCTAGCTTTGGCGTAATTTCCATTGGGAGTGCATCCCACCTAGAGGCAACTCTTTTTGTATTTTGTATAGCGGCCTGCCTGGTCCCGGGATGCACCACAGCGAAACACTTGCGGGTCCGCGGCTGCTTTATTGGGGCAGCTAACTGTGGAACAGGAGGTGTCTGTTATATGCAGGGGTGCCGGCGCGAACATTGGCAATCCTTTTAAAGACATTTTTAATGTGAGTGCCGGCGGCGACCCACTTGGGTTTTACTGAACCACCAGTCCCAGGAAGCATTGCTTCAGGTGTTTCACCTGAGCATAATTATTATGGGGATTTACTGGTGGCTGCCGTACGCCGTCACGTCACATGGTCTGCCACTGAAGAGGGCGTTGGCCCGAAACGCGTCTGGCAGGAAACTAGAAAAGGACTTTGTTCATGGCGTGTGCCCTAGCTTTGGCGTAATTTCCACCTGGGAGTGCATCCCACCTAGAGGCAACTCTTTTTGCATTTTGTATAGCGGGCTGCCTGGTCACGGGATGCACCACATGCGAAACACTTGCGGGTCCGCGGCTGCTTTATTGGGGCAGCTAACTGTGGAACAGGAGGTGCCTGTTATATGCAGGGGTGCCGGCACGAACATCGGCAATCCTTTTAAAGACATTTTTTAATGTGAGTGCCGGCGGCGACCCACTTGGGTTTTACTGAGCCACCAGTCCCAGGAAGCATTGCTTCAGGTGTTTCACCTGAGCATAATTATTATGGGGATCTACTGGTGGCTGCCGTACGCCATCACGTCACATGGTCTGCCACTGAAGAGGGCGCTGGCCCGAAACGCGTCTGGCAGGAAACCAGAAAAGGACTTTGTTCATGTGTTCATGGCGTGTGCCCTAGCTTTGGCGTCATTTCCCCCTGGGAGTGCATCCCACCTAGAGGCAACTCTTTTTGTATTTTATTATATATATATATATATATATATATTATCTACTGGCGGTCGCCAGTAGATAGTTATAGTTACAACCTATTATCCATAGGAAATCCGCGACATTCTATTTGCAATAACGTTGGCGTCGGTTGACGAATCTTCGCGAAAGCTTCCAACTTGTTGGGGCGCTCCGGTCCGCTCCTACCCTGAAAGTCTCGGGTGATACGTCAAGCGGGGGCCGAGAAAAAGGGGGTCCCAAAACGCGTTTTCCCCATTCATTTTTCCATAGGAACCTTTAGTCGCAGCTACAGCCTGAACTGCTGAACGGAATTACCCCAAATTTGGCAAAGAGGTAGCCCTTGGTTCAGACTGGTGCCTTTTGCTAAAATGGTGTAAATCCGCTCAGTAGTTCCTGAGAAATTCACAATTAAAATCACATATATATCTATGGGCGCGTCGGATCCGCGTACTCTCCCGATCACGAGCTGCATGCTAATTGGCTGTCAACACTCCAAATCAAGAAGTGTTGGCAGCCATTTTGTCCCTTGGTAGAACCGAGGGACAGAAACAAGTGCGCAAAGCGCAAAGGGGGCAGGGTAGAAACACCCTGACCCCTAGGTCTGCTCAGGGGTCCCACAAGGACCCCTGGGCAGAAAGATATATTTTTTTTTAAATCGGCTGGATGCGCTTAGGGTGCGCGTATCCCGCCGAGAAAAAAAAAGAAACAAGTGCGCAAAACGCACAAAGGGGCAGGGTAGAAACACCCTAACCCCTAGGCCTGCTCAGGGAGTCCCACAAGGACCCCCTGGGCAAAAAAAAGCATTTTTAAAAAAAAATCGGCAGGATGCGCTCAGGGTGCGCGAATCCTGCCGAAAATCGAAGCGCGGTCTCCCGCGCTCGATAGTTAATTGGCCCCCGGTGGGCCAAGTCCTGGGGGCATGCTGGGGGGTTAATTTTATGTGTGGGGGCCTCTAAGGGCTTCCCAAGCCCCGGGGACCACCACCCCCGGGCTTTATGCATAATGGCTGCGGGAGGGCTCTGAGCCCTCCCGCAGCCCCGGGACCACCACCTCCCCGGGGCTTCTTTTTTAAATGAAAACCTGTGTGGGGGCTCCAGCCCCCCACACGCCCGGGACCGCCACCTCCCGGGGCACTAAACATTTAAATATGGGGGTCCGTTACGGACCCCCAGAGCCCCGGGGACCACCACCTCCCTGTGCACACGATGGGAGGGGCCGCGCGGCCCCCTCCTGGAGCCCTTGATGGCCCTGGGGACCGCCACCCCCAGGTCCGGCTCCTGCAGTGTCCCGGGTGCCTACCCCGGGACACTGCTGTTTGCAATGACAGGACTGGAGCCTCGCGGCCCCGTCCTGTCATTGCAAACTTGCTTTGGATATTGGAAGAGAGAGCAGGAAACCTGCTCTCTTCCAATATCCAAAGCCGATTGCTTTTCCACATGGGGAGCAGCATGTCAGCTGCTCCCCATGTGGAACAGCAATGCCGGCTCCCAAGGGACGTGGGAGCCGGCGGGACTGTGGGGGTTTGGGGACCCCCACAGTCCCCAACGAGAGGCCAGGCCCCGGGGATGGGGTCCCGGGGCAAGTAGTGGCCCGGGAGGGGGCCACGCGGCCCCTCCCCAAAGTTTTCAAAAATAATTTAAAAAAAAAAAAGGGTATGGCCGGCTCGGGGATGGGGTCCCCGGGCCTTAAAATGGCCAGAGGAGGGGGCCACGCAGCCCCCTCAAAATATTAAAAATAAAAATAGAGGCCATGCCCCGGGAGATGGGGTCCCCGGGCCAATACAGGCCCGGGGAAGGGGGGCCACGCGGCCCCCTTCCCGTTTTTTTTTTATTTTGAAATTTAAAAAGGGGGTAAGGCCCTGGGGGATGGGGTCCCCAGGGCCCAAAAACAGAAAAAGGAAGGGGGCTACACAGCCCCCCTTCAGGGACAAAAAAAAAACAAAAAAAACGATCGGGCCCGCAGGCCCCGCCCCTTCCTTCACCACTCTGCAAACGCGCCCCTGGCGCGTTTGCAGAGGGGAACGAATTCCCTTGAATACTGGGGGTCCCTGGGGCCAACTAGCCCACCAGGAACCTCCAGTATGCGCCAGGGGCTGCCTTGCAGAGAGGTGTACAGAGGCCACGCCCCTTTTACACCTCTCTGCAACTGCAGCTCTGTGGCGCTTTTGGAGGTATATGGTGGGCTAGTTGGACTCCGGGGACCCTCAGGATTCAAGGGGACTTAATCCTCAACTTAAAACGCGCCACGGGGCGCGTTTGCACAGTGGTGAAGGGAGGGGCGGGGCTTCAGGTGACATGTGTGCAAACAGGCCCCGTGGCGCGTTTTAAGATGGGGAATTAAATCCCTTCAATCCTGAGGGTCCCTGGGGCCAACTAGCCCAACAGGTACATCCAGAAAGCGCCACAGAGCTGCGTTGCAGAGAGGTGTAAAAGGGGTGTGGCCTCTCTACACGTCTCTGCAACGCAGCCCCTGGCGCATATTGGAGGTTCCTGGTGGGCTAGTTGGCCCCTAGGGACCCTCAGGATTCAAGGGGACTTAATCCCTCAACTTAAAACGCGCCACGGGCGCGCTTGCACAGATGTAACCTCAGGCCCCGCCCCTCCCTTCACCATTGTGCAAATATTCCTCTAAAATCAGCCGAAATACGAATTCCGATTTACTCACCTGTTATCAGGAGAGACCTCAGTGCTGCATCTTTCAGCCCAGTACTGGTCCTGAAAAGTAATTTTAGCCGTACTTACCGGTAACTTGAATTTCCTTCATAGGCTAACATTGACTGGTTTCACTTGGAAATTCTTCTAAGTGTGGAGTTTTGGAACTTTAAAATATTCCTCTAAAATCAGCCGAAATACGAATTCCGATTTACTCACCTGTTATAAGGAGAGACCTCAGTGCTGTATCTTTCAGCCCAGTACTGGTCCTGAAAAGTAATTTTAACCGTACTTACCGGTAACTTGAATTTCCTTCATAGGCTAACATTGACTGGTTTCACTTGGAAATTCTTCTAAGTGTGGAGTTTTGGAACTTTAAAATATTCCTCTAAAATCAGCCGAAATACGAATTCCGATTTACTCACCTGTTATCAGGAGAGACCTCAGTGCTGCATCTTTCAGCCCAGTACTGATCCTGAAAAGTAATTTTAACCGTACTTACCGGTAACTTGAATTTCCTTCATAGGCTAACATTGACTGGTTTCACTTGGAAATTCTTCTAAGTGTGGAGTTTTGGAACTTTAAAATATTCCTCTAAAATCAGCCGAAATACGAATTCCGATTTACTCACCTGTTATCAGGAGAGACCTCAGTGCTGCATCTTTCAGCCCAGTACTGATCCTCAAAAGTAATTTTAACCGTACTTACCAGTAACTTGAATTTCCTTCCATAGGATATCATTGCCTGCTTTTTGCTGAAAAAGTTTCTAAGTGTTGATTTTTGAAACATACAAATATTCCTCTAAAATCAGCCGAAATCCAAATTCTGATTTACTCACCTGTTATCAGGAGAGACCTCAGTGCTGCATCTTTCAGCCCAGTACTGGTCCTGAAAAGTAATTTTAACCGTACTTACCAGTAACTTGAATTTCCTTCCATAGGCTAACATTGACTGGTTTCACTTGGAAATTCTTCTAAGTGTGGAGTTTTGGAACTTTAAAATATTCCTCTAAAATCAGCCGAAATACGAATTCCGATTTACTCACCTGTTATAAGGAGAGACCTCAGTGCTGTATCTTTCAGCCCAGTACTGGTCCTGAAAAGTAATTTTAACCGTACTTACCGGTAACTTGAATTTCCTTCATAGGCTAACATTGACTGGTTTCACTTGGAAATTCTTCTAAGTGTGGAGTTTTGGAACTTTAAAATATTCCTCTAAAATCAGCCGAAATACGAATTCCGATTTACTCACCTGTTATCAGGAGAGACCTCAGTGCTGCATCTTTCAGCCCAGTACTGGTCCTGAAAAGTAATTTTAACCGTACTTACCGGTAACTTGAATTTCCTTCATAGGCTAACATTGACTGGTTTCACTTGGAAATTCTTCTAAGTGTGGAGTTTTGGAACTTTAAAATATTCCTCTAAAATCAGCCGAAATACGAATTCCGATTTACTCACCTGTTATCAGGAGAGACCTCAGTGCTGCATCTTTCAGCCCAGTACTGATCCTCAAAAGTAATTTTAACCGTACTTACCAGTAACTTGAATTTCCTTCCATAGGATATCATTGCCTGCTTTTGCTGAAAAAGTTTCTAAGTGTTGATTTTTGAAACATACAAATATTCCTCTAAAATCAGCCGAAATCCAAATTCTGATTTACTCACCTGTTATCAGGAGAGACCTCAGTGCTGCATCTTTCAGCCCAGTACTGGTCCTGAAAAGTAATTTTAACCGTACTTACCAGTAACTTGAATTTCCTTCCATAGGCTAACATTGACTGGTTTCACTTGGAAATTCTTCTAAGTGTGGAGTTTTGGAACTTTAAAATATTCCTCTAAAATCAGCCGAAATACGAATTCCGATTTACTCACCTGTTATCAGGAGAGACCTCAGTGCTGCATCTTTCAGCCCAGTACTGATCCTCAAAAGTAATTTTAACCGTACTTACCGGTAACTTGAATTTCCTTCATAGGCTAAGATTGACTGGTTTTCAGCAAAAAGTTTCAAAGTGTTGATTTTCACAAACTACAAATATTCCTTAAAAATCGCCTGTATGACTTAAACGCATTTTTTCAACTGTTTACAGGAGATGCACCAGTGCTGGATCCAGGATCCAACACTGAGTAAGAAAAAGTAACGATAACAGTTTTTACCTGCTAAGTGAATTTCCTTCCATAGGATAACATTGGTGATTCTATGAGAAAAAGTTTCTAAGTGTCAACTTTTAAAATACAATAATATTCCTTAAAAATCACGACTGTAACCAAAACGCTTTTACTCAACTGTTTACAGGAGATGTACCAGGACTGAATCTAGGATCCAGTCCTGTGGTTACAAAAGTAATCCATAAAGTAACTAATTGCATTTAACTAGAAATTCACATTGAGCTGAATGTTGCATTGTGTTTGAAAATGTGTTGCCCATTGCAACAACTGTAACTACTGTACTTAAAAGTCTATTGCCTATCTGCAAAGTATTTAAACTAAAGTAATTCATTCTGAGAAAGTATTTTTTGTAATGTAATGTATAATGTAATTACAATGTAATTTAAAAATAAAATATGTAAAAAAAATTGTTTCTAAAAATGTAGTAAATCAGTATGAAAAAAATTAATATAACAATTAATACATTTAAAAATTGTCATTTACAAAACCTTTGAAATTCACTGAAAAACCGTAGGTTTCAGGCACGTTATAGTTAGAAATTAGCATTTAAAAAACCTTTGAAATTCACTGAAAAAACCATAGGTTTCAGACACGTTATAGTTACAAATTAGCATTTAAAAAACCTTTGAAATTCACTGAAAAACCATAGGTTTCAGACACGTTATAGTTACAAATTAGCATTTAAAAACCTTTGAAATTCACTGAAAAAACCATAGGTTTTAGGGACAGTTTTAGTTACTTGGACATTGCACTCGTACAAAACCCGTGAAATTCCCCCGTTATAGTTAGTTCAGCTAACTATAACTCGCGCCCCGCAATGCACTGCTGATGACGTCACATATTACATCACTCATGACATGGTCAGTGACATCACTGATGACATCACTGATGACATCTCAAATGACATCACTGATGACATCATCCACGTGATAATCTGATGCACCTCCTCACACCCTAATATAACCTTTGATACACCCACTCTAAATTACAGACTGCCATTCGCAAAACCATAGACACTCCAACACCAATAACTACATACCCACTCACTGATTCTTAGGTCTACACACACACATCCACTCACTCACCCGTACAGTCACTCATACTTACGGTCACTCAGTACAGGACTATCATATGCACTCTTACTCCTATATAGACACTCAAACAACGCCACTCATCCATAGAGATACTCACACACCTAGTCAGTCATGCAAATAATTAAACACACTGCCATTTACTCACCTATACAGTTATACACACACCAGCTCACTTACTCATACAAATAGTAGCACATTGTTACGCTCTTATACAATCACAGATACAAGCACACACTCATCCATACAGCCACTATCACAATCACTCACTCTTGCTTATAGCTATTTATATACTCCAACACACATATATACTGCCTTTCACATATGTAGTTACTCACACATGTACCACTGGGACATACATTCACTCACTAACACACTCTTACACACACTTACCCACCCATACAGTCTATCACAGATGCACTCTTGAAACCATCCACCCAGTGAATCACCCACTCACACATCTATGCACAGAGTTGCACACACCCCTCCCACACAAACACTCAGGCACCCATACAGATACTCAGACAAGCATTCAATAACTCATATAGACACTCATTTAGCTATTCACAAACACATGCAGCCACTTACACAGCAACAGACAGACGGATACAGACATTCACCCAGTTTAGTCACTAACCCATGCATTCAGTAAGATACGTTAAATCACTCACTTATAGAGTCAGTCACGCACCTACTAAATCATCCATACAGACACTTTCACACCCACTCATTCTTCAATACGTCTTTTCCTATATATATTAAAAATATTTAAACTTTACAGAAACACACAGTCACTGGATGATGTCATCAGTGATGTCATTTGAGATGTCATCAGTGATGTCATCAGTGATGTCACTGACCATGTCATGAGTGATGTAATATGTGACGTCATCAGCAGTGCATTGCGGGGCGCGAGTTATAGTTAGCTGAACTAACTATAACGGGGAATTTCACGGGTTTTGTACGAGTGCAATGTCCAAGTAACTAAAACTGTCCCTAAAACCTATGGTTTTTTCAGTGAATTTCAAAGGTTTTTTAAATGCTAATTTGTAACTATAACGTGTCTGAAACCTATGGTTTTTTCAGTGAATATATATATATATATATATATATATATATATATATATATATATATATATATATATCCTACTGGCGGTCGCAAGTAGGTAGTTATAGTTAGAACCTAGTTTTCATAGGAAAAGCGTTTTTTGATTTGCCAATAAGTTTGGAGCCGTTTGACGAATCTTCACGAAATGTTCAAAACTAATTGTTCACTCAGGTCAGCTCCTGTCTTGAAAGTTTCGGGGTGATTCGTAAAGGGGGGGCCGAGAAAAAAGGGGGGTCCCAAAATGTGTTTTCTCCATGTTAATTTCCATAGGAAACTTTAGACACGGCTACAGCCTGAACTGCTGAATGGAATTACACCAAATTTGCCAGAGAGATAGCTCTTGGTCCAGAATGCACGCTTTTTTTTAAATGGTGTACTTCCGTTCAGTAGTTTTTGAGATATTTAAAGATTTACAGATATCGATATTCGAGAATTGTGAGATCTGATTGGCTTAGTCCTCCCGAGCACGAGCTTGCCTCTGATTGGCTGCCAACACTTCAAACCAGGAAGTGTTGGCAGTCATCTTGTGCTTCAGACCGAGGGAGAGGGAAAAAGGTGAAGGAAACATTAAAAAACAAAAAAAGAGGGCAGGGTAGGAACACCCTGACCCCCCAGGCCTGCTCAGGAAGTCCCAAAGGGACCCCCAGGCCCAAAAAAAGCTTCTTTTTTAAACATTTTTGGCAGGGTTGCGCTGGGTTGAAAATGAAAAAAAACCGAGTGCGGTCTTCCGCGCTTCGTTTTGTAAGCCCCCGGGTGGGCCAGGTCCCGGGGGCAATACTGAATTCTGTAGCGGGGGTCCGCGGGGGCCCCCACAGCCCCGGGGACCACCACCTCCCCTTGGCTTTATAATTTATGCACGGGGGGCACGCGGCCCCCCCCGAAGCCCCGGAGACCGCCACCTCCCCGGGGCTTCATTAAAATACGATCGGGGGGCCTCACGGGCCCCCCATGCCCTGGGGACCGCCACCTCTGCAGGGCTAAAATAAATATTAAATAATGTGTGTGGGGGGCTCGAGCCCCCCCCACTGCCCCGGTGAGCACCACCTCCCCGGGGCACTGTTTATTTAAAAGCGGGGGTCCGTTACGGACCCCAGGGCCCCGGGGACCACCACCTCCCCGGGGCTTTAAACACTTGGGAGGGGGGCTGCATGGCCCCCCTCCTGGAGCCCTTGATGGCCCTGGGGACCGCCACCCCCAGGGCCGGCTCCTGCAATGTCCTGGGGTGCCCACCCCTGGGACATTGCTGTTTGCTATGGCAGGGCGGGAGCACGGCTCCCGCCCTGTCAGGGCAAACTCTGCTTTGGTTTTTGGAAGCGAGAGCAGGAAACCTGCTCTTGCTTTCAAAAACCAAAGCAGAATTGCTTTTGCACAATGGGAGCTGCATGTCAGCAGCTCCCCTTGTGCAAAAGCAATGCCGGCTCCCGCAGGAGGCGGGGAGCCGGCGGGACCCTGGGGCATTGGGGCTCCCCCCACGGTCCCCAACGGTGAGGCCAGGCCCCAGGGGATGGGGTCCCCGGGGCCAGAAGTGGCCCAGGAGGGGGGCCACTCGGCCCCCTCCTTTTAAAAAAAAAATAAAAAAAAATGGCTGGGCCCCAGGGGATGGGGTCCCCGGGGCCGAAATCGGCCTGGGGAGGGGGGCCACGCGACCCCCTCCTCTAAATTAAAATAAAATAAATAATGGCCAAGACCCGGGGGATGTGGTCCCGGGGGCCAATAGTGGCCCAGGGAAGGGGGGCCACGCGGCCCTCCTTCCCTATAATAAAAAAAAACAAAAAAAAGCAGAAGGCCGGCCCCGGGGGATGGGGTCCCCGGGGCCATAATTGGCCTGAGGAGGGGGGCCACGTGGCCCTCCTCCAAATTTATTTGAAAAAAAAAAACAAGTTTGGCCATGCCCCGGGGAATGGTGTCCCCGGGGCCTAAATTGGCCTCGGAAGGGGGGCCGGACGGCCCCCTTCCCGATTTTTTTTTTTAAATAAAAAGGGATCAGGCCCTGGGGGATGGGGTCCCCAAGGCCCCAAAAATGCTAAAAGAAGGGGGACCACACAGCCCCTTTCTAAAAAAAAATATTTAAAAAAAAGCTGGCATCTCGCCGGAGGACCCGCCCCCTCCCTGCACCACTCTGCAAATGCGCCCCCTGACGCGTTGTAAATCTTGGCGCACTGCTGGTGGGGCGATGAGGTCCTCTTGTGTCCTGAGGACCTCAGGACACAAGTGGACTTCATCCTCCGAGCAGCAGTGCACCAGAAGCCGCGTTTGCAGAGTGGTGTAAAAAGGGGCGTGGCCTCGGACCACCTCTCTGCAATCCAGCTCTGTGGCGCTAACTGGAGGTACCTGGTGGGCTAGTTGGCCCCCAGGGACCCTCAGTATTCAAGGGGAATTAATTCCTCAACTTACAATGTGCCAGGGGGCGCGTTTACAGAGTGGTGGAGAAAGGGGGCATGGCCTGGTATGAGAAGTTAGCAATCCTGCTGTGTGGGACTTACTGGAGGTAATAGGAGGGGTAGTTGGCCCCCAAGGATGACGTTGGGGGCTAACTACCCCTCCTGTTACCTCCAGTGAATCCCACACAGTGGGATTGCTAAGAGGTGTTTGGAGGCCACGCTCACCTTTCTCCACCACGCTGAAAACGCGACTGCTATGTTATAGTTAGAAATTAGCATTTAAAAAACCTTTGAAATTCACTGAAAAAACCATAGGTTTCACGGACGTTATAGTTAGAAATTAGCATTTAAAAAACCTTCGAAATTCACTGAAAAAACCATAGGTTTCAGGGACGTTATAGTTAGACATTAGCATTTAAAAAACCTTTGAAATTCACTGAAAAAACCATAGGTCTCAGGGACGTTATAGTTAGAAATTAGCATTTAAAAAACCTTCGAAATTCACTGAAAAAACCATAGGTCTCAGGGACGTTATATTTAGAAATTAGCATTTAAAAAACCTTAGAAATTCACTGAAAAACCATAGGTTTTAGGGACGTTAGAGTTAGAAATTAGCATTTAAAAAACCTTAGAAATTCACTGAAAAAACCATAGGTTTCAGGGACGTTATAGTTAGTTGGACATTTCACTCATATAAAACCGGAGAAATTCGGCTGTTATAGTTAGTAGAGCTAACTATAACTCGCGCCCGCAATGCACTGCTGATGACATCACATATTACATCACTCATGACATGCTCAGTGACATCACTGATGACATCACTGATGACATCTCAAATGACATCACTGATGACATCACTGATGACATCATCCACGTGATCATCTGATGCACATTCTCACACCCTAATAAAACCTTTCATACACCCACTCTAAAATACAGACTACCAATATCGAAACCATAGACACACCAATAGCAGTTAGTACATACCAGCTCAGTGATTCATACATCTACACACACATCCACCCACTAACCCATACAGTCACTCATACACGCAGTCATTCATCAATACAGACACTGATATATCCACTCATACACCCATATAGACACACACACACTGCCACTCACCCAAAGAGTTACTCAAAAACCTAGTCAGCCACCCAAAGAATTAATTACACTGCCATTTACTCACCTATACAGTTATACACACACCACATCACTTATTCATACAGACATGCACTGTCTTCAACAATTACTGACATAAGCACACACTTATCCATGCAGCCACTGTCACAATCACTCACTGTTACATATAATCACTTATATACTCCAACACCCACAAATACTGCCTTTCACATATGTAGTTACTTACACATATACCACTAACACATCCATTCACTCACCAACACAGCTATACGTACACTCACTCACCGATACACTACCTAACACACGCACTCATAAACGCATACACCCAGTGAATCACCCACTCACACATCCATGCAGGGAGTCACACACCGGCCCACCCACACAGACACTCAGGCACCCATACAGGTTCTCAGACAACCAATCATTCTTCAATATACCTTGACATATAGATATATAACGCTCTTGAACTTTTTAGAAACACTCAGTCACTGGATGATGTCATCAGTGATGTCATCAGTGATGTCATTTGAGATGTCATCAGTGATGTCACTGAGCATGTCATGAGTGATGTAATATGTGACGTCATCAGCAGTGCATTGCGGGGGCGTGAGTTATAGTTAGCTCTATTAACTAAAACAGGCGAATTTCTCTGGTTTTATACGAGTGAAATGTTCAACTAACTATAACGTCCCTGAAACCTATGTTTTTTTCAGTGATATATAATAATTTCCCACCCGTGTGGCTTTTTCCGTATGGGCAACCTTTGTTTGTGGATTTAGTACGGCTGGCCCAGCCGTGGGAATTGCCCGCTGCCCAAGTGCGGATCCGGTGACAACACGAGTGTGTCAATGAGGACTGGTGGGTTTCGAATGAAGGCTCAGGTAATGACAGACAACCGGCTGACACATGAAAGCCAACCCACTGGGGACATTGAAAGGCCTGAATGGGGAGCAATACGGAGACCCACAGTGGTAATATTTACGCAGGACTCTAAATACCATAATGCTCAGAGGCCCAATGTGGGCGTGATATTTGCATACATTAAAAGATGAACTGCGTTGTTGTTCGTTTGACCCCTGGCTGAGCCTGTGATCAAGGGCGTGTTTGCCCGAAACGCGTAAGGCTGAAGTTATTTTTATGGCTTCGAGAGTGCTCGCTGGCTTTCTGCACCTTCATTAAAAGAAGAAGAATTTCCCACCCGTGTGGCTTTTTCCGTAGGGGCAACCTTTGTTTGTGGATTTAGTACGGCTGGCCCAGCCATGGGAATTGCCCGCTGCCCAAGTGCGGATCCGGTGACAACACGAGTGTGTCAGTGAGGATTGGTGGGTTTCGAATGAAGGCTCAGGTAATGGCAGAAAACCGGCTGACACACGAAAGCCAACCCACTGGGGACATTGAAAGGCCTGAATGGGGAGCAATACGGAGACCCACAGTGGTAATATTTACGCAGGACTCTAAATACCATAATGCTCAGAGGCCCAATGTGGGCGTGACATGTGCATACATTAAAAGAGGTACTGCGCTGTTGTTCGTTTGACCCCTGGCTGAGCCTGTGATCAAGGGCGTGTTTGCCCGAAACGCGTAAGGCTGAAGTTATTTTTATGGCTTCGAGAGTGCTCGCTGGCTTTCTGCACCTTCATTAAAAGAAGAAGAATTTCCCACCTGTGTGGCTTTTTCCGTAGGGGCAACCTTTGTTTGTGGATATATATATATATATATATATATATATACATATATATATATTGTGAGAGGGATGGGCGGAAAGTAAAGCGAGGAGGTCTTAAGTGTGGCTGAATGATGACTTCCTTTATTCAAAGGGGCTCAAATAACAAAAGAAACAATACAAAAGAGGAGTCAGGTAGGGTAGGGTTTGGATGTCGTCTGCTTTCGTTGTGTTGGTAGTGGATCCTCTTCTCCTCGTAGGGCGACGGTGGCACAGCCCCAGGGTGCAGGCGGAAACAAAAGGAGAGAAGACAGTCAATGTAGCTGTCCCGTAAGGGAAGGATAACGTGAGGTAACTCACGGTCCACCACCTTAGGTCAAGGAATCCACCGAGGGAGTGAAGGGATGTAGAAGACATGGAAGCGGGCGAAACGTAAAGAGGGAGGGTTACCAAAAGAACAAAAAACAGACAGGAAGGACCGTTTTACCATTCAGGTCCTTCCTTACTCCGGGCTCCTTATAATTTCAGGAGATGATTACTGTCTGGCACACCCCCACGGATAAGCCAGAGTAACAACCTGGTAGCAGAGGGTTTCTAATAGGCTGGTGCTAGTGCTGTACAAAGCCTCAAGGTGTGTGTGTGAGTGGAGATGTAACAAGGGGGGGGTGAAGGAGTTGGTGAAAACTGTGGGAGAAATCCGTGACCAACACACTACTCCGTGTTCCCTGAGTCCCTTGGACTCGCCTCCCCCCTCCCAGGCTGCAATACCCCCTGCCCCGTTTCACGTACCGCTGTGGCCGCAACTCTCCTGAGCTGCGGCGGCGTTGAGGCGTCCTCCGGGGGTGTCCACCACTCTTCGGACCACTCCTCCCGCTCGGCTTCGCTTTTCTCCTCGTCCTGCTGGGAATCCTCGTCTGCTTCTTGTCCTGGCTCGGTAAGGCTCTCCGTCTTCTCCTCGATACTCCACGCTCCTTCCTCCGGCGATTTCTCTCCGTTTTTTCTCTTCTCGGCGTCTTCCGGGTTTAAAGCCAGAGATACCGCCCCTTGAGCCCACGAGGCGTCCTGCCATTGGCCGCCATGTTGAAAGGGGCGTTCTTGGTCCTGCATGGGAGAGGAGCCGTAAGAGATTAACTCTTTCCGGGCTATACCCGGGCTAGCGAAAGGCATTCCTGGTATCCTAGGGGTTTTAATATGGGCCACGGGCGGGGTGATGTCCCGGTCCTCCTCACATCCCCCTTCCCTAACATTCTTGCCAGCAAGAACAATGTCATGAGGATATCGGGATAAATAGTCAGCGTTGGTTTGATCCCTACCCTTCCTGTGTTTGGTGTGGAACCGATAGGGTTGTAATGCCAGGAACCATCTCAGTATCCGGTCGTTATGCCCCTTATTCCTGGTTAACCACTCTAATGGGGCATGGTCAGTGAAAAGGGTGAATTCCCTCCCCTCAAGGTAATATCGAAGGGAGTCAACCGCCCATTTGATGGCGAGAGCCTCCTTTTCAATAACTGCGTAATTTTTTTCCAGAGGAAATAACTTTCGGCTTATATAGAGAATGGGCCTTTCCCTTCCCTGGGAGTCAACTTGGGACAACACCGCTCCTAAGCCGGTGTCGGACGCATCGGTTTGTAAGATGAACGGCTGAGAGTAATCGGGGCTCAGTAACACTGGGTGGCACGTCAGGGCTTGTTTTAATCGTTGGAAAGCATGGAGGAGGGGGGGAGTGGGGTGTCTCAGCTCTTTTTCTGTCAACGCCTTCTTTTGTAATAGATCAGTCAAGGGGGAGGCTATTTGGGAAAAGTTAGAAATGAATCGGCGATAATACCCCAGGACCCCAAGAAACGCTCTTAACTCTTTTTTTGTCTTGGGAAATGGAATATTGGAAATGGCTGCTACCTTCTCGGTCTGTGGTTTTATGTACCCTTCCCCCAAAAGGTATCCTAGATACTTCACGGACTGGGCAGCGAGTTTACTCTTAGCTGGGTTTATGGTTAGACCTGCTTCTTTCAAGGCTCGAACTACTTTCTCCAAATGGTCGAGGTGTTCGGCCCAGGTGGAGCTGTGGATAACAATGTCGTCTAGGTAAGCAGCCAAAAAATCAGAACAAGGTTTTAGAACCGTGTTCATCAGGTGTTGGAATGTGGCAAGAGCCCCATGGAGACCGAAGGGGAGAATGGTAAAATGGTATAGACCGCTGGGAGTCGCAAAAGCCGTTTTCTCCCGGTCTCCAAGTCGTAGGGGCACCTGCCAATATCCCTTGCACAAATCAAGGTTGCTGATGTATCGGGCAGTACCCAGACGCTCCACCAGTTCATCGACTCTCGGGAGTGGATAGGAATCGAAACAAGAGATCTTATTCACTTCCCGGAAGTCGATGCAGAAGCGGATGGACCCATCCGGTTTGGGCACCAGAACGATTGGTGAATTCCATTCACTATTGGAGGGTTCGATGATGCCCATCTTCAGCATTTGTTGAACTTCACCCTCTATCCCCTGTCTACGGGACTCTGGAATGCGATAGGGGCGCAGTTTCACTTTTGTACGAGGAGGGGTCACAATGGCGTGTTCCATCAAATGGGTTCGGCCTGGATACAGGGAGAACACCTCCTGTAGGGATCGTAGCTGGGCCGCTAGTTCTCTTCTATTGGTTTCTGGGAGGTCCCTATCTATGCTTTGCAGAAACACAGGTTCAGGACTCTTTGTAAGCCCTATCTGTACCGGAATGGCCCCCTCCCACTTTTTAAGCAGGTTGACATGATATATCTGTGTCTTTGTCTTCTTTTGGGGATCCAATTCCAGGCGATAGGTCACTGGGGTAACTATTTCCACCACACGATAAGGGCCCTGCCATTGACCCAACAACTTATGGTCGGAAGTGGGCATCATCAAAAGAACATAGTCGTTAATGCCAAACGTACGGGTTTTGGCTTTTTTATCATATTGGGCCTTCTGTGCTGTTTGGGCTTGTTCGAGGTGGGTTTGGACAATGCTGCGGATCTGACCCAGATGGGTTTTTAGATTAAGAATGTACTCCGGGAGGGGTTTTGTCCCTTCTGGCTCCTCCTCCCACTCTTCCTTCAACATGTTGAGCAACGTGCGAGGCTGTCTGCCATAAAGCAGCTCGAAGGGTGAATATCCAGTGCTCCTTTGGACTTTGCAACGAATCGCAAAGAGAGCCAGAGGGAGCATGTCTTCCCACTTCCGCGTTTCAAGGTCCAAAAGCTTTTTCAGTGTCGTCTTGAGGGTGGCGTTATAGCGTTCCACCAACCCATCTGTTTGGGGGTGGTACGCCGAGGTGCGGATCTGTTTGATGTTCAGGGAGAGGCATACCTGCCTCATGAGGTGAGACATAAAAGGGGTTCCCTGATCCGTGACCAGTTTCCTGGGAAAGCCTACTCTCGAAAAGATGGTGATCATGGCTTTGGCTATTTGTGTTGCGTTAGGTTGGCGCAAGGCCACCGCTTCTGGAAAGCGGGTAGCAAAGTCAACCAACACTAACACAAATCGGCAACCACTACGAGAAGGTAGTAAGGGGCCTATGATGTCCATACCAACCCTGGAAAAGGGTTCCGGTATGATGGGCAAGGGTCGTAAGGGTGCTCGTGGGGGCAGGGACCTACTGTTTCTTTGGCATATGGCACACTCTCTGCAGTATTTTCGGACCTGGGAGAATATGCCAGGCCAATAGAACCTTTCCATTATTGTCTTTTCCGTTTTATCCTCCCCGAAGTGCCCTCCCAATAAGTGACTGGTCTAAGAATAAGACCTTCTCCCTATACGGTTGGGGCACCAATAATTGGGTTGGTAACCCCCTCCCACCTTTACGATAGAGCAGGTTTTTTCGGACAAAAAACTGGGGACCTACTTGCTCAGGATCCTCTTTGTTTGTGGCCTTGTTCCAGGCCTCACGTAAAGCTGGCTCGTCCCGCTGGGCCTCCTGAAACCCCCGTTCGTACTGCCACACCGAGGTCTCCTTACTTTGGGTTAGAGCGACCCTTGTCCAATTCCATTTTTCTTTCTTTTTTTGCTTGCTACTTTTCCGATATTTCCCCGGCACTAAATCAGGTTCTGTTTCCTGTGAAAAGGGTGCTGTCCTCCTCCATTCCTCCCCTTCTGCCCAGGCCTCTTGTATCATATTAGGCATATGGGGGTAATCGTTTCCTAACACTAAGGGTTCGGGTAGGCGGGGAATAAGCCCTACTTTCAATGACTCTGCTTTCATGGACGGATCGTGTTGGATCTCAATCTCTGTGGTGGGATATCGATGACTGTCCCCGTGTACGCACTGTATGGTGACGTGCCCTGTAGGTCGTGGATGTCCCCCCTGATGGCCTGTGGTTGGATCACACTTTGTAAACAGCCAGTGTCGATCGAAGCCTGTCTTTCCTCCCCGTTAATCCGTACTACTCTATGGTAGGGAAGGCGTGCGCCAGAGAAACTACAATAGTAGTTGCGCACCAGCCCTACCTCCATAGGTTCCTCCCTCTGAGGACAAAAACGGGCTATGTGACCTACGGTTCCACAATTATAACATTGTGGTCCCTGTTGGGTAGGGACCCGGGGTGGTGGTATAGACGGCCCTGGTAGAAGGGTGACTGTTTCTGGCTTGCGTGAGTGGTGGAGTGGCTTGTGGGGTTTCATAGGGGTTCCGGGATGTTTCCAGTGCATATCCTCCCGTCCCCTTTGGGGTTCTTGGGCCCTGTAAAAAGCGCTGGCAATCTCAACGGCTCGGTCCAGAGTCAGGCCCACGTGTTGTCTCACCCACTTTTGTATGTTCGGGTGTAGGGACGACAGATATTGTTCTAAATAGACCTTCTCCATAATTTCATCCTTGGTTGATTGTTGCGGCTTCAGCCACCTATCAGCCATGTCCTGTACTCTATAGGCTAAGGCACGGGGAGTTTCCTGAGATCCTTCCTTGATTTGTCGCAGGCGTAGGCGGAATGTCTCCTCGTCTATGCCCATTCTCTCCAGTATGCTTCTTTTAATGTCATCGTAAGGGGTAAGACCCAAGGGGTTAACAGCCTGGTAGGCCGCTTGGAGATCCCCGGATAACAGAGGGCCCAGGTATTGCCCCCATTTGTCTTGGCTCCAACCTGCGGCCCTGGCCATGTGTTCATAGTTCGAAAAAAAGAAATCGGGGTCTTCCCCTCCCACATACTTCTGTAGGACCACCGAGGGGAACCCCATTGTACGCCTCTGTTGGCTAAGGGTGTCGGCCAGCTTCCCTATGACGGCCTCCTGGGTCTGGCTCTGTTCCTCAAGGGACTTGTGTATCTTCTCCCGGTCCTCTTCGGCTACGAACAGAAACTTCTCCATACACCGTTCCAACTTCTCCTGGCTTTCTGCCATCTTTCTTACAACTGCCTCCATTTTCCCGGATCCCACTTCTGACACCAGATGTGAGAGGGATGGGCGGAAAGTAAAGCGAGGAGGTCTTAAGTGTGGCTGAATGATGGCTTCCTTTATTCAAAGGGGCTCAAATAACAAAAGAAACAATCCAAAAGAGGAGTCAGGTAGGGTAGGGTTCGGATGTCGTCTGCTTCCGTTGTGTTGGTAGTGGATCCTCTTCTCCTCGTAGGGCGACGGTGGCACAGCCCCAGGGTGCAGGCGGAAACTAAAGGAGAAAAGACAGTCAATGTAGATGTCCCGTAAGAGAAGGATAACGTGAGGTAACTCACGGTCCACCACCTTAGGTCAAGGAATCCACCGAGGGAGTGAAGGGATGTAGAAGACACGGAAGCGGGCGAAACGTAAAGAGGGAGGGTTACCAAAAGAACAAAAAACAGACAGGAAGGACCGTTTTACCATTCAGGTCCTTCCTTACTCCGGGCTCCTTATAATTTCAGGAGATGATTACTGTCTGGCACACCCGACGGATAAGCCAGAGTAACAACCTGGTAGCAGAGGGTTTCTAATAGGCTGGTGCTAGTGCTGTACAAAGCCTCAAGGTGTGTGTGTGAGTGGAGCTGTAACAAGGGGGGGGTGAAGGAGTCGGTGAAAACTGTGGGAGAAATCCGTGACCAACACACTACCCCGTGTTCCCTGAGTCCCTTGGACTCGCCTCCCCCCTCCCAGGCTGCAATACCCCCTGCCCCGTTTCACGTACCGCTGTGGCCGCAACTCTCCTGAGCTGCGGCGGCGTTGAGGCGTCCTCCGGGGGTGTCCACCACTCTTCGGACCACTCCTCCCGCTCGGCTTCGCTTTTCTCCTCGTCCTGCTGGGAATCCTCGTCTGCTTCTCGTCCTGGCTCGGTAAGGCTCTCCGTCTTCTCCTCGATTCTCCACGCTCCTTCCTCCGGCGATCTCTCTCTGTTTTTTTTCTTCTCTGCGTCTTCCGGGTTTAAAGCCAGAGATACCGCCCCTTGAGCCCACGAGGCGTCCTGCCATTGGCCGCCATGTTGAAAGGGGCGTTCTTGGTCCTGCATGGGAGAGGAGCCGTAAGAGATTAACTCTTTCCGGGCTATACCCGGGCTAGCGAAAGGCATTCCTGGTATCCTAGGGGTTTTAATATGGGCCACGGGCGGGGTGATGTCCCGGTCCTCCTCACATCTATATATATATATATACACACTGAAAAAACAAAGGTTATAGAGGCGTTATAGTTAGGTTGACGTTTTACCCACACAAAACCATAGAAATTAAGCAGTAATAGTTATACTCATGTTAAGAAACTATAACTCGTGGCCTAAAGTTACTTAATGGCACAAGTTATAGTTTCTTCAGATAAGTAAAAGTATAACTATAACATTTCTATGGTTTTGTGGGGGTAAAAGACCAACAGACCCCTCAAAAAATTTGGGGCAATTTCTTGATCATGAGGGGTTCCTTAGGGACCCCTTGATGTGTCCTGTGAGGTCAAAATACCTGTATCCTGTTCCCTTACGTGTTTTCACACTTTATTGTTCTCTTCCCAGGGCCAAGCGACAAAGAAAATGGTGTCCGCAACTGTCCTGTCAGGTTGTGGCCAGCCAATCAGATCTTTGCTTTTTGCCCAGATCTGCAGAACCCCCACAAGTGGATCCGCAAAGGATTTGCGTCACTAGATATACAAATGTATTTTTCCTTTAATAGCTCCAAAACTAACAAACAGATTTACACCAAATACAAAAAGCACAATTTGCGGACCAAGACCCAGCTTTCTAACAAATTTGGTGTAATTCCATTCAGCGGTTCAGGCTGTAGCTGTGTCTTAAACTTGCAAAATTCCCATTGACATTGCATAGGGAAGAAGCGTTTTGGGACCCCCCTTTTTCTCAGCCCCTGCCTGACGAATCACCCTGAAACTTTCCAGACATCAGCTGAACTAACTTGAGTACTAGTTTGGAACATTCATGTCAAGTTATTAGCAAAACAAAAAATGCTTTGTCTATGGGAAAAGTTGGTCCTAACTATAACTACTTACTGGCTATTGCCACTAGGTAATATATATATAAAGTTTCAGGGTGACCCATCAAGCGGGGGCCGAGAAATAGGGGGCTCCCAAAACACATTTTCCCCATGCAATTTTCCATAGGGAAAATAAGACAGTTCCAGCCAAAACGGCTGAATAGGATTACATCAAATATGGCAGAAAGATAGATCTTGGTTCAGAATTCAAGCTTTTTGTGCTTTAGTGTAATCCATTCAGTAGTTTTTGAGAAATTAAGGTTGCACAGGTTTTCTCATCAATAATTTCAAAACAAATGTTGCACTGATATTATGAATGAGGTCATAAAAGATATCATGAGGGATGTAATGTGTTGGGTAATTAGCAGTGCATGATGAGGGTGTGAGTTATAGTTACCTTAGGGTACGAGTTATAATTACTTGAAATAACTCTTACTATAACTGCTGAATTTCAATGGTTTTGTATGTATAAAATTTGAACTTAGCTATAACGTCCCTGTAACTTTTGGTTTTTAGTGAATTTCTAGTTTTTTTTAACGTAAAGTAGTAAGTAATTACCATACATTAATCCAACTGCCACCGCACACCACACGGGTGTCCTGCGGCTAAGCCATGCGGCCAACCCCCGCATGCAACCAACCCCACAGCGTGCACGGCCTTCAGCCGAGCACACCGGGTGGTTGGCTGCATACAGCCATCCCGGGAGGGGGATACAAAGCCCTCTCCTTGTGCCAATTTCTTCCACAGGGACCCCGGGGCCAGCCACATTGTTTTAGGGGAGAGGGTATGTAGCCCCCATCCCAGGCCGTAATTGGCCCCAGGACCCCATTCCCCAGGCCCATGGCTTAATTTATGGGGGAGAGGGGTACGCAGCCTACTTCTCCTGGCTGATTTTGGCCCCTGGAACCCCATCTCCCGGGGCCTGGCCATATTTAATGGGAAGGGGGGCATGCAGCCCCCCTCCCCCGGCTGATTTCTGACACTCGGGACCCCATCTCCCGAGGCCCGGCC
Source organism: Calotriton arnoldi (assembly GCA_963921515.1). NCBI lineage: Eukaryota > Metazoa > Chordata > Amphibia > Caudata > Salamandridae > Calotriton > Calotriton arnoldi. The sequence continues at coordinate 854,089 of CAWUFW010005087.1, forward strand.
ATATTATGAAGGGGGAGAAGGGCACACTGATAGGCAAAGGATCGTCCTCCCATTCTGGCTCGTTTGATCCTGGGTACTTGAAATTTTAATTGATTCGAAGAGCGAAGTAGACGTGAGGGGCGATAGTGTTGCACTAGGGCATTTAAATAGTGGGGGGCTAATCCTTCATTTATTTTGTGCATATAGCAGAGGGCTTTAAACTTGGCTCGATTGTCAATATGCAGCCAGTGCAGTTTGCAAAGTGCTCCTGATGCGGAGGCTTTACTGGGAAATTGGCATAGTAGTCGTGCTGCAGAGTTTTGGATCACCTGAAGTTTACGAAGGTTTTTTTTGCTGGCACCCAGGTAGAGCACGTTACCATAGTCCAGCCTAGACATTATCAAGGCCTGAACTACGGTTCTCTGTGTAGAGGTGGGAAGCATCCAGAGAATTTTTCTTAGCCATTTTAAGATGACAAAGCAGGTGGAGGCTACCTTAATTATTTGCTGCCGCATGGATAATTGGTCGTCATAAATGACGCCCAAATTGCGGGCTGATTGAGATGGGAGAGGGAGGTCGCCCATTTGTGAAGGCCAATGCTGGGGGCCCCAGAGCTTTTTGTTGTTCCCGAAGATGATAAGTTCCGTTTTCCCCCGTTGAGTTTTAATTTATTGAAGTGCAACCAGTCAGCGATCTTATTTAGCCCCATCTGAAGGGAGGATGCTTTGTTGGTCTCCTTCGAAGAAAGCGAGAAGATAAGTTGGGTATCGTCCGCGTACAAATAAATTGTTAGCCCAGCTTGCTCTGCTAGCGTAGCAAGTGTGCTGACGTAGATGTTAAAGAGCAGCGGGCTTAGAATGGAGCCCTGAGGGACTCCATATGAGGAGATCAGTGTTTTAGAGTGAGCTGCGGAAGAGAAGACCTGAAAGGTCCTATTGGATAGGAAGCTGGACAACCATTCAAGTGCCGTGCCACAGATGCCTTTAGAATGAAGGGTTTTTAAAAGTGTAGTATGGGAGACAGTGTCGAAAGCGGCACTCAAATCAAGAAGAATGAGAGCCACAGTATCTCCTTTATCGACCAGTTGGCGGATATTCCAGTGACTCCCAGGAGAGTCGACTCTGTCGAGAATCCTGCTCTAAAACCTGATTGCGACTTGTGAAGAATGTTATGAGATTCAACATATTTCGTCAGCTGGGAATTTGTGTGTTTTTCAAGGATTTTGGAGAACACAGGAAGTAAGGAAATGGGACGAAAGTTAGAGAAGATCTTGGGGTCTGAATCAGATTTTTTTAGCAGTGGAAGCACCATCGCATGTTTCCAAGCTGCGGGAACTTTAGCTTCAAGTAGCGATGCATTAAGGAGCTCCATAATGATATTAAGGATAGAGGAGTCTAGTTTCAGAAGAATGGCGGGAGGGAGAGGATCATTGGGAGAACCAGATTTGATACTCGAAAGAATGTTATAGAAGGTGGGCATATCAAGGGGAGACCATTTATCTAGCGGAAAATTAATGTGTCCTTGTCCAATTTTTTGGGTAGAGCACGGTGTCAGTGGGTCATTGATAGCTGGGTTAGCTGGTGGTTGTTTATCAAAGTCCAAGAAGATTTTCTCGATTTTGGCAACAAAGAACTCCGCCAAGTCGTCGCATTGTTTTGAGTCGAGAACCGGAGGCTCAGATCGACAGTTAGCACCTGATAATTCTTTCACTACTTTAAACAGGACTTTGGGGCAGTTTTGTGAAAGTAGGATGGTATGATTGGCATGTTCGGCACGAGCCGCACTGCATAAAGAGTGATAATTATTTAGCGCTAATTTATACTGAATTTTCTTGTCTGGTTCATAGTTTTTTCGCCAATGTCTCTCAAGTTGTTTGCATTTGGTTTTCTCTATTTTCAGAGTCTCTGAAAACCAGGGGGCAGGAGAGCGATGATGGCCTATTTTTATTTTAGACTCTGGGAGGCATACATCAACAGAGGCCGTTAACCATTTTTGAATGACCGCATTTTCCTCTACTCTGGAGATTGACGAAAGTGGCAGGGTGTGATGCATGACCAAGTTCAGAGCATCTATATCTATTTTTTTTCCAATTTCTCCCATTTTTTGTCACAGGGGGAGGAAATAAATTCAACGAGTCCTGTTTGATTGTGAATTCCACCAGAAAGTGATCGGACCAGGGAATCGGGAGTGCGGGCTTACATGAGATGGAGGAAAAATTCGAAAAAATGGGGTCCAGCAAGTGTCCTGCCTTGTGGGTAGGACCAGAGTTGACCAGCGTGACATTCAGGGCAGCTAAATCATTAATAAGCATGGAGCACGTGTTGCAGGAAATATCATCAAAGTGCAGATTTAGATCGCCAAGAATCAGGAAGTTAGGAGCTTCTAGCAGTAGCGGGGTGATAAAGTCCGGAAAGGTGATTGCCCAGGGCCTGCAGGGCCCGAGGGCGGTAAATTAATGATCCAGATAGGGTGTAATTCGGGGATAAAAGGAGTTTAAACTGACCAATTTCACAGTCCTTAAGGACTAGGTCGTCCCATTTGCACGTGTAAGATGATTTAAAAATTACTGCTATCCCACCACCACTCCTAACTGTGCGATTCTTGCCAAGATAAGTATAATTGGGGGGGAGCGCAATGGCCATATCAGGTCCAGAGCTTTCGGTTAGCCAGGTTTCGGTTAGAAAGATGGCATCAGGTTGTGACTCAATGAGAAGATCATAAATATTACCCTTATGTTTTGGGAGCGACCTACAGTTGAGACTAAAAAAAGTAAATTCAAAGTGAGAGTCTTTTGTCTTTTTACTCGGGATTGAGGTTTTATTCGAGTTGCATCCGATGAGTTTCAAAATGGGTTGAGATGTAAGAGAAAGACCACAATCAAGACAGTTGGAGGGGACATAGTCCGGAGTAAGAAGTGGGCAATGCAGAGCTGGCTTGGGTCTGAGGGTCATAAGTGTTGAGCAGGAGTAAGTGCTCTGGGCACTATGAATATGGGCAGAGTGACAAGCCCTCGGCCCCTTCCGGCCGCGGACGGGCGCAGACAGGCTTGCCTTTGGCGCGTTGGCGCGCCAGCGGCGCGCCCGCTACGCGCGTCCGCTGCGCGAGATAAAAGGCATCGAATTAAGAAGGGAGGGCAATCAGCTGCTCCTGCAGCTGATAGGCGCCTGGCCGGAAGTAGGAGTGCTTCCTGTAGCGCACGTGACCCCTCCACGCAATCCGAAGAATCGGTGGTGGACCGGGGGTCTGGTGCAAGTTGTGGCGCAAAGATTGTTAAAAACACACAGGAATGTTAAAAGCGAGAACGGAGGACTAAAGGTAAGATTCTAAACTATAATCAAAACAATGACAAGCAAGTAGGGAGCCCTTTACCAGGCGCTCCGTAAAATAATTATCACAGCGTTAGCAGCAGTCTGTCTCACATCACTCGCGTCCGCTGCGCGGGGTGAAAGGCATCGAATTAAGAAGGGAGGGCAATCAGCTGCTCCTGCAGCTGATAGGCGCCTGGCCGGAAGTAGGAGTGCTTCCTGTAGCGCACGTGACCCCTCCACGCAATCCGAAGAATCGGTGGTGGACCGGGGGTCTGGTGCAAGTTGTGGCGCAAAGATTGTTAAAAACACACAGGAATGTTAAAAGCGAGAACGGAGGACTAAAGGTAAGATTCTAAACTATAATTAAAACAATGACAAGCAAGTAGGAGCCCTTTACCAGGCGCTCCGTAAAATAATTATCACAGCGTTAGCAGCAGTCTGTCTCACATCACGCGCGTCCGCTGCGCGGGGTGAAAGGCATCGAATTAAGAAGGGAGGGCAATCAGCTGCTCCTGCAGCTGATAGGCGCCTGGCCGGAAGTAGGAGTGCTTCCTGTAGCGCACGTGACCCCTCCACGCAATCCGAAAAATCGGTGGTGGACCGGGGGTCTGGTGCAAGTTGTGGCGCAAAGATTGTTAAAAACACACAGGAATGTTAAAAGCGAGAACGGAGGACTAAAGGTAAGATTCTAAACTATAATTAAAACAATGACAAGCAAGTAGGGAGCCCTTTACCAGGCGCTCCGTAAAATAATTATCACAGCGTTAGCAGCAGTCTGTCTCACATCACGCGCGTCCACATCTTGCCCTATCCAGCTCACCCTTCTTAACATATTAATAGAATCAAATACCTGCATCCTCAGGTTTGAATGATTGTTTATCCAATGCACCAGCTTATTTTTCAGCTCATCGAAGGATTCCAAGGCATAGTTCGATACAGGTGGCACATTCCCCAGAATCACTACAATGGCGTGTCTTCTGGTGCTAGATTAATAACAGTGTCTTGGGTGGTGTGTAGAGGGAGAGCTGGACTATAAGGGCCAGTATTTAGCCAAGGGGTGAATTTACGAACAGGAGCACAAGGATCTAGAGGTAGGGCGCTGGGTATGTTGGAAGAGGGGGCCAATCTCGTGCCCCTCCTCATCTGCCCAGGGAAAGATGAAGCCATAGGGCACTCATTCAGTCTGCTAGCAGGAAGTGTGCTGGGTACAGCGGGCAAGCCCCCCTGCTATTACCGACCATCATCTGTGCCAGTTTATCTTCTATCCGTGAGAGCCTCTCACTTATTAGATCCATACTGTCATTAAAGGACTTACTAAGCCTGTCCAGGGAGGGAGCAGACAATGTATACTCTGTGGGGGGAGGGTGGGGCAAAGTGCTCTGCTTGCGTGCCCACATCAGTACGACAAGATCCGCTCCTGTGAACAAGGCCTCTTTTATTTTGTTTTCTGACAGAGCTAAGGCCAGTTGGAGTGACCTCAGGCATAATATCTGGTGCAGAGCCCACCTTTTCAGGAGGGCTAGTAGATGCCGAAGCCGCAAGCAAAGAACGCTTCTGACATGTGTGTATCTTGCAGAGTGAGATCAACCACCCGGTGAGAGGCACATCGAGGAATAGGCATTAACCACTCACCCGTCAGGGACAATCGTCTTTCCGCAAGATTGATCTCCTTAGATACTACCTCCACAGCACGTGCCAAAAAGCCATCAATGGTAGTACGTTGGGCCACAAACGGAGATGCTGGTTTCAAGGCGGGTGCCTTTCTTTTGCCCATGCTTCTTGTTGAATCCAAACACAAGTCAAAGTGCCAAAAGCAAACTCGCCCACAGTGGAAACATACATTACAGGCTGTCACTCCCCCATAAGCCTAGGGAAGCCTTCCAATGACAATGGTAGCTAATAAACCAAGGGTGTCTGTGACCATGAGAGCCACAAGATACAAGTGCTCCATAAACATAGGGCAGTAAGGCAAGCTCAATGGACATGTCCACCACTGCAAAGCAAGATAAGACTACCAGCTGACAGATGGCCCAAGTTCTAAAATGGAGGGCAGAAGACTCCAGGACCCATGGAGCAGCAGTCAGGGGGGTGGCCCCACCTTAGCTCTTCCTGGCGCTGATGGGCGCAGGATAAGACTGCCCTAGGTTTGGCCCGGGTGTGGCCCACTTGCATCCAGCACCACAGGATGAAGAACTGCGCTTTATAGTGCTGGCAGCATCCAGAGGGCTTGCTTTCCCCCTCCACCTGTAGGCAAATCTGGTTTTCTGGGACCAGTAGTCCCTCTGTAGGCGCCCCGCGCCACGGGATGAGATGTTTTTGGCTCCCAACGGAAATTGTATGGGACCCCAACACCAGACCTAGGGAGTTAGGGTATTCCTACCCTGCCCCTTTTTAGTTTTTTTGCATCTTTTTGGGACTCGGGCTCAGTCCTGAGTTCCAAGATGGCTGCCAACACTTCCTGGTTGAAATGCTGTCAGCCAATCAGATTGCATTTTGAGATCTGTTGAATCCGCTGACCCTCTGCGTCCCTAGTTAAACAATTTTTTTTTCCTTTAATAACTCCAAAACTACTGAATGGATTTGGACCAAATTACAAAAAGCACTCTTTCTGGACCAAGATCTAGCTTTCTGCCAAATTTGGTGTCATTCTGTTCAGCAGTTTGGGCTGTAGTTATGTTAAAAAACTGCAAAATCCCCATAGACCTTGCATGTGGAAAAACGTTGTGGGGCCCCCTTTTTTCTTGGCCCCGATTGACAAATCACCCCAAAACTTTCCAGACAGCAGCTGAACTAGCTGGTGTACTAGTTTTGAAAGTTTCATCCAGATTCGTCAAACGGCGCCAAAGATATTAGCAAAACAAAAAATGTTTTGTGTATGGGAAAAGTTGGTCCTAATTATAACTAACTACAGGCAACCAATATCTATATATATTGTTAGAAATGGGCTTTCTAGTTGTCGGAGTACACGCTCTGTACAAGCAGGAACCTCCACTCTAGTCAAGGTAAGCTATATACACATTAAAAGATAACCTGTGCTCACCCTCTGGTAGCTTGGCAAGGAGCTTATCTAAACAGGCAAAGTGTGAAGCTTTTGTGCAACACACACACACACAGTAACACAATGAAAACACCACAAAAATACTCCACACAGGGTTAGAAAAGTAGATTATATTTATATGATTAAAACAAGACCAAAACAACAAACATCCAATAAGCAGAACCGGAGTTATGAATTTTTTAAGATTAAATTAAAAGGTAGTGCTTAGAAACATACAGCGTTTAGGGCTTACTTGAGGTCGCTCTGGATCGGGGTGAATCCAAAGTTCAGGCCACCCAAGATTGAGGGCAGGCCGGCTACAGGACTCACGCAGGTCGCGCTGAAAAAGTACCTTGGATGGAGCAAGTGTCAACGTCGAAGGCTCGATGTGTCGGTTCCAATCCACGCAAGCGATGAAGGCTTAGTTGACATACCCCTTTACAATGCAGGTGCTGTGTCGTTGTCGAGCTGCGCTGTCTGTTGTCGTCGAGCCACGTATTCCGTCTAAGTGATGACGTCAATCGGCTCCTGCGTCGGAGTCAAAGGGCAATGCGTCGGTACCAATCGGTGCAAAGTCATCACTGCGTCAATTTTGGTGGTTCTGTGCAGCAGAAGTCATCTTTCAAGGGCCCACTTGTCAGGACTTGGCAGGGCAGGACTCACAGATGGCAGAGTCCAGGTGCTGTTGGGGGGTTGAATGAAGTCTTTGATGGCATGGAGACTTCAAGCCCTTGGAGTCTTTCTAGGTTCAAGTGAAATGGGTTCAGTCCTTGTCCTCAGCAGGGCAGAGATCAGAGGGTCAGCACAGCAAAGCAGATCTTCCAGAGCAGCAGTCAAGCAGAGTGGCAACCCTTGTAGCACAGTAGTCTTTACTCCTGGAAGAGTTCTTTGCTGGTCCAGTAGTGTACTCTCTTGGTAGAGTCAGAGCCCCATTACTTATATCAGTTGTGTCTTTAAAGTGGGGGTGACTTCAAAGAAGGTTTTTTGAGGTGTCAAAGAAGGGTCTCTGAAGTGCACACAGGCCCTTTCTTTCCAGCCCTGGCTCCAGATTAACAGTAGGGGGTAATCAGCCCTTTGTGTGAGAAACAGGAGACTGCCTATTCAGGTGTAAGTGTCAGCTTCCCCCTCTCTTCCTGCCCAGGAAGAGCTATCAGAATGCAGATTAATGCAGATGAGTTCTCAGTCACACCTACCCTTCCTGTGTTTGTGGCTGTCTAGAGGGAATGCACAGAGTGTAGCTGTCACCCACCCCAGACATGTATTGGAGACAGGCTGCAGGCTCACAGAGCAGTAAGAGCAGCAGCGGCTCCTCCACAATGGCAGAGGAGCATCACCCCACTGCCTGGCTCAGAGCCAGCAGGAGAAAAATAAAACAAAGTTCTATCATCGTTTTACTTTTCATTTGCAGGCTCTGAGCCAGCAAATGCAGGGAGGGGCGGGGCCAAGGCATGGGAGGCGGGAGGAGGAGTGCTATGTGCACTTCTGAGTGCTCACGTGTGTTTGGCCAGCCGTCTCAGGACGGCCAAACACACATGCGCACTTAGGTTTATCCAACCCGGCTGTGTTGAACAGAAACCCCACAGACTCCCTGTCCTGAGTGGTGCGTCTTTTAGCCCGCTCAGGGCAATCCCTGTGCTGCTCCCATAGCATGAGAGTAGTGTGGGGATTGCACAGAAAATCTGTCCCGGGGCAGGTGGGACCAGGAAGAACACAGGAGGTGCGACAGAGCGCGGGAGGCAGCCCGCAGCCGGCAGCTTCAGGTAAGTTCAATCAATCAGGGTTTGTAAAATGCGCTACTCACCTGTGAGGGTCTCAAGGCACTGGAGGTGGGTGTGAGCAGCTCCGTTGCGGTCATTTGAAGAGCCAGGTCTTGAGGTCCTTCCTGAATTGGTGCAGTGTCGGGCTCAGTCGGAGGTGAAGGGGGAATTCGTTCCAGGTCTTGGCTGCAAGGTAGGTGAAGGATCTTCCACCTGTTCGGGTCCTGTGTAAAAACGTTGGATGGTGGCTAGGGCGAGGTCAGCTGAGTGGAGGTTTCTCTTGGGGGCGTGGGAGGAGATTCGGTTGTTGAGGTATTGGGGCCTGGTTTTGTGGAGAGCTTTGTAGGCATGTGTGAGCAGCTTGAAGGTTATTCTTCTTTCGACGGTGAGCCAGTGGAGGTCGCGGAGGTGTTGGGTGATGTGGTTGTGTCGTGGGATATTGAGGATAAGTCTGGCTGCGGTGTTCTGGACGGTCTGGAGTTTGCGGAGGAGTTTTTTGTTGATTCCGGCATAGAGGGCATTGCTGTAGTCCAGTCTGCTGGTGATGAGTGTGTTAGTGACGGTTTTCCTGGCGTCAGGGGGGATCCACTTGAACGTCTTGCGAAGTATGCAGAGGGTGTTGAGGCTAGCGGAGGATACAGAGTTGATCTGGCAATTCATGGTGAGTGATGCATTGAGTATGATGCTGAGGTTGCGTGCACGATCCATTGGGGTGGGTGGGTTTCCGAGGGAAGGGGCCATCAGGTGTCGTCCCATGCAGAGGGGGTGGAGCTGCGGACGAGGACTTCTGTTTTCTCTGAGTTGAGCTTCAGGCAGCTGTTCCTCATCCAGGTCGCTGCGGCTTTCATCCCTTCTTGGAAGTTGTGCCTGGTGATATCGGGTTCCTTGGTGAGGGAAAGGTTGAGCTGGGTGTCATCGGCATAGGAGACAATGTTGAGCCCATGGTTTCTGATAATGGTTGCGAGGGGGGCCATGTAGACGTTGAAGAGTGTGGGGCTGAGGGAGGATCCTTGGGGTACTCCGCATCTGATCTCTGTCGGTTCTGAGAGGAAGGGTGGGAGTCTTATTCTCTGTGTTCTGCTTGAGAGGAAAGATCGTATCCAGTCTAAGGCCTTTCCTTGCTTGCTGGCGTCGTGGAGCCTGGTGGCTAGTGTGCGGTGGGAGACGGTGTCGAAGTCCGCTGATAGGTCCAGGAGGATGAGGGCTGCCGTATGGGCTTGGTCGAGGAGGGCGCGGTTGTCGTCGGTGGCAGCGAGGAGGGTGGTCTCGGTGCTGTGGTTGCTGCGGAATCCAGATTGAGAGGTGTCTAGGATGTTGTTGGTTTCTATGAAGTGTGCTAGCTGGGTGTTGACGGCCTTTTTGATGACTTTGGCAGCAAAAGGAAGCAGTAATATGGGCCTGAAGTTCGTGAGGTCCGCCGGGTCTACGGAGGGCTTCTTTAGGAGGGGGTTAACTTTGGTGCACTTCCAGTTGTTGGGGAATGTGGCTGTCTCAAGGGAGCAGTTGATAGTTTGGCATAGTTCGGGTGCGATGGCAGTGGCGGCCCTGTGGAAGATGAGCGGCGGGCAGGGGTCAGAAGGTGCTCTGGAGTGGATGCTCTTCATTGTCTTTAAGGTGTCTTCTGTGGTGAGAGGGGTCCAGATGAGAAGGGTCTGTTGGGTGGGGGTTGGGGCAGTGCAGTGGTCTTGGTCGTTGAAGTTGTCGTAGAGCCTCTTGATCTTGAGGTGAAAGGAGGAGCTGAGTTTGTTGCAGAGGTCTTGTGAGGGAGGGACGTCAGTTGTTTCACTGTTGGGTTTGGCAAATTCCTGTACGATGACGAAGAGTTCTTGGAGCTGTGGACGTTGTAGAGAATTCTGTCTTGGGTGAAGTTTTTCTTTGTTGATATGATGAGTTGATTGTGTGCTGTGATGGCTGTTTTGTAGGCGGAGTGTTCTTCTGGGGTTTTCTGTTTCTCCACGTCTTCTCCAGTCGTCGGCAGGAGCGCTTGGATTCTCGAAGATCCATGGTGAACCAGTTGGCTTTCTTGTTGTGTTGTCTCGTGGTGTTCTGGAGGGGGGTGAGAGTGTTGGTGCAGTTGGCGATCCATTGGTGGAGGTTGCTTGCCACTGTGTTGGCGTCTGTCGTAATTGGGGGTGGAGTGCAGGTGAGGGCTGAGGTGAGGTGTTCCTCAGAGACTTTGTTCCAGTTTCTGCGTGGGAGGCAGCGCGTGTGCTTGTGTGCGGTGGGTTTCGTAAAGGAGAAATGGATGCAGTGGTGGACGGTCCAGAGCAGTTCCGTGGTGTGGCTGAAGCAAATGTTGTTTCTGCCAGTGAAGATGGGGTCGAGTGTGTGTCTTGCTGTGTGAGTGGAGGTGGAGACAAGTTGCTTCAGTCTTATGTTGGTGAGGTTCTCCAGGAGGGCGGTGGTGTTGGGGTCACTGTGGTTGCCCAGGTGGAAATTCCGGTGCCCCAATAGTATGTAGTCTGTACAGGCGAGGGCGTGGGGTGCGATGTGGTCGCCGATGACGTTGGTGAAGGGGGTGTGGGGGTCCAGGAGGTCTGTAGGCGAGTGTTCCGCAGAGTGTCGTTCTGGGATTGGGTTGGATCTGGAAGTGGATGTGTTCCATGGGGGGCGAGACGTCATCCGAGTTGGTGGCCGTCAATCAGAGGGAGCTTTGGTGGACGATGGCGAGGCGAGGCCTCATCCTGGGCAGTTGGGGCGGTCTTTTCTCAGGATCTTGTATCCGTCGGGGATGGCGGTTGCGATGTCGGGTGCGTAGCTGGCGTTGGTCCGGGTCTCTGTGAGGAAGGCGAAGTTGGGCGTGTGAGTGTTGAGGAGGCCCCAGATTTCTACAGCAAGTCTGTGCAGGGAGCGTACGTTGAGAAGGATGCAACTCAGTGGTTTGTGTGTGGTGGCGTCCAGTGACCTGGAAGTTGCTGCCGGGGACCGGAGGTGGGTGAAGGTGCAGCAGTGTCGGTAGGAGATCTGGCCTTGGGTGTTGCTCAGCATCGAGAGCTGGCAGTTGTTGTTGCATCTGGGGTTGAGTGCGAGGAGAGTGCTGCAGTTGTAGCAGCGGAGGGTCGGGGGACCAGGGTCCCTGGTGCTGGTCGCGGTCAGGTCGCGCCACGGACAGGTGCAGGCGGGCTTGCCTTTGGCGCGCCAGCGGCGCGGCCGCACAGCGGCAGCCATTAAGTAGGGGCCGGGGGAGGGAGATCAGATGTGAGGCGGGAGCGACATGCTGGTGTGGGAGGGGCCGCGGGGGGCAGCAGTGGCGGGGAGCGCAGGAAGAGGGAGGGCAAGAGGGAAAAAGAGGCAGAAAGTGAAAAAGCAAAGAGAAAGAGGCACAAAAAGATGAAAAAAGGCAAAGAGAAAGAGATGAAAAAAAGGCAAAGAGACAAAAGATGAAAAAAGGCAAAGAGAAAGAGGCAAACAAGTGAAAAGGCAAACACGTGAAAAGGCAAAGAGGAGAAAAGCAAAAGACACAGAACAGAGTGGAATAGCAGAAGATCAGGGTGCTCTTCCACTACACCACCAGGGATGAGGTGCAGGCAGGAGCCTGCGGGTGGAGGAGGGCCTCGAACACCTACCTGAGGAGCTCAAGTTGGTGCTAAGGGCAGAGGCTTAACGGTGGAGCTTTGACTCTGACAAGGAGGTCAGAGGTCTTGCTCTTCTTGCCACGCAGCGGCTGCCATTAAGTAGGGGTAGGAGGGAGGGCAATCAGCTGGGAGGCGGGACCGGGAGCGACACGCTGGGGGGAGGGGCCGCGGGGGCAGCAGCGGCGGGGAGCGCGGGAAGTGAGACAGTGGAGAGAAAGAAGTGAAAGGCAAGGAGAAAGAGATGCATTAAGGTAATAGTAAGAAATAAAAAAGGGGCAAGATAGAAATAAATAAAAAAGAGGCAAAGAGACTGTCTTGTGGTTTGTGGCCTCCTGGCCTGCCTGGATACGTTGGCTTAGGCCTGGCTGCCATGATGACCTTTGCGCACGTTACTCTTTGCCGTTATTCTGTCGACCTCTGCTTCTGCCAAGTTATTTTAGAACTGTCTGCATTTTCTGTCTCTCACCTTTTCTCCTGTTCCCTTTGGGCTCAGTCTGAACAACAGTTACAAGGTCGACAAACAACGTCCCTAGTTCTTGCTGATATGGCCAGTCCCTCGCACCTAGACATAACACTATGTACAGCTGCATGGAGAAATTGGTGTGCTTTTAATATTGCGGTTTTCCCGCTTAAGAGACACTTGGAGAAAACCTTTCCAGGGAGAAGAGCTGTGATTTTCTGCTGATGTAGTTTTGCATCTAGAGACTGAGGTATGGGGGTTCGCTAGTCAAAGCCCAGAGGTCTTCTATTCTTATAATAAACTAGCTTCTAGGACGGGGAGGGTGGAAAGGTCATTTAGCCCTATATCCACTGCTTTATGAGATGCTTTCCCCGTTTGTATTCTTTGGAGTTGTAACTATGCTGATTATATTATTCTTATGCATTATGCTGATAGTACTGACACGTGTACTGTATCTTAGAGCACGTAAGTTGAAATAAACATTTTAACCTATACTGTGTCTCTTCTTACGCACGTTGTGGACAGGTATGAGTGAGTGACTAAAGAGTGTTCTTGCTTCTGCGAGTCCTGAGAGAGAGATACCGTGTTCTGGGTTGTCTAAATCATTGGTACATTGTTGCTAATGGGACGCTAAGGCTAGTTGGGTTGGGGTTTTAGGTGCTACGGCTTATGGTAGGCTCACCACTATATTCCGAGGTCCTATCATCCTGTGCATAGCTCTGTGTGTGCAGAATCCCTATAACATGGCGCGACCAACGAGTGGGCTGCTTATCTGCGAGACGCTTGTGTAGTGCTTGTGCTTGTCCACAACCCCTCACATACGCTTCCGGAAGCGTGTGTGACGGTGATACCTCCTATATTGACGTTTTTGTAGGTTCTTTCAAGCTTGAAGTTGTTAAAAGGTTTCTTAATCGAACCCTCTATTGTGCTGCCTCCTGTTAGGTTGTCGAACATCCCCGATCGTAATGGCGGGTGTAAACATAGCGGCACATAGCCGCACAGCGCTCCGGGATCACTTAAGGGTGTATGGAGTGCCAGACACGGGAGTCGAACTGATCTTTGTGGTCCAAGCCGATCCGGCTTTCCACTTTGAAGTATTCTACTCTTGGGTCACCTTTCCAGCGGTGGATGCGAACGATAATCTGTTCCATGAATATGAACCCACCGTTGTTCCTGCTGCCTATAGACCTTATACTAATCTTGAAGTACCGCTCACGGCTTGGCAGCACCGTGTTTGGTTTGATGGCGCCCTCCCACAACCGGTAACGACGGTTCATTTAGGCCCCTTGTCTATTGACGGGGCCACTTGGCCTGTTTTGGCCGGGTACACCCCACATCCGCGATATATGCAGATACCAGTCGCTGACCTGCGCAATATGTATTCGGCTTTGGTGCGAGTGCATCGCGCTTTAGTGCAATATGTTACAGGCAACATCCAGGGAGCCCCACCTGGAGTTGCGGGCCATCCAGCTGTTGCAGGCGGAGTGACCATAAGTCCCGTCATGGTGAACTCAGTGATGGGCAAACGTCCACAAAATAAGGATGATTTTCCTTATTGGCTTGCAGAAAAATTTGACCAGTTGGAGGCAGTTTTTCCAAACACAACACCGGTGGATAAACATAGAATTCTTACGATTAGTTTGCCAAAAGACTTAATTCCCGAGTTGACAGCATGTGACAACTGGGGTAGGGTATTCGCAGCAGTTTATTCGAAGTGTTTCGGCACTCCTTCCATGACGGTTCTCCCTCTGTAATTAAAAAGTACAGGATGAACATGGCCCTGAGGCGGCTGTGGAATTAGGGATGAGACTGGTGGGAGTGTTTGAAGTAGTAGCTGAGTTGATCCTTGCGAATGTCAAGGGCGATGCAGTGAACTTTCAAGTAGCTAATGCTTTGGCTTTGGTCCCAGAATTGGACAAGCCTCGCGAATTACCGAAAATTATTACCCAGGCTTACAAAACTATTGGCAGGAATAGCCTGGGTAATAAGCCTTTTGCAAAACAGCAAACACAATCGCAACAACAACAACAACAATCCAAACCTCAATCTGAGAAAGATGAGAGACCAGTCTTCACTAAAAAGAGCTGGAGGCTGAAAAAACAGGGTAAGCAACAAAAGAAGCCGGGTCGAGAGGCGCATCCCCGGTTTCAGTCTCTTCCGAACGCACTTATGATTTACGCGATAGGGCGAGAATTAAATCTCCGGATAGGTTTCAGATCCCTGATACGCGTTCTCCTCGTTCTTCACAGGCACAGACAACTTCACAAGCCAGTGGAGGAGATCGCCAGGATAGAGGAAGGGGTCGAGAGGCTCCCCAGGGACGAGACCAACCTCGACAACAAGTCAGAGGGAAAGCAGAAGACTTTCAATGTTCTCGCCCACAATTTCAGAAGAAGAAAGTTGCCGCTGTAACAGCGAGATATGCCACAGACGGTGAGAACGAGACTCCTGAATTGGACGTGGGCAGTGACCCTCCTAGACAGCGCCCCGGAAGTTACCATAGTGCGGGAGGCGCTACGTCCTCATATGGAGGCGACAGCAACTGAAACATTCATTACTGTCGAGACAGCTGACACCAGAGTGGCACCCCCTGACAGACTATTTAATATTGTCATTCAAATAGAAGGTGATATACAGCGTGTAATAAAAGGGATTTTTTGGGAGAATCTGACCTCTTCGTACGACATTTTGTTAGCGGAGGCGGATTGGCCACCCCCATTCGTTCTTGCTGCACGTAAAGGGGAGGAGGTAATCCTTCCGAGCTTTTCTCGACATGTCCCAAAGGACAAGGCGGAGGCTCTTGCAGCTGAATGGGCTGTGTCCCTGGCTCCTGCGTTATACCGCAACCACGTGGGCTGGGATGAAGACTCCCCCCCCCCATGAAATACCTCTGAGGTCCCTACCACAGCCACAACCCCAATATCCCATTAAACGGGACGCAAAAGGTCCCGTTGCTGAAATTCTGACTTAGTTGGAATATCAGGGAGTAATTGAAACATGCGTGTCACCTATGAACAATCCCCTTTTCGCGGTTTCTAAACCCGATGGATCGTACCGCTTAGTTTTGGATTACCGACATTTGAACTCTCATTGTCGGACCTTTGCGGTGCAAAATACCCACAGTTCTGCGCTTGTAGACGGTCTTGTTCGTAAAAAATATAAAACGACACTTGACCTCTCCAATGGATTCTACACGCACAACTTAGCCCTGGAGAGTAGCCAATGGAGCGCTTTTACCTCCGGTGGTAAATTGTTCAAATTCAGGCGTTTACCTATGGGCTATAAGAACAGTCCCGGTGTATTCGCCGCCCGTGTTGTCTCTTTGTTAGACGGCATCGACCCAGATGCATGTTCGTACGTCGATGACATTTATCTGACGGATGACGAATTGTTCCTGCATCTCTCCCGAGTAGACCGCATTATTCTAGAATTTGCGGTTCAAGGTTACAAATTTAACTTTGCCAAATCTCATATTGCTGAATTTACCATTTTGTTCTTGGGCTACGAGCTCAACAATGAAGGTAAGGGCTTAGCCCCCCACTTCCTAGAAAAATGTGCACTTTTGTGCCCTCCTACTACTCTGAAAAAACTTCAGTCTTTGCTGGGTTTCCTGAACTTCGGGCGTACTTACATTCCCGAATACGCCCAGCGTATCAAGCCACTGTATGCCTTGATACAACCTAACTTTTCGAAGTCTTGCTGGCTTCCGGAGCATTCCTCCATTCTGCAGTCTTTACAGACAGACCTTCTTGAGTCTAAATACCTTTTGACGCGTGATAACCACACAAACCTGGTGATTAGAATAATTCCGGGGGCGATGAGTTTCACGTACTTAACCTTTAACGAAGGTGACACAGTTCCGATCGCGTACAAGTCACATCTTTACACTTCCGCAGAATTGCGCTTTTCATCTGTGGAGAAAGTTCTGACTGCAGTGCAAATGGCGATTCTAAAGGAACGCGCACTGGCACAGGGAAAACGCATTCTGGTGGTAACACCATATCCTGCCCTAGAGGCAGTGACAAAGGCAAGTGTACCGAACTCCAAAGCTTTGCACCCCCGTTGGATTCAATGGGCAACATCTTTGACGTCTCCTGAAGTCACTTTCATTTTCGATTCTTCTCTACAGACTCAGGAGTTTTTACAGTATGAATTCGTTCATCCTCCTCCTCTGTCTTTACTGCCGCTTGAGGATTACGACTGTGTGATCTACACCGATGGTTTGGCACAACCGGCCACGGGGTCCAAGCATGCTTATTCAGCCGCATGTGCTATTGTTGCAGGTACCTTTATGAACGGAAAGTTCAAATCCACTGTAGTGCACACTGAGGCACTCGGGGACAGTACTGCACAATTGGCCGAGCTGCGCGCATTGGTGCTTGCTCTTGAGTTCGTTAATCCTGATGTGACCACTCTCATTGTGTGCGATTCTTACTACTGTGTTCAATCTTACAATGACAATCTGTTCTTTTGGTCGCAAAACGACTACAGAGACGCAAAAGGTAGCACAATTAAGTATAAAATGCTTTGGGTTCGGGTGGCAGAATTGAGACGGCATCTGCCACTAACACAGGTGGTTCACACCCTAGGCCATCAGCGGGTGGGCGCACACGCTGTTGGTAACGGTCTGGCAGACGAAGCTGCCAGATCAGCAGTAGTCACGTGTTCAGTAGTGGCGGTTACTAGATCCATGTCTAAAATTGACACCGATATTTTGGCAGCTATTGCTGCAACTAAGGAGGGTGCTAATTACCCTAGGGGTTTTCCTTCCAAATATTCTTATCAGTTAGGTCCCGAACAGGCTCCTTATGTAACAATACCCGTCGTTGGTGATCGGCTGATCCCCAACGCGGACCGCAGACTTTCCTTGATAACGGCAGCACACGAAGGCATGGCTTCGGCTCATGCTGGAGTGTCTGCGACCGTTTCCATTTTGCAGCAGCGTTACTGGTGGCGTGGTTTATATAAAGACACCCGTACTTATGTGCTTTCTTGTGACGTTTGTCAGCAGATTAAGCCTTCCACGGTTACACGACCACCACAGACCTCGCTCTGCATTTCTAACAGACCCTTTGGGTGTGTTTACCTGGATCACTGCGGTCCATTTTCTTCAGACACTGCCTATAAATATATCTTAGTGGCAGTGGACTCGTGCACACGGTTCATCTGGGTCTGGCCACAACGCAGTGCTGACGCTCGAAATGTCATCAGGATTTGCGTGTCTTTGTGGGAATTTTCGCTTGTGGCACCTTCCATTCTGACCAAGGTCCAGCGTTTGCCTCTAAGGCTTACAAGGACGCAATGGGTTCACTGGGGGTGCGGGTGAAATTTTCGTCTCCGTATCGGCCTGAGGGCAACTCGATCGTTGAACGAATGAACCGTGACTTAAAGCAATCCTTGACAGCTAGAGTCTTAGGTACTGGCAGGAACTGGCTGGCCCACTTGTATACTGTGCAACGTGCACTTAATAATCTCCCTAGAAGACCTCTGGGTGGGCGGACCCCATACGAAATGCTCTTTGGCATACGAATGTTTGTGCCTGACCTTGATGGTCTAGACATGGCGGCGCAAACCGCCAAGTTTGATGTAGATAACCATTCTACTATGTTACAGGACTTACAAGAAGCCCGAGACAAACTTGCAATCGCACATTTACCTTCAGCCACAGACGCTGCTCTGCAGATTCCGGTTGCCGGCTGGCTTCCGAAGATTGGCGACCTGGTTCGAGAAACGGTGGAGAACAAGAAAGAATTCGGCCCCTCTTTTCGTGCACCGGTTCCAGTCCTGGGCTTGAAGGGAACACGTACAGTAATCCTACCACCGCTTCCTGGTCGCAAGGAGAACAGATACATCTCAGTGGAAAATGTCAAGCTACAACATCTGGCCGATCCTAGGTTTTCTGACTCCCGTACTGTCACAACATATTCTGTTGGTAAATTATGTAAACAGTGGTTGCAGCATTCTTCCCTAGACTCTGTTAAACAACATTTATCCCTCCTATAAGGCAATATTGATCTGTCCGACTTTATATTGGGACCTCGTGGTCCACGACCGAAGAGATTCATTTATGAAGCTTATAATGAACTCTGGAAGCTTTCGCAAATGGAGGCTGCTTCCCGTCTACGGGAAATTGACCAAGCAAATTTGGAGAAGGTGCTTGCTGTTGTTGACAATAGTATTAATACCTTGTCTTCCCGCATTTACACATTAGAGAATATTGTGTCCTCTGTTGTTGATATTGTACAAGATGATGTTTCTGTGTTGTACCATGGTCAGAATCAATTACGTTCAGTTATGCAGATTGCGAGGACTTTACAAACACTTAAGTTGGGTAAAGTTCCTTGGCATTTTTTGAACACCACTACCTTATTTCTGCCTTTTAATTTGACCGACAAACAGCAGTTCATGTCCATGAAAGATGCAGCTTACACTCTGTTACATATCGAGAAAGTGGAACCCTTACCATTCTCTGTGGCGGAATTGGATTCTGCTGTGTGGCTAGTTCATGGGGTTATCGCTTTGCCTTTTTCCTTGTTTGAATTTAGTTCGTGCATGAAACATTATCCTGTGGGGCGTTTCCAGCCCTTGGGTAGTGCCTTCCTGCATGAACTCTGGTCCTTGCCTTTCATGTATAAATGCCTTAGAGATGGCAAGGAAGTTTTTCTCACGGGGGAGTCATGCGATTCAACAGTGGGACATTCCCTTGTTTGCAAGCACATAAAATTGCACGGAGCTTGTAATGTTTCCGCTCCGAATCTTGCTTGTGTGTTGAGGGGTATTCCCGCTCCTGCTATTTCTCCTACCTTTACTTTTCTTACAAATGGTAGCTATTTGCTTTTGAATAACGAAAACTGCTGTGGCATGCAGGCCGGCATACCCTATATTGTTACAGTTTCGCACAGGGTTGTCTGCTGCAAGAATGTGCTTTTTCCTCCCCCTCAAGACATCATAGATAATTCTATTTGGCCTTCCATTCCTACCATGGAGGCAGATTTCAATAAACTGAGCAGAATAAAGGCGCTATTATTAAACCAGGAGGTTATGCTTACATCCGCCAGGGAGACATTCATTCTCCAGGTGGCAAGTACCCACAGTGAAATACAGGCCCTTTTGAACACAAACCTCCCACAGCATTTCGGGGAATTAATTCACCGTATTTTTAACGCATCTAACACTGAAGGTCTGGTGCACTTTTTTAAAGTTGTGGTGTCCGGCCTTGTATCCACTTTCCAAACTGTTTTTGGTGTGATACCGGCATTTATTCATTCGATTTTTTTCAGCGTCTTTGGTGGCTTCCCATTAATCCTCGCCTTGGCGATAGGTGTCCTGCTGTTGGTCTGTTTTCTGCGCAATGGCTGCTCCCCGATGGGCCCTTCTCGACCACGCACGCCTCCAGCTGCTCCGTGAGCGCATCCTGGCTGGTTTCGGCGTTCTGCCGTTGGCGACACTGAGTGTGTCCTACACCCTTTCTTTTCGCTTTGCGTATTTCACTTGCGTGCAACCTGTGATGTCTTGCATCCGCTGTCCTTTCACCTGGACCATGGATTATTGCCTCTCCAATATGTCGTTGTCTGTTCCGGATTTTGTTCAGTTGGTGGGTCCCTTAGAGGCCCATGAACGGGACTGTTCCGTTGCAGGCTGCATGACGCGTTCGGCTGCGCTGGGGATTTTAGCACAATGGGATATCTGGGCGGCTGCTCAGAATCTCCTACAACAAAGCTATATTGAGTATCACGCAAGCTGTCCCGCATTGCTTTTGGATGCTCCGTCCTCTGAGGAGCATTCGTGCTGCTTTGATTTAATGGACTGGATGGCGTCTATGTTTTCTGACGATTCCAATGATGTCCTCTTGGACGGTATAGCGTTTTTCTGCACTTCCACGTTTTTGGATTGATATGGCCTTCACTGACCGTGAACTGCCTCGCTGTCTGTCTTTTTTACTCCCCTTTCCCGTCCGTTGTCCTTCATGGGGACTACTTCCACTATGGACGTTTCTGTTCTGCTCAGGTGTTTTGAACTCTGTCTTCGTCCTTTGTCTTGGCCGATGGACTGTCCAGGGGAGGGTGTCTTGTGGTTTGTGGCCTCCTGGCCTGCCTGGATACGTTGGCATAGGCCTGGCTGCCATGATGACTTTTGCGCACGTTACTCTTAGCCGTTATTCTGTCGACCTCTGCTTCTGCCAAGTTATTTTAGAACTGTCTGCATTTTCTGTCTCTCACCTTTTCTCCTGTTCCCTTTGGGCTCAGTCTGAACAACAGTTACAAGGTCGACAAACAACGTCCCTAGTTCTTGCTGATATGGCCAGTCCCTCGCACCTAGACATAACACTATGTACAGCTGCCATGGAGAAATTGGTGTGCTTTTAATATTGCGGTTTTCCCGCTTAAGAGACACTTGGAGAAAACCTTTCCAGGGAGAAGAGCTGTGATTTTCTGCTGATGTAGTTTTGCATCTAGAGACTGAGGTATGGGGGTTCGCTAGTCAAATCCCAGAGGTCTTCTATTCTTATAATAAACTAGCTTCTAGCACGGGGAGGGTGGAAAGGTCATTTAGCCCTATATCCACTGCTTTATGAGATGCTTTCCCCGTTTGTATTCTTTGGAGTTGTAACTATGCTGATTATATTATTCTTATGCATTATGCTGATAGTACTGACACGTGTACTGTATCTTAGAGCACGTAAGTTGAAATAAACATTTTAACCTATACTGTGTCTCTTCTTACGCACGTTGTGGACAGGTATGAGTGAGTGACTAAAGAGTGTTCTTGCTTCTGCGAGTCCTGAGAGAGAGATACCGTGTTCTGGGTTGTCTAAATCATTGGTACATTGTTGCTAATGGGACGCTAAGGCTAGTTGGGTTGGGGTTTTAGGTGCTACGGCTTATGGTAGGCTCACCACTATATTCTGAGGTCCTATCATCCTGTGCATAGCTCTGTGTGTGCAGAATCCCTATAACAAGACAAAAGAAGAAAAAAAAGGCAAAGAGACAAAAGACACAAAACAGAGCAGAATAGCAGAAGAGCAGGGTGCTCTTCCACTAGACCACCGGGGATGAGGCACAGGCAGGAGCCTGCGGGTGGAGGAGGGCCTCGAACACCTATCTGCCAAGGGACTCAAGGGGCTCAAGCGACGCTAAGGGCAGAGCCTTAACAGTGGAGCAGAGCGGGGGACAGCAGTGACTCTGACCAGGAGTTCTTTTTTTTTCATTATCATTAACCCGCCCGCGCTCACCCCCACATTCTCCCTACCGTGGGCCCCGCCACCCTTTGTTTGTGGTGCCCGCCACTGAGTAAGACCAAAGAAATGCCTACTTTCTAAAAGTAGTATTTCTAAAATAGTAATGTTAAATCCAACTTTACCATTAAAGGGGATTTACCATTACCATTCCAAAGATATAAAACATGATGCAGCTACTCCTTACTGTACAGGAACAAGGGGTCCCTTCCAGAAACATTTTCAATAATTGACATAGAAAGCAAATAATTTCTATGACAACCTAAAATAGGATCATACATTCAATTATTTTAATAAATGTTCAACGAGCACAAATAGCCAATAAAGCTTTTATAAAGAAACCAGGAAAAATATACAGTTTAAAAAGTGAACACTCAGACATTTTCAGTGTGGTTATTTAATTACTGAATTAGCACCACATTTTCTTTGTACACATGCTAATCATATATTCACTAAATCATATTTGGAATAGTCATGGTACTGTTCGGGCGACGACGTTTCGATCCCTCATTGGAATATGGGGACCATCATCAGGACTTAAAATACATGCCTGAGAAAAAGAATACCTGTTTGAAATTATGCTGATGAGGCAATTACGGGAAATGGAATTCGCGAGTTGCCTCAAGGGAAGGTAGTATTTATGAACACATCTGGTGCTGGTGTGAACCTGTAGTGGTTCGTTGGCTTGGCAATATACTTCTGGAGAGGACAACAGTGGACACAGATGTGTCCTTTGGCGTACGGGGGAGGTCACTCAATACAATGTGAGCAGATGGGACTGTCCAGAGCTGTGAATTTGCTATCGGCAGTAATAGAGTGCCGAGCTGTCCGCCGGCCGCTCAGGATAGCGGCTCGTGGTCGGAAAGGGAATGGTTCGAGTGAGCCCGATGAGTCTGCTGACAGCAGTGAGAAAACGCCGAGCTGTCCGATGGCCGCTCAGGATAGCGGCTTGTGGTCGTATTGAGAAGGCAAGGAGAAAGAGATGCAAAAAATGGCAATAGTAAGAAATGAAAAAGGGGCAAGATAGAAAGAAATAAAAAAGAGGCAAAGAGACAAAAGAAGAAAAAAAGGCAAAGAGACAAAAGACACAGAACAGAGCAGAATAGTAGAAGAGCAGGGTACTCTTCTACTAGACCACCAGGGATGAGGCACAGGCAGGAGCCTGCGGGTGGAGGAGGGCCTCCAACACCAATTTGCCAAGGGGCTCAAGCGGCACTAAGGGCAGAGCCTTAACGGTGGAGCTGCGCGGGGAAGAGCAGTGATTTTGACCAGGAGTTCTTTTTTTTTTTAGTTTATCATTAATACCCCCTGTGCTCATCCCCACATTCTCCCTACCGTGGGCCCCACCACCCTTTGTTTGCGGCGGCCACCACTTAGTAAGAGCAAAAAAATGCCCACTTTCTAAAAGTAGTATTTCTAAAATATGATGTTAAATCCAATTTTACCATTAAAGAGGATTTACCATTACCATTCCAAAGATATAAAACATGATGCAGCTACTCCTTACTGATCAGGAATTACAGCTTAAAAGTGTATTAAGGAATTCCCAATGCTAACCTATTAGAGGAGTGGGCCTCACGGTAGTGAAAAATGAATTTGGGTGTTTGTCACTACCAGGACATGCAAATTTTAACAGTGCATGCCCTACCTTTTACTTATATAGCAGATTGCCCAATGGGCTCCCTAGGGCCTACCTTTGAGGTG
The DNA here is from genome assembly GCA_963921515.1 of Calotriton arnoldi. Taxonomy (NCBI): domain Eukaryota; kingdom Metazoa; phylum Chordata; class Amphibia; order Caudata; family Salamandridae; genus Calotriton; species Calotriton arnoldi. The sequence continues at coordinate 877,144 of CAWUFW010005087.1, forward strand.
ACTTATGTGTAATAAAAGGGGAGTTTAAGGCTTGGCAAGGAGTTTTAAATGCCAAGTCTAAGTGGCAGTAAATTGCACACACAGGCCCTGCAATGGCAGGCCTGAGACAGGTTTGAAAGGCTACTTGTGTGGGTGGCACAATCAGTGCTGCAGGCCCACTAGTAGCATTTAGGTTATAGGCCCTGAGTAGCGTGCCACTCTACAAGGGACTTACAAGTAAACTAAATATGTGAACTGTGTATATACCAATGTTACCATGTTTAGGGGAGAAGCACATGCACTTTAGCACTGGTTAGCACATGGAAAGTTCTCAGAGTCCTAAAGCCAACAAGAATAAGGTCCGAAAAGGAGGAGGAGGAAGGCAAAAAGTTAAGGCTGACCCTCCAGCACACACACACACACATATATATATATATATATATATATATATATATATATATATATATATATATATATATATATATATATATATATATATATATATATATTATACCTATTGCCGATACCCACTAGGTAGTTACAGTTAGGGCCAACTTTCCCATGGACGAAGCGTTTTTGTTTTGCTAATAACGTCTGTTTGACAAATGTTCATCAAATTATCAAAGCTAGTGTACAACACACTTCAGCTGCTGCCTGGAAAGTTGCGGGTTATCCGTGAAGCGGGCCGAGAAAAAGGGGGGTCCCAAAAAGGCTTTCCTCATGCAATGTCTATGGGGATTCTGCAAGTTTTAGACATGGCTACAGCCTAAACCGCTATTACACCACATTGGGCAGAGAGTTAGATCTTGGTCCGCAGATTGTGCTTTTGTGATTTGGGGTACATTTTCATCATTGAAACGGACGTGAGGATATACGTATTGTGAGACTGCTAAGTATCCCTTATCAGGGGATTTATCTTTTTACTATACTACTGTGACTAGTTACATATAAGAAAAGTGACTGAACAGCAATTGGACACAGGCTATTGATTCATATCAATTTGCGGAAGATAGGGAAGATGTAGTAGTGAATGATGAATGGAAATTATTGGAACAGTGTTGAATCTTCAACCGATTGAGATTTGAATGATACTATTACAGAAACATCAGATTGGAGATTGGATTCAGATGGCAATATTCAGTTCTTTGAACCTTAACAAATAAAGTGAGAGCCCTGAAGAAGCGCTTAGGGAGTGCGAAACACGTGTTGGCTGTATTTCGTGGCTGTATTGCTGTATTAATTGACTCATCAGAAGAATAAAAAGAAAGAAAGACACAAAGAATCAATACAAGAATCTTTATTGTTTGTTGTTGTTTAAAACTCTAAGTACAAATATGCATATATATATATATAGTAGTATCAAAAATTATTGTTTAGATTAATTAAAAACATAACAATCATTAATCACAATAAAACATAAAACACGATAAAACGGAATTCATTGTCAAGAGAAGGTTAACAATATTAAAACCATGTGCGGGAGTAGTCCAGACAATATGTAGGTTCAACTGTAACGAAGTGTGATGTGTTTAAAGTCTGTGCAAAATCTGTGCAAGTTCGTCAGTGTTTGAAGAGGGATGGAACCTGAGTCTTTTAATGGTTAACAATCGGCATGTGCAAGCTCGTTCGAACAGGCAGGTTTATAAAAATGTCAGCTCCAAGTGCTGCGGTTTTACTGGGTTCTGTCGTGCGGGACAGGGCCGGCTCCATAGAAGATTATATGTGATTTTCAGCTCCCCCTAATGATGATCTAGACTCTCGTAGTATTCTGCCCACTTCCACGAAGAATTTGCTGACCTGTGCTAGGACTTTTGGAGTGACAGATGTATATATAAATAGTAGTGCTTCCTTGCATGATCTTATCTCATGTTGCATAAGGATAGGCCTCAGATACCTGCATCTCTGTTGTGATAAGCTTGCGCAGCAGCATACGATGTGGGCAACTGATTCGGAGTGGTAATTATACAGTCTATATTGTTCCTGTGCCAGGTCCCAGTTATTCCAGTTTGCCCTGTACTCCCTGATGGGTGTAGTCAGCAGCCTAAATGATAAAATATTCTTAAATGCATGCTTTCCAATTGCTGCTCTCAAGTATGGTTGGCAAAGAAAGGTTTCATGGGATATTACAAGCTCCTCTGCACCTCTAATGCTTCTTGCCTTGATTAGATCCAAATCCCTCGAGGTCTTCTTAGCTTGTGTCTTTACTTTGCTTTTTAGCTGTGCTTTGCTGATTTGGAGAGCCGTCAGGGATGTTAGATCCAGTTTTAATGTTGAAGCGGCTAGTTCCAGGTACTTCGCTCAGGCGCTTGTCTTGTCCAAGAACATTGCCATAAGGGCACCCCGCAGGACTCAGGGTCAGCCTGGTTCACCTGGAAATAGTAATTGATTATGTCTTTTTTGCATGCTACGTCCATGCTTGCGAGATTAAATTCCAGGCGTATTAAAGTGCGCTGAGTGTGCTTTGGCATGCCAAATACCTTTTTATATGATAATGTGTGGTTTCGCTCTAGTGCCTCTGTTAGCCTTCCAGGGTGGGCAAGGTGGCCATAACTTAGTGTTGGTAAGAGTTTGGCCCCAATTACTCTTCGTATTGCCTGAGGCGAGTGGCTGTTTAGCTTGTGGTTGAGACAAAATAGAGCATACATATATCTTTGCTGCTTTGGCTCCTATTGCCTTGTTCTGCAGTGTACGTTTCCCTGAGTCCATGAGCCAAACTCCAAGGTAGTTGTACTTGAAGTCCGTGTCAACCTTTAATGAGCCGAGTTTCCACTTGAGTTTGCGTTTTAGAGGACATCAGCTGAAAATCAGGACTTTTGTTTTTCCCGCATTTGCATGGAGGGCGTTGCATTTATTGTACTTGTGTAATATGTCCAGGGCCCTCCTCATTCCTATTTGAGTCTGGTCCATCAAGACCAAGTCATCTGCGTACTGTATTATTGGGAATTTTTTCTGTCCTAACGATGGTGGAAAGGTTCTGCCTTTTAATAGCTCTTCCCCTAGATCCGCTGTATATAGGTTAAATAAAGTTGAGGCAAGTCACACCCCTGCTTTAAGCCTATGTTTGTGGAAATCCGTATGGTGGCGTGTGATTGCGTTAACTTGATCCTCATCCATGTATCCATGTATAAGGCTGCAATTGCTGCAAGCAGTTGTTTTGAATGCCCCATTCTGCCAGTTTTTTCCACAGGATGTAACGGTCAATGCCGTTGAAGGCCACACTGTAGTCGACAAAGCAGGCATATAATGGAGTGTTTCTTTCACGCTCCTTTGAGCCCAGGTAGGCGAGAGCGATGATGTTCTCGAGAGTTGATGTGTTGGGTCTGAATCCTGTCTGATAAGGCGGTATGATTTTATTGTCTGTTATCCATTGCTCTAGTTCTTTTAAGTGAATTTTTGCAAAGAATTTCCCATCAACGTCGAGGAGGGCAATTAACTTGTAGTTTTCCGGCAGAGTTGGATCTACCTTTTTATGTATTGGGTAGAGGATCGAGCCCTTCCATGCTTCCGGTATGGCAGATGTGGCAAGGCATTCGTTTAACAGGCTGAGCATCACTGGGGCCCAGAACGTTCGGTCGTCTTTAAAAATGATCCCCGGTATGCCATTCGGTCCTGGAGCCCCGTCGCTCCGGCTATTACTTAGTATCTTTAGTACCTCTGCCCTAGTTGCTGTTATGGTGCTGTCCTCCGTGTCTTCTAAAAGATTCTTCAGCTGCTCTACATGAAAGGTCTTTGGTTTATCCAAGTCTACGTATAGGTTCTCCACGTACTGCTCCCATTTGGTTGCCGGTTTGACGTTCTCCTTGCTATATGACGTAGTCGCTAAACTGTTTACGTATTCCAAAATTCTTTGGCTTTGCTGGGCGTGAGCAAGGAGAATAAGTGTTTCCACTGTTCCTGGGTTTCTTTATGTTTTTGGCTCCACGCAATATTTTTGTATTGACTTCTGGCCTCTTTCAGCTTGCTTTCTGTAGCTATGGTTCTTTCTTTTCTATGTTCTTTAGCAGCTTGTCTGTACATTTTTTTGCTGTCTACAATCTTTCTTGTTCCGGGAATTCAGGGCCACCTAGCTTCTTTCAGCACTTTTTGGCCTTCCTCTTCATTTTGTGGGGTTAATGACACGTGGAGCATTTCTAGCAGTTGGGACCATTGCCCTATCTTTATTGCCTCATGGGACCATTGGCCAGTTGCAATGGTATGTTTCCAGTTTTCATAATTGGTCATTGCGACCGGCCCCCATTTGATCCTTTCTATGAGTGGGCCCGCATTTGTTTCATACTTATGGCCGGCTGGATTACAGATTTTATGGACCATTGTGCTCAGACTGATGTCTATGGTGATCGGATTGTGGTCGATTTTGTTCCTCCGATGTACCTCGAAGGCTGTGCACCTCTTTGATAGCTCGCTGCTTAAGAAGATATAGTCCAAGGTCGATGTATCTCTGGAAGTGTGGATCATAGTGCCCCCTGTCGGAGCTACTAGTGCCGCTGACCCAAGATTCATAACTCAACACAACGTAACTTATACATAAATCCACAAAGAGACACAAAGCTGGCCATAGTGAAGAATACAATCAAGCTTATAAAGGATACATATATGAACATCCAGGAGATCAGTACATGATGGCCGGCGATTTTAATATTCGCATTTAGACCAACCAATATACCTCAACGAGGCTGTGAAGAGCGATCTTCCAAGCAGATGCATGCTTGGAAGATCGCTCTTTCACAGCCTCGTTGGGGTATATTGGGTTGGTCTAAATTGCGAATATTAAAATCGCCGGCCATTATGTACTGATCTCCTGGATGTTCATATATGTATCCTTTTATAAGCTTGATTGTATTCTTCACTATGGCCAGTTTTGTGTCTCTTTGTGGATTTATGTATAAGTTACGTTGTGTTGAGTTATGAATTGCAACCTTACCCATAACTCTGGTACTGTAGTGTTTTTTCAGTTTTAATTTGTAACAGGGGCTGTACTTTAACTGTGTGTTTTTTCTGTGAATTTATGAGGATTTTTTAGACCTACATTAAAGTGTTATAACTGTTTTGTTATTTTTATGGCGTTTCAGACCACATTTTGGCTGGCTGCAGGGCAAGGCCAAAGGGCAGGGACTAAACTCAACCCGCTATTGGGTGGCTTATCATCCAATGCGCAATCCCTTCAGAAGGCCAGGCTCTCCGCCCAACTCCTTTTGTGCACGACCAAAGGCGGTATGCAGTGTGCCTGTGGGAGGATGGGTGCAGGGCCTAGCCTATGGGGAAGCCCTGTACACAACACAAGCTGGGCAAGGCCGAAAGACACCTCCTTGTGGGCACCTCTGACAGACGTTATCTCCTTCTTAGCATTCACCTCTCCCTGTTGTGTTGCCTGCATCCTGCTTTCTCCATCTACCGTATCAACTTGTACTTTTGCTTATTCACTGGCCTCAGGCCCTCCATCTTGTCAACAGTTTTCATTTCTCAAAGCCTCCATTGTCATCATCGGCTGCTTCTTATTCACTGGCTTCCCTCTTCCACCGCCCCTTTCTATGTACAACCCCCTTCAGTTGTAGCTTCAGTTGGCTGTAAGGCTTCCTCGCAGAAACTTGGAGTTCTGAATTTTTAGAATTTGATTGTGAAGTCGGGAAAGTGTGTCCTGAGCAAAGGTGGATGAGCGTTCACTGCTTTGATGAGGTGAAGTTAAATTCCCTGAAGTCGAAGTCAGAGAAAATGATGACGTCAGGATGTAGGGATTTGGCTCCCTAGTTTGCCGTGCCATGAGGACTGCCTTCAGCCTTGAGTGGTAGCAGAGAAATGCTTCAGTGCCCCTGTGCCCGGGCACCATGCATTCCCGCCCGCTGGAAGTCCAGCCGCAACAGCGAGATTGCCACTGGAGTTAACAACACGGCCACACACCTAAGAACTGTGAAGGTGAACTGAGACAAGAAGGAGATATGGTGCAAGCGGCCAAGAGTGACACTGAAAACATTTTCCCGCTCTAGCAAAGAGCCCACTTTTTTGTAAATTTCACCAGCCTCGGACTTTCTGAATTTGAGGAAGTTTTAAACAAACGTACGTAAAATTGGAAACTGTGCTAAGGCCATAAAAATCGGATATTGTGCCAAATGCATGCAACAATATCATAATTTTAATATCGACTTGCAAAGATATCGTATCCGCAATATCGATTACCAACATATTCTCAAGGTAAGTATGTGTAGGGGAATATAGGCATGCATACCCTGATGCACAAACGAAAGGCAGTGGATGCATGGGTGGCCTTGGGTGTCAGGAGGTTAAAGGGTTTGACATGTGTGCGCTCCAGATAAAACTGAACACTGGTGATCTGGTGCCATTGTAGCACAGTAACCCATACTTCCATTGCTGCTTTTCAGTTTCCCCGAGCGTTCACCTGTCCGCATTCCACGTCAGATCTCAGTGTGGTCCTTGAAATCCTGCTGTGTAACTCCTTATTTCAGCATCAGGCAAGGATAAAAGAAATCATAAAATGTGTGGCCACGTGGAAGTCCTCTATCTCCCCAAACAGCTGCATGGAATTATGCATAAACCTCTTCTAATCCACCCCGCCTCATCGCCATCACAATTTATTATAAGCTAAGAAAATTGAGCAATTTTGAGCGCGGCTCATCCTTACTTATAAGCACATCTTTTGTGCCGGAGCACGTGCTGCTGCAGTCCTAGTCTCAGAGGCTGCACGACACCTGCTGCATCCAGAGCACCAGCAGTTGCCGCACAAATGGGATGGAGATTTCTCGTTTAACAGGTTTTCTTTGGAAAATTGTATTAAAATGCTCAGGGAATGGTGGCGAAGGCAGAGGGTCCCTTACAGGACATGTTGTAATCACATAATTTCGGGAAATAAATAATGTATATAGTTTCACGCTATGGTGAGTTGTATTTATCTACTGTATAACTATCGCTCGGATGGCATCATAGCTTTATTGCCTTGGCCTGGAGCTAGATTTGCATCAATTTCTTGTCCAAGTGCCCAATCTAGAAGCAGGTGTGATCGGGAGCCTGCTTGGTAGCTCATAGAGTTGTGTGGCGGTGGTGGTGGTTGTGGTTCTTGAGCCGCTGTGTATTTTTCTAGTGATCCAACTGGTGCTTAGAATTCTCAGGCATGGGCTAGGAGTGCATGAGTAGTCTGGGTATGCTTGAGTAGGCGATACATAAAAAATGTGGCTAGTTATGCACAAGTACACTAGGTGTGCATGAGTAGGACAGGTGTGCACCTGCAGGCTAGAAGTGCATGTCGTCCGGGCAGGAGTAAATGGGCTATGTGTACATGAGCAGGCTAGCAGTACATGAAAAGGCAACACGTGTATGAGTAGGCAAGGCATTCATTACCAGGCAAAGCATGCATGAGTAGGCAAGGCATTCATGAATATGGCAGGCATCAGTAGGCCATGCATTCAAGAATAGACTAAGCGTGAATGACTAGGCAAGATGTGCATGTCTAGGCTAGATGCACATGAGTAGAACACTAAGGTAGACTAGGCCAGGCATGAGTGAATAGGCTCGACATGCATGAGTAGGCCATGCAATCCTAGAATAGACTAAGCGTGAATGACTAGGCAAGATGTGCATGCCTAGGCTAGATGCACATGAGTAGAACACTAGGGTAGACTAGGCCAGGCATGAATGAATATGCTCGACATGCATGAGTAGGCCATGCAATCCTAGAATAGACTAAGCGTGAATGACTAGGCAAGATGTGCATGCCTAGGCTAGATGCACATGAGTAGAACACTAGGGTAGACTAAGCCAGGCATGAGTGAATAGGCTCGACATGCATGAGTAGGCCATGCAATCCTAGAATAGACTAAGCGTGAATGACTAGGCAAGATGTGCATGCCTAGGCTAGATGCACATGAGTAGAACACTAGGGTAGACTAGGCCAGGCATGAGTGAATAGGCTCGACATGCATGAGTAAGTCATGCATCCAAGAATAGACTAAGCGTGAATGACTAGGCAAGATGTGCACGCCTAGGCTATATGCACATGAGTAGAACACTAGGGTAGACTAGGCCAGGCATGAGTGAACAGGCTCGACATGCATGAGTAGGCCGTGCATCCAAGAATAGACTAATCGTGAATGACTGGGATGAGAAGGGAGAATCCCAAGCTATTGAGGTGGTCCATTTCACTACAGGGAATAGACTTCACAGTGGAACACAGACCTGGGGATGCCATGCCAATGCAGATGGACTTTACAGGTTTCTCCACTTAGCTGATGAGGACTACCAGGGTGCAGGTTAGTGACCCATCATCTTTCGTTGGGGAGGATGGCTATGTTGCAAAGTCATTTGGTGTGCCCTGTGCACTCCCATTTTTTTTGCTGACTTGTACTGGTGGTAACTGACTCTGACTGCTCCTGGACTCTGTCTAGTTAGGCCCAGGGCAAGTGCTATGTTGAAAACAGGAGTGAAAACACACACATGCATTAGGGTACACTATGTGTTAGGGTACACCTATAATTGGCGTGACCTACCTTAAATGTTCCTAATAGATGATAGGGCAATGGGGATTAAAACTACATTTAAGTCCCTAGAATATAATAGGGCATGGAAAGTTAAGAGGCCAGCATCATTTGATGCACTTGCGTGTGTGCACTGCTGAGAACCTGAGGTCATTTTAAAAGTAGTCCTGCTCTGCAGCACTACTTTTAAATGTAAATTGTGCCCAAACTCGACTTTGGTGGTAGAGGCCCTTAAAAAGTATAATCTACCTTATTGTTACATATTAGGTACCCCCCGGGCCTCCGCTAGGTGTCCCAGGGGTGGGGGTCATGTAATTAGAAGCTGGGTCTTTATAAAAGATGTTTTATATACCCAGGGGATAGAGAAATTGCACATTTCACTTCCTTGTAGAATCTACTTTGGTGCAATGAGCACTGTGGAGTCAGGATCTACATTATGTTTACACATTCAGGACTCCCAAGGTCTCCCCTAGGTGTCCCAGGGGTGGGGGGTCAAGTAACTATAAGCAGGGCATTTATGTTATGTTATGTTATGTTATGATGACTTGTATAGCGCACATATACCCTTAGGTGTCTTGGCGCTTCCGGTCTCCATTCTATGTTACAAACCACTGATCCTAAAAGAGCCATGTCTTTAGTTGCTTTCTGAACTCCAGGAGGGAGGGAATTTTCCTAAGATATAGTGGGAGGGAGTTCCATTCCTTTATGGTATTGTAGCTAAAACTCCTCCCACCCCAGTTCGTTTTTTTAATTCTGACAGTAGGCATCAAATTTAAATTTGCCGATCGTAGAGATCTATTGGGGGAATACCATCTGAAAAGGTCCCATAAAAATTTCGGACCTTCTTTGTGGAGGGCCTTGTGAGCGATACAAAGCGCCTTAAATTTTACCCGCTGACCGACTGGCAGCCAATGCAGGTCCTGAATCCCTTTTCCAACTGACTGATACTTGGGGATGTCCAATATGAGTCTTGCTGCGGCATTTTGTACCGTTTGCAACTTTCTAAGGAGAGTGGATTGAATATTAATATAAAGGCCATTGCAATAGTCAAGTTTTGATAAGACTAGAGAGGTCACAACTGTCTTTCTAGATTTTTTAGGAATAAAAGGAAGTATTTTTCTTAAGGTTTTAATCATGAAGTATGCGGAAGACACCACTGTGGACACTTGGGGTTTCAGGCTCAATTTGTCGTCTATAATAACTCCAAGATTTTTAGCTTTAATTACAGGTGAAGGTGGGGGGCCGAGATTGTCTGGCCACCACTCAGGGGACCAAGGTGGAAGGAGATTACCAAACATGATCACTTCCGTCTTGCTTGAATTCAATTTCAAGCAGTGATTGCTCATCCAGCTACTTAACTTAATCATACAATCGTGAAGTTTTAGAGAATGATTAATATCCTTATCTACTGTCGAGATTACCAACTGGGTATCATCGGCGTAGGAGGTAGGAATCAAATTAAAACTTCTAATCAGTGGTGCCAATTCAGCCACGTAAATGTTAAAAAGCGTAGGGCTCAACGAGGAGCCCTGAGGGACCCCGCACGGCAGTATAAAAGGTGCCGACTTAAATTTGCCTAGGTGGACAGATTGGGATCTTTCTGATAAAAAGGATGTCAACAGGGAGAGGGCTGCTCCTCCTATCCCTATTGTTTTTAGTCGCTGGACCAGAAGAGCATGATCAACAGTATCAAATGCTGCGGATAGGTCCAGCAGTATAAGAACTGCTGACCCACCGCTATCCAGAGAGGATCGAATTTCTTCCGTGGTTTTAATCAAAGCCGTTTCCGTACTATGATTGGTTCTAAAACCAAACTGGCTATGATCTAAAACCTGTCTGTCCGCAATAAAGGTAGAGAGTTCTGCATTTATAATTTTCTCAATTATCTTTGCAGGCAAAGGAAGTCTTGCGATAGGTCGATAATTGGCAGGGTCGGTTGAATTCAAATGAGCTTTTTTTAGAAGAGGCAAAACACAAACCTGTTTCCACACAGTGGGGAAAGATCCTTGTGAAATCATCTGGTTAAACAGCTTAGACAAATAAGGTCCCATGAATTGGCTAATGCTATGTAAAATTCTAGGGGGACAAGGATCTTCTGGTGATCCTGATTTGGCCATGGAAATAAATTTAGCTATTTGGGTTGCTGATGTGGGAGTAAAATTAAGAAAAGACAGATTGGCAGTATCTTCTTGCTCTATATTAATGTGTGACTTAGAGTGGGCAAATTGGTTAAAGATTTGATCCACCTTAGATTTAAAAGTATAAGCAAGTACATCACAAAAATCTTGACTATGATTAGCAGAGTCCTCTTTCACACCTGAGGTCAGAAGTTTTACAGTTTGAAAGAGTTCTTTGCTGGAATTACCAGCTTTTTCTATTTGTGATGTGTAATATTGGCTTTTCTCGGAAATCAGCTTTCTTTTAAAGTCTAAGAGCATAGCTTTGTACTTGTCCTTCTCTGGTGCTTCATAATGTTTTCGCCATAGTCTTTCTTGCCTTCTGCAAGCCTGTTTGTCCAGTCTAAGGGCTTCTGAAAACCACGGAGCTGAAGGTGTTTTCCTATTTTTATTGATCATTGTAATAGGAGCAAGTTTCGAACAATTGGACTCTAACCATGTTGTGTAGTTTATGGCTGAGGATTCTGCCTCTAGCTCCAAGTCCGGCTGGGTTTGGGCTAAATAGTCCACAAGCGACAAAGGATCAATTTTGTGCCAGGATCTAGCAGTGGTCCTGGCGTGGGCCGTGCTGGTGGGATTAGATCGGGGGAGCTTATATCTAAAAAAAATAGCGTGATGGTCAGACCAAGTTAGAGGAAAAGTAGATATGTTAGAGATGGCGGGATTGTTGGAAAAAAGACCATCTAGAGTATGTCCTGCTAGATGCGTAGGTTTTTGGATAAGCTGTCTGAGACCTAGTTCAGAAGTCAATTCCAATAGCTCCTTTGTGTCTTTATCTTCCAGCGCTTCTAAATGAAAGTTCCAGTCACCCAACAACGTAAAAAGATTAAATTGGAGACTTAGCTCTAATAGTGAATTTAAGTTAGCCAGAAAGGTCGTTCTAGGACCGGGAGGGCGGTAGATCAGTAGACCATTGATTGTGTGTTGTCCCTGTGTTGAAATTTTTAAAAGGAAAGCCTCGCAGTCCGATGAACAGACAATTGAGCAGTGAGAGCTTAGCTCCATTCTATGTATTACAGCAAGACCACCACCTCTAATCAATTGTCTGTCGTGTCTAAATACTTTATAGCCATAAGGGACAGCAATATTAAAATCAGGATCAGAGGTGGCATTGCCCCATGTTTCTGTTATGAACAGTATATCAATTTTGTTGTCAGTGATAAAATCGGCGATTTTATAAAAGTTGTTTATATGCCATGGTGATTGAGAAATTGCACATTTCATTTTCCCCACTGTAGATACCTAGCCACATAGAATAACAGTGCAATAGGTTATGAACGCATAAATATTGCTAGGAATTGATTAACTATCATTCAAAGAGTTAGAAGAATGGTATTGACAAATACAGCAATACGCAATTGCTGAATTTGTCCTAAATTGTACAGAAAAGAAGTTCTAAGGCTTTCTTATCTGTAAGCCAAAATTCAGCCTGCCTGCAGTCTTCCCTGATTGGTCAGAGTTAACAGGATTACATAGGTTGCTTTGATGAAGTGATAAGTGGCTCACCAGGGGAGAGGCTTTCTGCTGGAGAGGGGTCTGCTACACAGGTATTCCAGAGCAGGGGAGGGGTCGTAAAGCATGAAGCTTCAAATGAAGAACAGAACAGGCAGGGAATGCCAGGTCTGCCTACCCCCAACCCCTCCGCTTCGGCCAGTCCGGCCCTGGCCAGATAGCAGGCTTAAGGAAGGAATCTGCAGATGTTAGGGGGAGGAGATCTATGGAAATGAGCCATACTGGAGGTTCATTTAGCTAGGTCTTGCTTCTCTGCTGAGATTTCAGCCATCATGAATTTTGGAAGAATGGTGCTTTCTAGGACAAGAATATGCCACATTTTGTAGGAAGTTGTCATGCTCTGGGGTGTTCCCTTTTGCACCTCATTGGACAGGAGTGCTCTCTTGCTTGACTCCAGAGAACACAGAATAAATATGTGAGAAGTGCAGAGCCTCTCAGGTCTGCTGCTTGAAACTAAGAGAAGAAGAAGGATTGCCATGCTGGAAACTTGATTTGCACCTCCAGGCCATGAATTCTGACTGACTGCGCCTGCTGCACTATCTGGAACTCCAGCCCTGTGGATGTACCTTGCTTCTAAAGGATAGTAAAGACTGGGCTCCCTGCAAGCTACAGGTTAACATACCTCACCTGCATCGTCACCACCAGGAGTCCACTGCCTGGAGTGTGTCCAGTGGATTTTTAAGGGTTTTGTCCAGGTGTGAATTGTGGTCCCAATCTTTCATGGACCATCTAGGAGCTTCCAGACCTTTTGATTGTGTTTTTGACCCTCTGGACCCTCAACAGGAACTTCAGGGAAAAGTTCCAGAAGTTTGGAGCAACTTTGGAAGAAAACCTCGATAAGGTGACCGACTCAACCGCGAGGACCAAGCCGGCCACCTTCAACCGTGACACGGCCGGATTCCAGGTTCGTCCTGCTCAAGAGCTTCTGAGGTCCAACTTCCAGAGTTTGACCGGAAGCTCCCTGAATGTCAAACTGGCTAACCCTCACCGAATCCGGACTGGTGATGAGCAATGAGGGCCCTCGGTAGAAAAAGCTCCAGAAAAGTTTCTAAGTGCGAAGGTAACATTTTGACAGTGGCCTCCTGCTTAGTGTATCCGAGCAGGGCTCCATTGTGGTCAGCCTGAAACTTTGCCTTTGTCCCGGACAAGCGCAAACTGATGTCCCAGAGTGGCGCTATAGGTATCTAAGTGCTAGAAAGTGTTTATTCTTTAAACATTCATGTCTCTTGTTCCCTACATTGGATTCATGTCGTTTTGGTGTTATTTTAAAGATAAAAATATTTCCTAATTGTATAAATTGGTGTGGGATTTTGTGTCTTAATTATTTATTGAATTGGTGTTTTTAAATGCTTTACATACCTCTCTCCTAAGTTAAGCCTGCCATGTCGCAGCCAAGCAACCAAGGGTTGAGCATGGGAATAATTTATTGAGACCTATACAGAGCCCTAGACCATGTTAGTCTCCTTATTGCCAGTGAGAGATGCATATTTACCACTATTAATAACCCACTTTCCAACAGGGTGGCAGGGTGAATGGATAATTATATGTATAATTTGCTGCAAAATTAAATCTAATATAAAATTCAAAATAAACAAAGTGAAATCAGAAAACTAAAGGTCCATTCATGAAAGAGCAAATAGAGCCGGGTTTAGAGTGAATGCCAACAAAGGAGTTGGACCTCAGGTGATGAGGTGACAGCTCTTTGCTGACCCTCAGGTGATCCTGAGCACCTTTTACCATTACTCAGGCATGTTATATGATTGTTGCAACCTGAGGGATAGTACTGATCTCTAAGGCCTCACAATACCCTATTAGTCTAACTGAGGGGCAGATTTGCTGTTTAACGCCTGTGAGATAGCTGCTCTGTCTGAAGTCTAGGTTGTGAACTCTGTATCAACTGCCAATTTTCGACAGATGTTCTACATCCACCATACTCTAAATAACCCCATATGTCTGTAAGTTCTGAGTAGAGTGAGACATGGCTCTAAAGGAATTTTAATCGAGGGACACTATTTCTGTCTCAAACAATCTCTTGCAAAAAAAGCACAATTTAAGAGGTAGCAAAAATCTCTACATGTGGAAAAGCGCGAGGATAAGCCCGGTTGAGTTCTGGGCCTCTTCTCAAGTGGGGGGAATGCTGCCTTGGGAGGGACTGTGGCTCTCCGTGGGTGCCCTCCCCCCTCACTGTCCGGCACTGGCTCAGGGACCTGGTCTTGATCAGGCTCCTGCTCAGGCACTAGCTCCTCATCACTTCCCTCCTCTTGGCCCAGCTTAGCTAACACTAGTTTCAACAGCTGGGCCAAGTCGGGATCCCCCCCTTTCCGCTTCTCGTTGCGCCCCCTCGCCGGCATCTTGCGCAACCCAAACCCCTTATCCCTGCTTTCGAAGCTGCCTGCTTCGCGCTGTAGCCCTTTCCTCTTACACAGCACTGGATGGCCCGCCGATGTCCCTTTTCGCCGTCTGCCTTGCTCTGGAAGTCACACCGCCACAAGGCTCAGCCCGGCCCTACAATGCTCCTCTGCGCTGCCTTCCCTGCGCTGCCAATCTCGCTGTTTACCCAGCTCTGGTAGGCCCGCCAATGCCCCCTCACACACCCTCTGTGCGCTCCCCCCGCTACCTCGTTGTCAGCGGTGAAACCCTCTTCGCTCTCCCCTGCTCGAAGATACAGGCTGCCGAGGACTGCGCAACGTTCCCGGCAGCCGGGGAGGGCCGATGGCGCCTTGCTGCAACTACAGCCCCCGATTAACCCTCACCACCACCGGCCACCCGCGGCTGTCCGAAACCCGCCCAGGACCCGACACCTTACCTCCGCACTCCTGTGCCTCCCTCTACGGAAACCCTAGCGATCGTTGCTGCTATCCCGCGTGAACGCGTCGTCCCAAGACCCGTCTGCCTCCGCAATCCGATCACCGACGTCCTCCGGGCGATTGTTGCTGATATCCCGCGTGGACGCGTCGTCTGCCTCCGCAATCCCTTCTCTCGCCCGATCACCGACGTCCTCCGAGCGATTGGCGATCGTTGCTGGTACCCCGCGTGGACGCGTCGTCCAAAGACCCGTCCGATTGATGACCAGCTTACTCCTGGGGCCTGCGCGGGAAAGAGAGGACCCTCGTCGCGTCCCCGAGGCCTAAATAGGCTGATGCTCCGCCCCCTTCCCGCGCCGGATCCCAGGCCGGAAATCGGTCCAGGGTGACCCGGAAGCACTTAGCTCCTACTGGTCGTCGCCCATAGGGCTAGCCCCCTGGCAACAACGTGGGCGGGGATCCAGGCGGCCGAGCCCTATGCACCAGAGCTTTAAATATATGCCTGACCTTAATAGGGAGTCACTGGAAGTTTCGCAGAGCAGCTGCAATTTGGTCTGCACTGTTTTTTTGTTATTTTTGTCCTCATAACACCCCCCCGACCTATGTAGTCTGAGGCTGTGACAACTCCACTCGCCATGCCTGGTGTGACCATTTGCTTAATATCTATATGTCCTCCATTGTAACCTAAGATAGAAAGAACCAACCTCGTTCTCAGCGAGGGACTATGGTGTAATCATCGGACAAATGCAAAAAGAACAATTGAAGGACAGAATGTTGAACAATGTCAAACATTCACCCCAGTACAGAGATCTGGGCCTAACTCCATAATTTTTTGCTCCCCATGCCATTCCAGTTTAAACCCAGCGTTATGCAACTCAGTCTTGACCCTGTTCCCCATGGGAACAGTCCAGCCCAAACTACCATGCCTAGTCCTCCCTGGACCGGAAAAAAGCATACTGGGAAGTTGGCAGGGTATGCCCGAGGTGGGTCCCTTGCTCACTTTGCCACTGGATTCAAGCTAGCCTGACTGATGAGGGATGTTACCCCGAAACCAGTCCCAGGATGCTTGTTTTCAGGTCCAGGGAAGACCTGGCCTGGCAGTTCAGGCTAGATTTTTCCCATGAGGAACAGAGTCAAGACTAATTTGCATATGGCTGGGTCTGAACTGGGGTGGCAAAGTGAGCTAAAGAACGATGAGGGATTCAACCGAGATCTAATAGTGACTGGGGGTGAGTGTCTGAAAAGTTTCAGCGCTCTGTCCATCATCTCCTTGTGATTGCTTTATTTGCCCTAAGTTGGAAGGGTATGCCGAGATGTGGGTCCATTGCTCACTTTGCCACTGGATTCAAGCTAGCCTGGCTGATATGGAGTGTTACCCCGAAACCGGTCTCAGGATGCTTGTTTCCGGACCAGAGAAGACCTGTCTTGGCAGTTCGGTCAGGACTGTTCCCATGAGGAACAGGGTCAAGACTGATTTGCATATGGTTGGGTCTGAACTGGGGTGGCAAAGTGAGCTAAAGAACGATGATGGATTCAACCCAGATCTAATAGTGACTGGGGGTGAGTGCCTGAAAAGTTTCAGTGCTCCGTCCATAATTTCTTTGTGTTTGCTTTGTAATCATCGGACATTCAGCATTTAGCTCGCCAGGCCAGATAGGGGCTCCATCTTTTTTCAACTGTGGCCAATTTACAGCATATCTCTAATCCACAGATATAATTAACATATCTATGCCATTTCTCTACATTTGGGGGTCTACAGTAACCCACTTTTTACAAATTTCCCTCCTTGCTAATAAGATCGGGAAACATATCAGTGAGGCTTGTTCCTTATAAAGCTTAGGAGAAAGACAGCTATCCAATCCAAACAATATAAAGACACAGATTCCTGACCCACAAATTCTGTGAGGATCTGACTTACTTCCTCCCCAAAGGAACTTAATGCCGGGAAATCAGTAAACATGTGCTTATTGTCTGCATTCGCCTCTTCACACTTCTTGATTGACAGCTAGCCGGGCGTAAATTTGGTGAGCTTGGGCAGCGGCCAGTAAGCCTTGTGGAGGGTAAACAGATGATTTCTTTTAAGTGGTGCAGCCTTAGCTATTGAATAAAGTAAACTCAGATATACTTGCCATAGTTGCTCATTGATTATTCCTGGGAAGTCCTTTTCCCAGTGTTGGTACGGAGGTCCCATCTTTTCTTCTAGTGCAGTGATGATTGTCCAGTACCACTGGGAGATTTGCTGCTTGAGTTGTTGCTTGGACCCCATCTGAGTAAAGAAGGCCTCCAGGTCTGGACCTCCTAGATTTTGTGATGCTCACCAGGAAGTCAACTGCATGTATTTACATTTGCAGACTCTCCCTTTTGCCAGATCAGAACACTCCTGCCATGAGATCAGAGCATCTCCTCTTCTAAAATCTCCCCAGGTGAGACAATTCCCCCTTTGAAAAGGGTAGCTCAGTTTAACCTTAAGTCAGTCAGCTGTACCTGGGGATTTCCAAATTGGTGCAGCATCTGCATAATAATGAATTCCCATGGCTTTCCTCATGTATACTCAGACTTTTAGAGCGGCCATTAGCACCTTCAACCTGCCCTGCTTGGAAAATATTGGATCTGCAAATTTAAACAGAAATGTGCCTGGACCTATATTTTAATTGGAAGGCATAATAATAAACCATAAGGTGAAGCAAGGAGGGCCAATCCTCCTTGCTTCACCTTCCTCCTCAGTTTCTTCCAGGCAATTCTATGTCCCTTAGATGTCCATATCAAACTGCTAACCTTTCCTTGCAGCTTTTGTAGAGCCTTAATTGGAAAGGATAATAGTATTGTATTAAACAAGAATGTTAATTTGGGTAGAACCAGAATTTTAACAACATTGACCCTCCCATATATACCAATCGGAAGATTGCCTCATCTTCTAAGGAGAGATTCTATCTCGCTACCTACCCAGGCTAAGTTTACTGTTGGCAGTTCCTCCAGATACTTTGTGCTCGTAATACCTAGGCACCTAATTTGGCTTTCGACCTGGTTTTGAGCAGATAGATCCGCTTCCTCCTTGGCCCACAACATCACCCCTATCTTTCCCTTATTAACGAAATACCGCAACAGTTTTCGGAAGTTCTCAGCGTGTTCCTCTAATTTCGGAGCCACAAATATATCATCAATGTATAATGCTAACCTGCACCTTCAAAGGGAATGATAGTGTTTTCCTGGTGAATCTGTTGGGAGAAGGGCTTAATATATAAATCAAAGAGGATAGGGGAAAAAGGGCACCCCAGCCTTGTACCCCTTGATATCTGAAAAGGGGCTGTAAGTTGCCCATTCACCAAGAACTTAGCCCTTTGGGACTTGTATAGTGCTTTTATGATGCTAATCTAGTTGTTACTAATTCTGTAGCGTTGTAATACCTCCCAAAGGTACACCCAATTGACCCTGTCAAATGCCTTAGCAGCAGCATCGTGAGAATAGTCAGGGGGAGGTTAAAAGCTTCTGCCAAATCAATTGTACCTATCAACCGATGTGTCAGTTCATATAATTGTCTCCCAGGGACAAACCCCTTCTGATGATCCAGGTGAATTAAAGCTTGAATGACCTCTGAAAACCTTTTGGCTAGAATTCCTGTGAAGATTTTGTAGGTTGTTCCTAAAGAGGTGTTTATGGGTACAAGAAGTTACCTGCACAGAGCAAACAGGAAGCACAAAAGGAGTAGCATACTTATAAAAGAACATGGGGGTAAAGGTGATAAGTCATAAAGCAGACAAATTGGAGGTGGCTAGTCGCTGCCTTGCAGATTGGAGTTAATCATCTAACCTGTGCAGGATCTTATGGCCCGAACTGTGATGATCCTACAATCTTGGGTCACTTACAGCTAGACTTGGCTGAGTGTCCGTCACCCTGCTAGGTTGGGGAAGATTTTAATGGGGTTTTGAATAGAGAAAGTGATAGGACTTCTAGGTCCCCCTTAGCAGGTATGAGTAAAACTAGGACATCTTTAAAGGATATGATGAGAGGTCTTGCCTTAATAGATGTATAGTGGAAAAGTAAGAGGAAGGAAAGATGTTATACATTTTACAGTAAAAAGTATGGTCACCATTCGTGCAATGATTATTTTCTGTTAGATCAGGTGTTCAGTCACACAGTTTAAACAATAACGCATGTTCCTTCAGGCTCATCTTATCATTCGGCAGTACAGTTGGTTTTGGAGCTACCATCCGTGAGGCACCCCCGAGATGGACCCTGAACAGGGACTTATTGTCAGAAGAGGATGTCATTGAAGCTTTTATTAACCAAACAACAGAATACTTTGAGCACAATGAGGGTACGGCCAGTGCTGTAATGATATGAGAGACATATAAGGCCTATATTAGGGGCATCATAGCGAAGATTTCGTACATGCAGGTCAGGAAAGATTATGACTTTCAGAGGGAGTCGGTGAGGGTGATTGCTCGGAAGGAGGCAGAACTACAGGAGGATGCAAGGCAGGGTTCTGAGCTCAACTCCTCGTTGAGGAATGAATTAGAGCAGCTGCGGCAATAGTTTAAGATCTTAGATAATAGGCTGGCTGAAAGGCAATTTGGAGGCTAGTAAGCTTCAGCAGTTTGAGAATGGGGAGAACTGTGGGGCACTATTAGCCTGGATAACCAGAGCAGATTTAGGCTGAAACAACATAGAGGGACTCATCAGGGACTAGGAGGGTTTTGAGCTCTACGGAGGACATCAAAGGAGATGCTGTGCAGCCTGACCATGGTTTACAAGGAAGACCTAGACTCTGATCCCTTAAATATCAGAGGTTGGCTGGGACATAAAAATCTCCCACATCTTATGGAACAGCAGATGATTGATCTTGGGGCTGAGTTTACGGAAGAGAAGACAATAGATCAAGTCAAAAACTTAGCTAATGGAAAGGCAGCTGGCCCAGAAGGAATACCAGCTGAATTTTATTTAAAAAAATGTATAAAGGTGTTGATTCCCTTCTGGAAGTATTTGTTTAATGAGGTGCATATAACAGGGCATGCAATCCGGCCTTCATGGTATGAAGCTACCGTGGTAATGGTTCTTAAGCCAGGCAAGGATCCTAAGTCAGCGGATTCCTATAGGCCTATATTTCTTATTAACTGTGATTACAAAACCTTCACTGGAATTCTATCCAAAAGGTTTTCAGAGGTCATTCAAGCTGTAATTCATTCGGATCAGAGATCCGGTCAATTGTTGATATACCGGTGATCTGGTAACTCAGTGGACTTGTGCTTCCACTCCCGAGATTTGTGTTTGACTCTTGGGCACAGGCCGAATTCCAGTGGGCCTACACAGATTTTCATTCTTCTAAAGTAGATAAAGTAAGTACCATTGATTTGGATGAAAATACTTCTGTTGTCTGTCAGTATCTCCAAGAAAGTGTCTTGGGTGCTCTATAAATATGAATTTTATACTGTGTTATATTTACCCTAACCACATGATTTTGACTTTTTTGAAAATGAGTAATAGCTTTTAATGGCACTTCAATTACAAAGGTGTTACAAACGCTGATTTTAGATCCCATTATGGCTCGAGCAATTGTTAAACGATTGTGTTTCTCCAAGCAGGAGGGAGCTTGCTAAGAATCCTGTTGATTGTTGGGCCCATGCAGGTAAGAGCGGTGGGGCCTGTTTGGAGGGGGGGGGGGTCATTCGACAGGCGACGATGAGGGAAAATTATTTATTTATTTAATTTTCCCTTGTGGTCGTCTGTCGAACCCCCCTCCCAACCCGGCCCACCGCTCTTACCTGCACGGGCTGCTGCTGCCCTCAAGGAGGGAAAAGTTGCCTATCAACATCATAAATATGGAACCCCCTCAGCTTCAGTAACACCTTGTTTAAAGGATGCATATGGATGCTAAAAAGCACTAGAGACAAATGGGAACCCTGGGAAATGCCATAGTTCAGCAGGGAAGGAGTGGCCATGCAGTCACCACACTGGACTGTTGTCGCATTTTCATGAGGAACTGTTGAAAGCAACCAATGATGGATGGTGCCACCAGGCAGCACCAGTAAAGTTACTGAAGCCTTGTCCACCAGCCAGAGTAACTGTAGTCTTACATCATGAAGCACCGAGCCTCAATCCAGGCTGTCTGTAACCCAGCAAGGACTCTAATCCTAGGTACCCTGTGATCTATCGGCTTACAACTTTACAAATACCTACGTGGAACCAGAGGATGGTCATTTGTGGGGTTAGTCTGACCAAGAGAGCGAAAGAGTTGTGTTAGAATAGGGGGTGGTCCAAGTAGCAGAGAGTAACTTTAAAAAGTGCAACAGGTGCAGTGGCACCAAGACCCATATATTGTTATATAATTATTGCTGTATTTTACTACAAGAGCACAGTCAGGGAGCACCTTTTCCTTGCTTGAACTAGGACTCATGGCGCTCTTCATACGCCACATTATCCAAGCCTGTATGAGACAATCTGAAAGGCGGTTTTCTACCAATCAGATGCTAATCATTTTGGCTATGGCTGTTAAGAGAGTCTGAGTGCAGCTCTTTATCACAGATGAGAGACAGGGCCGGACTGGGAACCGAAACCGGCCCTGGCAAACTGCTCGGCTGGCCCCCCTGCGGGGAGGAGGGGGGTGCGGCCGAGCTGTTTTCGAGGGCCGGATTTGGCCGATTTTGTTACAGGGGGCTGATATTGCCGGCCCCCGGTAACAAAAACAGCCTCCAGGGTCTAAAACTGGGCCCCACCCTGGCGGCCCACCGGGGAAACGCCCGGTGCCCGCTACGGCCAATCCGGCCCTGATGAGAGACACTTGTTGCCAGCGCACTGGGTGATATTCATGTACCCAAATGATTCCTTCTCCATCCCTTTGAGACACCCGGGAAAAGAGAGGTTTGTGTTGGATGTTGGACTTCTTTCCATTTAACGGTCAGTAAGACAAGCTATCTCTCTAACAATACCTTCATGTATTGGCAGGCTTTGGGTCCATTTTTAATAATAAAAGGTTGCAAACATCTGCAGTGCGATACAACATTATTTTTTCCTGCAACAAATGTACCAATATATCATAGTAAAGAAATGGCATTTTGTTGGATTCGCAGAATCCTCACCCTTTAATATTAATGATGCAGGAATTCTATAAGTCAGTGGTTCTTAACCTGTGGCCCGAGGACCCCTGGGGCCCACGAGACCTACTCAGGGATTCCATGACTGTGTTATCAAGTTAAATAATGTAAAAATTAATACATTAAAATTAATAAAGTATATATGAATAAAGAAACAACATTGTTTTGTCTATATTTGGTTGTGAATTAAATAAAATATTTCAATATTTGAGTATTTATTTGGTGTATGCTTGTTTTTGTATTTTTCTGTATTGTTTTGAACTTCAAATCATAGAAATTACTTAGGCTGGGTATTCCCCGGCTTCCCATAATGACTCAGTGGGGCTCCCTGTATTCCAGTAATGATTCAGTGGGGGGTCCACATAAACCGAAAGGTAAATAACCGCTGCTGTAAGTGAATCCATCTGAATGCCTACAAGTGCAAGGATGGAGGACTGTGAGCAAACTCAATAGTGGTTGCAAACCAGTGATACATCGTATTGGAATTTGGAAGGTGCAGGACTGCAGAGTGCACATTGCAAGTTGGAAAGCATTTCCAATGCACTCGGAACCTTTAGTATGTTGCAACTTGCCTCTTTCCAATCTGTGAATTGCAGGCTTTGCAACTTCAAAAAATAGCTTTGCATGAGCAGTTGCATCTTGTCGTACAGAATTAGACTCAGGGGGTAGTGTCAGGCGGGTGTTTGGGGTGTTACACACCCCCAATAAATGTATTCTGTAGTTAATAGTTGGGAGCAAGTGCTTTCAGTCGGGTATGGTGAGGTATATGTCGGATTTCATGTAAGATTTTTACATACACACACATACTAAAACACACACACACTATCTCTCTCTTGAAGTACTTAAAACATGTTGGTTATTTTACAAAATATTTTGTTTTCAGTACTGCAAACAATCCTCACTGCTCTCCCTTTCCACTGCCCCATAAGCCCCCCTCCTGTTCTACTTCTCAGATAGTGTATGTGAAAAAGATATGCCAGCATGATTGTTGGAAAATCTGAAGCCCCCCTCCCAATTTTACTGACCGAGATTACGACATCGGCAGTCCATACGCCGGCCGCGGTTGGGAGAACACTGCAATGCCTGCAGCGGGCTGCAGATGCCGCCGTTGTGCAGCGCCTTCTGCGCTTCCATGCACTGTGTGCCGTGCACTATGTCGTGTATGGCACATATTGCCGGCACAAAGGTGCATGGAGAAGGGGGCACAACATGTGCCCCAATGCACTACCCCACCTGGGCAAAATTACCCGGGAGTTCTGTTTGGGGCCCCTTCCTTCCCTTTCCGACATCCCTTTCATGGCGGGGTTCCCGCCATGAAAAGGCTGGGGAAAAGGGAACTTGTAATCCCGATGGTGGTGTCTGCTTCGGCACCGCCGCCGTTCCCGGCCACCTTCTCCTCTGCAGCACTGTCGGGATCCAAGATCCTGGCGGTGTCGGTGGTGTTGTTGCGAGCTGGTGGCGGTCCAACCACCACACTTGTAATCGGGAAGTTGGACCCCTTGGTTGCGATGGCTGGAACACCACAGCGGGTACGGCGGTCCTAGGACCGCCATACTCTTAATCAGGCCCTTAGTCATGGGCATAGGAACAGGGGGGGGGGGGGGGGGACAGGGGGATTTATCAATCCTCCCCAGATTTTGGAGTGGGGTGGCGCAGGGGACAATATCCCCCCCACACTACCACCCACCCCGAGATTATCAGGTGAAACTGGAGAGTAAATAGTGCCAGAGAGAGCACCTCTCTCTGAAGCCGTGCTGCACATTGCCTAGGTCTACCTGAAGCCCAGTAACCAGGCTATTTTATCCTACTTTTAGGTTTTAGTGCTGACTCGGCATTGTAGGAGAGGCTCCACCGAGACATGTAGTCCCATCTACGCTCTTGCACTGAGTGACTTGATACGGGTTTTTATAGGACTCTTTGCAGTTCCCGGCGTCTGTTGTCGTGTCAGTGACATTAACTTAGATTTCCTGGCCTGTTCAATGGCAGCCTCTAGCTCATTCCAACCAGTCGGGCTGCCCTTTGGTTTCGCGCTGGCGCCTGTTTTATCCCCTTTATTGTAGCTGAGCGCAGTTTAGTCTTCAAGGCCAGTCATCTTTCATGATCCCCTTGTGGGAAGGCTGAGCTCTCGCTCTCGCTCTCTTGCTAACATTTAAGGGCCGGGTGGACCCCGAGGCTCGGTGCGACTCATCTACAGTCTGTGCAATGACCTTTAGGGATGTCCAGTGACGTACAACTCCAAACACCCCCCGCACAAATATGTAGAACACTTTTTTCTGGACTAGACTCACTCGTCCATTGCATAAACAGTAAGAATAAATAAATACAACCATATTTATAATGATTTACATAAGCTTTCGCGACGGCTGGCTGCGCGCACTCAGCGTAATGCCAAGTTTAATGAGTAAAACAACAGGTGAAGGATGCTTGCAGCTAATGAATGCCTGGCGCCGCAGGGCCCCGGCTCACGTCCCGCTGGCCCTCATCACATTATGTTAACCTGAATGTATAATGCACGCTCGCTCTTGAGATCCGGCTGAGGCAGTTAAGTGTCTTAAGCGGAGGGAAACCTCACGGTTTGCAGGGACAAAGGTCGCGCCTGGCATGAGATTGTCGTTACTGAGTGAAGTGATGTGTTCCTCGAACCCTTTTCTTCATGGCTGCGCCTGTGGTGCGACTGGTAATATCTTTTTTATAACTGTTCTGCGAGGTCACCATTTATCAAAAGATCGTTTCAGCGTGAACTCCCCATGTGATTCATCGTCGTCCCTGCAGCACAGAACCTCCATATTTTAGACTGAGGGATTTGGGGTGATTTTGTGGCATTTGGGGGCATAGGGAACGCAGTGAGACTAGGCTAGAGGCTTCTTGCAAGAGGAAGGTCCCATAAAGCCAGGCTCGAGCCAGATGTTGGCCTCTGGCACAGCTCGAGGTCCTCTTGGAACCTCGAACCCAAAACGAGTCAAGCTTTCATGTGGAACCTGCCTGCCACCCTTGCGCTAGCCTCGTGCACAAAGTTAAACATTTGAGGCGAGAAGGAGATACAAATAGCTACCCATTTAATGGCTGATTTGAAGAAGGTGCAAACAAAAAACTTGGGATTAATCCCGGCTTCATCACTAAACTTAACTGTGTGACCATAGGCAAATATTTTATTTCACCATTTGCCTTTTCTCATCCTTACCTCTCAAGGAACCTATAATGTGACTGTTGAATGTTAAAGAAATGCACCTTTTTTATTTTGAGGAGACTATCATATTTTAACTGATATTTGTTGAATGATTTACATGGAAAGCATTTACAGGGACCGACTCGTGCATGGGCTTTTAGAGCCAAGCCTGCCCCTTGGCTTGGTTCTGCCTCGGCTCTCCCTGTTAATTTGTTGCCTCGGCCATCTCTAGTAATGCCTTCCCAAGCTCCTGCAGTCTTCTTGTACCTCTCCCTTTGAAAGGCACGCGAGAAGCAGGGCAACGATATGCCTCACTCTCTGGCAGTTGAAGTGCATAAAGAAAGGTATGGGAACTGTGATCCTGGGTGCATCTGGGGTGCGTCAGCTACTGTCAGGGCGTCTGAGACGAGGCTAAAAAGAGCAAATCATACTTTATTTATTTGTTGGCCTTTCGCCTGCAGGTAACTGCATACAAAATATACTGCACACACCTCAAATGAAAAATAAATGCATTTTCAATTTATCTATGGGAAATGCAGTTTTCTGGCAAGACACCTCGGGTGGTTAACGTGGTCGCTTCAGATGTCTGTGGGTGTCACTGGACGATCACTGGTTTGAATTCTGGTCGGTGCACTGGGGAAATAGTGACATATGTATTTATAGTACTAAGATGTCCAAGTCTCAAACAAAAAGCACTGTGAATAAGTAAAAATGTATCGCACACAGTATAAGATAGAATGCACACAGCGTAAATAGGCTGTTGCAAAATGTTTAAATGGTTACTGTGCTTTCAAAAGTTATGTTTTTAGTAATGCGCTGATAATATCTAGTGCAAACAATTTTTATAGGTTTTCATTAAAAGGACAAATTCTATATTCTATCATTAGAGCCGATACTGGCTCTCAAGGAGCCTTTAGATTTGCCAATTAACCAATTGCTCACATTTACATTTCTTTCAGGTAGCAGGCACCTTGGAGACAAGGCTTGTTTCTTCTTTAGCTGCCTTTCACTTTGTGGTGGAGGAGTCCCTTCATTCCCTTTTCACCCTGTGGCAACTCAACCATTCTGGAACTGTTGGTTTTTTTTATACGAAAAGCA
Organism: Calotriton arnoldi; assembly: GCA_963921515.1. Lineage (NCBI taxonomy): Eukaryota > Metazoa > Chordata > Amphibia > Caudata > Salamandridae > Calotriton > Calotriton arnoldi. The sequence goes on from CAWUFW010005087.1 coordinate 903,448, forward strand.
TGGCAACTGTTTTGATCACATTGATAAAGCTTAGGAAAGTTGTTCCCCCGTTCTCCTGATCACTTCAATCTCTGGTCCTCACCTGTCCAGGATCTGTCAGTTTTGTGAATAGTGGGAACTTAATAGCACAGAATAGGAAATTGCGTGCTCAGGAACAAGATGGAGGACGCCGGATGTTTCCATTATGATTACCAGGATCTACCCTGTCCTCTCATGATGCAAAATGGAAGAAACCAGGGGATGGTTGGAATCAAGAGTCCATTCATCTGAACAGAAAGCTTTACTGTTCTAGAATTGGTGATCAAGAATCATAGACAAATATACTGGCCAACAAAATCAGAGCAGTAGCTAGGGTGCACTGGGTCCTACTACAAGCAAGAAAAAATACCCCTCGCCTCCAGATTGGGTAGTAAAAGACACGTATACCGGATCGGATCGGTAAGACGGGCACTCGAGCAATGGGCCGGTATCTGAGTTGCAGTTGTGGGTCTCTTTTTTGGGCAATGTGGTGGCCAATTTGGACTGTGTCTGTGCTGTTACAGATGCTGCCAGCAGCCCGGTGGGGGCCTGAGCTGCCTTTCCGGAGGTAGATGGGCCTCTATTACCTCCCTTTTACCAGCAGGGCAGAGGTGTCATTCCCAGTCTCTAGCTGGGACAGCACATTCATGTAGGCAGATTGAGCAGGGGCAGGGGGCCTGAACAGAAGTGGCCTCACTTATATTTAGGTGTGGTTGTTTCATTGTGAACTAATCCATGCTCATAGAGTTCTAGCAATAGTTGAATTTTTTTTATCTCAGTGAAGTTAAGAAAATATGCCTCTTTTAGAGAAACCCTCTTCCAACTTTTCATGATACTTAAAACACTCAAGCATTGTTTTTTGCGAAAAGGCGTATTCCGCAAATCTGGGCCTCTTTTTTTAGGGTGCCCGGGCCTGTTTTTGATCCCAGTCCAACCCTGCAAGTATACTTGAGGTGCAGTTTCCAATTAGGAGTCTCTAACTTTCTGCATTAATAGTAGCTCTGTCCCTGTCGGTCACTGCTCACAAACAGAGGAAGGTGATCCTTCTCATGGCATGGGTTTGCTATAGTTCTGCCTGGGGCCAAAGAGTCCATTATTTCTCAGTAGGTGTTCATTGGAGAAACCCAGAGGTAGGTACGACACACCACCCACAAGAGTGAGCTTTACAGTGCAATGTTCTAGCCACCTTTGTCATGATATATGGAAGCACTCACTACACACCATCCCAGCATCTACATTTTTCATATATACGATCTGTGTAGAGTGTTTATAATGTATGTGATGGTGCCTAATTTTAGTATGTATTGTTGTGAGTTCACCTATAGGCTGCTGCATCTCACAATCTGTCTTCTTCTGTTGTGATTCAGCCCTTGTATGAATTCAAATGGCAGTGAACGAATCCATATGGCACTGCTCATTAAAGAAGAGAGGGAAGAGAATCACTGGTGTGCAACAATAACTACCATGCTAAAGCCCAACAAGCTGCCGGACAACCCATCTTTCTGCTTACAGTAGCGATCAAACTCCTAGCTAAAATCTTGGCCATTATTTATTTATTTATTTATTTATACTGCGCAACATTCATCCGTATGGATATCACGGCGCTAAGGAGAACACATCCTAAGTGAGTGTGGGGTTCTGACAGAGGGTCTCTAGGTTACTAGTCAGATCTTAGGAAACAGATGCGTTTTTAATTTTTTCCTGAATGCTTGGTAGTCGTCGGTAAGCCGAAGTTCTAATGGTACTTCATTCCAGTGAGTCGCTGCTACATGTGAAAAGGAGCGACCCCCTGCCCTGGTCTTCTTGATGCGTTTAGTTTTTGCCCGTGCCTGGTGGCACGACCTCAAGTTCAGTGTGGGTGCATAGAATTCGACTCGATCTTGAAGAATTCTGGGGCCAAGATGGTGTAAGACTTTGTGTACATGGACTAACAGTTTAAATTTGGCCCTTTGTCGCACAGGGAGCCAATGGAGCATCCTCATGCATTCTGATGCCGAGCTGTACTTGCTCTTGATGCACACTAGTTTGGCAGCCGCATTCTGGACCATCTGCAGTCGAGTGAAGAGGTAGTCCGACATGCCCACAAAGAGTGCATTCCCGTAGTCCAATTTGCTTATGAGCAGGGCTTGGATGATGATTTCCTACACTCTAGAGGGATCCATTGAAAGAGTTTTTATAGCAATTTTAGTGTTGCAAAGGTTTTCACACAGAGTGCCTGCATGGTTAGTGCATTGTCAACAAGAATGCCTAGGTTTTTTGCAACCTGTTTGGGTGCGGGTGCGTTACCCAGTGATGAGGGCCACCAAGTTGCATTCCAGACTGAATGTGCTCCTCCTAAGAGTAGAATCTCTGACTTGTCTGCATTCAGTTTCAGACAGTGGTCGGACATCCAGGCCGCCATTTTCGAGAGGCAACTGGTTAGTCTGATCCTCGTATCTTCATGCCCATCAAGAGCAATCAACAGTTGTGTGCCGTCTGCGTACGAGCAGATATTGATTCCCCATTTTTCGCTGATCTTAGCCAGCGACCACACATAGACATTAAAGAGGGTAGGGCTCAGGGAAGCTCCCTGTGGGACACCATACTTAATGGGTTTTGGGTTTGAGGAAAAAGTGCCTAGTTGTATAGTCTGTGTTCTATTGTTTAAGAAGGAGCAAAGCCACTGAACGGCTTTAGAATGTATACCTTTTCCATGAAGGGTTTTCAACAGGAGGTTGTGTGAGACAGTGTCGAAAGCCGCCGATAAGTCCAGCAGGATCAGGGCTGCAACTTTACCCTGGTCAATCAGGGATCTGATGTTGTCTAGTACTGCCAGGAGGGTGGTTTCAGTGCTATTAGTGGCTCTAAAGCCAGTTTGAGTTGGGTCCAGGAGCTCATTGGTCTCGAGGTAGTTGGTTAGTTGTTTATTTACCAACTTCTCCATCACTTTAGCTAGGTATGGAAGCTGAGATATTGGTTGATAGTTTGCTGGGTTTTGAACATCTGTGCCCACTTTTTTCAGTAGGGGAACCACAGTTGCTTTTTTCCAGATCTCTGGAAATACTGCAGTGTGTAAGGATTGGTTAAATATGTGGGTTACGTAAGGGCATATAGTTGGTATAATCCGGGAGAAGATAAAATGCGGACATGGGTCTAGTGGGGACCCTGATTTAACCTCAGCCATTGCTTTTGCAACCTGCTCCTCTGTGAAGGGGTCAAAGTTACTGATATAGGATTGGGCATCAGGGTGAGGGTCTAAGGTTTCCCAGTCTGTATCATCTGTTAGGTGCTGATCTCTGAATGAAGAACAAATCACAGAGATTTTAGCAGCAAAAAATCTGCTGATTGCCTCACAGCCCTCCATTGAGGGGGACAATACTTGGGACAAGCTAGCTGGATTACATAGCTCTTTAACTATTTTGTAGAGCTCTTTAGGTGAGTTGCTATTGTCATTTACACGCTTTGTAAAGTAAGACTTTTTGGCGTTTTTAATAGCATTGTTGTAGATTCTCATTTCCGTTTTATATGACAATCTATCCATGTCTTGTTTGGATAGCCTCCATTTGTGCTCTAGTGCTTTGCACTTTCTCTTCAGTATTTTAAGATCTATTGAGTACCATTTTTCAGATGTTGTTCTTCCTTGGGATTTGTTCTCTAGTCTAGGGGCACATTGGTCCAGCGTATTGGAGATTTCTGCTTGGAAGCTTTCTGCGCTCATTTGTACAAGCGGTGGCATCAGGGCATTTGGGTCATTTAGAGAGAAATAGCGCTCAAATATGTCAGGGGTTACTAGCCTCCAGGCTCTTTTTACCACTGCTGATGGTGTTTGAGAGCGAATTAATTTTACTGGTAGACTGAGGGTAAAGGAGATCAGGAAGTGATCTGTCCATGATAGAGGCCTTACTTCTAGTATGTTGGTGGATTCTATATTGGAAAACAAAAGGTCCAGGGTGTGCCCAGCAATATGTCTGGGTTCCATAACCCACTGTTTTAATTGCAAAATCTGCATGTCATTGTCTAGGTGCTTGGCCGCGGGGTTGTTAGCCTCTTCAAAGTGAACATTAAAGTCTCCTATTAATACGTAGTTCTTGTGTTTTAGGCATGAGGGGAACAGCTGAGTGAGAAGTTGAGCGCTAAAATCCGGTTTATAACCGGGAGGGTTATAGATAATTGCTCCCCCGAGTATTTTGTGGGCACCGTTTAATATTTGGAACGCTAAGATTTCGTGCTTCCCCAGTTGAACCACTGTTTCAGGGAGGCATGTGAAGCAGTCCTTAAAAAGCAAGGCTGTACCATCTCCTTTCCGGCCCAATCTGTCCTGTCTCAATAATTTGTAGACAGTTGGTAGGGCAATGGCGATGTCTGGAGAGTTCTTGTCATCTAGCCAGGTCTCTGTGATAAAGGCTAGGTAGGGCTTTATTTCGGCTAGTACATCCCATATTTCAAGGGATGTGCTTGGGCACTGATCTAGCATTGAAATAGATGCATTTCAGATGGGGGCCGTTCTGAACAATTGCGCTCTGAGACCAATCTGTGGGTAAATGGCTACACCATTTGCAGCAGAGACATGAGAAGGGACCCATTGTGTTTCCTGGAGAGGCTTTCGTGCACTGTGTTTTGGTACCTGGTAAACAATCTGCTAGTTCTGTAAGTTTCTCTTTCGAGTAACAAAGCCGACTGTGTTGATCTGAGCTTGGAGATGCAGGGGTTCTGGCACCAGGCCCTGGTCGGGAGCGGATGGGCGCAGATGGGCTTGCCTTTGGTGCGCCCTTGGCGCGCACCCGCTGCGCGCGGCCGCTTTGCGGCTGCGCTGCGGCCCCATTTTTATGGCTGCCCGTGTTGAGCATAAGCCACTAGACCGCTGACCTCGGATACTGCTGCTTCCGGTAACTTCTGGTTTCAGCAGACTCGTTAAAGTGCTACGGAGATTGGTGAATGAAGATCAAAATGGCTTTATGCCAGAAAGGAGCACAAGACACTGTCTATGCAGTCTTTTGATGGTGCTGGCCAGAGTAGTCGACTTGCGTGGCCTAGCCACATTGATCGTAATAGACTATGAGAAGGCCTTTGATGGATGCTTTCTTCCACTTTTCCCGGTGGACCTACAAAGCATTACATTTCGGAAAACTAGATACAATCCCAAATTCAGTAAGGGGCCATTTGTGCAGATTGTTCATGGTTTTCAAAAATAAGGAGGTGGCACCGGATGTTTTAAGGTTAAAACTGCGGGGCAAAAATTATGAGGAAGGATAAAGTAATTATGATAGCGGATGTCAGGATTTGCCCAACTTCGCGAAACTGAAAATTGAAATCAGGTGCTGGCTGCAGTATAAATCCAGCAGAACTAGAGGAAAAAATCCACAGACAAAAGTGGAAAAGAAAAAAATCCGGGCTAGCCTCTAGTAAAATTTATGATTTGTTTGCTGTAAGGAGCTAAGACACAGGATACTTGCCACGCACCCCAGGACTTAAGGAAACTAAAGTAAGATGGGGAGACATTTGAAACACGTAAATGCAGTAGCAAAAGTAGAGGCTGCGACTGGGCTGAAAGCAAAAAAACGTCTAATGCAAGTTAAAGGGACAGTATCTCTGGCCAAGGCATCCAACCCAGTGAATCTCTCAGGCCTGAACTCAAGTTTTGAGAGCTCCGCAGAAGATCTATCCGGGCCACAGTCCGAGTTACACCTAGAAGGAGATAACCCCATTCTTGTAACTGAAGGATCTAACGATGTAGAGAAGGGGCAAACTGCTGTAAGTATACCAGGGGCAGGGGCAGCAAAATTGGAGCTGAAGAATTATAAAGAGTTTCCATTGTTTACAAAAAAAACTACTCAGCCTTTAGTCGCTCAAGATTCACCACACTTAAATTTAGGCGTGGCAGTAACACCAGAAGAAGAGGAAGAAGCAGCAGCAATTAATTCTTTGGAGATGCTACACATATCTCCACCTCCCCGAGGGATGGTTCAAGATTCGATACCTACGGTGTCCACTCACTTGGGGGAAGAACGCCCGTCGCATTCTCAGGCAAGCCCACTTGTTCCATCCCTCCATCCTCTGCTCCCTGATCGATCCTCATCCACTGACATTCTAAAACAGAAGCTACAGAGTGGGCCGCAGTCTCAGGAAACATATCAGGAAATTTCTCGAGCACTAACAGAGCAGGGCCCAGAACCGTCAGGCCAAACAGCCAGCCCGCAGAACAAAAATCTACAAGATGATTTTGAATTTTTTAACCAGTGGAGCCAACACGCAACAGCTCGAAATTAAAACTTTACTTAATCTTATACTGGATGAGATTAGGAATATGAAAAAATCGCAAGAAACCGAGATAGCTGCTCTTCATCTCTGTCTGGAAAAAATTGAAGAATCAGTCGCAGGTATCCCCGCAAGATTTCAGGAAGCTGAATCAAGGATAGCCCACCTGGAGGACCAGATGGGTTCCATGATCCAGAAAATTAATTTGGTGACGGAAGACAAAATTGTACTGGAGAACAAGCTCGAAGAATTGGAAAATCATTCACGTCGCTCCAATCTTCGGATTGTTGGAGTACCCGAGGGGATGGAGGGAACTAACACTCTTCTGTGGGTGGAGTCATTTATCAAGCAAAAAGTGATTCCGGATTTCACAGGAGACTTAACGCTAACTAGGGCACATCGGGTTCCTGCCCACTCCATTCCTAATTCCAAGTTCCCTCGTACAATTCTGACTAACTTTGCGGATTTTAGAGTAAAAGAGAATATTTTGTCCAAAGCAATTCAGCAGAGACAGTTTACCATCAACGAGGGGACTAAATGTCGGATCTTTCCAGATATGTCTGCAGTGGCGGCATGCAGGCGTAAAGAGTTTGTAAAGCTCCTATATCAATTTAAAGCACAGGGGGCTCAGGCATCTATTGCGCAGCAGTCCAAACTTAGGGTGTTGGTTAAAGGGAAATTTCATATGTTCTCTCGCATTGAGGAGGCCCAGGATTTATTGAAAGAGATTTCCACTGCAAAATGAATTAGTGGTTATTAGAGGTTATTAATGTTTTTTCTTTTTCTTCTTTATGACTATGAGGTCTTCACTGTTGTGTGGGAGGGAGATCACCAGGGTGCAGGGTCAGGGCACCCCATAGTGTAGAAGGGAGGGGAAAAATGTGGTTTGCGGGGCCTGCGGGGTTGACCACATTTTGGGGGGGCTTCTTCCTTGGGTTGGGGGTAGGGGGGTGGTGGGTAGTAAAGTAGCAAAAAATGAACAGGAAAAATATGTAAAGGTAAACAATGAGCAGGAAAGATATAAACTATTTAGAATTAAGCTGAAAGGGACGAGAAAACTTCAGAGATTGATCTTGAGACAAAATGAGGGAGAAAATTAGATAAGATGGGTTCAAAAATGCAGGATATAAAAATTATAACATGTAATGTGAATGGATTACTTAACCCCCGGAAAAGTGCTGCTCTTTTAAACTGGATAACATCTCTCTCTCCCGAGATTATATTTTTGCAAGAAACGCATCTCAGGACAGACACCCCAAAGATATCACTTCCTAAGAAGTATCAGCAGGCATACTTCTCATCTGCTAATTTAGCAGTTCGCGGAGTAGGGATTCTATTATCTAATACATTTGATTGGCAGGTTAAGGATGTTCGTCGAGATGGGAAGGGTAGATGGCTTTGGGTGAAAGTAAAGCTGCAGGAAACAGTCCTGAATTTGGTTAACTATTACGGTCCTATTGAGGATGATACTGCAGCACTCGCACAAATCTATCAATTAGTAGTACCAATGGAAGGTATATTAATTTTGGGAGGTGATTTTAATTTTATTCAGAACTTGGCCCTTGATACATCAAACAAGGCAAAACGCCAACTAAAGCCTAAAACCGCAAAATTAATAAATAGGCTCTCTAATGATTTCTCACTAATAGATCCTTGGAGACTAGGGCATCCTAGTCTCTTGCAATTTACCTGTTATTCGGCAAGGTTTAGATCAGCCTCCCGTTTGGATTACTTTTTAGTAGATAAGTTGGTTGACAATGGCCCGACAGAAATATTGGCTAACTCTTTTTAAGATCACTCATTAGTTTCATTCACATTGAAATTAGGAAGCGCTATAAAAAAGAGGTCAAGATGGCAGTTTGATAAATCCCTACTACAAGATATGACTTGGCTGACAGAAGCCAGAGGGTTTATTAAGGAAGTTTTCCAGCTTAATCTAAATACGGCTCCTTTGTTTACAGTATGGGAGGCATTTAAAGCCACCTTTAGAGGCCAGATCATATCATATAAGGCAAAAATAGGTAATATTCGGAAACAAAAAATTCTGGCGTTACAGACTGCCGTAGGAAAAGCTAGACTAACTGTAGTTCTAACGGATACACCATTGCCTATTATAAAAGTGCAACAGCAAGAGTTAGATAGAGCCAAGGAGAAGCTCAAGGATTTTTTTCTATTAGAGGAGATTATGGGCAGTATGGCCTATCAGCAGAAGCTCTACGAGGAAAGCCAACAGATGGGCAGATTTCTGGCCTGGTCTACTAAATGTCAAAAAGCTGCTCAGTTAATTACCCAAATTAAAAATCCATCAACGGGTATATTAGAGGATGATAAAGAGGCAATTGCTGAGGTGTTTCTTACACATTTTAATCAAATTTACACAGAAACTCAAGTAATAGATGAGCTAGCATTGAGGAGTTATTTCGAAGAATTAGAATTACCTTTACTATCACAACAACTTTCTGAGACATTAAATGCCCAAATAGGAATTATGGAAGTCCGAACCAGTTTAAATAGTATGCGCAATGCCAAGGCCTGTGGTGGGGATGGGATCCTGGTGGAAGCATATAAGGCATTTCAAGAAGAATTGCTTCCCTTTTTAACAAAATTGTTTAATCAAATTAAAGAATCTATAGACATCCCAAAAAGTTTTAAGGAATCAGTATTAATAATTTTCTTAAAAAAAGATAAAGATCCCTTCGATCCCAGCTCTTATCGCCCTATCAGTCTGCTAAATACAGATTATAAACTGCTTATGAAAATTTGGGCAAAAAGGATAGCACCTTGTGCACAACAAGCAGTTCATAGTGAACAAAATGGTTTTATTCCAGGACGTCTCATGGCCTCTAATACGTATTTTTTAACGCAAGCTATTGATTATTTTTCTATTAATAAGACCAAGGCGGTGATTATGATGATGGATGCCGAAAAGGCTTTTGATTTGGTAGATTGGAGAGCTTTATTTTTTACTTTAGATAATCTTGGTTTTCCGTCACAATTCATACAGATGCTAAAAAAGGTATATAGCTGTGCTGAAGCTAAAATCATTATTAACGGCTCAGAAGCAGGCAAAGTTAATATTAAACGCGGCACACGTCAGGGATGCCCATTATCCCCCCTTTTATTTTCAGTTTTTATTGAACCCCTGGCTGTCAGCATCCGGAAGAGCTTTATGATTTTGCCTCCAATTGAGGGGATGGCAAAAATTAAGCTATATGCGGATGACATTATTTTATATCTAAGAGCAGGGGCAGTCAATATACAGAATGCTCTTGATGAAATCCAGAAATTCACACAGGTTGGCGGATATAAAGTAAACCAAGCGAAAACTGAAATTCTAACATTTAATGTGATTCCCTCGGATATTCCATCTTCCATTCAGTTAAAACCACCACATCCAGTTAGATATTTGGGGATACACGTTACAAATGATTATGGGCAACTATTTTCCTTAAATTATACTAGCATGCTCACGAAAGTGAAAAAGCTATTAGACAAATGGTCTATGCTCCCACTATCATTAATAGGGAGGATCTCTATGGTCAAAATGTCGGTGCTTCCTTTGTTTTTGTTTCTTTTTGACAATCTTCCTTTGAAAATCCCGAATTTATATTTTAAAGAGCTAGATCAAATAGTCAGGAGGTTTGTATGGAATAACAAACATCCCCGGGTTAAAATAGCTACATTACAATTAGATGTAACATCAGGAGGCTTGGCACTTCCACATTTCCCTACGTATTACCAGGCTTCTTTAGCTAACTTACTCTCCCAACTCGGCGAGGAAAAGCTGGTTTTTGATAATTTTCTGCTAACTCACATGCTGAAGGAAAGTGCTATAACACTCGGTGTTTTTCTACGTTTGGCGAAACTTCCGAAGAAAACAAGGTACAAGGTGATATTGACATTAGCCGAAAGAATTCAGTTATTTTTTAAATCGCGAAATATCCCTATATTTCATGCATATACCCCTATACAGGATTGTGAAGCAGAAGGTCTCATACTGTCTAGAGGGCTTTATCAGGTATGGCAAGAGTTAGGTTTTCTCCAGCTAGGGAATTTTTATAATCATGAAACATTAATTACCTTGGAAACGGTTCGACTCCGAGCCAGTACACTGACTACTGGCCTCTTTCTTAGTTTCTTACAGTTAGTTAATTTTCTTAAAATCAATTATTCTATGATGGGCGAAATGGCACATCAAATCACTAAGCAGATGGCAAATAAAATGGTGGGGGTTGGAGGTTGGTATCGGCTACTTCATCAAAAGGCCCATTCTGACAAGATCTTGACAAAAGAACTTCAAAAAATCTACTCGGAGACTGGCTGTAAGTTTAATGTCAAAGAATGGAAACAGCTTAGTGAGTTAGCAAATAAAGCATTTAGAGGCGCTAACTACAAGAGAATGAATTTTTATCTAGATGGTTATTATATTATACACCCGAAAGACTATCCAAAATGTTTCAAACGAGCCCGAATCAATGTTTTCGATGTAACAAAAATGGTAATGGTGGCTGGGTGCATATATTCTATGAATGTAATGATTTGTAGCACTTCTGGAAGACGATTTTTGCCAAGATGTCTCTGATTTTGTCCTTGCCAATTGAGCCATCAGCTATGTTGGTGTTATTTGGCTCATCAGGAGAAGTGAAGTGTTTCACAAAACATCAGCAGTATTTTATATTAATTTCTATTGCAGTTGCTAGGTCACTTGTTCTTCAAAACTGGAGAACCAATAAACAACCTAGTATTGAACATTGGTTTAATAAAATGTCCAGGACCTGTAGATTAGAAGAGGCCTACGCCAAACGTATAGGAGCAACTGCAAGATTCAGAGGTATCTGGCAAAATTTTTCTTTTAATGGGCTCGCGGACGTAAGGTGATTATAGGATCTAGGTGAGTCTTGCTATTAGCACAACGCACTTTAAGTATTTCAGGGCCCTCTTGTACCCTTCAACACATTTTTGCACATGGCACTTTTGAAGCGATTATATATCTGCGGCTAGATTTGTATGTACTTTACCCTTCTGCACATTGCACTTTTTTAAGTGATTAGAGGGATATCTGTTGCAAGGATTGTATGCACTTTTATCAAGTAAGAATGATTTCTACTTAGGTTTTGGTATTTTTTTTAGATTAGAGTGTATGCAATGTAGAAACTATAGGGAATTTCTATATCTTTTAGCGGCACCTTAATGTGGACCTTTTGGCACCATATTTTAAATTATTCGGATAAGATGTATTAATAATTTGCTACGGAGTGAGTTTTATAGCTGTTATTCAGTGTGATTTTACAATTATGTTGTTTGGGTTTAGTTTGTAGCTCGTCATTATTTATGTATTATATCTGATGCTATATATGTTTACTCTCGTTTTTGTGTATTTTCCTGTTCAAATAAAAATTTTTTTAAAAAAAAGGTTTTAAAAAATAAACAAATTGTTGAGTTAAAAAAAAGAACGAAAATATGTAAGACAATGGGGACCATGTTTTAACCTATCGTTTTGTTTGCCCTGGTGGCCAATTTGCAAAAGTCACATACTGTGACATCCATCAGACACTTCTGGTTGCAGGGACATTTAGGGGTCGATTCCGATCTCGGCCGGAAGCGCACCTAACAGTATTCGTCCGGAAAAAATACAAGCCGAACGCGTGTTTCCCGACCGATTCGAACACTCGTCCGAACGAACAAGTACGATGCGCACAACAGCCCAGATTCCGAGCGAGCCGTACTTACCCATTTCAGCTCCTGTTCCCCGCCCGAGCCGGATCCGTAAACGCCGATTCGAGTCACACGGAAGCAAATACACAGCACCTTCCGGCCGGACTAGTACGATGCGCCTTCCGTACGTGCCGAACCCGTCGCTACGTCCGGCACGTTTGAGCATCCGGGAGAGCTGTACATAAGCTCCGATTCGCGCCACAAGACGATCCACGGCGACGAGACGGACAAGCCAGCGACGAGTACGAGTCGAAGCCACGAGAAACCCGAACGAGACGACCCAACCATGAATCCCATCGCGCAGGTCCTACCAATACTCTACATCTATTACCGGGACCGGTACGGACGCGTACGGCGCAGACGGTAAGTCAAACACCCACAACACAAACAAACGACACGTACCCGAAATATGTCACACACACATAGGGATGCACAAATGACGTACACTAGCAACAGCAGAACCATAGGGGCGGGATGGCTATCACCAATGCCATACACACCCATAGGGGGATGGATGCCTACCACTATCACCACCCCTACTCAGGGGGGCCTGGATGCCTGTCACTACTACCATCCCCACTCATAGGGGGATAGATGCCTACCACTACCACCACCCCTACTCAGGGGGCCTGGATGCCTGTCACTACTACCATCCCCACTCATAGGGGGATGGATGCCTACCACTACCACCACCCCTACTCAGGGGGCCTGGATGCCTGTCACTACTACCCTCCCCACTCATAGGGGGATGGATGCCTGCCACTACCACCACCCCTACTCAGGGGGCCTGGATGCCTGTCACTACTACCATCCCCACTCATAGGGGGATGGATGCCTGCCACTACTACCATCCCCACTCATATGGGGATGGATGCCTACCACTACCACCACCCCTACTCATGGGGGCCTGGATGCCTGTCACTACTACCATCCCCACTCATAGGGGATGGATGCCTGCCACTAATACCATCCCCACTCATACGGGGATGGATGCCTACCACTACCACCACCCCTACTCAGGGGGCCTGGATGCCTGTCACTACTACCCTCCCCACTCATAGGGGGATGGATGCCTACCACTACCACCACCCCTACTCAGGGGGCCTGGCTGCCTGTCACTACTACCATCCCCACTCATAGGGGGATGGATGCCTGCCACTACTACCATCCCCACTCATATGGGGATGGATGCCTACCACTACCACCACCCCTACTCATGGGGGCCTGGATGCCTGTCACTACTACCATCCCCACTCATAGGGGGATGGATGCCTGCCACTAATACCATCCCCACTCATAGGGGGATGGATGCCTACCACTACCACCACCCCTACTCAGGGGGGCCTGGATGCCTGTCACTACTACCCTCCCCACTCATAGGGGGATGGATGCCTGCCACTACTACCATCCCCACTCATAGGGGGATGGATACCTACCACTACCACCACCCCTACTCAGGGGGCCTGGGTGCCTGTCACTACTACCCTCCCCACTCATAGGGGGATGGATGCCTGCCACTACTACCATCCCCACTCATATGGGGATGGATGCCTACCACTACCACCACCCCTACTCATGGGGGCCTGGATGCCTGTCACTACTACCCTCCCCACTCATAGGGGGATGGATGCCTGCCACTACTACCATCCCCACTCATATGGGGATGGATGCCTACCACTACCACCACCCCTACTCATGGGGGCCTGGATGCCTGTCACTACTACCATCCCCACTCATAGGGGGATGGATACCTACCACTACCACCACCCCTACTCATGGGGGCCTGGATGCCTGTCACTACTACCCTCCCCACTCATAGGGGGATGGATGCCTGCCACTACTACCATCCCTACTCATATGGGGATGGATGCCTACCACTACCACCACCCCTACTCATGGGGGCCTGGATGCCTGTCACTACTACCCTCCCCACTCATAGGGGGATGGATGCCTGCCACTACTACCATCCCCACTCATATGGGGATGGATGCCTACCACTACCACCACCCCTACTCAGGGGGGCCTGGATGCCTGTCACTACTACCATCCCCACTCATAGGGGGATGGATGCCTACCACCACCACCACCCCTACTCATGGGGGCCTGGATGCCTACCACCCACACAACCCCTACTCATAGGACGGGTAATGCATGACACAACCAGCATACTCCAACATAAGGAATGTCTGAAAAATACATCCCCCCCAACACCATGACAAGCGTGTGTAGTTTGTGTCAAATGCCTACAACACTGAACATGACATTGAACATACAATGTGACCCCCTATCACATGTGTCACACATAAATGTGTGTGGCCTCCACAATGCAAGCAGACCATGACCACTGTGGCAATGGGGTCTAAAGCCCCATCACCACAGTGACCAAAATGTAAGTGTGGGGTCCATAGCTGAAGCACATTTTGAACATTGTGGCAATGGGGTCTAACACCCCATCATCACAGTGACCAAAAGGTAAGTGTGGGGTCCATAGCTGAAGCACATTTTGAACATTGTGGCAATGGGGTCTAACACCCCATCATCACAGTGACCAAAAGGTAAGTGTGGGGTCCATAGCTGAAGCACATTTTGAACATTGTGGCAATGGGGTCTAACACCCCATCACCACAGTGACCAAAATGTAAGTGTGGGGTCCATAGCTGAAGCACATTTTGAACATTGTGGCAATGGGGGCCTAACACCCCATCACCACAGTGACCAAAATGTAAGTGTGGGGTCCATAGCTGAAGCACATATTGAACATTGTGGCAATGGGGGCCTAACACCCCATCACCACAGTGACCAAAATGTAAGTGTGGGGTCCATAGCTGAAGCACATTTTGAACATTGTGGCAATGGGGTCTAACACCCCATCACCACAGTGACCAAAATGTAAGTGTGGGCTCCATAGCTGAAGCACATTTTGAACATTGTGGCAATGGGGGCCTAACACCCCATCACCACAGTGACCAAAATGTAAGTGTGGGGTCCATAGCTGAAGCACATTTTGAACATTGTGGCAATGGGGTCTAAAGCCCCATCACCACAGTGACCAAAATGTAAGTGTTGTCATGTGAAAAGCTGCAAATGCCAAACTGCATGGATGATTCCTGGTCACACAACAACAAACACATCAGTGGCATAGTAGTGCTTGTGTCCCATAGCAACATAGATTGGGTGAGGCAAACAGTGCAGTGCCAATGAAACATCGCTTTGGCCATGTGCAGACAAACATCACCCATGGGGGCTCACATTGTCAACATTCACGAATTACACAATGACAGAAGTGACCATCATGATGCAGACCCACACATCAGCACCAATGGACACACACATGTAGATATCCTGTGGAGACTGTAGATGTCAGGTGAACAAATACCATTCCATGGCAGCAATAGGACATACAAACCATGATCATTGTGCTGACTGATGACCTAGGAGTCCCAGGGACAGCAGGGGAAACCCACCAAACAACATACAGCCAATGGCACACTAAAGAAATGCCAATGCAGTGGTGCAAATGCACAAACACAAACAGACAGACTCACACTGCATATCAAACACAACAGGTGATGGGGGGTGTGCCAGTGTCCCCAGGCAACCACACAACACATGAGGAGGCCTGAATCCCTATTACACAGATGTCAATACAGTGACACACAAAAGTAACTCATGGATCGGATTCCCCTATGTGGGCAATTAGGCATTTTTAGATGAGAGGGAGCCCAAATTACAAATGTCACACAAGCTTGTAGGAACAGCAACTAACACAGCAAGAGACAGACCCACCACAACACTACCCCCAGGGACCCCACATTGTGGTGACACTGGCCTGCATGATAATCCCACTGTGATGACAAAGGTAGATGTCGTACACACTGTGAACCACAGTCATGTGTCCTGAGCAACTAACTACCATCACACCTACACAAGCACAAATCAATCAGCACGGCCTGTCAGCCAAGGCCAACATGGAGGTAGGGGTCTAGCCGTGCAACAACTCTCATTTGCACACACTCAACACCACACACCTTGACCTCCACTAATGTGCAGCAGTGAAGCTCACATGGACTGGTGACATTGCACATGCACCCATGACAATCCCAGGGGTGGTGGGGGGAACTAAGGTGGAGATACCCATCACACATGGCCAGTCAACAAAACTTGTGAATGTCTGACACACTGCACAGTACGCTGTACATGGGCATGACGTCAAATCCACGCCAACCAATGGGATCCCGGCCACAGTCACACACCAATGAAGAAGCCAAGGTCACCCACCAAGAACATACATAGACAACTTCCAACATTGCAGCTCTGACCCTGAGGAGTGGCAGCAGTCACACACACAACGTGTCACAATCACTGAAAGCTAACACAAAATGTAAATTACATGACTTGTGTAACCAACAAGTGCCAAGGGGAATCCTGACTGTGTCTCATCTGCGTTTGCCCATAAACTCAGCCCTGACAGCAAACACACCTATGGATGACACCCTGATCACAAGTAATGTGCCATGCACCCACATCACAGAGAACCCAGGGCGAAGATTTGGGGGGAACATTGCTCAACTCAGCAACCATCACAAACAGGAACATCACTAGGGACCCCAGCCTGCGTAGCAAAATGGAAGTGAACACACACAGACATGCTCACACAACACACACCTTGGGCTCAGGCAATGTCACGGAATTGCACACTGCCATGAGGGGACTCCTCTCCTGTGTAAGGAAAGCTGTGCCATACGATGTCTCTGCAGGGCTCAATCATGTCAGCAGAACACTTGGTCACTCAGTCAACAATTAGCACAAAATGAAGGCTCTCGTCACATCAGCCTGGTCATGGCAGTGTCACCAAAATCATCTGTACCGATCAAATACACATGTATAGCAAGTTGCACTGATACCACAGATGAGTCCTTCCCCATTGATGCCCAAACTTGCATGTTCAGTGGAGATGGTCACACGGTCAGGGAAATAGACAAATTGAACAACGGCAAGCACATCTGATGTGCAGGGGTGTAAGCCACAGATGTGATATTGCAAAAACATGTAGGGAATCCCATTGGCAAATATGAAAAACATGACACCCTCATATTGCTGCAAAGGATTACATGGCTACACCCCAGGATAGGACACATTCACCCTGGACCACATGGGGTCCTGCACAGTAACACTTCATTTACCTGATAGCAAAAGTCACCATCACTGCAGCAAGGGCATGTTTAGCATCCTCAACATCATGTACATCTGAAGCAAAACCACTGGAGAACTGAAAGGAGCTTTATTCAGCATATGTCATATTAAAAAAGAAAGTCCATACAAAACCCAAAGGCCAATGGCCAGTCCATGACTGAAGTCCAAACAGGGTGACAGTGGCAGATGTCACCCTATGCTTTCCTGCACTGCTAATAACCAGGGACACTCCCCTCGGAGGGGCATACGGGGGGTCTGGCCAGGCACCGCAGGGACAGGATCAGGGCTCACCAGAAGGAGGCAGGGAAGGGGTGGCTGGTGGTGGAGAGTCACTGACAACTGCAGTGGAGGTGTCTGACATTGTGTGTGCCGGCACAACTGGGGGGCATGAGTCAGATGGTGTGGGTGCCGGCACAACTCCAGTGGGCTGGCCAGATGGAGTGGACAGGTTCCCCACTGCAGTGCCCAAGTCAGACGGGGTGGTAGTGGACTCCACTGCAGTGCCCATCTCCGGGGGAGTAGAATGGGGTTCAGGTAAGGTGGGCAGGACAGAAGGGGAGGACACGGTCTCCACACCAGTGGCACAAACATGTGCAGCGGGGGGTGTGGGGCTGGAAGAGCAAGTGGGAGGTGGAGAAGGCCGCATCATTTTGGGGATGGTGTATCTGTGGGTGGGGGAACCTGGGACAGGGTGTGGTGGGGGAACCTGTGTTGTGGGTGACTGAGGGATGGAGGAAGGAGACTGTGTGGTTGACCTGCAGGGCAGTGGCGCGGTCTTGCTCTTCCGGGACTGGGGGGACTTGCGTGTGGGGGCCTCAGGCTGTCTGTGCCTGGGGGAGGGTGTCCGGGGGCGAGGGGCACTCCCCTCTGTGTGGGTGGACTTCCTCTTCCCCCTGTAATGCTGGATCAGCGGGATCGGAGGGGAAGAGGCCAAGGTCACAGAGGAAGAGCTGCTTTGTAGGTGGGGTTGCAGGTGAGGCAAGGGAAGGGGTCTTGGAGGGAGAGGATTTTGAGGACTGCGGAGTGACTCTGGATGCCTGTGTGTGTGTCTGTTCCCCATCCCCTGTGGGTGTGGTATCAGTCCCCTGAGGATGCTGGTGTGCACGTTTTGCCCTTGTTCTGTGTGTTTCTGTGCTGCTCGTGTCTGTGTGTTTGGGTGATTGTGCAGGTGTGCATGTGCTTGGGACAGGTAGGGTGCCAGGAAGTGTGGATGGGGCAGAGGTAGGAGGGGTGATGGACTGTTGGAGGAGGGATACTGCTGCCGTCAGGGAGGAGTCCATGGACCTATTGCTCCTCTGTAGGGAAGACATGCCCGTCGAGATGCCCTCCATGAACGACACCAGCTGTGTCAACAGAGTGGTGTGTGCATGGAGGACACTCAGCATTGCTGTCTGCCCTACATGGAGCTGCCGAAGTAGGTACACAGACTCCTCACTCAGGGCAGCAGGGGACACAGGGGCAGGGGTTCGGTGCCTAGCACGAAGGAGACACGCTCCCGGACACGGGAGCCTCCACGGACCTCTGGAATGGGAGCCAATGGGAGGGCGGTGGTGGTGGTGGTGGTGGTTGCGGGGCCAGACACACTAGCTGGGGTGTGGTGGCTGCTGACACCCACCTCCATAAGGGAGTCATCCTCCGAGCTGCTGTGGTCCTCAGCTGAGGTGGATGGTGCTGAGGATTCCTCGGTGTGGCTCCCCTCGCCCTCCGTGCCACTGGGTCCCTCCGACCACTCATCGCCTGCTGACCCAGTCTGGCTCTGCAGCTCCTCCTGGTCCGTGGAGCTGTCCCCTCCTGTGGCCGTGGATGTATCTGCAAACAATTAGGGAAACAGACAAACATCAGTCACCTGCACTGACCGCACACACCACAGTAAGTACAGCACATTACAGAGCAAGCCCTGGCATCCTCAGTTGAACATTGCCAAAAGTCCTCACACAGATTTGGAGAAGCCAATTGTCAGTCTGATGGTCAACCATGGCACTCACACCCCTCCTGCCCTTGCACCCATCTGTCTGGTGCCTGTTGGATGTTAATACCCCAGTGTGGACACATGCACCACGTACACAGTTGTTGGACATTGCAGAGAACACGGTGAAGTATGTGAACATGCACACATCACATCTCTTGCCACTGAGTCAGTACAGGTGTCCGGGTAAAGGGATGGCCAGAGTCTAATTAGAAATGCATGTGATGCATACCAGCACCAGACACCATGATGCACCCATGTCCGGATAGTCAATGCCACAATGGGGTGCATGTTGCACATGTCACTCCCCTGCAGGATCACTCTTAGGAAGTTAAATGCCATGGCACAGGCATGCCTGCAAAGTCATACATCACTGTCTCCAGTCACATGGGCATGGCAGCCAGCCAACAACAGTCTGCACTGTGTCACAATCCTAGGAAATGAGGAATGCAAGTTATGTAGCTGACAAGTGCACATATCCATCCCCCACAAACCACATCATCTGAACTCTTATTTGGCCACGTCATGCCAATTGGACATATGGGAGACATGAAACACAACTCTATGAACCTGAGCACCTCACAGTCTGCTGTGAATGTAAAACAGCTGCCTGAAGTTCACAGTCACATACACCTGTGTGCACAGTCAAGTGATCAAACACCTATGAGTCACAGAAGTATCGTCTCTCATGGTCACATGTCAGATGGCATGCTGAGCCCTAAACGATAAACATCCCAGTAGTCCTGACAACGAAGCCACAGCACAATGACACAGAGGCAGACACCTGAGGGAACATTTCACTGATCACAACATGTCAGCTGATACACGGGAGTGGGAGTACAGAGTGTATTGTATGCCCTGGAGTAGGCATGACTATCCTGCTCCACCTGAAAGAGGGATGAGCCCTGGACAGTAGGCAGGTGGCTAAGCATGTGTGACACACTTGATATACATACTCCTGAGGCCCAAACATTGTTCCCACCCGCAGCATGGGTGTGTGCCAAATACCCCAGGGACATGTGGTGATTCAGATCAGCAAGTGGACCACATATCAAAGTTACACCCAGATTACATGTCAGAACTTAGGCATTGTGTAAGCAATTGACCAACCCATGAATCCCACAACATAGTCACGGGAACAAATGGTGTCCCCCACCTTGAGCGAAGCAAAATGCAAGGACACAGTACCCAAGTGACACAATTTCCTGACTGTAAGGGCCACACATATGCATATCAGATGAGGAGTGGGCATGTCACAATTGAGGGACATGGGTCCTGGACCACAAGACTGATGTACTGTGGAAGTTTAACCAGGCCAGAGGAGGGCACATAGCATGTCAGACAAAGTGCACAGTGCAGTCATGGACTCACCCCCTCCTTGCTGCTGTCTGGCCTTCAGCTGCCCATCCAGGTCAGGGAAGACCACCGCCAGGATCCTGAGCATGTGGGGGGTCAGGGTCCGGTGTCCGCCCCTCCTGCGAGGAGGCGACAGCTTCAGCTGGACCCTTGCGATCCTCTGGGTCCAGCCCCGAAGGTCCTGCCACCTCTTCTGGCAGTTGCGGATCCGGCGCTTGTAGACCCCCATGGATCTTACTGCCGGGCGATGGTCAGCCAGATTTCCTGCTTCTGGTGGGCATCAACCTGTGAGGATGACAAAGTGAAAATGCCATTACTACACATGCAACATATACATGCATCACACAGTTGGATATACATGTCTCAATCACAGGGGCATATGATGTACACAGGAAGTGCAACGATGGCTATGAACAGTTTGCCAGCAGTTACTTTATGGTATCATTGCATGGGAAGTAAACCTTGTTGGAATGCACTGTTACTGCACTGTACCTGTTCAGTGCATGTAACTACACACTTTGGGGGGTGAGAACTACTCAGTGAGCATGCTAGCCAGTGGTGTGCACACTGTAAGTCTTGCTAGTCAGACAACATGCACAATTAGTAAGGCAGTGGACAGCACACTCACCTGCTCCCCTGGTTTCCCATACAGCTTGCTGTACTGGGGAAGGAGGCTGTCCAGCAGGGCCTGGTTCTCCTCAAGGCTGAAGGCTGGGGCTCTCTCCACAGTACGTGCCATTGCAGTAGCCAGAGGATGCAGAGACAGCAGCAGTGTTGGTGGCAGATGTCGTCCTGGAGCATGTAGTGCAGGCAAGTAAGCTCTCAGGGGAACAGCCAGCATTATATGTGTGCTGCAGAGGCAGATACTGTCCCATGTGTCCAAAGTGATAGGTCCAAGTCGTTTGCATCTTCTGAATCTGGCCAATCCATGGAATAGCACCACTTATACACACCCACAGCATCCTTCAAAAGTTAAACTTCATGACACCCATGTATTTGCAACATTGTTGTGGCTGGCCAACTGAATTCACTGCATCAGACTCGTTACAGCTTCGAAAACGCGTCCGTTGCCATGCCAGGCCCTAGCCAATGCATGCGCACCGTCCGGACCATTGCTGTACAACGCGTATTTCAAAAAACAACGCGTACACGCTCACATCAAATGCAATGTCCAATGCGTGCGCACCGATCGGTCCATTGCTGTACAACGCGTACCCGCTCACAACAGATTCAATGGCCAGTGCGTGCACACCGATCGGTCCATTGCTGTACAACGCGTATTCCGGGAAACAACGCGTACCCGCTCACAACAGATGCAATGGCCAGTGCGTGCACACCGATCGGTCCATTTATGTACAACGCGTACCCGCACACAACAGATTCAATGGCCAGTGCGTGCACACCGATCGGACCATTGCTGTACAACACGTATTCCGGGAAACAACGCGTACCCGCTCACAACAAATGCAATGGCCAGTGCGTGCACACCGATCGGTCCATTGCTGTACAATGCGTACCCGCTCACAACAGATTCAATGGCCAGTGCGTGCACACCGATCGGTCCATTGCTGTACAACGCGTATTCCGGGAAACAACGCGTACCCGCTCACAACAGATGCAATGGCCAGTGCGTGCACACTGATCGGTCCATTGCTGTACAACGCGTACCCGCTCACAACAGATTCAATGGCCAGTGCGTGCACACCGATCGGTCCATTGCTGTACAACACGTATTCCGGGAAACAACGCGTACCCGCTCACAACAGATGCAATGGCCAGTGCGTGCACACCGATCGGTCCATTGCTGTACAACGCGTACCCGCTCACAACAGATTCAATGGCCAGTGCGTGCACACCGATCGGTCCATTGCTGTACAACGCGTATTTAAAAAAACAACGCATACACGCTCACATCAAATGCAATGTCCAATGCATGCGCACCGATCGGTCCATTGCTGTACAACGCGTACCCGCTCACAACAGATTCAATGGCCAGTGCGTGCACACTGATCGGTCCATTGCTGTACAACGCGTATTCCGGGAAACAACGCGTACCCGCTCACAACAGATGCAATGGCCAGTGCGTGCACACCGATCGGTCCATTGCTGTACAACGCGTACCCGCTCACAACAGATTCAATGGCCAGTGCGTGCACACCGATCGGTCCATTGCTGTACATCGCGTATTCCGGTAAACAACGCGTACCCGCTCACAACAAATGCAATGGCCAGTGCGTGCACACCGATCGGTCCATTGCTGTACAACGCGTACCCGCTCACAACAGATTCAATGGCCAGTGCGTGCACACCGATCGGTCCATTGCTGTACAACGCGTATTCCGGGAAACAACGCGTACCCGCTCACAACAGATGCAATGGCCAGTGCGTGCACACCGATCGGTCCATTGCTGTACAACGCGCACCCGCTCACAATAGATTCAATGGCCAGTGCGTGCACACCGATCGGTCCATTGCTGTACAACGCGTATTCCGGGAAACAACGCGTACCCGCTCACAACAGATGCAATGGCCAGTGCGTGCACACCGACGGTCCATTGCTGTACAACGCGTACCCGCTCACAACAGATTCAATGGCCAGTGCGTGCACACCGATCGGTCCATTGCTGTGCAACGCGTATTCCGGGAAACAACGCGTACCCGCTCACAACAGATGCAATGGCCAGTGCGTGCACACTGATCGGTCCATTGCTGTACAACGCGTACCCGCTCACAACAGATTCAATGGCCAGTGCGTGCACACCGATCGGTCCATTGCTGTACAACGCGTATTCCGGGAAACAACGCATACCCGCTCACAACAGATGCAATGGCCAGTGCGTGCACACCGATCGGTCCATTGCTGTACAACGCGTATTCCGGGAAACAACGAGTACCCGCTCACAACGGATGCAATGGCCAGTGCGTGCACACCGATCGGTCCATTGCTGTACAACGCGTCCCTGTACAGGTCACTCGCTTATGTCACCATGCTTGTCACTGGTGAATGTATGCCAGCCACATATACTTGCCAGGGACTCAGGGGCACACCTACAACACCACACCCAGTCCACACTGTATCCTAAGGCATGTAAGGCTGCATTACCTTTTCTGTGTATGGGGGTAAACATGTGGTTTTTGGGGTGGCACTTGGGGGCAGCCACTCCCAGGCTGTGCACGTGTTCATGGGGACAGGATCCTTTGTGTGTTGTGCACATGACCACTGTGATGTGCAACTGTTTATTTCGGAGCATGTGGCATGGTCACATTTCCAGGTTGTGTATGTGTATGACATGTCACACACCCCCAGAGTCCCATGTGGGAAGGCATGTACGTCACAGGGTGACCCATTGCCACAATAGTGATGGCCCTCCACAGTCTGTGTGCATGTTGTGTTTCCGATGTCTCTGATTCCATGTGCACAATGGGAGACAGTCTCCACATCCACATTGTTTGTGCATGGACTTTGATGTTGTGCGTGTGTGTGTCACAGACGTCCATGTCTGTCCTGCGGAGGCAACAGGGGCCACTACCTGTGGGAGTCATGTTTGTTTTTCTGACGTGTACATGATACGCCATGTCATGTCAGTGTCCTTGTGGCAAGACAGGGTCACTGGGAATCTACCTGTCAATGAGCTGTGATGCCTGTGGCGCATCTGTCCAGACATGTCACTGTGGTGTGTGTGTGGAACGTGACAGCAGTAAATGGGTACTGTGACACAGCCTAATGGTTTCCCATAGCACAACCTGGAACCAGTTGTCAACACATGTTGAACTGAGATGTTAGATGATGTCCATGTAGGTGCCATATATGTCCATACAGAACGGCACACACATCAAGTACTTGTGTCTCGTAATGATGTATCATGTGATATTGAGTATGGTGAATGGCACATATGTGGGGTGACTGACAATCTTTCTTTCTTCACCTATGCCCTGCAGGGCACCAGCTGTCCATAGACCATTCCCTGACCTAGCAACGATGGTGGAACGTGACAGCATCCGACGGTACCACTTCGCCAGGCAGCTTATTGAGGATTTGGCAGTGCGCTTGGCCCCACATTTGCAACCTGGCCGGCCGTACCCTACAGCGCTGACCCCCAAGGTGAAGGTGATGGCAGCCCTACACTTCTTTGCCACCGGTACCTTTCAACACACTGTGGCGACTGCTGGTGGGATGTCACAGACTATGTTCAGCCGTGTGCTACGCGATGTTTTGGAGGCAATGTTGAGATGCCTGAACTAGTACATCTATTTCCCTACACGTCAACAACTCACTGACGTCAAGAGTGACTTCTATGCCCTGGGGAGGATGCCACATGTCATTGGCTCCATTGATGGGACACATGTGGTTTTGGTACCACCACAGGCACATGAGCAGGCATACAGGAACAGGAAACATAATCATTCGATCAATGCTCTGGTGGTATGTCTTGCAGATATGAGCATCTCACATGTGTGTGCCCGTTTCCCTGGTTCGGCACACGATGCCTACGTGATGAGGAGTAGTCGCATCCCGAGGATGATGTCACAGATGCAGAACCAGCGTGCCTGGCTTGTCGGTGTGTACTGACTTTGTACCATTGTGTGTGTTCTGCTATGTTGTATTCCGCCCTCTTTTCCAACTCTGCTAATGTGCAATTGTCTGTCTGTAGGTGACTCCGGATACCCCAACATGCCGTGGTTGCTGACACCCCTCAGGAACCCTGTGACACCAGCCCAGATGCGCTACAATGAGGCACATGGTCGGACCAGGAGAGTGATCGAGCGGACATTTGGTCTCCTGAAGAGCCGCTTCCGCTGCCTGGTCAAGACAGGAGGGGCCCTCCCATATGCCCCAGCAAAGGTGTGCAAGATTGTCATCGTCTGCTGCATGCTACACAACCTGGCAGAGCGGAAGGAGTTGCCTCTCATCCTGGATCACGATGACCAACATCCGCCACCTGTGGAGGATCCTGGCCTGGGCCACGATGCCAGTGATGATGATGATGATGGTGATGTCCGCACACAGCTCATCACCAACTTCTTCAGCTGAATGTGAGTATCCAGAGATGTCATGTCAATGATGTGAGTTTGCGTGATATGTGTTGGTGGTGCTCTGGTGCTGTTTGAGTGTGGCCATGTGCTACTTGACTGGAAGCGTGCAGCGATGTGTCCTTACAGGTAGTCTGTACTCCCCAACAGTGTTGACATGCTAACTTGGTTTTCTGTGAGTATCTTGTGACATGTATTGGCCATGAGTATTGCAGTTCTGTCCTGTTCTTCCGTGCTTTTGACTGTGTGTCATGTCTGTCCTTCACAGGGTACTTTCAGAGTTGTTTGGTGAACTGTGATCCCCCGACACCATGATTCAACTTCCAGGGTGGAAGCAGTCGTTTCCCTACAGGTGATGTGCCACACACCCCTGGACTTTATTTCTTCTACACTTGTTGACTGTGTGGCTTGCCACGTAGGATTACCTTGCATCTGTAGTGGAAACAACATGTTGCAAATGTGTAATAAACCTGTGCTCCACTTTGGGTTGTGCGTTGTCTGTGGTCACACATCTGACTGACATGTGCTTACTGCACCTGTGGGCTAGTTAACACAGACTGTGAATAGGTGTGGTGTCTGTGCATTCCACTGTATTTCCTGGCAACATCAGTGTAGGCGATGAGTCTGATGGCCCTGGTGTGTATGTGTT
The DNA here is from genome assembly GCA_963921515.1 of Calotriton arnoldi. Taxonomy (NCBI): domain Eukaryota; kingdom Metazoa; phylum Chordata; class Amphibia; order Caudata; family Salamandridae; genus Calotriton; species Calotriton arnoldi. The sequence goes on from CAWUFW010005087.1 coordinate 929,610, forward strand.
GTGTAGCCCTAGTGGTGTGTCTCCCTCATATGTGTCACGTCGCCATGACTCACATGACGGTATTGAACTTGCTGTAACAGTTAGCATGCACAGTGTCATTTAACAGATCACCATCTACATGACAGAAACCACGTTGGAATCACAACAGAGGCAAGTATGGTGTATTAGTGAGTTTATTTCCATACATGTGTGAGGATAGTGCACGGGATGGTGGGTGCTGTACATTGGGATTGGAATCCAAAGTTCCCAGATGAGTTGGAAGTCTTGGTAGCAGAAATGTCCTGAGTAAAGTCCACAGTCATCTGATACATTGGGCCAACTTAAGCTCCCCATGTCATGTGGGAGAGTTGTGTTGCATTCGACAGGGTAAACAGTTTGCACACAAAGGAGATTTTCCAGAACAGGTGTTGGGTTCCTGGGGGATGTAGATGGCCATCGGCTTCTCAGTTTTCCTTCCTCGGACGACCCCTCTTCTTCCGGGGGGGACCCTCACGTGCAGGCTGCTGCGGTGCAAAGGACTCTCCGCCAGAGTCATCCTCCCTCCCTGTGACAGTTGCAGTTGTTGCAGCACCAGATGTTGTGGGCACACAGGGAGGTGTGGCCAAGTTGGTGCTAATCTGGCGGAGGCATGTCAATATGTCCCTATGCACCGCTGTCAGTTCTTCCAATGTGTCCCACTTGGACTCCATGCCAGACATGTGTGTCTCCACACGGGACATGTGTGTCTCCACACGGGACATGTGTGAGTCCAAGCGGGCATGATGGGCAGCCTGCCGCTGTTGAATGTCCTTGAGGATCCCCACTACCTGGCTGACCTCTCCGGTGCTATTCTGGTACGCCTCAGCAATGCGTGCCAGTTGTGGGTCATCATGCAGTCCAGGCCCCTCTGCAAACAGCGACCTATGTCTACCACCCCTCCCACCACCCCTGGCGACACGTGCGTGACCTGTGGTGGCACGCACAGGTGACCGTAGGCCCACTTGGGGGTTGTTACTGGGGTCGTTGTCCATTGCTCCACGTTGGGTCCCTGTGCTGTTGTCATCGGTGGTCCTTGGTCTGTCCGTGTTGGCAGGGGTGGTCTGTGTGTTGGCAGTTGTTGGAGGGGTGGGTGCAGGGGGTGCAGATGTTGGTCCTGCTGGTGCTGCATGATGACTCGCACCGGAGGGGCCAGGTAGGTCTTCGCCATCCGAGGAGTGCAGAGGCTGTTCTACACCAGTGAGCTCAGTGTCCCCCGGAGCCTGGGACAGGGACTCCTCATCGTCTGCTGCTGTGTCCCCATCATCACCTGTTTTTGGAAGAGACACACAATGTATGTTATGTTTCTACGGGCATCAATGGTTCACACACCTGACAGTTGTGACTGTACCTCTGGATGCGGGCCTGTACATTGCATTGTCCTAAGTTGTCACAGTCAGAGGTTGATATTGGTGTAGCACATTGTCCTGCCAACCTGAAGATTTTCAATGTGAATGTTGAGGTGTGTGCATGGCCAGCATTGGTGGTATTTGGTGGACATCCGGCCCTCCTTCTCCCCCCAGCCCAGTTATCCTACCATGAAGCATGCCACCCTTGCAGTGTGTGCAGGTTGACTCTCAGGATGTCAGTCAGTGGTGTCCTGCTGTTGGTTGTTGCACAGTTCCCAGCAGGGCCTTGTGCTCCCCACAGCTGAGGCCAGTGTCAGACATCTTTGAAGTGGCTTTTCACTGGCTGTGAGGTGTGCATGCTTCTTTTTTTTATAAATTTTTTATTAATCCATGACAGTCACAGTACATTACTTTTATATAATCAATGGTATAAAAATAAACATCAACTACATTATCAATACACATCCAAATGCTCTAAGTAAGGCAGACATGGTGGTTGCGAAATTCATCCTTTACAGTACATACGATATTATTTAAGCTCTAAAGTGCACGATGCAACATACAAAATATATAGCTGTACATTAAAGTACTAACAAATTCATCCTTTACAGTACATACGATATTATTTAAGCTCTAAAGTGCACGGTGCAACATACCAAATATATAACTGTACATTAAAGTGCTAATACTCATATCTACTAAACGACACATCACTCATCCATATAAGAAAGCACCGGCCCCCAAATTTCCCTACCTAATTTCCTCTTTCTAACCCCTTTTAATGCATATAAACTGTGCTCTAAATTAAAAATAGTAAAAAATCTTGCCCTCCATAGTTCAAATGTCGGGGCATCTTTATGGAGCCACATTGAGGCAATACATAACCTAGCTATGGCTGTAGCCATAAAGACCAAATATCGATACCTATAAACCAGCTGGTTAGATCCATCACTCTCCACTACCCCCAACAACACATGGATTGAATCTAGTTTTATTGGACCCCCCAACAATTCCGCTAAAAAATTCTCTAATCGCAGCCAGAAATTACTCAAATAACTACATGAAAAAAATGTGCACAATATCCGCATCATCAGTGCCACAGCGGAAACACTTGCCATCGTTTACTCCACCCCACTTTAATAACCTGGCTGGGGTATAATAGAGATTGAACAGTCTTATAGTGTTGTGCGCGAAGGTTAGCAGACATCAATAACCTCCCCGCTAATTCAATAGAATATTCCACCCGTATACCTTGACATCCAAGCCTATTTTCCCACTTAATGTTATGTCTGTCTACATCATTACCCTTAGTCTCTAATAACAAATTATATAACAAACCAATGCGGGCATTTTTCCTTACAGCTTCAACTATAGGATTTAAATCAACCTTCCTTCGACTTTTGCTTAAATAATCACGGATTTGTAAATATTTAAAAAATTCATTTCTAGGAAGATGATATTTCCCGACTAGCATCTCAAAAGACATCAAACCCTCATTAACATATAAATCCCCAATACATTGAATACCCCTTGTCTGCCATCTATCTGCAATCCTATCCCAGAATATAGGGGGCAAGAGGGTAGTGGCTGTAAACGGGGTATATTGGGAGACCCTCTCAAATCCGTACCACTTTCGCACCACTTTCCACACCTTATAAGCAGCATTTAAAACCTTAAACCTGGTTTTTTTATAGTAACTAAGCTCCAGGGTCAAAAACAGCCGGTTTTTGCATCGCTACCCAGCAGCATCTGGTATATAGAGGGGGCTTCGGCAACACTAAATGGTTCTAGCCCCGTCAATAAAATATTCATACGTTGCAACATACACACCAGGTAATATAAAGTAAAATCAGGAACTGCCCACCCACCTTTCTCACGAGGTAGACTCATGTATTGCATAGCTCTTCGAGGTTTCCCTTGCGCCCATAGAAACCTAGCACATATTGACTGCAATGCTGCCAGCTGGACACAAGAGATTTCTAATGGAACGGATCTAAAAAAATATAAAACTTTAGGCAAAATTAACATTTTAAGGACGTTACACCGTCCAACAAGTGAGAGATGTAAACATTCACACCGGTCTAGCTGCTTCCGCACCGAGATTAAAATATTGCCCCAATTGACCTCCACCAATGATTTTAAACATGTCATTATTGTAACCCCTAAGTAAGATACCTCACTCAGGACCCGTTGATCATTCAAACCATCTTGATTTAAGCACAATATTTGTGTCTTGGATACATTTAACTTATATCCTGAAGTGGCTCCAAACTCCAGCGCTAGTTGCTCTATCTTAGGAAAAGCCCCCATAGGGTTTGGAGTAACCACTGCCACATCGTCTGCATATGCAAACACTCGATAATGCTCTTGTTTCCATATAACCGGCTCTATCCCAACATTTTGTTCCAACATCATTAAAAAGGGGTTAATGTATAAAGAAAACAACAAAGGCGAGCAGTGACCAATATCTGTGACTACAACTCCCATCATGCTATTGCCTACAACCCCCTTCCTAGCATGCCCATACTTCCTTCCTTTTGAGTGGACTTCACTGTGTGTGAGTGTGACAGCAATAGCAAGATGGCTGACAGTGGTGTCCTGCTGTTGGTTTGTGCCCAGTTCCCAGCAGGGGCTTGTGCTCCCCACAGCAGTACCCAGTGTCAGCAATCTTGTCAGTTGTTTTCCACTCCCTGTGATGTGAGCATGGTTCAGAGTGGTGTTGATGTGCCAATTGTGAGGGTGACCAATATCTGTGACTACAACTCCCATCATGCTATTGCCTACACCCCCCTTCCCAGCATGCCCATACTTCCTTCCTTTTGAGTGGACTTCACTGTGTGTGAGTGTGACAGCAATGGCAAGATGGCTGACAGTGGTGTCCTGCTGTTGGTTGGTGCCCAGGTCCCAGCAGGGCCTTGTGCTCCACACAGCTGAGGCCAGTGTCAGACATATTTGAAGTGGCTTTTCACTGGCTGTGAGGTGTGCATGCTTCAGTGTGAGCTTGCTCGGCCATGTGGGTGGGGGATGTTGAGCTGTGACTACCACTCCCATCATGCTATTGCCTACACCCCCCCTTCACAGCATGCCCATTCTTCCTTCCTTTTGACTCTGCTTCCCTGTGGGGTAGTGTGCCTGTGCTGACAGGATGGCTGACAGTGTTGTCCTGGCGGTTGTTTGGCTACAAGTCCCAATAGTGTCCCTGTGCTTCACACAGCATAACCCACGGTGGTGGTTCTTTGTGGGATATTTAATTGGAGTGTGAGGCATTGCATTCTCCCAGGTGAGTTGTGTGGAGTTTGTGTTAAGGGGGTGTGTGAGGAAAGCTGCTTGTAACAATGGTCAGAGCTGTCAGTCCTCCTTCCCACCCAGCCAGATATCCCACCATGGAACGTGCTTCCATTGCAGGGAGTGCAAGTTGGCTTTCAGGATGTCAGTCAGTGGTGTCCTGCTGTTGGTTGGTGCCCAGTTCCCAGCAGGGCCTTGTGCTCCCCACAGCAGTACCCACTGTCAGCCATCTTGTCAGTTGTTTTCCACTCCCTGTGATGTGAGCATGGTTCAGAGTGGTGTTGATGGGCCAATTGTGAGGGTGACCAATATCCGTGACTACAACTCCCATCATGCTATTGCCTACATCCCCCTTCCCAGCATGCCCATACTTCCTTCCTTTTGAGTGGAGTTCACTGTGTGTGAGTGTGACAGCAATGGCAAGATGGCTGACAGTGGTGTCCTGCTGTTGGTTGGTGCCCAGGTCCCAGCAGGGCCTTGTGCTCCCCACAGCTGAGGCCAGTATCAGACATCTTTGAAGTGGTTTTTCACTGGCTGTGAGGTGTGCATGCTTCAGTGTGAGCTTGCTGGGCCATGTGGGTGGGGGATGTTGAGCTGTGACTACCACTCCCATCATGCTATTGCCTACACCCCCCTTCCCAGCATGCCCATACTTCCTTCCTTTTGACTCTGCTTCCCTGTGGGGTAGTGTGCCTGTGCTGACAGGATGGCTGACAGTGTTGTCCTGGCGTTTGTTTGGCTACAAGTCCCAAGAGTGTCCCTGTGCTTCACACAGCATAACCCAGTGTGGTTGTTCTTTGTGGGATATTTAATTAGAGTGTGAGGCAATGCATTCTCCCAGGTGAGTTGTGTGGAGTTTGTGTTAAGGGGCTGTGTGAGAAAAGCTGCTGGTAACTATGGTCAGAGCTGTCAGTCCTCCTTCCCACCCAGCCAGATATCCCACCATGGAACGTGCTTCCATTGCAGGGAGTGCAAGTTGGCTTTCAGGATGTCAGTCAGTGGTGTCCTGCTGTTGGTTGGTGCACAGTTCCCAGCAGGGCCTTGTGCTCCCCACAGCAGTACCCAGTGTCAGCCCTCTTGTCAGTTGTTTTCCACTCCCTGTGATGTGAGCATGGTTCAGAGTGGTGTTGATGGGCCAATTGTGAGGGTGACCAATATCTGTGACTACAACTCCCATCATGCTATCGGCTACACTGACTTCACCAGCATACACAGAATTCCTTCCTTTGAGTGAGCTTCTCTGTGAGGTGGTGTTCTAGTGGTGGCAAAATGTCTAACTGTGTTTGTTGGTTACATTTGTGCCACTGCCTTGCTGTATTTGTAGTTATGTTTGTACATATCATGACACAGTTACATATCACTATGAGATGGCATGTATTGTGTTTATCTGACTGACAGACAAATCTTGGGGTGATTATCTTTTGATTGCTGTGGATTTGCTAAGGGTGCATGGTTTGACTATCCCCTTGACAGTGATGTGTGTGTATTGTCACACAATATTGTGTATATTTGTTGTGTTCTCACCAGGCTCTGGGATGTTTGATAGTCCATATACGCTCACTGGTGGTAGAATGGCCCGCACCTTCTCTTCCCAGGGCCTGAGGTATAGTGGTTTGGCAGGAGGGCCACTGCCGGTGCGCTGACTCACGATGTAATCCTTCTTTAGTAGGTCCATGACCCTCCTGCGCACATCATACCACCTGTTCTGGATGTCTTCCTTTGTGCGCAAACATGGTGATTGTGCATTGACCCTGTCGACGATCCTCTGCCACATCTTGGTTTTCTGTGACATGGGGGTCTGTTGTACCAATGTACCAAACAACTGTGGCTCTACCCTGAGGATCTCATCTACCAGGACTTCCAATTCACTGTCTAGGAACTTTGGATTCTTCTTTAGGGGCATGGTGATGGGTGGTGGTGGGGATTGATGTGTGTGTGTGTGCAGGTGAGGGTGTGTGAGTGTAGGTTTTGTTGGGTGTATGTGAGGGTGCTATTTGTTGAGGTGCTAATGGTGTGTGGCTTGTGTGATGGATGAGCTGTCAGTGTGTCTGTGGTTGCTGTGTGATGGTGTTCTGTGCTGGCAGGTCAGTTGAATTTGCAAAGGATCATGGTAGGGATTTGTGGCCTTTATATAGGTGGAGTTGGGGGTGTGTCCTTGTTCCATGTTTTTTTTCCCTGTATTTATTGACTTTGTCATTGCTTGTTTGGCCCCTTTTTTTGTTTTTTTCCTTAGTATTTTTTGTGCATGTAGGAGACGTTCTTCTGACCGAGTAGGATGCTGCAGTTGTCTCGTGCGAGCTTCTCCGAGTCATTCACGCTGTGTTTCTGCTAGGTTTCTTGTGCGGGGTACGCGTCGGTCGCCGAGTATTGGCTTCCTTCGGCTGGCTTTTGTATGCGTGTCGGTCGTTCGGCTTGAGCTCCGTGCGACTCGGTCTGGTTTTCCACGCATTGCATCGTACTGCGCGGGTCGGAGTTCGCGGGTACGTTTCGTTCGGGTTGATTCCTGGTGCGTGTCGGTCGGTTCTATTCGCGTGGTTTCCCGGCCGGATAGCTTGTTTCCGTCCGGTTCGGTCGTTCGGCTTGTGTTCCGTACGAGTCGGTCGTGATTCACATGCATTTCATCGTACTACCCGGGTCGGGCAACGCCGGTACGTGTCGGTCGGAATATATATTCCCGTAACGAGTCGGTCGGTGAGATTTCCGGCCCGAATCGGAATCGGCCCCTTAGTGTTTGTTGGTTATCCAAAACCATGTGATACCCAGATCCAAAAAACGAGCTACAGCTGGTAATGTTTTTTTTGTATACCAACCATTTAGCAGTTTTTTATTCACAAACATAAATAATAAACAAATGTACAGAATCAAAGTAATACATTTATGTATACACACATATATATATCGCTAACTCCGCAGCTGAGCAGCAGTAACTCCTCCTCGTCACCTCCACAACCAGCACGGACACGGACCAGCAAATAAGTGCAACATTTATTTGTTAATTATATGCCGCCATAACGTTTCGGCTCGTCCGAGCCTTGTTCACATGACAATGTGATAATGGCAGATCACAGCTTTTAAAGTGACAGTGCATTATTCAAAACCCACCACGTGACCATAGTTACAATGAAAATGGTAAAAACACTGCGGCCATATATACTCTTTCAACATAGATGATTTCACAATCTTGTACTACATATCTCAATATTTACTAAATAAAGTGCAAATAGTGCTGATATGTGCAAAACTGCATTCATGTAAAATACATTTTTTTTATATATATATAAATATGTATATATATATATATATACACATATATATGTATATATATATACATATATGTATGTATATATATATTAAAATTAGAAAATTAAAAAAGTATTACTACTAAAAACATACAATCATACTACCTTAAGCAGTTCAAATAAACATAAAACAATGTAAATACAATTTAAAATCGTAAAATTTAAAATAAATAATAAAAACTCATATACATCAAATATTAAATACAACTACAAATAAATAGACAAAACTAAAAGAAATATGATAATTTAAAATGCAACCTGTTGAATATTAAATGCACATAAGTACACACATGCACACACACACACACACACACACAAACACACGTGTGTGTGCGTGTATATGAGGACTAATGGAATTACGTAGAAAAGGACCACATTATGCAGCAAGATTGACTAAATTATGTAGTAAGAAAAGGCAAAATAAAAGGTGTAATGAAGCATGTTTTATGATAGTTTTACTTTATTATACACGCTAACACATTTGGTGGGCAAAGGTGTCACCTCAGTAGTACCTTTTTAACACCCAAATACAGCAATATGCAAGAGAACATTTGTGAAGTGTCTTCCAATTTGCAGCAGCATGTGCAGCTGTGTTTGTAGTAACTTTTGATCTGTGTGAGCTAGAAACTAATTTTTTTGTTCAAATCTGCAGATTATGCAGCAGGTGATGGACTATGTGGTAAATGTGCCAAATCCATAATTATGCAGAACAAGCTACAGCCACAAAATTGCATGATTCCAGATTGTATATTTAAAACATTTCCACCCTATTTCCCTACAAACCAAACAGCCACCAAAAGTAAAAATGTAAAAAAATATGTAGTAATGTCCAAGAACACAATATAAGAAAAATAATACTAATAAATTGAATATTAAAATATATATTTAATAATTTTACAAAACAACCAATTCCTTAGGAAACAGTTACATTTTTCATTTGTTCCAATTTACATATTTAATAAACAAATAAATGATAAATTAATGAATTAATGTAAAATATTAAACATATATGATTGAAATATTTCCCACACTACTTCCATATATACCCAACAACTCATGAAAAAATTCAAAATAATATAAAATAAATTCTAAAAAATTATGATATATATTTTGATATATATAATACATACAATAATTGCACTAAAAATAATAAACCAAAACATACTAAAATACACAAAAATGTGCATATCAATTATACATAGAAAAAATTAATTCATCAAAATAAATACTTGAACAATACCAAAGTGAAATGTAACAATGTATTGAAATGCTAATAACTTTTTATAAAATAAATATTTTAAAACACTTACCACAGCGTAATTCTGTAATCAAACCACCGCTGATAAAAAAACTTTAAAGAAAAATAATCTGTAGCTGTAGTGCCAATCTCGCCCCCACACTTTTCAATCTATATACAGCGGATCTAGGTAAGATGCTTCATAATGCCAACCTTGCAAGCCCTAAAATCGGCCCCAACAAGTTTCAAATATTGCAATACACTATCACAATATACTATACACTATCACAATATACTATGATCTAGTAGTGATGGACCAAACCAAAATTGGCCTACAAAGGGGTCTAAATGCCTTAAACATTTACAATGAGACAAATGATTTAATCATAAACTTACACAAGACTAAAGTAATGATCTTCAGGCGTTGCGCAAAAAAGCATTGCTTAAATGGAATGTGGACAGAGAGATCATTTCCACTACAAAATCCTATAACTACCTTGGAGCTTGGCTCAGCGATTCCGGAAAAGCAACCCTACATTTACATAAAATGAATTCCAAAGTACAGTCAACAATTTAATCTTTGTGCAAACTGCACGAGAAACTGCAAAGTCCAACGACAGTCCCAATAAGAAAGGTACTACAATCTAAAATAAGGGCAATAGCGGGCTATGCACAGCAGGCTTTCCCAGGCAAAATGGACAGTATGGTAGAAGAAGCACAATGCCAGGCGTATAAACGCATATTCAAGCTACCAAAATACACCCTAATAGCTTGATTCGCCTGGAGTTTGGTCTGGTGTAACAAAACAAAGAATGCCTGGGAATGCAGGCGAAATATTACTACCAAGTCTTGAAGGCTCCTGTAGGAAGCGTGATGAACATGCTAAAACCCATCTATGAAGGGACAACCAACCCACGGCAAATCTACATGCAGAAAGCAGTGGAAACATTGGATCTGGCAACACAGAACTGGGGTCAAGAGGGCTTAAATTACCATCAAAAATGCACTCAACAAACAAATTCATCAACTGTCACGCAAAACAGACTTAGCACACTATGAAATGGGAGGAGGTCACCCTGGGATGATTACAACATATATGGAGCAAAAAATACAGCCCTACTTGAGACAAGAATTGGGGAGGAAGGCTCTAAAAAACATTCCGTGGGCCAGACTAGTGCCCCTTCCAATCAAAGAATTAAACCCCGGATGGAAAGCCCTTGATCTTATAACCAGGTGTTGAATTTGAAATTATAAAACAGAATCCCTGCTACACTTGATGTGCTGTTGCCCCGGCCTGTCACAGTGTCGTCAGAAGCTGCTAAAACCAATGTGGCTATCCAAAGGAGCTCGGACAGTGAAAGAAGCAGTTTCGGTTCTGTTCTCTTGCACCGCACCGACAAACTTGGCCAGATTTGGGAGATACATGGCCGAGCTGCGCAGCAGACTTACCGAAAAAGAAGGTTCGGACAACACCGGAGGAGTTTTGAATAGCAGCAAGCCATTAAACAGAAAATAGATCTGCTGTTAATTTGTCTAAAGCATAGTTTCAAACGCAAAATGGAACTTTGTCGTAATGCTACTTATATAACGGTTTTTAATACAAATAGTATTTTCCTTACAACCGCAATCGGATAGAATTTTATTTATGCGTTCTTTTTATAGATGTAAGATATACTGCAAAGGATTTTAAACAACTGTGCCCTTTTTTTACTGATGTAAGATATATTGCAAATGATTGTAAGTAATTGTGCAATAAAAAATTCAATTCTCATTTCTATTGTCAGTCCCCAAAAAGTAAACTACTAAAAAATTATAAATGAACAACATAACTCATAAAACTAAACTAAACTAAAACTAATAAAACATTCAAAAATAAATCTGAGATGTTCTATGCAACCATATTGCTTAAAAAAGAGTAAATACTTTTTTTCTTTTTCACACTATAAAAAATATTATTCTTACTAGTAATACTTTGTCCTACAATATTGTTGTCATCATATGTTTTAACAATATTAGTGTACCAAGATATTTTTGCAATGATGATAAGGTAGAACACCGTAGACAGAGCCTGACAGGCACACCCTGGACTACGATGGACCGGGAAAGGCCACAAAATTAAGTCGTTCACAGAAATTAGACAAATATGTCATCCTTCAGAAAACAACTGAAGACGACTAGCAGAAGTGTAAGAAGCAAGCACACCAACAACTCATATCTTCGATACAGTCCACGTGAATGAGCCATTGATGGCGGTGAAGGGCCCAAAATGGTACTGGAACAAAAATCAATACTGTGACATTGAAATGAATCTTTTACAAATGGTTGTAAAGAAAATAAGTAACAGAGCGGGTCACAATGAACAGATGCCCACAGGCCTGGTAACAGAAGTAAAGTCCCTACGCACATCGATGAAAACTGGAAACAAAGTATTAAATCAAGACTGGAAGATACAGAGGGGAAACACAAATATCTGGATGGTCGCGTCCCAGAGGAAACAGAGGATCAATGCAAGGAATTGATCCTTGGAGAATGGATTGCAACAGTACATAAACCAAAGAAATTATCACACTTGTTCAAAGTAGAAAGGGCACACAGCGGGCCCTGGGCCTCTGCAGAAGCTGATGCCCCACCAAGAACAATTATAGCCCGCCTACCACACTTCTGGAACAGATGACAAGAACACAAGGGGGCATATTTACAAGGGCATTGCGACACAGGAACATCACTTTTAGCAACATTCCCGTGGCACAATGCTCCGCTCCATATTTACAAAGTGGCGTTGAGCCTCTTTTTGTGACTTAACTCCGCTTTGAAAATATAGTACCCTTTCATGCAGGTATCTACGTGAAAGGGGTGTGCAATGGGTGTTGCTGTGGGCATTCCACCGCAGCACCCATTCCTTTTTGATGCTGCCCCAGATTTACAAGGATGTGTAAACCTGAGGCAGCGCCAAAAACTAATGCCATGCAAAAGCAGGCGTTAGAATGGCAATACGAGGAGAAATGGTTTCATTTCTCCTTGTTTTTGCTTTTCCTATGTATGTTGCATTCTGCTGCACACATAGAAAGAGCAAAATGCCATGAATCATTGTTTATGTGCAGTAAGGTGTCCCTTCCTGCACATAAACAATCATTCCCTGCAATGCAGGCACTCTTGCACTATGGTGCAAGGGTGCCTGCAGTGGCGCTAGGAAGCTAATTTTAGTGCCAGCGCTTGGGAAAACACATGGATGTGCTGTATTGTTGTGAATACTTCGCATTTCTGCATTTTGGAATTTGTCGGAGCGCGGCGCTGCCAAATTTGGTGCAGCTTCGCGCTCCAAAATTTCCTTTTACATATGTCCCAAGGTCTGATAACATTCGAGAAAAAAACTGTACACTTATTTTAGGACTTCACTTAGGCAGTACAAAAGCAAAGGCGAAGAAACCCTTTTTTTTGGGGGGTTTAATATAGCGCAAACTTGACCCGAAGTTATCAGGTATCAGAGAGCTTTGCATGAGCACCAGTTACATCACATAAGGACACATTCATTTTTGTTAGGCATGGGGAAATTAAGTGATTTGCCCAGAATCACAGGATGTTGAGCGTTGTTGCTGAGACTCGAACCCGGTTCTCCAGATTTGAGGTCGACCGCCCTAGCCTGTATGTCACCTTTTTGTGGCAAAATTAAATACATGATGATGTTGCCAACACGCCTGAAGGTCATCGCGAAAGAAAGATACGGATTTCCTGAACCCTGAGGAGGCCTGGGAGTGGTTGGCAATATACTAACTATAAAAGTACTGCTGAAACCAAAGGCAGATCAGACAGCGGACATGAGCCATCAAGAACAAAACTGGATGCAAAAGTGACACTGACAGATATTTGAAGATCATCTCATGGAATCTGGCCGGTTTAAAGCAATTGATGAAACAACCAAAAGGTGTAACATTCTTAAAAGCCACTGACATTATTTGTATACATGAGACATGGGTCATTTTTCCGACTACATGGAGGGGTTTTACACAATATCTCAACCAGCCGCAAAAATGAGTAAGTATGGTAGATAAGTGGGAGGGCTCACTACCTATATATCCACAGCATTAAGGGTAAATATCTACGGTTTGTAAGCTCAAAATGCCACCCTTCAAGCGATAATACTAGACCATCGAAAAATTGATGGTCAGCGCAAAAAAATATTGCTTATTAATATATATTTAAACCTACACTAAGGAAACCGAAAGCAAGTGATGCTAGACTTCGTTGGTCTCTCAATAATCTCCTGCCCTTCCATGCTGAATGCGAGGTCATCCTAACGGGGACTTCATATTACACAACCTGGGTACCATTCAGAAAATAATCACCATGATTGGACCTGCTAGCTAAACAACTCAATAGCATATTAGCAGCTGCAAAACTGACATCGCTACAAACCAGGTATTCCAACAAAAATAAAAAACAAGCACTTCTGAGCTCATTTAGGGGAATTACAATGTTCGTTACAGATTTATTAATGCCAATCTGTGAGCAGTTTGCAATCAATCAAAGTGATGGGAGCGATCATTATCCCCTGAATTTCCACTTCTTGGCAGAACATCAGACTGCAGAGGGGATTAACATGCTGGGAACATCCACAGGCACAGAGACTGCCTCAGTACTTAAAAGACTCAAGTGGAGTAATCTTTCGAGAGAACAATTCAGAAATTGTCAAAAATAGGTAATAAGAGAGAATCTGTTATACGCAATAAAGAAAGACAAACAACTAGTAGCAGTATGGCATAACATTATATCTTCATTGCAAAAATCTCTAAATTCAGAATAAAAAGGTGGAAACAGTGGTAGAAGACAACTTGGTAGAAAAACAAATCCTTGGTATAACACAGTTGGAAAGAGATGTAAAACCGAGTTCTACGACGCTATCCTGCATGCGTTTAGCATTCATGCCTTTACAACAACGGCTTTCGGACGAACGCGTCATTATGACGCATTCCTTTAGCATGCTATGGGGGGGCACTGGACTTTGGAATAGTATTATTTACTATTCCAACTCCCAGTTTGCACAACGGTAGGGAAGGTGTTGGACTTTAAATGCAACACCACTCCTCCTATGCGCCCCCTAAAAGCAAGTCGTTGTAACGACTTGCGTGCTAAACGAATGCCTTTCTAATGAAGCGTTTGTTCTTTTGCTGGCATTGTATAGGCACAGCATGATTACGGCTTCGGTCTAATGGATGTTTCCCGTAAAACAGCTCTAAGAGCTGCAGCAAGAAGTCTTAAAAACAGAAAGAATAAAATGACAGAACTAAAAAATAAGCAGGCAAAAAAGCTATATAGGGCCTTGCTTTGGGCTGAAAAGACAAGATATATAGAGACCTAATGGTTGCATTTATAAACCCTGCTAGGCCAACAAAACTAGGCGAAATTCTGGGATTATGTAAACATATTAAATCAATCTCATAAACGAGGGAAAGGAGTTACCAAAGCGCCATGGATTATTAATGTGCAAGACCTAAACCCTACTAGGACAACTCACAGCCCAATTTACAAGATTACACCAAGGAAAGAAATAGGGGAAAAACCACATAACCACAAATTATCGGTAGCTAAAATCCAGAAGGCATTGCAAACAATTAGAGGAGGCAGAGCACCGGGACCAAGCCGTCTTCCAGGATCATTGAATTCTGGACTCAGTGGCTAACATCGATTTATATCTCATCATTTACCAATGCAATGGAACCAGAATCATGGAGAGGAACTATCTTCCATCCAACAGATAAGAAAAGAGATAACACTGATCCAGACAATTATCGCTTGATTACACTGTTGAACGTGGAAGTAAAGGCTTTGGCCAAGATATTGCTGGCAGATTTTGAAGAATGAATCAAAGAGTGCAAGTTAATACCATTCTATTCAGTACGCAGATAACTTGGTTATTTTTGATCAAACCAAAATAGGAATGTAACCAGCGGCGGCTCATCCGCTAAGGCGGAGGAGCATCGCCCCACTGATCTGTGAGCAGTTCAAAAAGAAAAAAGAAAATGATAATAACGCAATGTTATTGTCATTTTATTTTTCCGTCGTGGCTCAGCTGGTTAGGGCGGGTAGGGGCTGGGTTGTGAAAGGAACAGGGGAGGAGTGATGGGCACTCTCTTAAGTCATGCGCACTTTGCATGTTCTCCACCGGCTGTATTGCACAGCCTGGGTGGAGAACATGCACAGCCTCCCAGTCCCTCTCCTAGCGCCGAACCACGGCACTCAGACCAATCACAACGCTGTTGTAACACAGCGTTGTGATTGGCTAGGGGAGTCTAGGAGCATGTGTGCTTCCTGATTCCTGCTTCCTACTCCTGGAGTCCTGAAGTTGACCGAAGAGCCGAAGAGGACTGAGAGGTAGCGGCCGGCCTGCAGGTAAGTGTTTTTTTTAATTCACCAGCCGCCACCCCCATTGAGTAGTGGCGGCCACTGAATGCAATGCACCCTGGATAAACTACATAAATACAACCAAGAAAATAAACTACATGTGAATGTAGGCAAAAACCAGGGCGAGGATCTAAAATTAAAGAATAAGCCAACTCAGTATTGGAATCTAGGGTGCCTTAAGATAGGATACGCTGCAACATGTAATTACTTGGGCGTATGGCTTTCAGTTACTGGAACACCAATTATCCACAGGAAAAATATGGAAAAAGAAGCTTGCGATCTACACTTTGTAAACTAAATTTACAGCTACACAGTCAATCACAAAGGCCATTTATTAACACACTGTTCAAGCACAGACACATCTAGAATGTGGCCTTTTAAGACAGGATTTGGAATGCGAGACATCCTGTATTAAATATTACCACCAGGCCTTGAACCACAATCATACACACTTAAGATGGTAATCTAAGCAATCTTTAAACAAAAGAACAATCCTTGGTCAAATTACCTGTCTGTAGCTATGAAGGATTTAAGCCGGATTTCAGATTCTATGGCAGGACGGGAGGCTCAGATTATGCTTTCTCTTTCTTTACTTACTCCAAACAGCAGCCAATGAAAGTACAGAAAAGTATAAAAAACATTTCAACACACTACATATCCCATGAGGCTTTGAACCACGCCTCTTATAACAACCAATGAACTCAGTCCAAAGTCTACAAATTATCAAGGCACCAACTCGACTGCCTCTTTCTTTGCTGCTCCGCAGCCGAGATAAGTGCCTTGTTAATTTATATTCTTGGATTGCAGTTCTACCTTTGTGTTTATTTATTGCTTAGGATTGTTAGCATTTTGAGGAATGGTGTATTAGTGACTGTTTTGTACGCGCTTGGCTCTGTTGCGCAGCGCTTACCCCGTGAGTTAGTTTCCGCCTTCCCCGGTCGCGCGCAGTGCGTGTAGCGCTGCGCACGCCGTAGGCTCCATTTTTCGTTTTTATTGTGCTCAGGCCTTTGTCCCCATTCAGGCCACACTTCCGATTTCCTTTACGGAAGTCTTACCATGCTGGGAACCGGACCGCGCGTCCCGCGGCTCCCATGTGTGGCAGCAGCGCTGGTGCGCGTTGTTCGGGGCCGCCCCGCCCCCTTCCAGCGCTGAGGGAGCGAGGCGTACGCGTCTAGCGCGGCTGGGCGGACGCCTACGTCTCGGGAGCCTGCACACAGCTAGTACTGCGCGCTCAGGCTCCCGGAGAAAGACGCTGGCATCGACGCCTCAGCCCGGGCTTGTATAACAGGGCGTGGCAGCTGCAGGAGGTTGGCCGGTACCGGTGGACTTCATTTTCTCTGCAATTACTGGCAATAATATTTTGGGCATAGACCTTTTAAAGCCTGAGGGCATATTATTATATCTCTAGCAATTTTTGGAAGCCCTGCATCTTGGCAGGCAGGGTTAACCCCTCCGTTAGTCCTAGAGCAGGTGCTTGTGGGTACCCCAGACAACCTCTCTGCGCCAGCTTGCTCCCGACCGACACCCTTGCTTGTAGATAGTTGGGGTTGGATAATTACACGCAATTCTCTCTGAGAATAAATTTTTGGACAGAATATTCACATATTCATTGAGATGTCGGACTCTGAGGTCCCTGTAGATGAGCTAGCTGCCTATGGTCCAGATGAGGATGAGGACTACTACTATGACGACTCTCTGGAGTTTTTAATTGATAAATCCCTAGATAAAAAGCTAGATAAGGTATTGTCCTCGGCCTTGCTTCCCATTTCTCAACGTCTGGATAAAATTTTAGGCCCCCCTGTTGGCCCCCCATCTGGGACTCCAGCTCCGTCTCCCCTCCCTCCGAGTGAGCCTCCAGGTCTTCCTTGGCCACACGTCCAGATATGTTCGAAGCTCAAAAGAGTACGTTCAGACCCTGCTGACCCCGAACCTGCTCAACCCGCACCCGATCAAGGCCCCTCAGTGCCCATCTCCCTCACAGACACGGACACGGACACGGGCACAGATACCTCTCAAGAATCCCGTCCACGCAAGAGAGCAAAGAAACGCAAACATTCTACGTCCCCCGTCCAACCCTCCCCCTTCACCTTTGACCCTTCGGCCATTGTCCATCCACGTTCTTCAGATTGGGCGCCGGCCCCTGCTGTCGCAGAATACATGCAGACCAATCTGCGAAAAAGTTTTGACAAGGAGGTTCGAGCCCGCCTCTGCTCTGAATGCCCTCGCCCCGATCTTGCAAACAAAATAGCCCTCACTCCAGAGATTGACACATCAATGCAGACTTTCCTTAAGAAATATAAAAAGTATCCAAAAAAGGGTATAGACAGAGCCCTCCGTGCATGCCAGGACAAATTGCTAGATATTTCGGGCCCTTTGGCCAAAATTTTGGAGCTGGCATTGCAAGCGAAAGAGACTGGCGCAGTGATCCACCCGGAGGTTCTGGCAGGGTGGACTCAACGCGCTATATGCATGCTGGGAAACGCTAATTGTGCTTTGTCTTCTGAAAGGCGCAAATCTGTCCTCTTACGTATTGATCCACAACTGGCCGAGCTTGCACCTGCTGAGCCAGGCCCCTTAGCTGAGGGCCAACTATTTGGGGATCGTTTTGTAAAAGACATAGCCAAATTTGTGAACACTTTTACATCACTAGAGAAATCCCAGTCATCCCTAAAGAGGGCTCTCCAACCCCTTTCTGGCAGGGCCGGTCGTGGCAGAGGACGCTCGGCCGGCCGCTTCATCTCACAAGGTCCTCGCCGAGGATATGCTCCTAGGTTCAGGGGATACACGCAGGAACCGGAACAGGCCGGCTTCTATCCTGCCAGATCCCGCGGCTTTAGAGGCAGATACAACAGGGGAGTCAACAGAGGTTTTCGGAACAACGACTCTCAAGCCTCAGGTAGGTCCAAACCCTCTACCCTCGATTCCTCTGGGGGGCAGGTTGGCTTACTTCCATCAAAATTGGCTCAAGATCACCTCGGATGCATGGGTGTTGAACACTGTTCTGGGATATCAAATAGAATTGACCGAGATGCCCACTCAAGTTGCGCCTCCTCCCCCTCTCCATTTTTCCCAACAAGAGCAAACTTTTATCGAATTAGAGCTACAAGATCTTTTAGCCAAACACGCCATTGCTGCAGGACCCCTCTTAACAGAAGGTTTTTGCAGCAACGTGTTCTTGGTGGAAAAGAAAGGTGGAGGCCAACGATTGGTATTAAATCTAAAGGAATTCAATCCTTACGTTGTTTACAGACACTTCAAAATGGAAGGGATCCATTTACTCCGGGATTTGCTTCTGGCAAACGACTGGATGGTCCGACTGGACCTGAAAGACGCTTATCTCTCGGTGCCCATCTGCCCCTCCCATCAGAAATTTCTCCAATTTCAATGGAAGGCGCAATGGTTCCGATACAAGTCTCTTCCCTTCGGTCTGTCCTCAGCCCCTTGGGTCTTCACAAAGCTATTGAAACCAGTGACCACACAGCTAAGGGAAAGGGGTGTTCGCATGATCATCTATCTACATGACATGCTTCTCATGGCCCAGGATCCTTCGGTGCTTCTAATACTTCTTCAGTGGGCAATGTCGCTATTGCAAAGTTTGGGCTTCATCATAAATCTGAAGAAGTCTATGATTTCCCCAGCCCAAAAAGTGGACTTCTTGGGTTTTCAAATCGACTCGGTGGCAACGCAATTACTTCTGCCCCCGGCCAAGATGAAAACTATCAAGAGAGAGATCCGTGCTACCCTAACCAAGCAAAGGATATCGCTAAGGTCACTTGCAAGGATAGTAGGTCTTTTGGCGGCTTCAATTCAGGCCATTTTTCCGGGCCCTCTGCATTACAGAGCTTTGCAGCGCCTAAAGAGGTACTATCTACAGAAAAGGTTTTCTTACGATCACGTGATCGCACTCTCCGTAGACGCTCAGGGAGAGCTTCAATGGTGGCTAGAGCACATGGAAGCTTGGAATGGCAGAGCCATTTTCGGGGCGTCACCAGATATTATCATAGAATCCGACGCCAGTCAGTGGGGCTGAGGGGCCAGGTGTGGAGAGTTCGCCACCGGAGGACGGTGGTCTGCAGAAGAATTACAGCTGCATATAAATTGTCTAGAGTTACTTGCAGGATCGTTTGCGATACGGTCGATCTCACCTCAGAAGAGCAATTGTTGTATCCTTCTACGGATGGACAATGTATCGGCGGTCCCATACATAAACCATCTGGGGGGGACGAAGTCACGAATGCTAGCCAACATTGCCAGAGTTTTGGCATTTCTGCCTGTCACAAAAGATCAGTGTAGTTGCGGAGTTCATTTCGGGCAAGAACAACCTGGTGGCAGATTGGAACTCCAGGTTCCTCACGGACTTCAACGATTGGAAGTTACACCGTTCAGTGTTTTTACAGATCATGACTATGCGATGCCCGTGTCAGATGGACCTCTTTGCATCTCGCCTCAACTCTCAACTCCCAATGTTCTACAGCTGGAGACCGCACCCGCTGGTGAAGGGCACAGACGCCTTCCTTCACCAGTGGGGTCCCCTGAGGGATTACGCGTTCCCTCCGTTTGCGTTAATTCCCAGGGTAGCAGCTCAGGTGAGGAGGCAGAGAACTTCTGTAGTCTTGGTGACCCCGGTGTGGAGAACGAAGTCGTGGTTTCCAACACTGTTGGAGCTGTCAGTGGATCTTCCAATAATGTTGCCATCTTTCCCGTTGCTTCTGCAGGACCCAGTGGGCTCCCCGCACCCATTGGTTCTGCAGAACCATCTTCCTCTCATGGTATGGACGATATCGGGAGACATGATCGCATTGAGGGACTTTCAACGGCGGCTGCCGATTTTATTCAACAAGCATGGGCTCCATCCACCCGTAAGCGATATTCTGCATCATGGAAACGATGGGTGGGTTGGTGCCTTCAACGGCAGGTGGATCCCGTGGGATCAGAATTAAAACATGTGCTTAATTTCCTGTCTGAATGTGCAAGTCAAGGTTTATCTTACAGGACAGTAAATAACTTCAGATCTGCCTTGTCCGCTGGACATAATCATATAGATGGTAAGCCGGTGGGTGTTCATCCTTTAGTCTGTAAGTTATTGAAAGGTATTAGAGTGTGTCGACCTCCCAAATCTAGATATTCTGTGTTGTGGGACGTCTCCAAGGTGTTGCACCTTTTAGAAGCATGGCCAGATAACAAAGATCTTTCATTGAAGCAGTTATCAGCAAAACTGACGATGTTATTATGTCTCATTTCATGCCATAGAGTTTCTGATGTGCATGCTTTAGATTTAGCCGGTAGGATTTTTTCTCCTCAGGGTGTTTCGTTTGTTATTTCCAGAAGGACCAAGCCAATGTCACGTTCGGTGGATTATCCTGCTTTTCCGCTTAATGAAAAATTGTGTGTAATGAAATGTCTGAAGGTTTATGAAGAGCATACTTTGAGTCACAGGCGTGACCCTCTTGGACCTTTATTATTAGCAATTCAAAAGCCTTTTAAACCGTGTCAGCGGCCACCTTGGCTAGGTGGGTGCGCTGGGTTATGTCAGAAGCTGGGATTGACATCTCTGTGTTTGGGGCACATTCTGCGAGGGGTGCTATGGCATCTAAGGCATATATAATGGGGTCTCGTCTGGAGGATATTCTTAGAGCCGCCGATTGGTCTTCTGATTCTGTTTTTAAAACGTTCTATTATAAGCCTATATCTCAGGTTTCTTCTGTGGTTGTTGGTCAGCTTTGAACCAGCATAATCTGAGCCTCCGGTCCTGCCATAGAATACAAAATTTTCCAGCATTCGCGACAAGAATTTTTGATTCTATTAAGGACACGGAGGCGAGGATTATCCCACCCTGTGGGACAGGTAAGGTTACAACTGGTAAAGTTGATGTGATGACTTACCTGTACTTTCCCTCCCTAAGTTTCTAGGGTTTGAATATTTGGTGTTTTACTCTTGTTTCTGATTGCAGGAACGGATTCGAAGCAGATTTGAATCTGCGAGTGGTTGGTGTCGCTGGATCGACGTCGGAGATGGAAGTTTCCCGTTGGAAACGAAGATTCAAGCTCTCCGTTGAGAGACAGGATGGTTTTGCATCTATATATTGAACTTTAGACTTTTTTCTGCTGCGTTTGGCAAAGAAAGAGGCAGTCGAGTTGGTGCCTTGATAATTTGTAGACTTTGGACTGAGTTCATTGGTTGTTATAAGAGGCGTGGTTCAAAGCCTCATGGGATATGTAGTGTGTTGAAATGTTTTTATACTTTTCTGTACTTTCATTGGCTGCTGTTTGGAGTAAGTAAAGAAAGAAAAAGCATAATCTGAGCCTCCGTGTCCTTAATAGAATCAAAAATTCTTGTCGCGAATGCTGGAAAATGTTGTATTCCTGTCTATGTACCACTCCTTATGCGTTACTGAAAACAAGATTAAAAAAGCAATTGTGCCGCTTGTCCAGTGAAGCAGACCTAATTAAACTGCAAACCAGGGGGCGATTTGAATCGATTTGCAAATTATATCAGAAAGACCGTATTCAGCCAAACTTGCAAAACGCACTGAGCAGACATTACAGAACCCAAAGCATGCGTGCAAGATTTATGGTCCTCCCAGTCCATGAGTACAGAGCAGGCTGGAAAAGGGAACAAAGGAGCAGGGAGGGCTGTCGGTTTTGCATCTACGCAGAAGAAACGATGGCACACATACTTTGTTGCTGCCCAGTATTTATGTCTGCACTCCGCGCTGTACTCAGGCCAGTGTTTTTAAAAAACGCAACCACTACTTGCAGAACTGCGTTAGTATTTTGTTTTACCACTCACAAGACCACAGAACTTGCACAATTTGGTAAATTTACAAACACCGTAGACAAAAAATAAACACTGCACACTGCACACAGTTCCAAATAATGGAATGGTAACATTTTATGACCATAATCCTTGAAAGGACAACCTCCATTAATTTAAAGAACTGCAGAAGCTTATCAGTATTAGTAATATTGTGTTTTCATAATTAATGTTTCATCTTATGGTATGTACTTATTGTAACAATTGTAATTAATTGAATCAATAAACCATTCATTCACTCATTCATTCAGTGACAAATCTGACAGATCCAACAGTAGATCAACTAAAGAACCAGTGCTGAGAGATGGGAATAAAGAAAGACACCAACATGAACATACTCCTGAAACACCAGAGACTGACGACCCATCTGAACCTGCTAAAGAACTAGACAATGACAAGTCTCACGAGACTCCATAACAAATGTTCAAAGAAAGGCAGCCGGCTGAGGCTGCGTTGTGTGGTGTCAATGTAGCCTCCAAACTCTGTATCAAAGAGAAAATTTGGGGATGCAGCTAGTAGGGAAGGGACATCACAGCTACACCATCTCCAAGTTTCTTTTCTTTTTTTTGGGTTAATTACTTTCTTTTTTATATCTCCTCAAAACGTTAATGCCATAGCTGTAGTTGTGCCATACATAGTGCATACGACTGGATCAGCATACGGTTGCAATGTGGAGGTGACAGTAACATCGTGTAATTGGGGTAGTGGGTGAATAGTTGGAAACTGATGAGAGGAATGTGTGAGTGAGTAGATTTAGGGTGTGGGTTCAGTTTGGAGTAGGACAAGATGTGGTGCAGACTTGGCAAATGTTCATGAAGGGCTGACACTGGTGTCTCAGTGACAGCCTTTAACATGATACGTTTAACCTGTGAGAGACCATGACAAGAAGGTTGAGCTGCCTAACATATAATGCCAATGCCCTGGCAATCGGATAAAAATGCGGGGTGGTTCAAAGGTGGCTAGCTGGACAAGGACGCAATGTGGTATACTTACAGGGGACCCATTTATTGGGTAACAACTGCCATTTCATTGTTTGTGGAAAATAAACCTTTTGTGCTACTCGGGCTACACCTCTGCGTAAAGAGAAGTGGTGATACTAATTTAAAAAAAGAGACAATTTTCCACCTAGAGAAAACATGGGCAGATTGTGGCCGAAGATATGCCACAAAGGTTAGCATATGAGAGGGTGAAAAAATACTGCTAGTAAATTTGCATGTTCCCCCGGGCCTTCAGAAGAAAACTTGATGCCCTGGGCTCCTTACTGCTAAATCTCTCACTAGCCCTTCTAATACTGGCTGGGATCTTCAACATGGTTATTGATGAAGCTCATGTCAGGTTGCTGAATAGACAGGGGGCAATGATACCACAAACCTGTGTGGTGACGCATAGAGGGGACTAAATTAGGTATTGCAGCCCTTCTCCTTCTACTCCAGGGTCCATAATTCTCAGTCAGGGACTGCTATATGTTTACACTAATGTACTGAGACATCCTTCATATGAACGGGATTATCAGACCATTCTCTACTGAAAGTTGCACTGACAACAGTGAAAAGAAGATGCACCAAAGACTGGGGGCTGTGCACGTCTGGTACATGGCACCAGAAGGTAGGGTAGGTTCTAGAGGACTTAAAAATATCATCTGATGGCTACTCTAAGGAGAACATGGGTTCAAGGCCAACAGCATTGTGGGAGGCCAACAACCCTCTCATAAGGAAATCAATCAGCAGAGAAAGAAATAGGGTACAGAGATACCAGGCCCTAGCTAACGAGATCCCTTTTCCAGAGGAACTAAAAATGACTTCGATAATCAGCGAAAGAAGAGTACGGAGAAACGCTCCTGATCGACGCACCGCATTTACCTGTAAAGGAAACTCTATGAAACTGCAAATAAAGCATCAAAGGTGCTTTCCTGGCTAAGAGTAGAAAGAGAACATTTTAAATACCTTGGCATTTGGATTTCTACAGACCCTATAAAATTCTCTGACACCAACTTGGATCCCCCTAGACGCTTGAACATGGAAGTCTCCTACTGGAGAAAAATTCCATTGTCACCAAGGGACAGAGCGGGTACATACAAAATGATTATCCTCCCAAGATTTATATTCATCCAACAACCTCACCACATGAGATCCTAACTTTAAAAACGCTAGTGGTTCACCAAAAAACCTACAGAAGCCAGACGCTCCTGCAGACGCCTAGAGAAAACCTGGCGAAACCAGAAAACCACGGAAGCACGGAACAATCACAGGAGCGCCCTGAAGGAATACCACCAGCGCATAAGAGACACTAGACGAACCTTCATAAGAGACAAAGTCCAGACCAACGCAACCAACGCCAAGGAACTGTTCAACGTCATACAGCAGTTCGCAAAACCACCCAGCGAAGCCACGGACATCACACCTTCCCAAGAACTCTGCGACAAGCTCAGCTCCTACTTCCATCTGAAGATCAAGGTTCTCTACGACAACTTCAACGAACAGACGCCGGATACCACCCCCCCTCCCCCTCGCCGCAGATAAGCCATCCATCATGACCTGGAATCCCGCCACCATAGAACACATCACCGCGACCATGAAGAAAACCCACTCAGGAGCCCCAACAGACCCCTGTCCACCGCACATATTCCACAGGGCCGCCGCTGCCATCGCACCCGAACTAGGACGGACGCTTCCTTCAGGTCCGGCATCTTCCCAGACGACTGGAAGCAGGCGGAGATTAAACCCCTCCTCAAGAAACCAACGGCCGACCCAACAGACCTGAAAAACTACCGGCCCATCTCTCTCTTCCCCTTTGCTGCCAAAGTGACCGAGAGACTCGTAAACGCCCAACTGACCGCCTTCATCGAAGAGAACTCCATCCTGGACGCCTCCCAGTCCGGATTCCGCAGCAACCACAGCACCGAGACCGCCCTCCTCGCCGCCACTGACGACATCCGCATGCTACTCGACCAGGGACACACCGCGGCTCTCATCCTTCTGGACCTCTCCGCAGCCTTCGACACAGTTTCACAGCGCACACTCGCAGCCAGATTTCACAACGTGGGGATACAAGGAACCGCCCTCGACTGGATACAATCCTTCCTCTCCGGCCGAACCCAGAGGATCAGACTCCCTCCCTTCCTCTCCGAACCCACCAATACCAACTGCGGAGTTTCCCAAGGATCATCGCTCAGCCCCACGCTCTTCAACATCTACATGGCCCCCCTCGCCACCATCGTCAGACAGCATGGGCTCAGCATTGTATCCTACGCCGACGACACCCAGCTCATCCTCTCACTCACGAAGAAGCCCGAAGACACCAGACTCTGTTTCCAGGAAGGAATGAAGAATGTGGCAGCCTGGATGAAAGACAGCTGTTTGAAGCTCAACTCTGAGAAGACCGAGGTCCTCATCCTCGGACCCTGCACCTCCGCCTGGGACAACACCTGGTGGCCCGCTGCCCTCGGGAGCCCGCCCACCCCCACAGACCACGCACGAAACCTCGGCATCATCCTCGACTCCTCCCTCTCCATGAACCACCAGATCAACGCCGTCGCCTCCACCAGTTTCAACTGCCTACGCATCCTCCACAAGATTTTCAAATGGATCCCCCCCGACTGCAGGAGAACCGTCACCCACGCACTCATAACCAGCAGACTTGACTACGGCAACGCCCTATACGCCGGTATCAACAGAACCCTTCTACACAAACTTCAAACCATCCAGAACGCCGCAGCCAGACTCATCCTCGGGACACCACGTCACGAACACATGACGCAACACCTACGAGACCTCCACTGGCTCCCCGTCGAGAAGAGGGTCACCTTCAAACTCCTCACCCACGCCTACAAATCACTCAACAACATCGGACCCAAACACCTCAATGAGAGATTATCCTTCCACGCACCCAAGAGGAACCTCCAATCCGCCAACCTCGCCCTGGCAGAGGTCCCCGGCATCCGCAGAAACAGAACAGGTGGGAGAGCCTTCTCCCACATCGCAGCCAAGACCTGGAACGAGCTCCCTGTGAACATCAGACGCTACCCGACCCTGCACACGTTCAGGAAGGACCTCAAGACCTGGCTCTTCAACTGATCTGGAGCTGCCGCCCCCCCCCCCAGCGCCTTGAGACCCTCACGGGTGACTAGCGCGCTATATAAAACCCTGATTGATTGGGCAGATGTACAAAGTGATTTAGTGGCCATAAAACCTGCAAATTGCTAAATTACAGGGATTGCTAAATCACTATTTAGTATGTTTCAAACCTAATTTGCAATTCTGCAAAATGGGTTTAGAAATGTTACTGATTGTCAATATGGAATGGGTGTGTTTTGGGCTTTCCCTCCAAATTGTGAATCAGTAACATATACATCACTGGTTTGCAACAGTAATTACAATGGGGAAACATTGGCGAGTTACTTCCAAGTTGGGGAGGGAACTGATTAGTAGAGGGGAAGTCGTCCCCTTTGCTCCCCTTTGCATTTAGGAATCAAAGTGGCAACTTTGTGGGTGTAGAGAGTCATCCACTGAAGCTTTTCAAAATTGAAAACCTTTTTAAGCAGCCGTTTCCATTTTGCAATGCCATGATAGGGAGGGTGGCCTGCTGTTTCTTGCAAGCCACCATCTCTGTTATTGCAGCCAATGACAGGTCGTAAATTGCGACCTGTGTAATGAATAATAATGAGGCAGGTCATTCTGAAATTCCTTATTTTATGTACTAACCTATTCCTATTATTTTGGGGCCTATATCAATTCGCAAAATAAAATACTGGTAGCAAAAAGTCAGTGCTCAATTTCTGACTGAATTTTTTGACATGTATGTACATCTGTCCCTTGAGGAGCTAATTAGATTACTGCTCTGGGACAATGGCACACCACGGATCATGCTATTCATTTTACAGTGGTGCCCATACAAGGGGGGGAATCGCACCGGACAGCACTGAAAGTACTACATAGCATCTCAGTTGCTAGTCGTGACAGAGTGGGCATTCGCTCCACGGGGCAATCAGTAATACAAATAGATTGAAAGAAAAGGGCAACCTACATAAATACATTATATGGATGCAAGACAAAGGATGATCTCTCACCAGCAACTGGACTGGTGATAAAAATGTGGCACAGTATCACCAAAACAAAAATGGGGTGTAAGACGTGGTTGACACCTAAGAAACAGCAATGGGTGGGATCAAGATTACCTGGACTGAATGCACTGCAATGGTTTAAAAAGTGGTATGTCATTGGTATATCTACATTAGGAGAAAATTTGCTGATTAGGATATTAAACCATGCGACCAGCTGCAAGCTGAATACCTGTTACATGTGTCACAAATATATAAATATATACAGATCAGGCACACACCTCCATCCTGTATTAAAACTAGTTTTGCCATTGTTTTTTTGCCACACCAGGTTACTGTGGCAGGGGCTGCCATGTAAGAAGTATGCCTGGTTGTATATATGGTGTCTGAACACTATGAGAGTTTTTAGCGGTTGTTAATTACACAAACACATGTAATAAGGCACCGCATCGGCTCAACATTCTGGGCAAATCATTTAATCTACTCACGCGCTCATGTGTAAAGTGCTTGAATACCTTCGAGTCGAGATCGCGCTATATAATGATGTGGGTTCAAGTTTCGGCGTCGGCTCAACATTCTAGGCAAATCATTTAACCTCCCTGTGCGCTCATGTAAAGCACTTGAATACCTTTGGATTGAGATCGCGCTATATAATGATGTGGGTTTGAGTCTTGGCGTCGGCTCAACATTCTGGGCAAATCATTTAATCTACCCATGCGCTCATGTAAAGCGCTTGAATATCTTCGGGTCCGGATCGCTCTATATAATAATGTAGCCGCGATGGTGACAATGCAAACATTAAAACAAAAGAAAGACACAACTGCCAATTACATCATGTGATATGCATACTCTAACAGACAAAGGACAAGTGATTACTTTTCTGACGACGTTACCATCAATTTAATTCATGGATATTTACATTTTTGTGTGTGATCGTAATTTAAACCTCACACAGTATTTGCAGGAGTATTTTCTAATGAAATATGTTTATGTTTTGATGTTTAGTCACTTAAATTAGCAATTATTATGTTGCCCATATTATCTCCTTGACCTTAAAATGACTGTCTCCTAAGGTAATAATTGGGCTGTTCTCTAGGTTGTTTGTGGCGTAATGGCCAGAGCAGCCGACTTTGGATTTGAAGGAACCAGGTTTGAGTCGCTGCATTGGCTCAACATTCTGGGCAAATCATTTGAAATCCCTGTGCGTTCATGTAAAGCACTTGAAAACCTTTGGGTCGAGATTGCGGTATATAATAATGTGGGTTGGAGTCTCGGCTCAACATTCTGGGCAAATCATTTAATCTCCCAGTGCACTCATGTAAAGCGCTTGAATACCTTTGGATTGATATCCCACTATATAATAATGTTGCCACGATGGTGACACATGAAAGTAGGTGCCTTGTTAATAAACCACTGAAAAGATCGAGCGCTCATGTGCAGTGTTTTGGAACAAAGGAAAAAGTAGTCCCTTTTACAGTTGCTAAATGGGGAAAGTGGAAGAGTAAAAGTATTAGGGCGCTGCTCCATGGGAGTACTCAATTGAAGAAAAGGTGGGACAAAGAGGAAAGATTAACCACCCAGAAGCAAGGATTTTTAAAGGATACTGGCATAAATGATAAGCACTGGGCTGGCTGTTTGCCCACAAAGTATATACAGCATGTCTCAGAGAGACAGCTCGACCTAAAAGGGATGATCATTACAGACGGACCCTTGTTGGAAAATAGCCCATTGGCGACTAAACTATTTAAAAAAGCCTTCTCATTGATGTGCCACAAGTTAATAAATGACATTCAAAGAGAACTGGTAATCTTAAAATCACCAATGGGAAAAAAGGCATAGGACATATAGACAAAAGCAACTGGATGAAGGGCCTGAAGCACATATAAAGGTGTCAATAAGATCCAGATTTCAACTGGCCCAACTAAAAATCCTACAAAGAAAATGCATCATCAGAGCACAGCTGTACACACTCAATCGCCTCCCATAAGACACATGTTTGATAGAATGCAGACAGAAGGGAATGCTTAAGCACACATCATGGGATTATCCACCATTGTGCCATTATTGGGCACCATGGGCAAAACTGAATAACAATGCAATAGATGAACCAGTGATACTGACTGCACTCATGATAATATTGGGAATTTGATAGGACCAGTCAGCAAACCAATACTGTTTGTCAGCCTGACCGTGTAGTCACAAAGCAAGACATAGCGAAACATTGGGACTGTCCAGCACCACCAAGAAAAGAAGAACGGATCCACAGCATGGGCTGGTGTATGGTAGTGGAAAGGGCGGTCTATGAAGGGAGGAGGCGCCTCAAAAAGTTTGAGAAGAGAGTTGACTGAAACTGTACAGATTGGTATGAGTGGGGGAAGTAGGGAGACCCAGGAGGAACAACATTAAGAGAGAAGGTACGGGGGCATTTGGGATGAGAAGGGTCACCAAGCACCAATGGAGAGGGCTGAAGTTGCAGATGGGTACATCATTAAGTTCATAAGAAAGTGGAATGGATTGATGATGAGAATGAACCTGGCCTGCTACTAGACTTCCTGATATGCACCACCAAATATAATCGTGCATATTTTACAATGATTTGTACTTTCAGATAAGCACAATTCAATAAAATATATTGAGAAAAAAGACAGACCACAATATTTAGTCATATTGCTTCAAAGCAACATCGTGCATAATAGGCTGAGGTTACTTCTACTGACTAGATCTAAGATATAACCATTAAGATATAATGGGGTAACCCATAGAAGTCAATGGACCTGGGTAATAAGTGCTATAGAAAAACAATGGTCCTAGACTTATGTTAAATTTTAGTTGTCTGAAACAATCATAAACAGCATGAGGTTCATATATAGTTTAAATCAATAATGTACCATTAACTTATTTAAAGAGCATTCAAATATATCCTCAAAATTCAAAGAAGGCACACACTATTGCTTTTTGGTGACTCGTATTTAATTCGGTCACTTTACATAACATATTATCATATTCAATGTTCAAGATAAAGGGGTGGTTGCTCCAAGGAAAAATGTGAAGAAAGAAAGTGCTCGTGAAGTAAGATAGAATAAACAAGAGGGGATCCAATCAAGCAAAACAATGATTCATCATTATTTACATTACAATCTCATAAGCAAAACTGGTCGTGATTCATGATTGCACCAGTTCTACATTAGAGCCTGTCCAATGGTTAATTCATAGTTATTCTTTATGTTCTTTCTCAAAAGTTAGCAAACAACGTTCGTCTGTAAGCAAGTAGGGCTGGGATAGTATACAGTACAGGCCCCGAACAGGGGAGAGTGTCGACGTTTCGACCCTAGTGCAATGAGGGCAGTTTGTATCCTCTGCGAACGGGTCTTCCTCAAGACAGAAAGGAGGGATGGGGAGCAACTGATCATGGGTGATGCACAGTAAAGTGCCGCCCCTAGTTATGGATTTAAAGGTCCGCAATAGAATTGCGGCTTAGTAACAGCAGTTTACCTTCAATCAATGGTTGAGAAAAATCGCCCACAGCGTCTCAATGAATCATCTTCGCACAGCCCGGGGGAATCGAGCAGACCAGCTGGATTCCCCCGGGCTGTGCGAAGATGATTCATTGAGACGCTGTGGGCGATTTTCTCACCCATTGATTGAAGGTAAACTGCTGTTACCAAGCCGCAATTCTATTGCGGACCTTTAAATCCATAACTAGGGCGGCACTTTTACTGTGCATACCCATGATCAGTTGCTCCCCCATCCTCCTTTCTGTCTTGAGGAAGACCCGTTCGCAGAGGATACAAACTGCCCTCATTGCACTAGGGTCGAAACGTCGACACTCTCCCTGTTCGGGGCCTGTACTGTATACTATCCCAGCCCTACTTGCTTACAGACGAGCGTTGTTTGCTAACTTTTGAGAAAGAACATAAAGAATAACTATGAATTAACCATTGGACAGGCCCTAATGTAGAACTGGTGCAATCATGAATCACGACCAGTTTTGCTTATGAGATTGTAATGTAAATAATGATGAATCATTGTTTTGCTTGATTGGATCCCCTCTTGTTTATTCTATCTTACTTCACGAGCACTTTCTTTCTTCACATTTTTCCTTGGAGCAACCACCCCTTATCTTGAACATTGAATATGATAATATGTTATGTAAAGTGACCGAATTAAATACGAGTCACCAAAAAAGCAATAGTGTGTGCCTTCTTTGAATTTTGAGGATATATTTGAATGCTCTTTAAATAAGTTAATGGTACATTATTGATTTAAACTATATATGTACCTCATGCTGTTTATGATTGTTTCAGACAACTAAAATTTAACATAAGTCTAGGACCATTGTTTTTACTAGATCTAAGATATATGCTATTGTTGTGAATGGGATATCGATTTGAGTTGGAAAGGATTTGCCAGCTATACAGTTTTACTGCTGTATTTTAAGCATGAATATTTCAAGAGATCAGTTTACCATGTTATTTTGACTTACAATTAATTTAAGCATATCTTATACGATCGAATGGTATGCATGCTGCGGTATACTTGTTCTTGGGAGTCCAATGATAGCCAACAATATATCATATCTGAACTGTGCTGGATTTTTGTGTCTAGGTCTGTGTAGAGCTTACTTTTGGGTGATTATGTGATATTTCTTGGATTAGGTGCTGTTGGTAACATAGTCATAGCCGACTAAATGGTGTATCTCTGCACATGGGATGCTATGTCTTACAAGCTCTGCTGAATGTTGGACAGTTATGTAGTAGAGAACCAAATAGTACAGGTAAGCCTTATAACCACAGATAGATCATAGAGCAGTCATTTAAGTAAGAAAAGCATAAAATAAGCAACATAGGGCAAGATGTAGAAAAGTACTGGTCGCATACAGCAGTTGCAAATTGTACACTAACTTTCTGTGACCAGTAAATTATTTTGTGAACTGACCTCTGTACCAAAAGGTAAATTTGTAAAATAATAATTCCGAGGAGGGCAGCAGAATTACCTGCCTAATAAATGTGCATTGTGCAGGTCGCAAAATGAGACTCCCTCTAATTGGCTGCCTTCACGAATTAGTCACCAACCCAACTTGGTAGTTGGTAACTTTTCAATAGTTTGTGACTAGAATTACAGTTGCAAACCATTGATACATAGGATACCTATTTACAATTTGGAAGGGATATCTGGAAGTACATTTCAAAAATATTTTTAGTTGTCACAGACCCTCTGATTTAGCGAATCGCTGTGTTAAAATACATTAAAAGCATTAGTACATCTGGCCTGCGGAATGCTACCAGCTCTTTTACATGTGTAGTTTTCCTACTAGGATGCTATATGTATTTTGTTTTTTTTGTGATAGTCCCTGTCTAATGTATTACCTTGTTTATCTGTTGCTAGAATCTTGTGGTTACATGTGCCATTTTGGACTTTGTAACTTACAACATGGCACATATTGGCTGTGCAAGGTTTATGCAAGGAGAATATTCGGGGGCAGATTTACAAGTAAAGTGAAGCATCTGTAGAGATGCGTCACTTTCCCTGCACCACCCTGAGAAACCCTTGTGCCACCATGGATGCGCCGTATTTACAATACAGCGCACCATGGCGCAAGGATTGACAGATGTGTCAGAAATTCTGACGCATCTGTTGGGGCAAAAGTCACGCATTGCTGGAGTGGTGTCGCAAGCACGACGCAACTCCAGCAATGCATTTTGAGGCCTATTCCCACTACACTGCGTCACTTCTTACGCCTGCTTCAAGCAGGCGCAAGGTTTTGAGGCAGTAGCGTCCTAGAAGTGACGCAGTGAAATCTTGTAGATTTCACTGCGTCACTTTTACGAGGCTTTCCTGCGTGAGAACGCCCACCCTGCATACATTATACCTGACGCAGGTATAATGTGACGCAGGGCTTTACAATGTGACGCATCTCCCTAGATGCGTCACGTTGTTAATTGGCTACATTTTTTACGCCGCAGCTGCGTCACAAAAGTGATGCAACAGCCGCGCAAAAGTGTCACAAGGGGCTTGTAAATCTGCCCCCTAGTGTTTTCTCTAGGCTGTTTGTTGTTGGCCCATCATGATGGGAAGTGTTGTAACAACAGCTTGATAGCAAACTGTAATCCCTCTATTTGGCAGGAACGATTCCTTCCAATTTACCTTATCATCGTTGATTTAAGCCCCATAAATGTCAAACCTTTTACACCTCTGCATCATTCTGAAAGAGCTATCGCCATATCTATAATGTTGACTGGAGCCTATGGGATGGCTTAGTCAGGTGCATGCAGTCACTTTTTCAGGCCTTGGGCTTGAAAAGGCAGACAGGACTCAAGGCAGGAGTGACCTCTCAGAGTATGGCACAGGTTGAGGTCCTGGTGAGTGCAGGCAAACTCTGGCACAACAGTGGTAGCCAGTGATGCATCAGAGAATAGCGCTGACAGCAACCCTACGAGAAGAGGAACAGAGAGGTTTAGCAGTGTCACCCAGAGGGCAATCAAAGTGAGAAACTGGCTGAGGTCATACATGGAGGAGAGGGATATACAGACACTTTTTTAGCAGCAGCACCAAATGACCTGTGTAAATACCACACTGGCATGAATTACAGAGTCAGCAGACAGACACATTTGCAGCAGTGACACCTAGTGACTGAAGAGAGTATGACATTGGCTCTGGTCAATCAAGCAGGGAGCATGTAGAGCCCGAGTCAGATGTACAACTATTGGCCAATCGGAATATGACATTGACTGAGGCTCTGAAGGCACTAACCCTGGCCCCAGCTCTCACCACCATTGCTTCCGGCACCAGGAAACTGAAACTCCCATCACCTTACATTAATCAACTGCATCCCTCCTGCAAGCTCACCTGCTTCATTTTTCTACAAAATCATGAAAAACAGCTGTGTTTTTGTATTCAGACTCTCGGAATGCTTGGGCTGTTTGCATTCTTAACACTCCCCCAGAGCTCGCCTTTAATATCGACTGCAATGAGCTGTGAACAATATTATTAGTAATTAAACGGGTTTTGTGGTGAAGAGATTAATGCATTTTCCATATGACTGATTCCATTGAGCAGCAATTGCGTGGGCAAAGCTTCCTGGAGAGGCAGGTTTCAGTGGACAATAGGAACAAAGAAACAGGGAAAGGAGGGTAGTTTCATGTGCCCTATCGTTCAAAAAGTGACAGCGGCTAATAATGTAGTTTTTGTGTCATTTATGTTTATACTGGTAAATAATGCATTTAACAGAGGAGTACACTGCTCTAGATCTCTATATTTTATAGGAGGATCCTCCTATTAAGCAGGTACACAATTGTTTATGGATTCTAAATCCAGTAATTCACTGCTATGACGTGTAGCAATAGTGGTGATGATGCATTTGTGTGGTTTATTCAAATTATGCACTATATTAGTGTGCAGAGCAGTTAATCTATACTCAAATTCACATCTGTATACTGACATGAAGCTAATACCTTTCAAATGAACTTGCTAAGACTCACCAGTGCTCAATGGCAAGAAAACATCAATTTTGCTGTTCGCTGATGATTCTCTACTTATTTCTAGGACCCATATGGGCCTCCTGAAATTATTAGACACATTTCTGGCCTTTTGTGAAGCCAGGGGCCTGGAACTAAACTTGGCAAAAACTAAGTTTATGGTATTTGGCAAGAGCAAGGGTAGAACAAATTGGCAGAGAAACCCCTAGACAGGGTGGTCACGTTTGACTACCTTGGGGTTAGGTTGACCGGCACTCTGGGTTGGGACCCTCAGCTTGAGAAAAGTTATCTGACCCTATGCCACAAATCTAAACCCACAATCTGATTCCACAAACAGACTTTGACCAAATCAATAACCCCCACTTTAGAGGTATACCGGATGAAAGCCCAAAATGCGGCACTTTATGGAGCAGTTATGGGGCCACGTTGACACACACAAGTTGGCGGTGAGCGAGAACATATTTGCTAGATCCCTCACCTCCGTTCCAGCTAGTACTCCGCTGACCCCATTATATTTTGATCTTGGGATGAGAAGAATTGGAGACGTGGCCACATTAAAACCATTGATGTATTGGTTGCATTTGTGGACCACCCCGGAATTAAGAGAATACTGTGAATCACTAAGAGAACTCCTAAATATGAGTTGTGCCAAATGGATTTCTTGGCTACTCCATGTTGCAACCTGGTGTAGATCCCTGGGGTTGATTAATCTTTGCGATTGTCTGGAGTGCATTAGCAAAAAGACATAGCCACTGTAAAAGCCAAGTATTGGGTCTTTGTGGCTGAACGGTATGCTGCAAGCATGTCTGCAGGGTGCTTAACCAGTGAGTTTTTAAGTTCTAAGTCTTATCTCAAGTTCGAGCCCTTTCTCGATCTGATTACACCACCATTGGCTAAAAGTCTTTATGTGAGTTTCCGCCTGGGTTGTCAACCTTTAAGGTCTTTTAACTTTTGGGCCTCCGACTCAAACTCAACTACTTGTCCAGCCTGCAGTCACGCCCTCAAGACTATTGAACATATCATGCTCTTTTGTACTGAATACCGCTTTCTTCGAAGAAGGTGGATTCGACCTGTTCGCTGTAACTTGGAAATTAGACATTATTGCTTTGCTCTGAGGCTTTTAAAGACTGATACATCAAATCCTATTATCTTTGCTGTAAGCAGGCTTTTATTGAATGTTTGGTACAGGTGACAGAAGTTTATGACCTAGACTGTTTGAGTGGTTTTTGTACTACCTAAGATGCAATTAAGCCCAGGGCAGCTTGGATTCCGCTCTTAGGAACTTTTTAGTATGATTGCATGATCATATCTGGCCCTAAGCACTTTATTTATACAATAGTATGGTATTGTCTGTGGATTTTTAACTGCTTCATTGAAGTTCTTAATATGTTGTGTTTATTGGTGTAAACTGGGTAAGATTAATTTTAGTCATTGACTGTTATTTATTTGATTGTGTATACTTTGATGGTTTGGATGAACCGAATAAAGTTTTTATGATTGATTGTTTGAACTTGCTACGACTTGTTAACATGTGTTTTGCTTGCTTGTGGTAACTAGGCCTCAGCTAGGCATCAACACCATCTTGTCCAAAATGAATGTCACAGCGTCATGTTTATTTTCTGTTTCTAATTCTGCTGCACGTAGTCAAGCAAGCTGCGGGTTTGTTTATTTATGAATGACACTCTTCTCGAAGAAAGCCTGCTGGAGAGTCTCTAGCTTGTTACTGTTTCTCAAGGACCTTACACATGCAAGCAGTATTGCATTCATTCACAATGGTTCACTGTTGTTTAAGTGGCCAGTT
This sequence comes from Calotriton arnoldi, assembly GCA_963921515.1. Taxonomy (NCBI): domain Eukaryota; kingdom Metazoa; phylum Chordata; class Amphibia; order Caudata; family Salamandridae; genus Calotriton; species Calotriton arnoldi. Next base: position 966,339 of record CAWUFW010005087.1, read on the forward strand.
TGTTCTGACACCTCCGGACGACATTAGGGGGCATATTTACAAGGGCTTATCGCCACCAGAACGTCACGTTTTATGGCGATCTGATAGTAATAAGCCCTTCGCCTTATTTACAAGGCAGCGTTAAGCCACTTAACGTGGCTTAAGGCCGCCTTGTAAATAAGGCCCCTTTTCACTCAGTACTAAGTGTGAAAGGGGCGGGCAATGGGTGTTGCGGTGGGTGTTCCGCCGCAACCCCCATTGCTTTTGACGCTGCCCCTTATTTACAAGGGTGGCGTAAATATGGGGCAGCACCAAAAATAAGACCAGGGAAAACCTAGTCTTAACCTGGCAAAACGAGGAGAAATTATTCATTTCTTCTTGTTTTTGCTGTTTCTATGTATGCTGCATTATGCAGCACACAACATAGAAAGAGCACATCGGCACTAGTGATTGTTCATGTGCAGGAAGGTTTCCCTTCCTGCACATAAACAATTATTAAATAATGACGAGTTGCAACTTCTATGTGTGCTGCACAAAGCAGCACACGTAGAAGTTACAAATCGCCATTATGGATTGTTTATGTGCAGGAAGGGACACCTTCCTGCACCTGAACAATCATTCCCTGCAATGCAGACACCCTTGCACCATGCTGCAAGGGTGCCGGCATTGGTGCTAAGCAGCTAAATGTAGTGCCATCACTAGGGGAAACGCAGGGGTGTGCCGCATTCTTGTGAATACGACGCTTCCCTGTGTTTTTAAACTGACGAAGCGTGGTGTTAGCAATTTTGGAGCTACACCACGCTCTGCCAGTTTATTGCAAATATGCCCCTAGTTCAGAGGGGCTGAATCCATTCATGAAGTGGGTTAGTACTAAGGTGGTAGGGTTATTTGAAATTTTATAAATCTGTAATTTGATTGGTTGAAAATGTAATTCTTTGCTCTCACTATAGTGACTTTATAGTTCTAATGCCCCTCTATGGAGAAAATGGCTGTATAAACCCTTGAGTCTGGAGGTGAGCCAGATCTTTCTGTGACTCTATTAGGGATGCTGTCCGATTTCTTACTGATTTTGCTACACATTTGAGCCTTCACTGCAATGAACTTATGCATTTAGACGAAACTAATGCTGCATTTCTGTATTTTACTCTTTTACATTTTATAATAAACCTTCATGATATTTCTAAATTCCTCACTGGAAATCACTTTTTGTGCCGTTCCTTTCTTATTTCACTGTATTTTGAAATGTTATTTAGGACCTTGGCTCTGCGACATATTGCCTCATGATTCAAGGTTAACCCTGTCCCTGATCCACCGAACTCGTGGGCGTTCTATTGAGATGCACATTATTTTCTAGGGCTATTGTGCGCCCACAGTGGGTAACAGAATTTGTTAAGTAACAAAGGAAGTTCCAGGCTGCTCTGGCTAGGCTCTCTGAGAGCCTGTCAGAACAGTGCTGTAAAGCAGTCATCACCCTTTCTGGAGGAGAGAGAAGGGATGACACTGAGGGTGGTGGGGGTGGGTGACAGGAGGCCATGTTTTTTTAATGTTTACATTTGGAACAGAGAGGAGAGGCCATGTTATGTATGGCCCCTCTTTACTCCTCTGTTCTTGCATAGCAGTTGAAAGCAGGGAGAGATGATTTTGAGGGTCATACATAACATATAGAATTATACCTGGGTAAGAGTGAATTACAAGGGTGCTTCTCACTGAGGGATTCTGAGTGATATCATAGACAAATCAAGCTGTTGTCTATTTGATGTCACCAAGAGCCCCTCGGTGAAAAACATCCCCGTAATACATTGCTACCCATCCATAATTCTATATATTAGAATAATGGAAGTCTATTGAAGGCAATAGAGTAATAAAATTCTGATAAATGCTCCTATATTTATTTTTCTCCAAAATTCCAGTGATTGTCTTTGTGTTTCTCATTGGGTGGAACGGTATTATAGCCTTTCTGCCTCAGACTATATTAGTCATCAAAGGGGACATCCAGTGAAAACCTAAAAAGTTTGCCCATTAGCCCTATATTACATCATCAACAATCTCTAACAATAAGGTCTCCAGAACCCAACAATAAGGGTTCCGGAATCTCTCTTTGTTTGATGATGTGTGGTTGCTTTGTAAACATTATGGTGACATTATTCACTAGATCACTCCTTCAAAGCCCAGTCTCTCATTATAAGTCTTTGCATGAGGCTTTTCCCTATAAAACTGTGAGAGGGCATTTAGTAACCGATATATAGCCGTTGGCAGCAGGCTGCGATGCTAAATGAACAATTTTCCATTTACAAAACATTACATTTCTTAGCATTTTCCCACTCAAATTTCTTGAATATCCCGAACCATGTTAAATGAAATCTGAAAGCCTGTGTGTCGGATCTGCTTGCTGTTCATTTTAAGGCAGCTATGCTAGACTGCCGAGCAAGCTGTGATGCAGTGGTCTCTCTGCCTGTCTTACAATTATGTTTGTGTACCTTACTCCTGATTTTAGAAGATGATCCGACAATGAGATGCTCATCCCAGCAATGCAGCAGATTGCACTGGTGAGCACGGGTTGCAGCATGTTCAACAATCTGGAAAAGTCTTCTTAATATTGAGACCATGTTGACATTTTCAGAGATGCTAATTTCTAAGGAAAATGCATGAAAAAGGAAGTAGGATTTTTGATCACTTTTGACAATGATATGTACACATGCACATTTGTTAGTTACATTTACTCTTCTCTTTAATGCGTGTGAGTAGTACATACAGGTTTTCAGTCCAAAATGCATGTGTAGTGGTGATGGTCTATCTGCCGTTAGGGAGCAGAGCTGTTTGGTCTTATGCACTTAACATGTCCTTGCTGAACTGTGATTGTCACATAGGCAGTTCAAACCTTTTCATGGTGAGAAATGATCAGGTCTAGGTGGCAAAAGCTAACATTCAAATGTCTGAGCACTCGGTGGGTACTGATCTCCATTCACCTCTCGATTTAGACTTCTGTTGGTGGTGGCCCATTGCCCAATGTGTTTTTAAGGCTCCCTTGGTATGTGGTTGCCCTAAAGGTGAATGATGGGCCACGCAATGACCCATCCATGTGACTGCCCTCTAACTTGTCCTTGCAGCCAAAGAAGAGGAGGAAGCCATTCCTGTAGTTCCGGTTCATCCAGCCATAGAGCAGAGGGTTGACGAATGTGGAGCACATGGCAACAACATGGAAGATGGAGTACAGGAGCTTGTACTCCTGAAAGATCAAGACCAAGTCCAGGTCGATTGCCAGCTGGAAGATGTGGAAGGGGAGCCAGCAGACAGCAAAGAAGACCACCACCATCACCAGCATTTTGGTGGTTTTTCTTCTCCGCTGCTGATTGTCACTTCTAACAGTGGGGCTGATGTGGCTCTTCAGCTTGAACCAAATGCGGGTGTAGGCATAACTAATGATGGCAAGGGGGAGGACATACTGGAGAAGGAGCATGGACAGGCTGTAGATGGTGGCATCTCTGCTGTTGCCCGAGGGCCACTTCTCAGAGCAGACCGCCATCTTCAGGTTGATGGACGGGATATCTTCATGCCTGTATTCCCTAAATATGGCTAAAGGTGCAGCAAGCAGAGCTGAAGACAGCCATGTGGCAGCAATGACGATGAAGCTGAACTTCTTTGAGATCCTGCTGTCCAAGTGGAAGACGATGCATCTGTATCGGTCCACTGCAATAACTGTTAAGGTCAAGGTGGACACATGGACACTTAGCGCTTGGGCATAAGGGAATAGGTGGCACAAAACAGATCCAAATTTCCATTCATCCAGCAGAGTGTAGACCAGTGTGAAGGGCAGGCACAGACTGTCCACCATCAAGTCTGCCACTGCCAGGTTGGCTATAAAGTAGTTGGTGACAGTCCTCATGCTCCGATGCTTCACTATGATGTAGATCACCAGAGAGTTCCCAATGAGCCCCAGCATGATGATCAGGCAGTAGGCTGCTATCAGTGTGATCTGAACCCCCAAAGTCTTGGTGCTGTCCATCATAATAGCGCCAGATCCGTAGTGAGGAAAGCCGGGGGTATGCCAGACACGTGGGATCTTCTCATTGCTCACAATCTCTTCCCCTGCATGGGTTAGGTTGGCTGGCTTCAGGCTCCCCATGTTGCGCAGAAACTTCGATGTAGGGTCGCTGCAATCACCAGCGCTCAAACTGGAAAGTAAAAATAATTACAGCTTTAGAAAGACAAACCTCCTGCAGCCTCATTCTCAAGAAGATGTCACAGTTTGCAAAAACACAAGCTCAGCGCAGATGATCTTAATTTGCACAACCAGTTGCTAATACATTATTGATTTGCGTATGATAAAAGAACTTATGGAGTTATTTAGAATTTCATGGCTGTAGGAAAGTTGATTATTAGTAGGTGGGGGTATTCACCTTCAGCAATTAATAATACCACACTAATCGATCCAGTCAAGTCTCAATAAATTAATCCTTGCTCAACCCTAGGTAGCTTGGCAAAGGAGCAATCAGGCTTAACTTAGGAGACAGGTATGTGTAAAGCATTTAATATCACCAAAACATTAAATAAGCAAAAGACACAACACAATAAAAATCCAACACCAATTTATGAAAATTGAGTATATTTTTATCTTTAAAATTGACACCAAAACGACAAACATCCAATGTAGTGAACCAGAGATATGAATTTTTAAAGATTAAATAAAAAATTGTGCATTCTAGCGTCAAAAAGCTGAAAGCGCAACTCGCAAGTATCTGGTTGAGCTGGACTGGGACAAAGTCAATGTTTTAGATCAACCATGATGAAGCATGAGTCAGGTAGGCTGAGTGCTCGGTCCCGGTCAAAAGTTTACCTTTGGACTTAGGGGCCGATTCCGATTCGGGCCGGAATTCTCTCCGACCGAGCCGGACCCGGAGAGAATTCCGACCGAATCGGACCCTAGCAGTCCGACCGAACGAGTACGATGCGCACGCATGCAATCGGACTCGATTCGGTCGGACTCCCATTGAAGTCAATGGGAGCCTGTCGTACAACGCGTACGCGGGCTCCCATTGACTCAATGGGTGCGAGGCGGACAAGGGCGCCCCCTACAGCGTGTACGCGTCCATGCGCATCGCGGCGTACATGCACAGGTAGGGGGGACCCATGGGTCCCCCCTGTGTGCAACTTGCGCGCCTACGCATACAGGGGGGTCCGACGCGGACTCCCAAAGTCCGGCTCCGACAGCTTTGTCGAGCCGGACGGCGCGAGTCGATCAGGACTGCTCGCGGCGCGCATCGTACTTACCCGGCCGGGAAACGTCTCCATAGCGCGGTGCGAGTCGTGTCCATGCGAGTCGGTCGGAGCGTGTTGAAGCCGCGTTCGAGTCGGTCGGCGATTTCGCGGGTGCTTGCATCGTACTCGCTCGGCCGGACCCGCGTACGATTCGGTCGGGAAACAGGGCTCCGAATCGGATCCGGTGAATCCGAATCCGATTCGGAGCACTACCGGCCGAGATCGGAATCGGCCCCTTAGTCTTTTTCGTTGAGCTTTTATCTTGTCAACGGGCTCATCGGCAGGTCTTTGGGCTTCTCAGATCCTAAGTCTGAGTCAATGATGGTGGCCTGCTGCAGCACGATGCCTCGGTGAGTCTATGAAAGTTTTTGCCCTCGATGTCGAAGGAGAGGAGCTCCGGAGCTTTCAGCGGGACAAACCAGCGCGGTCAGGCTGATTCGCAAGTTGACGACGGCAGCATGAATCTCAACGTTGAGACGGTCTGCTCCTGGAGTCTCTCAGCAAAACTTTGTAGAAAGTTTCCAACCTTTCAGATCTTGTTCCTTGTTGGTTCCTTTGGGGAGAGAAGTGTCCGGCAGCACCAGCCAAGGGTTCAGAGACTCAGGATTGCCTCTTGGAGGCTAGGACTCAATTTCCCACAATGCACCTGCTCAGGCCAGGAAAAATCCAGTTGCAACTGGCCAGATGGGGTGATCCTCTCTTTGGGCTTGCAGGTGGCTTCTTCCAGCTCTGTTGTACCTGTTACTGCTCAGGGAGTCCACTCTTTTTCCTTTGAGTCAGGCACAGTCCTTTCTTTGTGGAGCCTTGAGAGTGCAGCAGGTGAAGTCCTTTTGAGTGCAAGCCTTCTTTGGTGCAGTCCAAGGGTCCAGCAGGGCAGTACTTCTTCTCCTTTTTTTCCAGGCAATGTTCTGAGGGGCTCCTGCAGAACTCCCATATTTAGACTCCATTCTGGACTGGCAAGAGGGGGGACACCCCAAACGATAGGGGTAAAGTTACCTCCCTCTGCTATGAACACGTCTTGCAAAGTGTGGCATATGTTTGACCCAGAATGCACTGTTTTTACAAAAATCAAGATGAAGAAAATCTTTCCTTGGTATGTTTGTCTGTGTAACCCAACCCAAAGGTGTGGCTAACAACTCACTACATTCACTTCCAGTCCTTCTCTTAAGCCACCCATGGGGTCTTCCATCTGCCTGGGGATCAAGGAAGTGGGGGCTGGCTTGGGTCTTGTGACATCTGTTCTCCTGCCTTTGAAGTCCAGCTTATCTCCCCAGCCCCCTTCCTCTCCCTGGCTTCTCCAGGAAGCAGATCTCCTCCCACCAAATGGCTGTATTGTTTCAGCCCCAGGCCTCTTCACGCCTACTCAGGGAACAGCTCAGCTCAGGCTCAGGCTGTCAAGAGGCTGCTACAGTGCTTTAGGTAAATTCAGGATAGTAAGTTCTAAAACTACTTTCCTGTATTAGTTATAATAAATCAGACCTTGGTAAGTTGTGGGATTTATTGTACCCATTATTTTGATACTTTGAATAAAATTGCAAGCTGGCTCCAAAGCAAAGTTAGACTTTATAAAGTTGAATAAAACCTTCTCATGGTAGCCTATGGGGCTAGCAGCAATACAATAGGGAAAATTACTTTGGCTGTTTTTCCCTACCAGAGCATATAAAACATATTTTATATTCTCCCTGCCTTTTATAATAATGCACCCTACCCTCGAAGCACCTAAGGCAGACATTAGGGGTGCCTTTATAAGTTAAAAAAGGTAGTTTGGGGCTTTTGAAGTACATTAAATTCAAAGGTGAATTTGGACATAGTTTTATTTAACAAGCATTGGCATAGCCAATAGGTCTCGCTTTTGGGACCTTATAAGTATTTAGTTATGCAGCACAATATTCTTGGTGGAACAACATCAACTGTTGCATGGCTAAACACTTATAAGGTCCCAAACGCGAGACCTATTGGCTATGCCAATGCTTGTTTTTGGTTTGTAAGCACAGTCCCCATAATGTTTTTGAAGAAATAACTTTTCCCTAATGTTTAATTCTGGACTAGGCTGATGTGAAAGAAATCACTAGTGTTTACCAGAGCAAAAGGGTCTTCTCTGCATTCAAGACTTTGTGGTTCTCAGTTGAATATACCCGTGTGTAAAGTGGAAGATGTTCAAAGCACCACTTTGCTAATAATGGAATAGGAGCTATGCAAGAGCACCCTTAGCAAACAACGGCAAATTCACCCCAGCAAGGAAGAGATGCAGAGAATACTTTAAAAAGCCACGGACCCACACACCAGAGGAGTGGAAAGTAAGGTAAAGCTGAGAGAAGGTTCAGTTAGCAGGTATTGCTATAGGATGAGACAGAAGCAGAGTAGGCCTTGCATGTCTCTTGACATCACTTTCTATGCATCCCTGCACAATGGATGAAAAGCGCCAAAAAGTGTGCATTGAAGTCTTTTTGGGTTATATCCTACAAAAAAGAACATGCCAAAGAGAAGGAAGTATATATGTACTGTACAATTATGAAGTGTTTTGGGAGATTGGGAAAGATATTTATTCCTGGTTGGTATTCTCCAGAAAACACATTTCACACCAAATGCGCAAGAAAGCATACACTCAAAGCTTTAACAAAATAGGTAACAAAAGAATGGTTACAAGATAAATGCACTAGTTTCTTTAAGGAAAACAGCAATGTATCATATTCCCGATTTCTGTTTCTACCACTTTACCAGCTCTCAAGATGCTCACGCATCCTCCCTTGGAGAAAGCTATATTTCTAAGCCAAAGTATCTGACGATTCGAAGGGCCTCTTTGCAAGAGTGCAGGCTGCCTGCGTTTTCTATTAAGTTCAGCCACACTGCCATCACCACCGCACAAAGAACACCACTAAAAACCGGAAAAAACGATGCTTATGTTCGTCTTGATTTAAGCAGTCACAGGTTACAATCCTTTTCAGACAGTTCAATGATTAGCCTGCAGAGAACCATGTGTAGCCTGCCGGTCTGATACTAATACCGGTCGGAAAACTGAGTGGGTATGTGCAGTGATCTTCATGTATCCTGGAGGACAGAAGCTCAGGAAGTTAATACACCCATTGGAAGGATGCGTATGTAACGTTTTAGTCACAATTTCCAATCATAATGACATACATCAGTGTTGGTTTATTGAACCTTCTGCTGAGACCTATCCGCAACTTCCACGTTTCATGTCCAAATACTCCTACAATGAAAGCTGTCTCCCAACAGTGGTGAATATTTTAAAATCATTGAATTAAATAACTGGTAGGAAGCAATGTTCCTATGGGCACAGCAGTAGCTGCCTGCAGTTAAGCTGTCCATAGGAAGTGGACTGTATGATCATCTTGACGATATTGCACCTAGCATGGGGGTGTGGCGTAACAAGATGGCTGCATAGTCACTTTTACCGGAGTTCCCTCCGACAGCCTGACAGTTTGCCCACATCCTACAATATCCTGGTCCAAAAAACTGAGCATATGACAAAGGAACGGAAGCCTGATCCCACCAGTGAAAAGAAATAAAAGGAAAGTTATACCCACTTGGAGGAAGGCAGCATACTCGAGGAAGCCCTGGAGAGTCGGGCGGTGCCATCTTAGAAAACAGCGACGGATCGGAGATTCGAAACACAAAGGTAAAGCCTTGAGAAAAGGGAAACCGAGGATCGGGCAAGCGGGGAACCAAAAAGGAAGAGAGGCAATGCTGCCGGTGATCCGGGAATCGACGCGAGTTCAAGAGGGCCGAGGGTGAGCTCCTGCCGCATCGGTTCTGTGGCCCGTGTGCCGGAGGAGGAGGCGCCGCGGCCGCGAAGGGAAGGGTGCTGCGGGAGTGGAATAGACCGTCTCCAACTGAGGCGGGCGGCCTTTGAATGAGATGCGACTCACACAAGCTATAGACCGCACACATTGAAGGGGCCAGGAACCACTTGAACAAGAGAGGAGCGGGGGCGAGCGAGCGCGGCAGCCTGCAGAGCTGACCAGACGCTCGTGCGTCGTGGCCTTTTGCCTGCGATTACGCGCGCGGCAGACATGTGTTTCCAATTATCGCGCCCGCGTCTGGGCACGATAATTGGAAACACATGTCTGCCGCGCGTACCCATCCCAAAAAGGCCAGCCACGACGCACGAGCGTTTGGACTGCTTCTGAAAGTCACTTACTTAAAGTCTTCGCCTAGCAGCGCTTGCGCGCTACTCGAGGCTCGACCTAAAAACCAGTCTGAATGGCAGGGCTGGCTTTAAAATGACACTAGAAACCACAGCAGTGCACACTTAAGTGCATTAAGTCCTCTGGGGTCTCTAAACCTACATGTTCTACCATATTCTAGGGACTTACAGGTAGGTTGTCTTGGCCAATTAGAGTTATACCAATTACCATATACATTTAGAGGACAACGCCCTGGGCCTGGTTAGTGGAGCCCAGGGCACTTTCAGAGTCAGTAACCACCAGCATCAGTCACAAACTGGGGGTGATCAGGGCAAAAAGGATGACCTTCCTACAATGGCCCTTACTCAAAGCCACTTGTTTTGCACTATCTCCACAACATGGCTTGTGGCCAGCTGTAAAATATAGGCTTTCCCCAGTCCAGTGGCTAGTTCACACCTTCAGCTGCACCCGCCCCTCATGACTTCTCCATCGACCAACCCTGTGACACAGCCCAGTGCCTTCTATCGTCTCCCACCCAATGACATGGAACTTTCATTTAATTAGCTCCAAGACCCTAGTACACAACCCCTCACCTCCAGCTCCCCCTTTGACTCAATTTCTTGCCTTTGGTTCCCACTTTGCTGCCACCGTTCCCCAGCCATTGGACTGAAAGCAGGTCCTGGAAATGTGACTCCAAAGACTTGCATGTGCAGTAACCTGACAAATAGTATGTTTTTTTACCCAGTTTCCAAAGGGCATTTGCACAGGTTTTTGGGCAAGACTTCCTTGATTACCATGACCATCTTGCACTCATGGTTGTGAGTTGAAATGGTAGTGGACGGGCTGCCCTGTATTGGGTGGCCTATTGGACATCATCTCAGCTGGTGCTTTGGTTGCCAAATGGGGTTTTCTATCGCCATGGCAGAGCTGTAGATGGCTCTGCCACTGGGAACACTAAATTCCAGTGCCGTCAAAATAGAGCAGCAGAATACAGGGGAAGGTAGATTGGGCAGCACCTTTTTGGGCAGATGTACCATTAGCATCCTGAAGCCTGGGTAGAATTTCTGATACGCTGACTTTCTCAAATCTCCCATTATGCTTGTTATGTGAAATTTCCTAAATTATGCTATTACTCGATGTGGTGCAATTATGGCGCATTTGTGCGTCGTATTTTTAGCGCAGGAGCCTGGGAACAACATGTACGGTCAAAATGTGAGTTGCTGTTGTTCACAGCACTTGTGTTTTTGCACTTTTTAAATTTAAATTTATTCTCAAGTCCAAAACTAGCATGAGGATGCATTTCTAGCGATAGTAAAGGGATAAAAACTAGTTTTGCATTTTGTGTAATTTTGCAAAATGTTTGGGTAATTTAGCCTTTTTATGCAAAAGCAAATTACGCAAATTTTCCACACCACTAAAAATGCTTTTATTGGTCTCCAAAATGAATTAAGTCTGTGTTAAAATTAACATGTCTCTATATTCAAATCGTAATTGTGTTTATATAGCTCTTACTACCCCAGACGAGGTGTTGAAGTGCTGTTCGGCGATTAGCACACTACTCCGGAACCCAAAGGTGGATTAGTCGTGGATTAGTAGAGGGAAATATAAATTGTTATTTGGAGTGCTGGGTGTGGTAGACATGTGTGTATGTTAGTTGGATGAATAAGATTAAGGATGGGCAGAGGAGGGGAGAGTTTAGAAAAGATTATTTGGGAGTGCGTAATAGTAAAAGAGATTTAGGATGAGTCAGAGAGCCTGTCAGTTGAATGAATAGGATATAGGATGGATATAGTAGGGAAGTGTTTAGAAAGGATTATTTGGGAGTTCATAGTAGTAAAAGATGTTTGGGATGAGACGGAGAGTGGAGGTATGGGATATTTTGGAAAAGGACAGTACCCGGGTCAGTGGGCTTGGTACACTTAGAACGGCAGTAATGTTGTAAATCTGGTAAAAGTGCCTCTAAAATAATTTTACATTTAATTCCAGTCCTGCCTGAAGGTAGTAAACTGACAAAACACTGGTTGATTTGGCTGTTCTTACAGGCTTAAAGGTGTTGTTCCTATGAGACCTGTGTCAGTGTCAATGTCAATGCGTTTTTGTATCGAACCTAGACTATTAGTTGTATCATCATATGTGAATGGCCCTCCTTTGTGTCCTCTTATTCTTTCCAGTTGCGAGGAGGTTTTCAGTGTTGAGTATCTGTTGGTTCCGAAGTTTTTGTTTTTGGTCTGATCCTCTCTAAGGAGGCTTTTGGGTGCCATCAGATGCATTCAATCGAGACTCAGGGTCTGTCCCTTTTGTCTGCGGTGTGTGTTCTGAGCCTCTCTTTTGGATGCATTGGTTTGGAAACCACAAGTGGGGCCTCGGTACCGGGAAACAGCATTTACAACGCTGGTAATACCACGCGGGTAGGTTACAACGCGGACGTTACATCGTCCGCGTTGTAATGCCACGCATGGCATTACATCGCAAGTCGTTTCAACGACTTGCGCTAGATGGCGCGCAACACCAGGGAATGTGTTGGATTTTAAATCCAACACATTCCCTGCTGTTGCGCTAACTGGAGTAGGAATAGTAATTTATACTATTCCTAAGTCCAGCGCGCATCTAGCGCAAGTCGTAGAAACGACTTGCGATGTAAAGCCATGCGTGGTAATAACGCGGACGATGTAACGTCCGCGTTGTAACCTACCGCGTGGTATTTACCAGCGTTGTAACATCATACATTCCTCGGTACCACTTCAGTTTTGGGTCTGCATCAATAGAATTTTTAGGTCAAACTCCCTCATCATCTCGCGAACTGAACTTCCTCCTGGAGAACCGCGAAGAAATATACAAGTCCTCATTGGCATCAACGCCCTCATATGTCCTGGCTCCATGGCAGCACAGTAAGCCCCCTATGATCACGACTGTTATAGTCAGTGTGTATACACCTGAAATGTTGACACCGAACAGCTTTATTCGCAGTACTCACGGAAGGAACGGATTGCAAACCTGATCCTGATTGGATTATGCCAAATCGTAAAACAGGCCTGAATCATAATTGCTTATTTTTCCATCTCCCTCTCCGCTCAAAGAAGTTATGCTCATGCAGCCTGAAAGGGAGCATGCAGTATTCGATGGTCAATGTACAATCTTAGTTTCAGGCGATTATAAATGAGTAGATTGTGTACACTACCGTCTATTCTCTGTTGAGTCACGTGAAATCCAGTTTTTTTCTGCCACACAGCTTCAAAGGCCGACCACCCAACTTTAACTCCAAGCCCAATGGCAGAAACCAAAGATATGGTGGAATCTGTCCTGATGCATTGTGGGTTTTGGTTGTAGTCACCAGTCATTCTGAAAACTAAAGCTCAGATCTTCAAATAAAAAATGTGTAATATTCCGAACCCGATAGTTATAGCAGGATAGTGCAAAGCATGTAAAAGACGCCCCTGCATTATTGGTGATGATGTGCCTACCACCACTTTGAACACAATCATGCCAGCCGGCAGTTTTGTTAAGGTCGGCCCTATCTCCCGCCTTTTCAGTACCTCCCCAAGAAGCGTCCTCAAAAAAGTGCAAGAACGAGGATGTAAGGATGCTTTGCTGCCGGATGGAACTCCCCTCAAACAGGTTTTCTCCAGATTGGCCTGGAAGTTAAAAAAAAACCAGTGTCATCCGTCAAAGCCTGCAGAGTTATCTTTTTGATTCACTCCATCATCTGCAGTCCTCCGGTGTTTCTATAATGAGAGGTGTACAAGTCTCGATAGCGGACTTCGTGATTCAACCTGGCAAAAATACTCTTCTGTACCTCCACTATCTGGACACCACCCTCATATCTCATACCATAGCCTCTGCTGTGCATGCGCATTGGTGACCCTACTATCTTTTGGCATGGGTGCTGGAAGAACAATGCCACAGCCGCCCCTGGGAGGGCTGGGCAGTGATCCAGCAGCTGGCCAGCCTGTGTGCCCCAAGTCCAGAACATGTCCATGTGATTCAAAGCATAGTTTGCAATGCTGGTGCTAGTGTGACTAATAGTCGCAATGTCTTTGTTTTGTATTGTATCAATTCCTATCGAGCACCCAGAGGAACGTCATCGGAAACCAACAGAGTTGGACCCGTACGACTAATGCCAACAGATGCAGATACGTAAAAGGTAACCCTTTGTAGTTTTGTGGGGCAAACAAAGTTAGTTGACAAGTACCAGAGGGTACTGAAATTTTTCAAATCCAACCAGGTATCACAAGATATGGTAATAACATTCTCTCCCCGCTTCCCACGACAGAGAATCTAGTCCTACAGGGATACTAAAATATGTATGCGGTGAACAGTAGACCTGGAATGAATATACTTATTTAACTTTCATTTTTTTAAATTTCCCTGTATTACCCAAAAAGAATCCCAACATCCTTGGTGGTTTAGAAGTACATAACCCTGCAGTACCCTTAGAATACCACAGTGGACTGCTGCACTCTAGTGGGTCCTTCGTGCACCTTAGAACCCAACCCCTGTCCACCCCAGACATGTAAAACGGGTTGTAATTGCTGGACAATGGAAGAGGCTCTGCTGAAACGACAACAGAAGCTGGAGGAGCCTGAAGGAGTCTGCAAACTATGGAATAGGGCCCTACAGGCGTGTTCCTTAATATATTTTACATGAATATGGCTGGAGACTTAGGCATTCGGTCTTGTTTATTTTTGAATAGCTAGACTGGGCATCAATTATCTCGTGGTAAACAGGAAACTCAACTAGTCTGAGTCTTCAACACCATAGATAGAAATAGCACTCCAGTATAGATCACTTTTTGGATATTTAGACATAAATGTTTAGGATATATGCTCATGCTATTGAGGCAACCGTAATTCGGGTTAACCTTCGGAGTTGATTTCGGTATCATCAGAAGGGGATAACATTACAATGGAAAAGTCGGCCTTATGAGGTTAGGTGGCTATCAATCGACTGGGTAAGGAATGCCCCCCCCACCCACCCCCTTTTTTTTAGGCTAGCACTAACAAGGATCTTCCACCCTTGCTTTATCTTCAGAGGAGTCCTGTGCGGACATGAACATGTGTACGGAGAGAATTGGGAGACGCTTAACCGAGGGCCTTGACTGGCAAGGTCTGTGCAGAAGGAAGAACACCTTCACTTGTACTATTTCCTCCAGTGGGTATGGGTCACATTCCTGCAACAGACATGGTCCCACAGCTGGCGAGCAGGAAGAGAGGGTGTAGATCATGGTGTCTGACACCTCAACCCCACAAGGTGAGCATCTGTCAATAGGTCAGAGGTTATCAGTCACTAGTACCCGGCAGGCCTTTGCTGCTGGGCAGCCTTTGCCAGCCTGGCGATGGAAATCATTGAAAAGATGATGGCTGAAAGGGTCCTTACCTGGCCGTGCATGGTTTTTATGCTGATTAAAGTGAGGAACGCTTAAAACAAATGAAAAATGTCATACTCGAAAACCTCAATATTGATCCCTCTTGTCAAAGCTCACTTCGTTTTATTGCAACAAAATCTATACAATATCCACCTTCTTTTCGGCGTGTAATGTGATTAACAACCTGACCCCGGAGATCAGCCTCTGCATCTTCACGCGACTGGTCACGTCACAAATGGCGATAATTCAGCAAAATTTGCTTTCTGTTTTGCATTTCTGACTCCAGTCCTGGCCTCCCCGTACTCTTGAAGGTCTGAATTAGAAATGTCACGAGTTTCCCAATTGTCATTTATGTTAAACTTATTCCTACCCTTCGGTATTTGTATCTAATGTTATGTGACAAAGAGAGAGATAAGTGGGGTACTCTGTCTGCTGTGTTGTGTTGGAATGCATTTATAAAGCGCTTCACTTCTCAGTACTCTGCCTCTTGGTGCTAACTGCTGTGTGATGTATTAGCAGAGTCGCATCTTACTCCATCGAGGGTGTGTATGCATGTGTTTGTTTGTTGTTGTTTGTCAGGACAGTGTGCCTTACGGGCATAATCCTAGGCCCTAGCATGCTCCTCGTCTCTGTCCTATGCCCCAGTCACAGATTTCAAGCATTACTGTCCCAAAGTTCAAGTTTGTGTTTCTTCAGCTAATGCCCACGTGAGAGTCTGTTTCTCCCAGTTTCCCTGTCGCCCTCACTCTGGCGTTGTTTTGCGTCCAGTGTCCCTCTCTATCTCACCGTGTGCACGTCTCCCTGTCCTAATGCGAATGTTTGTGTCCTCCTTTCTCAGTGTCAAAGCCTGCATCTCCCAGTGTTCATGGCCATGGCTCTCTGTAATTGCCTTGTATTCCTGATCTATTGACCATTTCCCCTGTACAGTAGTGCTGAGAAAACCAGAAAGAATGAGAAGGAGGCGTTGTGTCTGCTGAAGAAAGGATTACGAGTAAGTCTGGGTGGTGAACTCCACTCCACTCACGGAGATTGCAGAGATTTCTGCACTCCGCGTTACGCGGAGCTCACGGAGTTCCGAAAAACTCCGCATAGCGGAGTTTTTTCCCTCGCTCGCGTTTGTCAATGTCAAGTTGTCGAGCGCGAGCGAGGAAAATCCACCTCCCGGCGAGATTTTTCCTCGTTCGCGATCGTCAACATCAAGTTGATTTCTCAACGCAGGTGGTCAGATTTCTCATTGCGAGTGGTTGCGTATGCTCGCGACCGCTCGAGTTGAGTAACTGTCAGCTCGCGTTGAGAAAGCTGCCGCTAGAGGAAAAATCTACTCAAGCGGCAGAAAGGAAGCAGCGCCTGCTTGCGCTGTGCATGGTGCTGTTCACGATGATTGCACAGTGCAGACAAGCAACTGGCACTACAAATCACCGCGAACAGCATTTATCCAACGCACTCCGCCGCTTGCGGAGCTCCGCGTAGCGCGGCGTAGGTTTTTTTGCACTTTGCGGAGTTCCGCGTAGCAAAACTTCGCGAACTCCGCCCAGGCTTAATTACGAGGTGGAATTGCTTCACGCCTGACAGGAGGGTTGTTTTCTAACCCGGAGGTCTTCAAACTTTTTTGCTGTGACCCCCCATAAGCAAAATATTTTTAAGTCGGTCCCCCCTCCAAAACTTAATGGCAGTACTTGGGAGAGTGGAAGGGTCAGGGCTGAATGCAGGGAGCATGCTTATAATTTCAGGGGTACTTTTTCTGTAGCTCACAATCCACAGTAAATATGAGACTTATAAAAGAGCAAATATAGCAAGCAAAAACACTACTACCTAAATTTGAGTGTTGTAAGCCCCTCACACTCCTGGGACCCTATGCAACTGCACCTGTTGCACTAATGATAGCCGCGGCCCTGAGTAGCAGACTTTGTCCTGTGCCTCTTTCACCCCTTTCCCACCATGCCTGACCAACACTCCAATCTTGAATCAGATTCTCTGTCTCTTTCAGAATGAAATGATCTTCCACATGTTGCCCACCGCTTTGCAGCAAGGGTGCCCTCAGCCCTAATGCTAACAAGGAAAATGATCCTCCAATCCTCTTTTATAAAATAAGTCAGTCATAATTTTTATGTGGTGGGCCTCTCAAACTCTTGGCCCCGGTGCCATTGCACCTGCTTCAGTAAGGAGAGCAACTGCATGACCTTGTTGAAGACATTGGTCTCCATCATGCCCCATTCTCCGCTCTGCCATCTCTCTGAGACCTAAGCTAAGATGTCTTACCTGCTTCAATTTTCCCCTCTCTTGGGCAGCTGGTCCAAGGCCTAAAGCAGCACTGGCACAGCAGTGGTGCACTGGGGCCTAACGTAAGCAAGGAAGGATATTATAACCATACTAATTAGGATTTAGACGGTGCCTCACACCCCAAGGCCCCGGTGACACTGCATCTGCTGCACAAATGATACCTACTCCTCTACCCATTCCACTGGCCATCAGTCCCAGGCCTGAGTCACAGCTGTCTTCCTCCTTGCATAAAAAAGGGGGGGGGGGAAACTATCTCGCCTCCTGTTGCTTTGGACCTCTTACCTGCACAGCAAGTGTCACTTGGGCCATAATGCTAACAGCAAAATAGGGTTCCCACCCATCTTTTTGATAGTTACACAGACATAATTTGGGTGCAGTGGTCCTTCATAACATTGCCCCAGTGTCACTGCGCCTGCCGCAATGATGCCAGTGATGGTCATTTAAAAATAAATCCCAGCCTTCCTCCGGGAATCTCCCTTAGGAAGCTGTGTCTGTCCATTTATAAATGATATAATTTCACCCCCCCCCATAGCACCCTCTCCTATGGGCCATCTCTTTGATACTATCCATGGACAGGGAACTAAATAAGTAACAGGCTTTCTCAACAGAGTACTTGCTATCTGAAAGAAAGGTAAATGTGTGCAATTGGTTAATCACTAAATGTAAAGGTTGCTTGGACGAGTACAGGCTTTTATTTATGGAGTCACTAGAAGCTTCATGGTGACAACGATGAATTCTTTTTGAGAGGTGATCTAGGGGTGTTAAACTTTGGAAAGCATCTTCTTAATGTGCTTATAAAAAAGCACTAGGTACAGTGTATTATCTATTACTAAAAGATATTCTTTGAAAGCACTTGTTTTATCTTAAAAACTAAGGGGCATATTAGCAAGACCGGCGATAAAATTATCGCCGTTTTAGCGGCAGGAAACTGCCGCTAAAACGGCGATAATGGGCTTGCTAATATGCGTTATGGAATTCCAATAGAAGCCCAGGTTAGATGTCCTGCACATCTAACCTGGGCTTCTATTGGAATTCTATAACGCATATTAGCAAGCCCATTATCGCCGGTCTTGCTAATATGCCCCCAAATCATTTTGAGCAGCCCACCTTTTACTCAGGACGGCTGGAAATTTGACAATTTTGTGGCTGCTGAATCTTCTACATAATTATGGATTTGCCGCATAATCCACCATCCGCTGTATAATCTGCAGATTTTAAACAAAAAAATGTGTTTCTAGCGCAAACGGATACAAAGTTACTAAACATGACAATACATGCTGCAGCGCAGGGTAAGGCCCATTGCAAAGTTTGACTGGTCACCTTTCTGTTGCTTATTGCTATATTTGGGTGATAAACTGGTACTAATGAGGAGAAACCTTTGCCCAGACAATGTAGCATGTAGAAAACTGACAAAATAATGAAGTAATACCATTCCAAAAAGAGCCACATTAAGGCTTATATTTTGCCTTTTTTTAACGAATAATTTAGTCAGCCGTGCTGCATAATTTAGTCCTAGCGTGCTGCATAATTCCAGTGGCCATGCTGATATTGTGTGCAGTAAAAGTTTTAAATAATGACTTGCATGTTCATAGTGCTTTGTGTTCCAGGCTAGGACGTCATAGTGTTATAAATGCACAAGCCACTATTACGCACTGCGTCAACCAGGATGCAATTATGTGGTCACACAATTAGGCATCCACAGTGGCCACATTAACCAATTGAGGTTTCACAACATAAAAAAGTGTTCCCAATGAATAGTTTAATTTGCATTTATTGTTCCTTTACGGTATGTGCATTATTTTATATGCAGATGGCTAAAGGTGAATATATATATATACAGAATATTTTCTTCTTTTTAGCCACTTAGCAATGTCTTTGACCCCGCCACCAGGGCGCCAATAATCGCCATACACTTTTATGTACTTCAACTGCTTGATTTAGATGAATACAGCCTGGAAACGCTAAATAAAGAAAGTTGAGCTTCCAGGTCATCTTCATTTACAAATAGTTATAAAGACATGTGCGCCTTCCTGGGAACACAGCCACGGGCCCCCAGGAGGGCGCACCCCACAGATTTAAGACCTCTGTTCTAACCGAAAGGCAGAGGGCACTGAAAGTCAATGTGTTCGGGAACAATGGGTTGTATGTGTCTGTGCGATGTTTTAAGCGTGAATCAGCATTTAATAATCAGAGCTATTGGCAGGGCCGGGGTGGGCCTTTCAATCCATCGGGCAACTCCCCGGTGGGTTGGAGGCCGCTTTCGAATGACCTGGGTCACTGCTGGTGCCTCTGTCACTTTCCCCAGCTCCCCAGGATTAACTGGCTCAGTCACAAGAGAATTCAAGAGAGTGTGAAAGAGAGGGAGTGGGTAGAGCGGGAGAAGCAAGAGAGGAGAGATGGAGAGAATGGATGGACGGAAGAATAGAGTGATAGAGCGAGGAGGGGAAGGGCGCGTGGCTGGTAGGAGCGGTTTTGCCTGGGCTGCCTTTGGTTTTCCAGTCCGGCCCTGGCTATTAGAGGGTCAGACACATTCTCGGCCGGCTGAGCAGTGTAACAGATGCAGGTTTGGGCAGTTGTTGAGTAAAAGTAGCAGACACTGTTGCATGCTCGTGCTCTTCCCCTCTCACATCCACTGGTTGTGCAATGTGGTTTGTTGTGCTTTCGTGCTGCAGTCATGTGGAGAGGTTGCGCAACTGAGAGGTTGTATTTACTGGCTGAGCATTTACTCCGTTGAAGAGTGGCGGCAGGGGGACATCTCCTGCTCCTCTACTCACCACTTCTGTTTGCACCCTACAGCCCACCTCTTCCTGTTTTTGCTGTGATATATTTCTGCTATACCCTTAATCAATCAATCAATCAATCACGGCATTTATAGAGCGCGCTACTCACCCGGGAGGGTCTCAAGGCGCTGGGGGAGGGGGTAAGTTACTGCTCGAACAGCCAGGTCTTGAGCTGCTTCCTGAAGGCGAGATGGTCCTGGGTTCGCCGAAGGTGAGTGGGGAGGGAGTTCCAGGTCTTGGCCGCCAGGTAGGAGAAGGATCTTCCTCCGGCGGTGGTTCTGCGGATGCGTGGTACGGTGGCGAGGGCGTGGCTGGTTGATCGTAGCTGGCGTGTGGGCGTGTAGAAGGACATGCGGTCGTTGAGGTACTTTGGGCCCAGGTCGTGGAGGGCCTTGTGTGCATTTATCACCCCCTCCATCTATTTCAAGTATTTTTAAGCTTCTGCATGAATACATTGATAAAGATAGAAAAGGAACAGTAGGGGTCTTCATGCAGGGGCCGATCAGCACTCAGCACAGACAATTCCAACGTCACTATTGTGGGTGCATAAAGTGAAAGCGGCCTCTCCGCCAAGTCAAATGGGCCAGTTACCTGACTCCAAAAAGCATTGCCGGTGTTTGAGCGGGTGCTACTCTCCAGTGATCCCGAGAAGGTAATTCGCCTTAGAACAATGTTCATAAAAACCTTGGAAGGGCCCCTTGAGCACATAATTCCAAACTTTGAGACCTCCAATAGCCTTAAGGGTTCTGTGGCTCAGAGCTCTAATAATGGGTGCTGCCAAGATTTGGTAGTGGCAACTTCAAGCCCTCTTGATCCTCTGAGCCTAGCTGCTATTCCTATCTCCAGTTCTACACCACACAGCGAAGCAAACTCAAGTTGGAGAGAATTGTGAAAGAGTGAAAGAGATGAGCCTGAAAAGAAAGAAAGGCTTCTAGGAGCGGGTTGGAGGCCTGTTTGCCTCCCTGTTCTTTGCCAAGTGGCCATGCTCCAGCTACATCTCAAACTACACTCGGAAAGGAGGTAGGAGGGACACAGGACCTTAAAGAGTGGGATGGGGTCATTTGGGTGAGGTTTCCATTGGTGGGAGCCAGAAAGGAATTTTCAGGACATTAATAGTCAGGTTACTGAGCCTGATGAGCTCCTTGAAAAAGACACACACAAGGACTCCTTCATCTGGAATTCCAACTCATAGCATTCAAGATGCTCCAGTGCACGAGGGCGAGTGATCGACAGAAGATCACACCATACTCTCCTCTAAAGATCTGCTTCTCAAGGTCCAGTTTCAAGCTTGAGCAATAGCCTGTGCTCAAGAGCACCTGGACAAAATGAGGTTCCAGCTCGCCAGCCACACGGAAATCATTTGAAAAATGCTTTTAAATCAGCCTTGGGTCAACACGTTGGTCCAGTAATAATAAGGTCCATAACTCATTTCACGTGAGTGAGTGGTACTTTGCAAATAAAAACGACCAACATCGTGCATTTTAGTGTTAGGACTGACAGTCATGTCGACAAATGAAAAATCACTACCAAAAGAGAGTTCTTACAAAAATAGGAATGCTGTGATTAAGGGTGCCAAATCTAAAATGCCCTTTACAGAGGATATTGTGCCATTTCTAGATCAAGAGCCTCCATCCATGACTCGTCAAATGAACTTAGATGAAAGAAGTAGCACGTGTCCATCTCTGCATTTCCATCATCCTTCGCAGATCACACCACCTCCAGGGGAGAAGATTCACAATCATGCACTATTCCAGTGAATGCAATAACCTCTAGGGAATATTTACTAAAATGTCTCGCAAAGCAGCTCAGCAACCAAAGTTAGTGTGTTGTATTGAGTGAGATGGAGAGAGCAGGAAAGCGCATATCGACGGAGAAATGGTGCTGCCTTTTTCTCTCTCCAGCACAGGCGCACAATCAGGCTGCAGTGCCACAAAAACATCTTTGCACTTTAGTACAAGGGTCTATGTGAAGTCTAGCATAGGTTTTGCATTGGAAGGGTACCCTTCCAGTACATAAGACAATACTTAGGCTAGCGTTTAAACTTTTCCTACTTTATATGTGTGCTGTACTGTGCAGCATACATGTAAAGATGTAAACATTTTGACAAATAAAAGCATTTTAAAGCATTGCTCCTCAATAATGCCAAAACCAAAATGGTGTTATTTTTTATGCAAAACCATGTCTACTTTTTTAGTAAATAGGGTTTTGTGTCAAAAACCATTTGTGGTAGCATGGGAACACCCATCTACCACCCACGGAACTCCCCCTTGATGCAAAATAATGCAAAGCAGAGCTAAGCGCTGCTTTACTTTACTTTCAGGCACTTTCCAGTGAAAAAATGTTTTTTGCTGAAAATTAAATTTCAAATAAACATTTTGCGCTGATTTGGATCACTTTGTGAGCCAAAATCAGTGCAACATTTTGGTAAATACACCCCTGTGAATGCTATCTTTTTTGGGCATCAGAGGACCAAAAAGTCTGAGATTTCAACTTGTCAAAAAATAGATTATGCTTAGAGACATGATAGAATGTTAGCAAAATACAATTTTGATAATTGTCCTGAAAGTGAACTCCAAGGGAATCGAGGAAGCCCTTAGAAAAAAAAATCTAGCCTGGAAGGTAGGGAAATTGAGTCCAGAATTGATTCAGATTTCTTACTTGCGAACACTGCAAAGAAATGAAGTCTAGTGAGCAACTGTCTCATTGTATGATGCGGACGAAGCATTTTTTCTGAGAGGCTGAAGCAAAATAATGAGGTAGCAAGATTCCTGCCAAGCACCCAAGTTGTTCTTCACTGTCTTTCTCCTTTCTTCGAAATTGAAATTCATGTCTTTCCTAGCCTCTTTCTTGTCATTGCTTCTTTCCTTTGGTGTGCTGCACTATTTTGTTCCAGTCCCCTCTTTGACTCTTGTGAGTGACCGATGGGGTATGGAGTATGTGAAGCTAGTATCTGAAGTTCAATCTTCACCAGGCTCAGTGGCTTCCTCTAGTGCATGATTCTCTAGGTTACATCACGGACAGCTTTTCATCATCCAAGCTCATCATCGTGTGAGCATCAGTGCTATTCTTTGAGTGAATTGTATCTGTTATATGTTGATGTTGTTGTTTCAATGCTTTCTTTATGTAAAACATTTCACTTGTTTGCCTGCAACTACTTTTCAATCTTCAGCATCTTTTCACCTATCTTTTTGCCAAGATCTTAATTTCTACCTTTAAGATATGTGTCTTTACTGTGTGCACACTGAAATATCCCTTCTTGGCATTGTCAGCACAACTCTTGTTTCCTTCTTTTACACTGGATTAATTTAATTAACAATCACATTATTCTTGAGGTACCCTAAAAAGCTGACACTTTTTTTTGTGGAAATGTTTTCAAGATTTCACTGATGGAACCCTCCACAACCAGTGATATATCCCATTTGTGAGTTTACTGCTAATTGCTCTTGTTTTACCTTTACATCTTCTTGGGACTACTCTCTGTTGGACTCATATATATGAGGCACGCTCCCTGTTTGATTTGATCTGTCTTGGCTCACTTTCTTGTTCCTTGTTCCTTTACCCTTAAATCTTCTTAAGACGACTCTCTGTTGGAAACTTCAACATGCGATGTAAACAGGAAGGATTTGTGGTACACATAATCACCCAAGTGGATATTTCTTAAAGTCTTTGAGACAGTCACAGTGTACATGTCAAGAGTTTGATGCACTGATAAATCAGTTCAAATATATTCTTTCCTCGCATCATTTATTTGTGAGAAGTTGGCCTGGTATATGCTGTCCACTAATTAAAGTGGGCACCTTGCACCAGTCCAAACGACCCTTATTGATGATTAGGTTAAAGACAACCTTTATAGAAAGCTATCCTAGTGGTAGCTGTGGAGAGCAGCCTTCAGGCTAAGTCTTGAAGGAATGTAAAGCAGCTTGTTTTACCAGTCTATAACCTCCTGTATGACCAAATGAAAGGAGAACCACACCTGGTGTATATAAAATATATGTATTTATTACTAAACACTCTCTACTAACCTCTTTATGAGATTAGAGAACAATGTACACAATAGTAAATCACTAGAACGACAGTAAATACCACAATACACAGCGGGCTCCAGGGTGAGACCGAACCATATACTAAGAAAGGGGTATAATAACCACGACTTGACTAGACACAGTGCCTAGAGCACGTAGAATCACTAGGACCCCAAGGAACCACCCAAGGTAGTGACACAGGGGACCCACGGGGGACAGGTGCAGTGTGGGAACACAGACGCGAGCTCCGTACAACTCTATGGGAAAGCCGCGGTTGGAATTTTGAAGATTTAGGACACTTAGGAGAGGACTTCAAGCAAACCCAGCTAAACATAGAAGGTTCTAAGGCCAGCACCCTTGAGAGTACCGAGGTACCCGTGTTACCTATCCCAGAGGAGTCGGGTGCATAGGGGTCAAGTGGTGTCGGAAACCCTCGTCGTTTTCAATGGCGTGATGCGAGAAAGTACTGCTGCTGTGGAGAAGAAAAGTGTCCGGTGTGATCCAAGCCTGGATCAGAGATGTGAAGAACCTGAAAGCAGAGGGGACAAAGTCTGGGTCACTTCATGTGACCAGGAGCGGAGCAATCGAATGCCCACTGATGTCGGGTGCTTCAGGTGCGAAGAGGCGAAGCTTGACTCTGCAGCCACGGGGACCAGGAGATGTCTGCGATGACCACAGTCTGGATTCGAGCTGTCCCACAAAGGATGTCGAGTTCTGGGGGGGTCAGTGTCCGGATTGAACGCCAACAAGCCTTGGCAACTGCAACCCACGCGGTCAGAGGAAAGATGATTCTGTGAGGACCAGCAAGGTCCTGGGGACTCCCCAAGCAATGGAGAGTCAGGGCACATCTGGAGCAACCAGGGAAGCCCACTGAAAGTTAAAGTTGCCTTCTCAGGGACCCACAGGCCAACAGACCAGGGATCGCGAAGGGACCTCGAGAGGAATCACAAAGTGCCAACCCACGGAACACTCATGGAGTGTAGGCCGGAAATCTTCAGTGGAATTACTGCTCGGGGTCAGGACTACAAGTAGCCCAAAGCACAGCTTCAGGGATCGCCGAAAAGCATATGCTGCTGCAAATGTACATGGTGCCCAGCGGTACGGGTTTCACGGTCCCCACGAGGGATACGGGCCTCAGAACTGCTGAGAGTGCAGATCAACCTCGGAGACCTCGGGAACCCACCTCCTGTATTGCAGAAATCTTCGGAGACCTTCGGGGGCTTCGTAGATGCAAACCGGTTAGATGCGTTTAGGTGCCTGCTCAGCAGGGGAGTAACTCCTTTACTCCAAGGGAGATTCTTCAGTCGTCCAGCAAAGCGTAGATCGTTGAAGGTTACTTGGTTTCTGTAGCAGAGTTTAGTCCAGGTAATATCTAAAGTCCTGTAGTCAGGGGTTCCTACTTTATACCCAAGGAAGGGGTGGGACAAACTGTGGGGACCCACCTATGGGAGGGTCAGGACAGAGGGGTGGCTACACCCATGTCCTTTGTCCAGTTTCGCGCCAGAGCAGGGGCTGATAACCCCTGCAACCGGTTTGAGCTGGACTATGCATGAGGACTCCAAATGTGCCCCCAGTGCAGACATCAAAGCACTCTGAGAGTGCACCCCCCCCAGCCCCAATACACTAAAGCCTGTCTGGGAGGTGGTCACACCTCCCTGTGACAGGAAACCTATTGTCAAGCCTTCCCCTGCCGGAGTTTCGTCCAGCAGCAGGAGGGCAGACTCGTGTCTATGGCTGGCAGCATCCATTTTGTGATGCCAGGGTTCTGTGAAGCTGGTACCGGGTGTACCGGTGTTGTCATATTTCTCCCTCTAGAAGGGTGGAATCATACCTCCCACACCAGTTACTGGTGTGGGAGGTATGATTCCAAGGTGTTTGACACCAAACACGACATGTTTCCATGCAGCCATATTAAAGTTAGCATTTACCGCGAGGTTATAATGCACTTAAGTATATATGGTTGGCTGCATCACAAACAACCCCGGAGAATAGGTTCCGAAGGCTGCAGAGGGGCTCTGCTCTTGCATGGGTACCCTCTCACATAAAACCCCGCACCCTGCCTTCAGGATTGATAATACCTGCCATAGGGGGGACTGATAGGTTCATTTGTGCAGTGATTAGGATAGATATAGTGAACCTATATCTAAGTAAGGGGTGCAGGCACCACCTTACACAGGCTGCAGTAGCAGACCTGTGGTGTCATTTTAAATGGTCTCTCAGGGGTGGCATAATACATGCTGCAGCCCCTGGGAGGCCTCTGGGGTACCTATGCCCTGGGTACATAGTATACCATATACTAGGGACTTATAAGGGTACCCCAGAATCCAATATGGAGTGTACCTAAAGTACATGCAATCAATTTAGAGGAGAAAGCAGCTAGACTGGGGTCCTGAATAGCAGGATCCCAGTCAGACTAAGTCGAAAACAGTGAAACATCAGCAAAAAGTGGGGGTAACTATAAGAAGCAGATCCTACTCTCCTACACAACACCCCCTCAAACTTCAGGACATTAAACTAACCTTGACCAGTTGAGTCTTCATGTTCTAAGTGGAAATATCTGGAGAGTCCATCTGCATTGGCATGGTTACTCCCAGGTCTATGTTCCACTGTATAGTCCATCCCCTGTTGGGAAATGGACCACCTCAAAAGTTTGGGGTTTTCACCCTTCATCTATTTTAGCCATAAGAGGGGCTTATGGTCTGTCTGAACAATGAAGTGAGTGCCAAACAAGTATGGCCTCAGCTTCTTCAGAGCCCAAACCACAGCAAAGGCTTCCCTCTCAATGGCCGACCAACGTTTCTCTCTGGAGGTCAGCCTTCTGCTAATAAAAGCTACTGGCTGATCCTGACCTTCATCATTCAATTGTGATAACACAGCCCCTACCCGCAACTCCGATGCATCTGTTTGGACAATGAATTGTTTGGAGTAGTCAGGACTTTGCAGAATGGGAGCAGTGCACATGGCCTGCTTCAGGTCATCAAATGCCTTTTGACAGCTGACTGTCCACTGAACATTCTTTGGCATTCTCTTGAAAGTTAAGTCAATCAAAGGGGTCACTATGGATCCATATCCTTTGACAAACCTCCTATAGTACCCAGTCAGGCCCAAGAAAGCTCTGACCTGAGTCTGGGTGGTTGGAGCAACCCAGTCCATGATGGTCTGGATTTTGCTCTGCAATGGTTGAACCTGGCCTCCACCCAGAAGGTGGCCCAGGTATACAACTTGACTCTGCCCTATCTGGCACTTGGTGGCCTTGATAGTGAGTTCTGCTTTCTGCAGGGCCTCCAAAACATTTCGCAGGTGGACCAGGTGATCCTCCCAGGTGGAGCTAAAGACAGCAATATCATCTAGATATGCTGCACTATAGGCTTCCAGGCCTGTAAGGACTTTGTTCACCAACCTTTGAAAAGTGGCAGGTGCGTTCTTCAAACCAAAGGGCATCACCACAAATTGGTAGTGCCCACTAGGGGTTGAGAATGCTGTTTTGGCTTTCGCATCCTTGGCTAGTCTGATCTGCCAGTAGCCAGCTGTCAGGTCAAAGGTGCTCAGAAACTTGGCTGAGGCCAAAGTATCTATAAGCTCTTCTGCCCTAGGGATTGGATGGGCATCAGTCCTAGTGATTGCATTGAGACCTCTGTAGTCCACACAAAACCTCATCTCTCTCTTACCACCCTGGGTGTGAGGTTTAGGTACCAAGACTACTGGACTAGCCCAAGGGCTATCTGAGGGTTCAATCACACCCAAATCCAACATCTTCTGGACTTCAGTCCTGATGCAGTCCCTGACATGGTCAGGTTGCCTGTAAATCTTATTTTTAACAGGCAGACTGTCCCCAGTGTCCACTTCATGAGTGCACCAGGTAGTCTGACTTGGAGTCAGTGAGAGCATATGTCTAAACTGGTTGAGAACTTTTCTGCAATCAGTTTGCTGCTGGTCAGTGAGGCTGCCTGCCAAGGCTACACCATCTACTGAACCATCATCAGGGTTCTGTGAGAGCAGGTCAGGGAGTGGATCACTCTATTCCTCCTGTCCCTCATCAGTAGCCATGAGCAAGCCCATGTCTGCCCTGTCAACATATGGTTTGAGCCTGTTGACATGGAGCACCCTATGGGGGCTCCTGGGAGTTCCAAGGTCCACCAGGTAGGTAACCTCTCCCTTTTGCTCAATTATGGTATGGGGGCCACTCCACTTGTCTTGGAGGGCTGCTGGGGCCACTGGCTCCAAAACCCATACTTTCTGTCCTGGCTGATAAACAGTCAACACAACCTTTTGGTCATGCCAGGCTTTTTGCAATTCCTGGCTAGCCTCAAGGTTTTTAGTTGCCTTCTTCATGTATGCAGCCATCCGGGAGCGGAGACCAAGTACATAGTCCACAATATCCTGTTTAGGGGGTTTGAGAGGTAGCTCCCATCCCTCCTTCACTAGACACAATGGACCCCTAACTGGATGTCCAAACAGAAGCTCAAATGGGCTGTAACCAACCCCTTCTGTGGAACCTCTCTGTAGGCAAAGAGAAGGCAGGGCAAAAGTATATCCCATCTGCGCCTAAGCTTTTCTGGGAGACCTTTAATCATGGCCTTTAAGGTTTTGTTGAACCTTTCAACTAAACCATTGCATTGTGGGTGATAAGGGGTGGTAAATTTATAATTTACACCACACTCCTTCCACATAGCAGTTAAGTAACTAGACATGAAGTTTGTACCTCTGTCTGATACTACCTCCTTAGGAAAACCCACCCTGGAAAAGATTCCAGGAGGGCCCTTGCCACCACAGGAGCTGTGGTGGTCCTGAGGGGAATTGCCTCTGGATACCTAGTGGCATGGTCCACCACCACCAGTATAAATCTGTGCCCAGATGCAGTTTGAGGATCCAGGGGACCAACAATGTCAATCCCTACCCTCTCAAAGGGAACCCCCACCACAGGTAGTGGGATCAGGGGGGCCTTTGTAGTGCTACCTGCCTTACCACTGGCTTGACAGGTGACACAGGAGCGACAAAACTCCTTGGTGTCTTCAGACATATGAGGCCAATGAAAGTGAGGGACAATTCTGTCTCAAGTCTTGTTTTGGCCTAGGTGACCTGCTAATGGGATATCATGTGCTAGTGTCAATAGGAAGCTCCTAAACTTCAGAGGTAT
Organism: Calotriton arnoldi; assembly: GCA_963921515.1. Lineage (NCBI taxonomy): Eukaryota > Metazoa > Chordata > Amphibia > Caudata > Salamandridae > Calotriton > Calotriton arnoldi. The sequence goes on from CAWUFW010005087.1 coordinate 995,300, forward strand.
AACCAACCTCCTGGTGGCTCCAGGCTTGGGGTCTCTACACTCTGAGTAAAGGAGTCCATCATCCCAGTAGATCCTATGGGACCCACTAGCACTCCCAGCAGCCTCAGCAGCAGCTTGCTGTCTGAGGGGTTCAAGAGAGGGGCAGCTCAGTTTCTCCTGGCTCAGATCTGCCCTGGAAGGGCCCCCTGTCCCCAAGAACTCAACCTGATCAGGTTCAAGCTCATCTGGGACAGTTCCTTCTTCAGGACTAAGATCAGCTCCCTCAAGAGACTGATCTGGATTCTGAGATAGGGGGGAAGACACTGCCTTAACCCTACTGCTCCTTCTCTTGGAAGGCGCCTGGTCCATTCTTCCAGGATCCAGGGCCTGTTCAGAGTTAGACATTTTTGCCTGTGACCTGGTCATAGCAAACACATCTGCAGGGATACCCAACATTTCTACATGAGTCCTGAGTTCCACTTCAGCCCAAGCTGAGTTTCTAAATCATTGCCCAACAAGCATTCAACAGGGAGGTCTGCACTTACCACAACCTTCTTAGGGCCAGGTACCCCTCCCCAGGTGAAATTAACAACTGCCAGGGAATGGTCTGTCCTGACATTGCTAGCATTGGTCACTTGGTACATCTCACCAAGTATGATTTGCTCAGGAGCCACTAGATCTTTTGTCACCATTGTGACACTTGCTCCTGTGTCCCTGAATGCCAAGGCCTCTTTTCCATTGATTATAGGCTGTTGTCTGTATTTGCCCAGATTACTGGGGCTTACAAATAAGGAGGCCATATCCATGCCTCCATCACAGATCAACATAGCCTGAGTTGGAACTCTGACTAGGCCAGAGTCCATCTCAGATCCCAGGGTTAACCCTACTACACCCTTATTTGGAGCACCACCACTTGGAGCTGAACTAGGGGGAACAGTTGCCTTAGGGGCAGTGGTGGTTGGAGTTGAGTCCTTGGACTTGGTACAATCACTTGTCCAATGGGTCTTCTGTTTACAGATTTGACACCATGGCTTCTTCTTGCCTTTTCCCTTGTGTGATTGTGGCTCCCCACCAGATGCAGATTTTTGGGGCCCTTGAGAAGACTTCTGGTCTTTACCCTTCTCCCCACCCTTATCAGAGTTTTTAGAATCTTGCTTCTTGGAGTCACCACCTTGGTTCTGAACCTTCTGCCTCACCCTGGTTCTGACCCATTTGTCTGCCTTCTGGTCCAATTCTTGGGGAGAGGTCAGATCAGAGTCCACCAGGTACTGATGCAACAGTTGATTTTGACAGTTATTAAGGATCTGCTCTCTCATGATTAAATTATACAATCCTTTGAAATCACACACCTTACTGCCAAGTAACCAGCCTTCCAGAGCCTTAGTAGCACAATCTACAAATTCAACCCAGTCCTGAGTCTGTGCCTTTTGGGTGTCTCTGAACTTTAACGTGTATTGTTCAGTGGTTAGGCCAAACCCATCAATCAGAGCACTCTTCAGGACTTTGTAATTATCAGCATCCTCTTCTCTTACAGTGAGGAGCTTGTCTCTACCTTTGTCTGCAAAGGAGAGCCACACGATTGCTGCCCACGGCTCCTGAGGGACCCTCTGTACCTTACAGGCCCTCTCCAGTGCAGTTATCCATTTGTGGATGTCATCCCCACTCTGGTAGAGAGGCACAATCTTGTTCAGGTTCCTATGGTCATGAGTCTGTTCTCTACTCCTAGGGACACTGTAGCTGCCACCATGGGGCTCTAGCCCCAACTTCTGAGAAGCTCTCTGAAGCTCCAGGGATTCCCTATCTAAGCCCAATTGCTCTCTCTTGATTCTGAGCTTAGCTCTCTCAAACTCAAGCAGTTGGCACTTCTTCTCATAAGAGGACTCCCTTTTATGAGAAGCAGAGCTCCCTACAGATGTACCAGAATGATCAGATTCCTGAGAAGGAGATCTGGAGCTTCTTGGTAAACTGTTAACCCTTCCAGGTGGGGTAAAAAGAGGTCCACTGAGGCCTCCTTCCTCACCTTCAGGAAGAATTGGATTGTCCAGGTTAGAATCATTTTGATCCTCCTGGCCAGCATCAGAGTCCAGATCATTGAAGTTCTCACTTCCTGTTCTTTCCTCTTCTGCTGTCCCACCCCTTTTTCCTACCTCATCAGACCCTGGAGTCTTTCTGAGGTCATCTAAAAGCAAAGTCTCTATGAGACGTTGGGTGTTTGGATTTTTCCCTGACTTCAGTTTCCTGGATGTACACATGGCTCTCAATTCCTGGAATGAGAGATGGTCATACTTAGTTGGCAAGGAGCCACTGGCTTCAGGCTTAGAAGACATGCTAGTGTGGTGTGGTGTATGCACCTACCTACTCTAGTGGGAACTGTACTCTCTTGAGTTGGAGAAAGGGTGTGCTAGGCCCTTGACTTACCCAACTCTAAGTTCAGTAGAACTTACTTTATTCTAGACTTAATTTATATGTACCTAAGTACCTTTAGTGGTTTTCAGTTAGTCACTCAATGAGATTATCTGGTAAAACAATAGCAAGCTTGAATCCCAACCGCTGCACACCAATGTGAGAAGTTGGCCTGGTATATGCTGTCCACTAATTAAAGTGGGCACCTTGCACCAGTCCAAATGACCCTTATTGATGATTAGGTTAAAGACAACCTTTATAGAAAGCTATCCTAGTGGTAGCTGTGGAGAGCAGCCTTCAGGCTAAGTCTTGAAGGAATGTAAAGCAGCTTGTTTTACCAGTATATAACATCCTGAATGACCAAATGAAAGGAGACCCACACCAGGTGTATATAAAATATATGTATTTATTACTAAACACTCTCTACTAACCTCTTTATGAGATTAGAGAACAATGTACACAATAGTAAATCACTAGAACAACAGTAAATAGCACAATACACAGCGGGCTCCAGGGGGAGACCGAACCATATACTAAGAAAGTGGTATAAGAACCACGACTTGACTAGACACAGTGCCTAGAGCACGTAGAATCGCTGGGACCCCAAGGAACCACCCAAGGTAGTGACACAGGGGACCCACGGGGGACGGGTGCAGTGTGGGAACGCAGACGCGAGCTCCGTACAACTCTATGGGAAAGTCGCCGTTGGAATTTTAAAGATTAAGGACACTTAGGAGAGGACTTCAAGCAAACCCAGCTAAACATAGAAGGTTCTAAGGCCAGCACCCTTGAGAGTACCAAGGTACCCGTGTTACCTATCCCAGAGGAGCCGAGTGCATAGGGGTCAAGTGGTGTCGGAAACCCTAGTCGTTTTCAATGGCGTGATGCGAGAAAGTACTGCTGCTGTGGAGAAGAAAAGTGTCCGGTGTGATCCAAGCCTGGATCAGAGATGTGAAGAACCTGAAAGCAGAGGGGACAAAGTCTGGGTCACTTCATGTGACCAGGAGCGGAGCAATCGAATGCCCACCGATGTCGGGTGTTTCAGGTGCAAAGAGGCAAAGCTTGACTCTGCAGCCACGGGGACCAGGAGATGTCTGCGATGACCACAGTCCGGATTCGAGCTGTCCCACAAAGGATGTCGAGTGCTGGGGGGGTCAGTGTCCGGATTGAACACCAACAAGCCTTGGCAACTGCAACCCACATGGTCAGAGGAAAGATGCTTCTGTGAGGACCAGCAAGGCCCTGAGGACTCCCCAAGCAACGGAGAATCAGGGAACATCTGGAGCAACCAGGGAAGCCCACTGAAAGTTAAAGTTGCCTTCTCAGGGACCCACAGGCCAACGGACCAGCGATCGTGAAGGGACCTCAAGAGGAATCACAAAGTGCCAGCCCACGGAACACTCGTGGAGTGTAGGCTGGAAATCATCAGTGGAATTACTGCTTGGGGTCAGGACATCAAGTAGCCCTAAGCACAGCTTCAGGGATTGCCGAAAAGCATATGCTGCTGCAAATGTACATGGTGCACAGGGGTACGGGTTTCACGGTCCCCACAAGGGATACGGGCCTCAGAATTGCTGAGAGGGCAGATCGACCTCGGAGACCTTGGGAACCCACCTCCTGTATTGCAGAAATCTTCGGAGTCCTTCGGGAGCTTCGTAGATGCAAACCGGTCAGATGCGTTTAGGTGCCTGCTCAGCAGGGGAGTAACTCCTTTACTCCAAGGGAGATTCTCCAGTCATCCAGCAAAGCGTAGATCGTCGAAGGTTACTTGGTTTCTGTAGCAGAGTTTAGTCCAGGTAATATCTAAAGTCCTGTAGTCAGGGGTTCCTACTTTATACCCAAGGAAGGGGTGGGACAAACTCTGGGGACCCACCTATGGGAGGGTCAGGACAGAGGGGTGGCTACACCCATGTCCTTTGTCCAGTTTCGCGCCAGAGCAGGTGCTGATAGCCCCTGCAACCGGTTTGAGCTGGACTATGCACGAGGACACCAAATGTGCCCCCAGTGCAGACATCAAAGCACTCTGAGAGTGCACCCCCCCAGCCCCAATACACTAAAGCCTATCTGGGAGGTGGTCACACCTCCCTGTGACAGGAAATCTATTGTCAAGCCTTCCCCTGCTGGAGTTTCGTCCAGCAGCAGGAGGGCAGACTCGTGTCTGTGGCTGGCAGCATCCATTTTGTGATGCCAGAGTTCTGTGAAGCTGGTACCGGGTGTACCGGTGTTGTCATATTTCTTCCTCTAGGAGGGTGGAATCATACCTCCCACACCAGTTACTGGTGTGGAGGTATGATTCCAAGGTGTTTGACACCAAACACAACATGTTTCCATGCAGCCATATTAAAGTTAGCATTTACCGCGAGGTTATAATGCACTTAAGTATATATGGTTGGCTGCATCACAAACAACCCCAGAGAATAGGTTCCGAAGGCTGCAGAGGGGCTCTGCTCATGCATGGGCACCCTCTCACATAAAACCCCGCACCCTGCCTTCAGGATTGATGAGGCCTGCCATAGGGGTGACTGATAGGTTCATATGTGCAGTGATTAGGATAGATATAGTGAACCTATATCTAAGTAAGGGGTGCAGGCACCACCTTACACAGGCTGCAGTAGCAGACCTCTGGTGTCATTTTAAATGGTCTCTCAGGGGTGGCATAATACATGCTGCAGCCCCTGGGAGGCCTCTGGGGTACCTATGCCCTGGGTACATAGTATACCATATACTAGGGACTTATAAGGGTACCCAGAATCCAATATGGAGTGTACCTAAAGTACATGCAATCAATTTAGAGGTGAAAGCAGCTAGACTGGGGTCCTGAATAGCAGGATCCCAGTCAAACTAATTCGAAAACAGTGAAACATCAGCAAAAAGTGGGGGTAACTATAAGAAGCAGATCCTACTCTCCTACATTATTAACACTGGTCTTAGTTCATAGTTTAAAGACCCACAATAGCCATAATGCAATGCTCTTGCAGATGTAAAACCATGTCCTCCCAAATCACTGATTCCGATGCTATATTTAACTTTAGTTCTCACATGTAGCTTCGTACATCAAAGTTGCCTTTAGAGGATAAAATTCCATATGTGGCTGCGTTGTATGTTATTCATGCAATGTCCACGGCATGCTACTCCCAATGTAGAAGCTGAAATCGTTTTGAGTTTGGCAAGTGCCATTAAAGAAATGTCCATCATTATGGAGTGCAAGGGAAAATTCCCCCACAAACCCTGGTTGTTTCGAGTCTTTGCAGTTATGCCAGGTGGGCCTCCAGTACAATGGTGGCCCTTCCATGAAACAATCCACATACGAGGCATACTCTCTGTTTGATTCAATCCTTCGTAGCTCACTTCCATGTCCCTTTACCCTTAAATCTTCTTAAGACTACTCTCTGTTGGACGAATCTGTACGAGACACATTCCATGATTGCTTTAACCTGTCTTAGTTCACTTCCTTGATCCTTGTTCCTTTACCCTTAAATCTTCTTAAGACTACTCTCTGTTGGACACATATACATGAGGCACACTCCCTATTTGTTTTAATGTGTTTTAGCTCATTTTCTTGCTCCTTTACCCTTAAATATTCTTAAACCTACTCTCTAATGATGAGTATATATGAGGCACATTCACTGTTTGGTATATTATGTTTTAGTTCACTTCCTTGTTTGTGTGCAGTTCTGTTGTAAGATTGCCGCTTCAAAGAGCATTGTAAAGCACAAAACTATAATATAGTTGCGTTATCAGAACAAAAGTGTGGGAAGAAAGGGTGTAGGGAAGGGTGCTTGTGACGAAGTTCATCAAGAGAGAGAGAGTTGCAGGACCACGTCATGTTTATGAGAAACACCCTACTGGTTTGAATTTCGGAACAGACGCAGGTTGGTCTACAGGGAGTTGAAAAAAATTTCAAGAGACAGGTAGGGCTGTTGCAGAGTCACACTTGCAGCTGAACAAGCTGCAAGTTTTCAGTTTGACTTAGACGTAGGTGGGCATAATAATCTGGCCTCATCTAGAAATGTGTGTCCCACAGACTGGGACTAGCAATATAATGTCAGTGTGCCAGTGCCAGCTCTTAGAGCGGCCAGCTGCAATTGGCACCTTTCCTGTAGTTAGCCTAATGGCATCTGCTCATATTACTGAAATATTTGCTAGCCTGAACTTAGATTAGGATCTTTCTTAGATTGAGGTTTATTCAAAAGTGTAAAGAGTTAGTCAATTTGTTCACACCCATTCTACCTGGAAATATTGTTTCTTAAATCTCAGGAATTATTCCAGAGTCCAGTGCTTAATTTGTTAAAAAGAAATACGTGCCTGGGCCCTCGTCAGAAGGCCACTGCAGCTTGCCCCCCCATTGCCCCTACCAGCACCATCAATGACAGAACCAACACAATTACTAACCATCACACCCTACAAGTGGCCCAAACAGACTTTTCCAGACCCCCAAATCTGTAAGTATTGTTTAAGTGGCAGGTATTAATCACTTTTAATGTATTGAATTAATAAACAACTGTTATCGTGTCCATCTGCAATTTAGACAAGTAGCGCCACCATGTGGTAGACTGTTATGAGTGCCAGCGTTGACAATTAAGTGCTGGTGCCGAGCACCCCAAACCATCAGATCAAATCAAGGACTTTTCCTGACTCTCTAAGAACTGACATTAAAGGTGCTGATATTAGAGACTTCTCAGTGATCCGCTGAATCTTCACCCACTTTTACAAGTTCATCTTCCGGCAAAGCCACCGATGGAAGTGGGTACTGTAAGGTTTGTCAATTCATTTCAGGTAGGGTCCCCCTCGCTGGACTCGTTTGGGTGATTTGGGCTCCTTGTGCTGTCACTGGTTCATACGACCTAACTCTCCATGGCGTCCCAGCAGCACATGATATTGTGTCCAGTGCCTTCTTAATCCTTTCCCTTGTTGATGAGTGCAACCTGTGCTCAACAAGGGACAGGTCTCGCGCTTTCTGGAGGACAGAAGCCAATGAGTTTACTTACCTTTATTTCCTTCACAGTTCTCCCCATTCCTCATGGGGCTCCCCAGAGCGCCTCACTTTTCATGCTCCTTTTTAGGTTGAGCCTGGGCAGCCCATGCGCTGCTCTGCGAGGCATGCTGTATTGAGGTAGAGACTTGAAGCTCTGCCCACTCTCCACCCACATTTTTCATTGGCTTGTGTCATTGTCCACTGTAACCTGTGGCTGTTCATTGGTCAAAAGGCTTAGTAGTCCCTCCTTAGTACCGCTTGTCTCAATTTGTAACCTCTCATGGCGACACCCCCTGTTACGTGTGTTGTTGCTCGGTAGGCTTTAATTACAGCCTCCGAGCACTATTTTCTCAAATAGCTTTGTCTTGCCTGCTGTTGCAGGCAGGACATGCTCTCTCCTAATGCTTTTTTTTTATTTTTATAGCACGCATTTGCAATGCAATAGGTCTCGCATTTGCGAGAGTTTAAGCTATTGGCATTGTAAATGACAATGCCTTTTATTTATCTGTTTTAAAAACAACACATAAATAAAAGGCATTGTCATTACATTGCCAATAGCTCAATCTCTCATATATGCAAGACCAATTGCATTGCAAATGCTTGTTATTACTCCTCGTGGTCTGCATCTCGCAGATGGTGCTCAGTCAGTTTGCCAGCTGGGTCTGGAACACATTTCACCTCATGCCAAACTCCATACATGGATGTTAGCCCGAGAGGCGGGATGAGCATGACCTGGCTAAAGTTAAATGTGATACAACGGAGGCAGCGATGAATGAAGAACACCAGTGAATACCGGAAGTCTTCCTTCCCTTTGTCGAGCTTCTTAGATGAATGTCCCATCCGTTCTCCTGCTGCCAAGGGCCTGGGCTTGCATTGGTGCCTCAGATTAAATTGCTTGCTGGCAGTGATTTTTCCAGCTATTGGCTTTGTTGAATGTTCTTTCTGTCCTCCCATTCAATCTCCAGACCTACCTTTTCCCAGCTTCTGCCTCCTAAAGACTTGACTGTAGAAACGTTCCGTACCCGGGGATGCCCATACAAGTCCCTCAGTTGCCACATACAGATCACCCAAAACACGGCTGCAGCTTCTGTCTTGGGTGGGAACGCGGAGCCGTTTGAGCAAGTTGCACTGTCTGCCCGCGAGCCAGCACATTCAGTCCAGAGCCATTTTCTCCATCCAAAAACCCTTTCAACAGCTCTACCCCTCTTTCTTTCTGGATCATATGACTAACTGCACCTCACTCTATAATGTTTTCTTTCAGCACAGGGGTCATTTGAGATGGTATTCTAATTTCAAAAGAAAATGTGGGTGTGCTTTTTCGGCGTTGCGCCATCTTTATGGAGTTCTCTGACCCTGTCTCTCGGGCCCTTTAGGATAAACCTGGCTTTAAAAAGACGCTTCCTGTGACAAATAATAATCTTGAAAGGGTTTAGTGCCAACAGGTGTATGTGAGCTGTAGGACCCCCCCACCCCACCCTGCATTACCAGATGTTGTCCACAGAACCAAACACAATATGCCGGAGGAGGACTCACTAATGGTGTGCAGAGGGGCGCCAGTGAATCCCTGCTCTGATAGGTATATGTGTGTCAGGGCACATCCACCTGGCACGCGTGCTCACTTTGAAGTCAGTGGACATGATGAATCATTGACCCTGCCCCTTTGGTGATCGATAACATTGCACCTTCCCTCCTGTCCTCTTCCTGCCTTGAAACTTCGCTGCAACCTCCTATGTCGTTTTCCCAACTTTCTAAATCAAATTTCATTCGCTCTTGTCTTGCAGGATCCAGAGTTCTATGCTACGTCACTCAATGAGTGATGCACGTCCTCCGTTTGTATCCTACAAATCCATTCAAGCACATCTGGTTGTTGGTGATTGGCAGTAAAGGTCTGACTCAAGGGGACTTCTTGACACCTGTACCCCTGGATCGCTGCATAACTCATTAATACATGCCGCCTGCTGCCTCCCGCTCCGCCGTGATCGGATTCCTCACAGGGGTTGTCGCGTGTGGCGCAGAGCGATCATTTAGCAGCTGCTGTTTACTTGAACTGATGAGTTTGTGTAAACATCCAAAGGGATTCTTAGAGTTATTGGAATGGGGTTTTAATGTCTCTCAACTCTTTGCAATGTCTCAAAGCTGATATTTTCAATAGTTCGGCATCACACTGGGATTGAGAAATTAGCCATTTCATTGACTATGTTTGCCTGCATTTACATCACTTTCAAGACCCCGAGGGGTTTGCACAGGAGGAGCCTGCTGATTGGACGGATGTAGCCGTATTGTTTATTTTTTATTTTTGTATAAATCTTTTTTATTGAACACATGAGAAACAAGCATTGAAAATGCAATAGGCCTCGCCTTTTATTAAGTTAAAGCCATTTGCTTTGCTATACAATACTATTAGCAAAGCAAATGGCTTTAACTTAATCAAAGGCAAGACCTGTTGCATTTTCAATGCTTGTTTTATTATGGACATGACGCACAGCACCCGTGATGCTGTATAACATGGCTATAAAAGATTGGCCAAGCTAATAGGTCTAATAGGCGATGCTTGTTAGTCCAGTTAATCTCGCTTAATTCTCAAGTAAGTTTCAAGTTGTCCACACAAAACCAAATTTGGAGTCGAGACTAGATAACTGAGCATGCAAAATTGTGAGTGACTGACGACACATCTGTTTATTCCAGTATGCACAGTGGGTTCGTCGAGATGTTTTTTTCTGCGGGTCACTTGAGTTAATATTTCGTGTCTCGGTATCAAGTGATGCTTTTGGACTGGTCTGCTGAAGTTTACATGATTTTATCATGCTATATGTGGCCAGTGCGGAATGCAGATGGTTTGTAAAATGTGCCATTGCTTTAGTGTGCAGAATGTAGCGCTGCATGGTTTTTGCAATTAGCTGTGTGATATTCCACGTTTAAACGCAAGAGGGAGCTTTTCTTCTGCGTGGGTACATTGTTTCCTCTGCCTTTGAATATTGTGTTGGTTTGTTTCAAGACTATGGAAATGAATCTGGTATTGACATTTGTATAGCGCTTTTCTAACCTTTTCGATGCCTAACTAGAGATGTCACCAGAATTGATAGCGCCCTGATACCATTTGTATGGTCTCACGGCACTTTGAACTAAATAGAGATATTGAAGACGGCCGTCAAATCTAATTTCTTAGGGTGTATGTGCTGAAAGATTAGCGCCTCGGGAACTGGGCGATCGAGGTCGCAGAGGCCTGGAGATGCTTACGGAGCATGCCCCACCCCGCCTTCCCATCCCCGACACTAACCACCCCACTTTACACTAACTATGGCTACCCTACCGACGCTAGGTCTCAATCCACCCACACTGACCCTCGCCCTCGTGGAGATTACTAGGAAGAGAGAACGAGCAGCCAGTAACCGAGGAATGTGCACAGGGAGAAACGTGTGCTCGCACTTTACACTAACTATGGCTACCCTACCGACGCTGGGTCTCAATCCACCCCCACTGACCCCCGCCCTCGGGGAGATTACTAGGAAGAGAGAACGAGCAGCCAGTAACCGAGGAACCTGCACAGGGAGAAACGTTTGCTTGCGGAACGTAGTAAAGCCAGCAGCAGGCACAAGAAATAACCGCTGAGTAAGACAGCACGAAACACGCCACCATCATAGAACATCAGAAGCAAAACAGGCATCAAAAAACAGGGTCGTGTGCAGAGGAAACGCTGCACAGAGCACAACAAAACCAGCACAGAACACATCAACTCTAGCAGGCACAGCGCAAAGGGAAAAAAAACACCACCGAGGAGCAGGAACAATGCTGCGGAGTGCCATAAAGCCTGTGTCTGGGGGAAACAAGCTGTCGGCGTTGTGCGAAAAATATAGTGCGTCCCAGCTAATGAAGGAGACTGTGTAACGCCGCAAGTGAGAGATCCAATCCCGGTGGGCGGGGCTAAAAGTGGACAGGGCGGTAACAAGGAGGGACTAAGAAGCCTCCTTTTCAATCATGAGCCAGCGTTTAGCATGGAGGATGACGCCAGCGAATGAAAAAGATGGGCGGGGCTTCAAGTCCGCCTCTGAAAGCTTCAAAATCCGTATTGATTCCAAGAAGCCCTCGCATGGCGAGAGCAGCGCATGCGCGCTGCTAACGCCAGGCGAGTCCTAAAAACAGCACACTGTTGTTGATTGGCACAGCCAATGAAAACAATTTTCCTCTCAACCACAAACAGTCTCTGTGCTCCCTCCCCCAGCCCCCATCACATTACCAACAATGACATTTGACTCGATGTGAGCAGCAAGCAATAGGGAAGTGCAGGGATTTCCCCTATAGTCATTCTATTTCCCCATATTGTTGTCCATTTCTGAGGACAGCCACGGCCCTCATACACCACTTTCTCAGCCAGCATGCACCAATCCATGTCTCGTTTCCAGTACCCCAGTTGAGGTGCTTGCTCCACCCCCCTTAACCATGCAATATTTCGTTTGGCTACCACCAGTCTTAGAGTCATCCAAATCTGCTCCATGTGGTTGAGATCTGTTGCATCCCAGACACTTAACCCCTTCGGTGCGTCGGACGGCCGGGGGGCGTCCGACGCACCAGTACTCATGTGCGTAGGATGGCCCCCGGCCGTCCTCCCACATGGCACAGGGAAACCCTCTGGTGCGGGCACCAGAGGTATTCCCTTTACCCCCCAACAGCCTCGGGAGCTTCCCCAGCTCCAGAGGCTCATTTCAGTTTCACTTTCCACGTGCTCAGGGGGCTATCTCAGCCCCCGAGCACATAGAAAGACGGGAGAGGTATCATTGGAAAGGGAAGAATCTCCCCTTTCCAATGGTACCCATCCCTAGTGGATCCCTGCTTGTGGATTGCCCCAGGAGGGCGATCCCCAAGCAGGGATCCACCCACTAGACACCAGGGAGGGGGAGCGGCCCCTTGGGCAATGGTCTTTGCTCCCCCCATATTTTTTCGGGCATAACAGTCTTTCTGCCCCCCCCTGGAGGGCATATGGGGGCAGTAGCCCCCAATCTGCCCCCCAGGGGGGCAGAAAGCTCACTAGAAACCAGGGATTTTCTTTTATTGATGTTGGGGTGGGGGCTGCCCAAAAAGGGCATGGCAATGCCCCCACCCCAAGAAATGTCAGTCTTTCTGCCCCCCCAGGGGCAAGGGTCTTTGCTCCCCCCATATTTTTTCGGGCATAACAGTCTTTCTGCCCCCCCTGGGGGGCAGACGGGGGCAGCAGCCCCCAATCTGCCCCCGGGGGGGCAGAAAGCCCACTAGAAACCAGGGATTTTTTTTTATTGATGTTGGGGTGGGGGCTGCCCAAAATTGGCATGAAAATGCCCCCACCCCAGTGAAATTCCAGTCTTTCTGCCCCCCTGGGGGGCAGAAAGCCCACTAGAAACCAGGGACTTTTTAAAATTGATGTTGGGGTGGGGGCTGCCCAAAAAGGGCATGGCAATGCCCCCACCACCCCAGAGAAATGTCAGCCTTTCTGCCCCCCCAGGGGGCAGACGGGGGCAGCAGCCCCCAATCTGCCCCTGGGGGGGCGGAAAGCCCACTAGAAACCAGGGATTTTTTTTTTTATTGATGTTGGGGTGGGGGGCTGCCCAAAATGGGCATGACAATGCCCCCGCCCCCAGTAAAATTCCAGTCTTTCTGCCCCGCCGGGGGGCATATGGGGGCAGTAGCCCCCAATTTGCCCACTGGGGGGGGCAGAAAGCCCACTAGAAACCAGGGATTTTTTTTTATTGATGTAGGGGTGGGGTCTGCCCAAGATGGGCAGGCCAATGCCCCCACCCCCCCAAAAAAATGCAACAGTAATTCTGCTCCCCCCAGGGGCTTATGGGGGCAGTAGCCCCTGATCTGCCCCCGGGGGGGGGCAGAAACCCCACTAGGCACCAGGGATTTTTTTTATTTTTATAATGTAGGGGTGGGAGCGGCCCGGAATGGGCATGATAATGCCCCCACCCCAAAAACAATTACCACAGTCTTTCTGCCCCCCAGAGGCATATTGGGGCAACAGCCCCTTATCTGCCCCCCGGGGGGGCAGAAAGCCCACTAGGCCTCAGGAAATATATATTTTTTAAATACAGGGGTGAGGTCAGCCCAGAATGGGCATGCCAATGCCCACACCTCCCCAAAAAAATGCCAGTCTTTCTGCCCACCCTGGGGGGCGGATGGGGGCAGTGGCCCCTGAACTGCCCCCGGGGGGGCAGAAAGCCCACTTGGCGCCAGCGATTACGCATGGGGGTCACATGAGTTTTTGGTCCCGGGCTTGGCGGCCATCTAGGGAAACCTACCAAACCCACACATTTCTGAAAACCAGAGACCCGGGGGGAGTCCAGGAATGTATGGCTTGCGTGGATCCCCCAACATTTCTCTACCCAGAATCCCCTGCAAACCTCAAATTATGATGAAAAAATCACTTTATTCTCAAATTTCTGTGTGGGAAAGTTGTAGGATCATCTGGCTGACACAAATTTCCTACCACCCAGCGTTCCCCCAGGTCTCCCGATAAAAATGGTAACTCACTTTTGTAGGTGGGTCAATTACCTGCGACAGGCAAAGGCCCAAAACGTATTGTGGAGACATCAAAATTACCTATCACAAAACAACCTGGTTTTGCAAGGGGGGTCACATGAGTTTTTGGTCCCGGGCTTGGCGGCCTTCTAGGGAAACCTACCAAACAAACCAGAGACCCGGGGGAGTTCAGGAAGGTATGGCTTGCGTGGATCCCCCAACGTTTCTCTACCCAGAATCCCCTGCAAACCTCAAATTTTGATGAAAAAATCACTTTTTTCTCAAATTTCTGTGTGGAAAAGTTGTAGGATCATCAAGCTGACACAAATTTCCTACCACCCAGCGTTCCCCCAGGTCTCCCGATAAAAATGGTACCTCACTTTTGTAGGTGGGTCAAGTACCCGCGAGAGGCAAAGGCCCAAAACGTATTGTGGAGACATCAAAATTACCTATCACAAAACAACCTGGTTTTGCATGGGGGGGTCACATGAGTATTTGGTCCCGGGCTTGGCGGCCATCTAGGGAAACCTACCAAACCCACACATTTATAAAAACTAGAGACCTGGGGGAGTTCAGGGAGGTATGGCTTGCGTGGATCACTCAACGTTTCCCTACACAGAATCCCTGCAAACCTCAAATTTTGATGAAAAATCGAATTTTTCTCAAATTTCTGTGTGGGAAAGTTGTAGGATCACTGGGCTGACACAAATTTCCTACCACCCAGCGTTCCCCCAGGTCTCCCGATAAAAATGGTACCACACTCTTGTGGGTGGGTCAAGTACCCGCGACAGGCAAGGGCCCAAAACGTATTGTGGAGACATCAAAATTACCTATCACAAAACAACCTGGTTTTGCAGGGGGTCACCTGGATTTTGGCCCCGGGCTCAGCGGCCATCTTGGGAAACCTACCAAACCCACACATTTCTGAAAACTAGACACCCGGGAGTCTAGCGAGGTATGGCTTGCGTGGCCCCCAACGTTTTCCTACTCAGAATCCCTGCAAACCTCAAATTTAGCTGAAAAAATCTAATTTTTCTCAGATTTCTGTGTGGGAAAGTTCTAGAATATGCATGGATCCACAAATTTCCTACCACCCAGAGTTCCCCCAGGTCTCGCGTGGATGGGTCAAGTACCCGCGACAGGCAAGGGCCCAAAACGTTTTGAGGAGACATCAAAATGATCTATCACAAAACAACCTGGTTTTGCAAGGGGAGTCACCTGGGTTTTTGGCCCCGGGCTCGGCGGACATCTTGGAAAATCTTACAAAAATCCACACATTTCTGAAAACTAGACACCCGGGGGAGTCCAGAGAGGTATGGCTTGCGTGGGCCCCCCAACGTTTTCCTACCCTGTGAGGTATCATTTTATTTGGGAGACTAAGGAGAACGCTGTGGGGTAGGACATTTGTGCCAGCACAGTGATTCCACACAAAAATATGTGGAAAATGTGGGTTTTTTCAGCTAAATTTGAGGTTTGCAGGGGATTCTGGGTATGAAAAAGTTGGGGGATGCACGCAAGCCATACCTCGCTGGACTCCCCCGAATGTCTACTTTTCAGAAATGTGTGGGTTTGGTAGTTTCCCAAGGTGGCCGCCGAGCCCGGGGCCAAAAACCCAGGTGACCCCCTTGCAAATCCAGGTTGTTTTGTGATAGGTAATTTTGATGTCTCCTCAATACGTTTTGGGCCCTTGCCTGTCGCGGGTACTTGACCCACCCACGCTAGTGAGGTACCATTTTTATCGGGAGACCTGGGGGAACGCTGGGTGATTAGAAATTTGTGGATCCACTGAGATTCGAGAACTTTCCCCACAGAAATTTGAGAAAAATTTGATTTTTTCAGCTAAATTTGAGGTTTGCAGGGGATTCTGGGTAGGAAAACGTTGGGGGGTCCGCGCAAGCCATACCTCGCTGGACTCCCCCAGGTATCTAGTTTTCAGAAATGTGTGAGTTTGGTCGGTTTCCCAAGATGGCCACCGAGCCCTGGGCCAAAAACCCAGGTGACCCCCCTTGGAAAACCAGGTTGTTTTGTGATAGGTCATCTTGAAGTCTCCTCAATACGTTTTGGGCCCTTGCCTGTCGCGGGTACTTGACCAACCCACGCGAGTGAGGTGCCATTTTTATTGGGAGACCTGGGGGAACGCTGGGTGGTAGGAAATTTGCGGATCCACGCAGATTCCAGAACTTTCCCACACAAATTTGAGAAAAAAGTGATTTTTTCAGCTAAATTTGAGGTTTGCAGGGGATTCTGGGCAGGAAAACGTTGGGGACCCACGCAAGCCATACCTTGCTGGACTCCCCCGGGTGACTAGTTTTCAGAAATGTGTGGGTTTGGAAGATTTTCCAAGATGGCCGCCGAGCCTGGGGCCAAAAACCCAGGTGACTCCCCTTGCAAAACCAGGTTGTTTTGTGGTAGGTCATTTTGAGGTCTCCTCAATACGTTTTGGGCCCTTGCCCATCGCAGGTACTTGGGGCACCCACATGAGTGAGGTACCATTTTTATCGGAAGACCTGGGGTAAGGCTGGGTGGGAGGAAATTTGTGGATCTACGCAGATTCCAGAACTTTCCACCACAGAAATGTGAGGAAAATGTGTTTTGTTTGACAAATTTTGAGGTTTGCAAGGGATTCTGGGTAACAGAACCAGGTGAGAGCCAGACAAGTTACCCCATCCTGGATTCCCCTGGGTGTCTAGTTTTCAAAAATGTATAGGTTTGCTAGGTTTCCCTAGGTCCCGGCAGAGCTAGGGTTCAAAATCTACAGCTAGGCACTTTGCAAAAAAAGGGTCTGTTTTCACTGTGAAAATGTGGTGTGTCCACGGTGCGTTTTGGGCCGTTTCCTGTCGCTGGCACTAGGCCTACCCACACAAGTGAGATACCATTTTTCTCGGAAGACTTTGGGGAATGCGGGGCGGGTGGAATTTTGTGGATCCACGCAGAATCCAGAACTTTCCACCACAGAAATGTGAGGAAAATGTGTTTTTTTGGACAAATTTTGAGGTTTGCAAGCGATTTTGGGTAACAAAACCTGGTGAGAGCCAGACAAGTCACCCATCCCGGATTCCCCTGGGTGTCTAGTTTTCAAAAATGTATAGGTTTGCAAGGTTTCCCTAGGTGCCAGCAGAGCTAGGGTTCAAAATCTACAGCTAGGCACTTTGCAAAAAAAGTGTCAGTTTTCACTGTGAAAATGCGGTGTGTCCACGTTGCGTTTTGGGCCGTTTCCTGTCGCTGGCACTAGGCCTACCCACACAAGTGAGGTACCATTTTTCTTGGAAGACTTTGGGGAATGCGGGGTGGGTGGAATTTTGTGGATCCATGCCGATTCCAGAACTTTCCACCACAGAAATGTGACGAAAATTTGTTTTTTTGGACAAAGTTTGAGGTTTGCAAGGGATTCTGGGTAACAGAACCTGGTGAAAGCCAGACAAGTCACCCCATCCTGGATTCCCCTGGGTGTCTAGTTTTCAAAAATGTATAGGTTTGCTAGGTTTCCATAGGAGCCGGCAGAGCTAGGGTTCAAAATCTACAGCTAGGCACTTTGCAAAAAAAGGGTCCGTTTTCACTGTGAAAATGTGATGTGTCCACGGTGCATTTTGGGCCGTTTCCTGTCGCGGGCACTAGGACAACCCACACAAGTGAGGTACCATTTTTCTCTGAAGACTTTGGGGAATGCGGGGTGGGTGGAATTTTGTGGATCCATGCAGATTCCAGAACTATCCACCACAGAAATGTGACGAAAATGTGTTTTTTTTGGACAAATGTTGAGGTTTGCAAGGGATTCTGGGTAACAGAACCTGGTGAAAGCCAGACAATTCACCCCATACTGGATTCCCCTGGGTGTCTAGTTTCCAAAAATGTATAGGTTTGCTAGGTTTCCATAGGTGCCGGCAGAGCTAGGGTTCAAAATCTACAGCTAGGCACTTTGCATAAAAAGGGTCAGTTTTCACTGTGAAAATGTGGTGTGTCCATGGTGCATTTTGGGCCGTTTCCTGTCACAGGCACTAGGCCTACCCACACAATTGAGGTACCATTTTTCTTGTAAGACTTTAGGGAATGCGTGGTGGGTGTAATTTTGTGGATCCACGCAGATTCCAGAACTTTCCACCACAGAAATGTGTGGAAAATGTTTTCTTTTTACAGATTTTGAGGTTCGCAAGGGATTCTGGGTGTCAGAACCTGGTGAGAGCCAGACAAGTCACCCCATCCTGGATTAGCCTGGGTGTCTAGTTTTCAAAAATGTATAGGTTTTCTAGGTTTCCCTAGGTGCCGGCAGAGCTAGGGTTCAAAATCTACAGCTAGGCACTTTGCAAAAAAAGAGTCTGTTTTCACTGTGAAAATGTGGAGTGTCCACGTTGCGTTTTGGGCTGTTACCTGTCGCGTGCACTAGGCCTACTCACACAAGTGAGGTACCATTTTTCTCAAAAGACTTTGGGGAATGCGGGGTGGGTGGAATGTTGTGGATCCTTTGCAGATTCCAGAACTTTCCACCACAAAAATGTGAGGAAAATGTGTTTTTTTTTACAAATTTTGAGGTTTGCAAGGGATTCTGGGTAACAGAACCTGGTGAGAGCCAGACAAGTCACCCCATCCTGGATTCTCCTGGGTGTATAGTGTTCAAAAATGTATAGGTTTGCTAGGTTTCTCTAGGTGCCGGCAGAGCTAGGGTTCAAAATCTACAGCTAGGCACTTTGCAAAAAAAAGGTCAGTTTTCACTGTGGAAATGTGGTGTGTCCACGTTGCGCTTTGGGCTGTTTCCTGTCACGGGCACTAGGCATACCCACACAAGTGAGGTGCCATTTTTCTCAGAAGGCTTTGGGAAATGTGGGGTGCATGGAATTTTGTGGATCCACGCAGATTCCAGAACTATCCACCACAGAAATGTGACGAAAAAGTGTTTTTTTGGACAAATGTTGAGGTTTGCAAGGGATTCTGGGTAACAGAACCTGGTGAAAGCCAGACAAGTCATCCTGGATTCCCCTGGGTGTCTAATTTTCAAAAATGTATAGGTTTGCAAGGTTTCCCTAGGTGCCATCAGAGCTAGCGTTCAAAATCTACAGCTAGGCACTTTGCAAAAAAATGGTCAGTTTTCACTGTGAAAATGCGGTGTGTCCACGTTGATTTTTGGGCCGTTTCCTGTCGCATGCACTAAGCCTACCCACACAAGTGAGGTACCATTTTTCTCAAAAGACTTTGGGGAATGCAGGGTGGGTGGAATGTTGTGGATCCACGCAGATTCCAGAACTTTCCACCACAGAAATGTGAGGAAAATGTTTTTTTTTTACAGATTGTGAGGTTCGCAAGGGATTCTGGGTGACAGAACCTGGTGAGAGCCAGACAAGTCACCCCATCCTGGATTCCCCTGGGTGTATAGTTTTCACAAATATATAGGTTTGCTAGGTTTCCCTAGGGGCCGGCAGAGCTAGGGTTCAAAATCTACAGCTATGCACTTTGCAAAAAAAGGGTCAGTTTTCTCTGTGAAAATGCGGTGTGTCCACATTGCGTTTTGGGCCGTTTCCTGTTGCGGGAACTAGGCCTACCCACACAATTGAGGTACCATTTTTCTTGTAAGACTTTGGGGAATGCGTGGTGGGTGTAATTTTGTGGATCCACGCAGATTACAGAACTTTCCACCACAGAAATGTGAGGAAAATGTTTTCTTTTACAGATTTTGAGGTTCGCAAGGGATTCTGGGTGACAGAACCTGGTGAGAGCCAGACAAGTCACCCCATCCTGGATTCCCCTGGGTGTCTAATTTTCAAAAATGTATAGGTTTGCAAGGTTTCCCTAGGTGCCAGCAGAGCTAGGGTTCAAAATCTACAGCTAGGCACTTTGCACAAAAATGGTCAGTTTTCACTGTGAAAATGCGGTGTGTCCACGTTGATTTTTGGGCCGTTTCCTGTCGCGTGCACTAAGCCTACCCACACAAGTGAGGTACCATTTTTCTCAAAAGACTTTGGGGAATGCAGGGTGGGTGGAATGTTGTGGATCCACGCAGATTCCAGAACTTTCCACCACAGAAATGTGAGGAAAATGTTTTTTTTTTTACAGATTGTGAGGTTCGCAAGGGATTCTGGGTGACAGAACCTGGTGAGAGCCAGACAAGTCACCCCATCCTGGATTCCCCTGGGTGTATAGTTTTCACAAATATATAGGTTTGCTAGGTTTCCCTAGGTGCCGGCAGAGCTAGGGTTCAAAATCTACAGCTAGGCACTTTGCAAAAAAAGGGTCCGTTTTCACTGTAAAAATGTGGTGTGTCCACGTTGCGTTTTGGGCTGTTACCTGTCACGTGCACTAAGCCTACCCACACAAGTGAGGTACCATTTTTCTCAAAAGACTTTGGGGAATGCGGGGTGGGTGGAATGTTGTGGATCCACGCAGATTCCAGAACTTTCCACCACAGAAATGTGAGGAAAATGTTTTTTTTTTTTACAGATTGTGAGGTTCGCAAGGGATTCTGGGTGACAGAACCTGGTGAGAGCCAGACAAGTCACCCCATCCTGGATTCCCCTGGGTGTATAGTTTTCACAAATATATAGGTTTGCTAGGTTTCCCTAGGGGCCGGCAGAGCTAGGGTTCAAAATCTACAGCTATGCACTTTGCAAAAAAAGGGTCAGTTTTCTCTGTGAAAATGCGGTGTGTCCACATTGCGTTTTGGGCCGTTTCCTGTTGCGGGAACTAGGCCTACCCACACAATTGAGGTACCATTTTTCTTGTAAGACTTTGGGGAATGCGTGGTGGGTGTAATTTTGTGGATCCACGCAGATTACAGAACTTTCCACCACAGAAATGTGAGGAAAATGTTTTCTTTTTACAGATTTTGAGGTTCGCAAGGGATTCTGGGTGACAGAACCTGGTGAGAGCCAGACAAGTCACCCCATCCTGGATTCCCCTGGGTGTCTAATTTTCAAAAATGTATAGGTTTGCAAGGTTTCCCTAGGTGCCAGCAGAGCTAGGGTTCAAAATCTACAGCTAGGCACTTTGCACAAAAATGGTCAGTTTTCACTGTGAAAATGCGGTGTGTCCACGTTGATTTTTGGGCCGTTTCCTGTCGTGGGCACTAGGCCTACCCACACAAGTGAGGTACCATTTTTCTCTGAAGACTTTGGGAAATGCGTGGTGGGTGGAATTTTGTGGATCCACGCAGATTCCAGAACTTTCCACCACAGAAATGTGAGGAAAATTGTTTTTTTTTTACAGATTGTGAGGTTCGCAAGGGATTCTGGGTGACAGAACCTGGTGAGAGCCAGACAAGTCACCCCATCCTGGATTCCCCTGGGTGTGTAGTTTTCACAAATATATAGGTTTGCTAGGTTTCCCTAGGTGCCGGCAGAGCTAGGGTTCAGAATCTACAGCTAGGCACTTTGCAAAAAAAGGGTCAGTTTTCACTGTAAAAATGTGGTGTGTCCACGTTGCGTTTTGGGCTGTTACCTGTCGCGTGCACTAAGCCTACCCACACAAGTGAGGTACCATTTTTCTCAAAAGACTTTGGGGAATGCGTGGTGGGTGGAATGTTGTGGATCCACGCAGATTCCAGAACTTTCCACCACAGAAATGTGAGGAAAATGTGTTTTCTTTTACACATTTTGAGGTTTGCAAGGGATTCTGGGTAACAGAACCTGGTAAGAGCCAGACAAGTCACCCCCTCCTGGATTCCCCTGGGTGTCTAATGTTCAAAAATGTATAGGTTTGCAAGGTTTCCCTAGGTGCCAGCAGAGCTAGGGTTCAAAGTCTACAGCTAGGCACTTTGCAAAAAAAGGGTCAGTTTTCACTGTGAAAATGCGGTGTGTCCACGTTGCGTTTTGGGCCGTTTCCTGTCGCGGGCACTAGGCCTACCCACACAAGTGAGGTACCATTTTTCTCTGAAAACTTTGGGGAATGCGGGGTGGGCAGACTTTTGTGGATCCATGCAGATTCCAGAACTTTCCACCACAGAAATGTGACGAAAATGTGTTTTTTTGGACAAATTGTGAGGTTTGCAAGAGATTCTGGGTAACAGAATCTGGTGAAAGCCAGACAAGTCACCCCATCCTGGATTCCCCTGGGTGTCTAGTTTTCAAAAATGTATAGGTTTGCTAGGTTTCCGTAGTTGCCGGCAGAGCTAGGGTTCATAATCTACAGCTAGGCACTTTGCAAAAAAAGGGTCAGTTTTCACTGTGAAAATGTGGTGTGTCCACGGTGCATTTTGGGCCGTTTCCTGTTGCAGGAACTAGGCCTACCCACACAATTGAGGTACCATTTTTCTCTGAAGACTTTGGGAAATGCGTGTTGGGTGGAATTTTGTGGATCCACGCAGATTCCAGAACTTTCCACCACAGAAATGTGAGGAAAATGGTTTTTTTTTACAGATTGTGAGGTTCGCAAGGGATTCTGGGTGACAGAACCTGGTGGGAGCCAGACAAGTCACCCCATCCTGGATTTCCCTGGGTGTCTAGTTTTCAAAAATGTATAGGTTTTCTAGGTTTCCCTAGGTGCCAGCAGAGCTAGGGTTCAAAATCTACAGCTAGGCACTTTGCAAAAAAAGAGACTGTTTTCACTGTGAAAATGTGGTGTGTCCACGTTGCTTTTTGGGCTGTTACCTGTCGCGTGCACTAGGCCTACTCACACAAGTGAGGTACCATTTTTCTCAAAAGACTTTGGGGAATGCGGGGTGGGTGGAATGTTGTGGATCCACGCAGATTCCAGAACTTTCCACCACAGAAATGTGAGGAAAATGTGTTTTTTTTTTTACAAATTTTGAGGTTTGCAAGGGATTCTGGGTAACAGAACCTGGTGAGAGCCAGACAAGTCACCCCATCCTGGATTCTCCTGGGTGTATAGTGTTCAAAAATGTATAGGTTTGCTAGGTTTCTCTAGGTGCCGGCAGAGCTAGGGTTCAAAATCTACAGCTAGGCACTTTGCAAAAAAAGTGTCAGTTTTCAGTGTGAAAATGCGGTGTGTCCACGTTGCGTTTTGGGCCGTTTCCTGTCGCTGGCACTAGGCCTACCCACACAAGTGAGGTACCATTTTTCGTGGAAGACTTTGGGGAATGCGGGGTGGGTGGAATTTTGTGGATCCATGCCGATTCCAGAACTTTCCACCACAGAAATGTGACGAAAATTTGTTTTTTTGGACAAAGTTTGAGGTTTGCAAGGGATTCTGGGTAACAGAACCTGGTGAAAGCCAGACAAGTCACCCCATCCTGGATTCCCCTGGGTGTCTAGGTTTCAAAAATGTATAGGTTTGCTAGGTTTCCGTAGGAGCCAGCAGAGCTAGGGTTCAAAATCTACAGCTAGGCACTTTGCAAAAAAAGGGTCCGTTTTCACTGTGAAAATGTGGTGTGTCCACGGTGCATTTTGGGCCGTTTCCTGTCGTGGGCACTAGGACAACCCACACAAGTGAGGTACCATTTTTCTCTGAAGACTTTGGGGAATGCGGGGTGGGTGGAATTTTGTGGATCCATGCAGATTCCAGAACTATCCACCACAGAAATGTGACGAAAATGTGTTTTTTTTGGACAAATGTTGAGGTTTGCAAGGGATTCTGGGTAACAGAACCTGGTGAAAGGCAGACAATTCACCCCATACTGGATTCCCCTGGGTGTCTAGTTTTCAAAAATGTATAGGTTTGCTAGGTTTCCATAGGTGCCGGCAGAGCTAGGGTTCAAAATCTACAGCTAGGCACTTTGCATAAAAAGGGTCCGTTTTCACTGTGAAAATGCGGTGTGTCCATGGTGCATTTTGGGCCGTTTCCTGTCGCGAGCACTAGGCCTACCCACACAATTGAGGTACCATTATTTTTGTAAGACTTTGGGGAATGCGTGGTGGGTGGAATTTTGTGGATCCACGCAGATTCCAGAGCTTTCCACCACAGAAATGTGAGGAAAATGTGTTTTTTTTTACAGATTTTGAGGTTCGCAAGGGATTCTGGGTGACAGAACCTGGTGAGAGCCACACAAGTCACCCCATCCTGGATTCCCCTGGGTGTCTAGTTTTCAAAAATGTATAGGTTTGCTAGGTTTCCCTAGGTGCTGGCAGAGCTAGGGTTCAAAATCTACAGCTAGGCACTTTGCAAAAAAAGGGTCAGTTTTCACTGTGAAAATGTGGTGTGTCCATGGTGCATTTTGGGCCGTTTCCTGTCACAGGCACTAGGCCTACCCACACAATTGAGGTACCATTTTTCTTGTAAGACTTTGGGGAATGCGTGGTGGGTGTAATTTTGTTGATCCACGCAGATTCCAGAACTTTCCACCACAGAAATGTGTGGAAAATGTTTTCTTTTACAGATTTTGAGGTTCGCAAGGGATTCTGGGTGTCAGAACCTGGTGAGAGCCAGACAAGTTACTCCCATCCTGGATTTCCCTGGGTGTCTAGTTTTCAAAAATGTATAGGTTTTCTAGGTTTCCCTAGGTGCCGGCAGAGCTAGGGTTCAAAATCTACAGCTAGGCACTTTGCAAAAAAAGAGTCTGTTTTCACTGTGAAAATGTGGTGTGTCCACGTTGCGTTTTGGGCTGTTACCTGTTGCGTGCACTAGGCCTACTCACACAAGTGAGGTACCATTTTTCTCAAAAGACTTTGGGGAATGCGGGGTGGGTGGAATGTTGTGGATCCACGCAGATTCCAGAACTTTCCACCACAGAAATGTGAGGAAAATGTGTTTTTTTTTTTACAAATTTTGAGGTTTGCAAGGGATTCTGGGTAACAGAACCTGGTGAGAGCCAGACAAGTCACCCCATCCTGGATTCTCCTGGGTGTATAGTGTTCAAAAATGTATAGGTTTGCTAGGTTTCTCTAGGTGCCGGCAGAGCTAGGGTTCAAAATCTACAGCTAGGCACTTTGCAAAAAAAAGGTCCGTTTTCACTGTGGAAATGTGGTGTGTCCACGTGGCGCTTTGGGCTGTTTCCTGTCGCGGGCACTAGGCATACCCACACAAGTGAGGTGCCATTTTTCTCAGAAGGCTTTGGGAAATGTGGGGTGCATGGAATTTTGTGGATCCACGCAGATTCCAGAACTATCCACCACAGAAATGTGACGAAAAAGTGTTTTTTTTGGACAAATGTTGAGGTTTGCAAGGGATTCTGGGTAACAGAACCTGGTGAAAGCCAGACAAGTCACCCCATCCTGGATTCCCTTGGGTGTCTAATTTTCAAAAATGTATAGGTTTGCAAGGTTTCCCTAGGTGCCAGCAGAGCTAGGGTTCAAAATCTACAGCTAGGCACTTTGCAAAAAAATGGTCAGTTTTCACTGTGAAAATGCGGTGTGTCCACGTTGATTTTTGGGCCGTTTCCTGTCGCGTGCACTAAGCCTACCCACACAAGTGAGGTACCATTTTTCTCAAAAGACTTTGGGGAATGCGGGGTGGGTGGAATGTTGTGGATCCACGCAGATTCCAGAACTTTCCACCACAGAAATGTGAGGAAAATGTTTTTTTTTTTTTACAGATTGTGAGGTTCGCAAGGGATTCTGGGTGACAGAACCTGGTGAGAGCCAGACAAGTCACCCCATCCTGGATTCCCCTGGGTGTATAGTTTTCACAAATATATAGGTTTGCTAGGTTTCCCTAGGTGCCGGCAGAGCTAGGGTTCAAAATCTACAGCTAGGCACTTTGCAAAAAAGGGTCCGTTTTCACTGTAAAAATGTGGTGTGTCCACGTTGCGTTTTGGGCTGTTACCTGTCGCGTGCACTAAGCCTACCCACACAAGTGAGGTACCATTTTTCTCAAAAGACTTTGGGGAATGCGGGGTGGGTGGAATGTTGTGGATCCACGCAGATTCCAGAACTTTCCACCACAGAAATGTGAGGAAAATTGTTTTTTTTTACAGATTGTGAGGTTCGCAAGGGATTCTGGGTGACCGAACCTGGTGAGAGCCAGACAAGTCACCCCATCCTGGATTCCCCTGGGTGTATAGTTTTCACAAATATATAGGTTTGCTAGGTTTCCCTAGGGGCCGGCAGAGCTAGGGTTCAAAATCTACAGCTAGGCACTTTGCAAAAAAAGGGTCAGTTTTATCTGTGAAAATGTGGTGTGTCCACATTGCGTTTTGGGCCGTTTCCTGTTGCGGGAACTAGGCCTACCCACACAATTGAGGTACCATTTTTCTTGTAAGACTTTGGGGAATGCGTGGTGGGTGTAATTTTGTGGATCCACGCAGATTCCAGAACTTTCCACCACAGAAATGTGAGGAAAATGTTTTCTTTTTACAGATTTTGAGGTTCGCAAGGGATTCTGGGTGTCAGAACCTGGTGAGAGCCAGACAAGTCACCCCATTCTGGATTTCCCTGGGTGTCTAGTTTTCAAAAATGTATAGGTTTTCTAGGTTTCCCTAGGTGCCGGCAGAGCTAGGGTTCAAAATCTACAGCTAGGCACTTTGCAAAAAAGAGTCTGTTTTCACTGTGAAAATGTGGTGTGTCCAAGTTGCGTTTTGGGCTGTTACCTGTCGCGTGCACTAGGCCTACTCACACAAGTGAGGTACCATTTTCTCAAAAGACGTTGGGGAATGCGGGGTGGGTGGAATGTTGTGGATCCACACAGATTCCAGAACTTTCCACCACAGAAATGTGAGGAAAATGTGTTTTTTTACAAATTTTGAGGTTTGCAAGGGATTCTGGGTAACAGAACCTGGTGAGAGCCAGACAAGTCACCCCATCCTGGATTCTCCTGGGTGTCTAGTTTTCAAAAATGTATAGGTTTGCTAGCTTTCTCTAGGTGCCGGCAGAGCTAGGGTTCAAAATCTACAGCTAGGCACTTTGCAAAAAAGGGTCCGTTTTCACTGTGGAAATGTGGTGTGTCCACGTGGCGCTTTGGGCTGTTTCCTGTCGCGGGCACTAGGCATACCCACACAAGTGAGGTGCCATTTTTCTTGGAAGGCTTTGGGAAATGTGGGGTGCATGGAATTTTGTGGATCCACGCAGATTCCAGAACTTTCCACCACAGAAATGTGAGGAAAATGTGTTTTTTTTACACAGTTTGAGGTTTGCAAGGGATTCTGGGTAACAGAACCTGGTAAGAGCCAGACAAGTCACCCCATCCTGGATTCCCCTGGGTGTCTAATTTTCAAAAATGTATAGGTTTGCAAGGTTTCCCTAGGTGCCAGCAGAGCTAGAGTTCAAAATCTACAGCTAGGCACTTTGCACAAAAATGGTCAGTTTTCACTGTGAAAATGCGGTGTGTCCACGTTGATTTTTGGGCCGTTTCCTGTGGTGGGCACTAGGCCTACCCACACAAGTGAGGTACCATTTTTCTCTGAAGTCTTTGGGAAATGCGTGGTGGGTGGAATTTTGTGGATCCACGCAGATTCCAGAACTTTCCACCACAGAAATGTGAGGAAAATGTTTTTTTTTTTACAGATTGTGAGGTTCGCAAGGGATTCTGGGTGACAGAACCTGGTGAGAGCCAGACAAGTCACCCCATCCTGGATTCCCCTGGGTGTGTAGTTTTAACAAATATATAGGTTTGCTAGGTTTCCCTAGGTGCCGGCAGAGCTAGGGTTCAAAATCTACAGCTAGGCACTTTGCAAAAAAAGGGTCCGTTTTCACTGTAAAAATGTGGTGTGTCCACGTTGCGTTTTGGGCTGTTACCTGTCGCGTGCACTAAGCCTACCCACACAAGTGAGGTACCATTTTTCTCAAAAGACTTTGGGGAATGCGGGGTGGGTGGAATGTTGTGGATCCACGCAGATTCCAGAACTTTCCACCACAGAAATGTGACGAAAATTTGTTTTCTTTTACACATTTTGAGGTTTGCAAGGGATTCTGGGTAACAGAACCTGGAAAGAGCCAGACAAGTCACCCCCTCCTGGATTCCCCTGGGTGTCTAATGTTCAAAAATGTTTAGGTTTGCAAGGTTTCCCTAGGTGCCAGCAGAGCTAGGGTTCAAAGTCTACAGCTAGGCACTTTGCAAAAAAGGGTCAGTTTTCACTGTGAAAATGCGCTGTGTCCACGTTGCGTTTTGGGCCGTTTCCTGTCGCGGGCACTAGGCCTACCCACACAAGTGAGGTACCATTTTTCTCTGAAAACTTTGGGGAATGCGGGGTGGGCAGACTTTTGTGGATCCATGCAGATTCCAGAACTTTCCACCACAGAAATGTGACGAAAATGTGTTTTTTTGGACAAATTGTGAGGTTTGCAAGAGATTCTGGGTAACAGAATTTGGTGAAAGCCAGACAAGTCACCCCATCCTGGATTCCCCTGGGTGTCTAGTTTTCAAAAATGTATAGGTTTGCTAGGTTTCCGTAGGTGCCGGCAGAGCTAGGGTTCATAATCTACAGCTAGGCACTTTGCAAAAAAAGGGTCAGTTTTCACTGTGAAAATGTGGTGTGTCCACGGTGCATTTTGGGCCGTTTCCTGTTGCAGGAACTAGGCCTACCCACACAATTGAGGTACCATTTTTCTTGTAAGACTTTGGGGAATGCGTGGTGGGTGTAATTTTGTGGATCCACGCAGATTCCAGAACTTTCCACCACAGAAATGTGAGGAAAATGTTTTCTTTTTACAGATTTTGAGGTTCGCAAGGGATTCTGGGTGTCAGAACCTGGTGAGAGCCAGACAAGTCACCCCATCCTGGATTTCCCTGGGTGTCTAGTTTTCAAAAATGTATAGGTTTTCTAGGTTTCCCTAGGTGCCGGCAGAGCTAGGGTTCAAAATCTACAGCTAGGCACTTTGCAAAAAAAGAGTCTGTTTTCACTGTGAAAATGTGGTGTGTCCAAGTTGCGTTTTGGGCTGTTACCTGTCGCGTGCACTAGGCCTACTCACACAAGTGAGGTACCATTTTTGTCAAAAGACGTTGGGGAATGCGGGGTGGGTGGAATGTTGTGGATCCACACAGATTCCAGAACTTTCCACCACAGAAATGTGAGGAAAATGTGTTTTTTTTTACAAATTTTGAGGTTTGCAAGGGATTCTGGGTAACAGAACCTGGTGAGAGCCAGACAAGTCACCCCATCCTGGATTCTCCTGGGTGTCTAGTTTTCAAAAATGTATAGGTTTGCTAGCTTTCTCTAGGTGCCGGCAGAGCTAGGGTTCAAAATCTACAGCTAGGCACTTTGCAAAAAAAGGGTCAGTTTACTCTGTGGAAATGTGGTGTGTCCACGTGGCGCTTTGGGCTGTTTCCTGTCGCGGGCACTAGGCATACCCACACAAGTGAGGTGCCATTTTTCTTGGAAGGCTTTGGGAAATGTGGGGTGCATGGAATTTTGTGGATCCACGCAGATTCCAGAACTTTCCACCACAGAAATGTGAGGAAAATGTTTTTTTTTTTACACAGTTTGAGGTTTGCAAGGGATTCTGGGTAACAGAACCTGGTAAGAGCCAGACAAGTCACCCCATCCTGGATTCCCCTGGGTGTCTAATTTTCAAAAATTTATAGGTTTGCAAGGTTTCCCTAGGTGCCAGCAGAGCTAGGGTTCAAAATCTACAGCTAGGCACTTTGCACAAAAATGGTCAGTTTTCACTGTGAAAATGCGGTGTGTCCACGTTGATTTTTGGGCCGTTTCCTGTCGTGGGCACTAGGCCTACCCACACAAGTGAGGTACCATTTTTCTCTGAAGTCTTTGGGAAATGCGTGGTGGGTGGAATTTTGTGGATCCACGCAGATTCCAGAACTTTCCACCACAGAAATGTGAGGAAAATGTTTTTTTTTTTACAGATTGTGAGGTTCGCAAGGGATTCTGGGTGACAGAACCTGGTGAGAGCCAGACAAGTCACCCCATCCTGGATTCCCCTGGGTGTGCAGTTTTAACAAATATATAGGTTTGCTAGGTTTCCCTAGGTGCCGGCACAGCTAGGGTTCAAAATCTACAGCTAGGCACTTTGCAAAAAAAGGGTCCGTTTTCACTGTAAAAATGTGGTGTGTCCACGTTGCGTTTTGGGCTGTTACCTGTCGCGTGCACTAAGCCTACCCACACAAGTGAGGTACCATTTTTCTCAAAAGACTTTGGGGAATGCGGGGTGGGTGGAATGTTGTGGATCCACGCAGATTCCAGAACTTTCCACCACAGAAATGTGAGGAAAATGTGTTTTCTTTTACACATTTTGAGGTTTGCAAGGGATTCTGGGTAACAGAACCTGGAAAGAGCCAGACAAGTCACCCCCTCCTGGATTCCCCTGGGTGTCTAATGTTCAAAAATGTTTAGGTTTGCAAGGTTTCCCTAGGTGCCAGCAGAGCTAGGGTTCAAAGTCTACAGCTAGGCACTTTGCAAAAAAAGGGTCAGTTTTCACTGTGAAAATGCGCTGTGTCCACGTTGCGTTTTGGGCCGTTTCCTGTCGCGGGCACTAGGCCTACCCACACAAGTGAGGTACCATTTTTCTCTGAAAACTTTGGGGAATGCGGGGTGGGCAGACTTTTGTGGATCCATGCAGATTCCAGAACTTTCCACCACAGAAATGTGACGAAAATGTGTTTTTTTGGACAAATTGTGAGGTTTGCAAGAGATTCTGGGTAACAGAATTTGGTGAAAGCCAGACAAGTCACCCCATCCTGGATTCCCCTGGGTGTCTAGTTTTCAAAAATGTATAGGTTTGCTAGGTTTCCATAGGTGCCGGCAGAGCTAGGGTTCATAATCTACAGCTAGGCACTTTGCAAAAAAAGGGTCAGTTTTCACTGTGAAAATGTGGTGTGTCCACGGTGCATTTTGGGCCGTTTCCTGTTGCAGGAACTAGGCCTACCCACACAATTGAGGTACCATTTTTCTTGTAAGACTTTGGGGAATGCGTGGTGGGTGTAATTTTGTGGATCCACGCAGATTCCAGAACTTTTCACCACAGAAATGTGAGGAAAATGTTTTCTTTTTACAGATTTTGAGGTTCGCAAGGGATTCTGGGTGTCAGAACCTGGTGAGAGCCAGACAAGTCACCCCATCCTGGATTTCCCTGGGTGTCTAGTTTTCAAAAATGTATAGGTTTTCTAGGTTTCCCTAGGTGCCGGCAGAGCTAGGGTTCAAAATCTACAGCTAGGCACTTTGCAAAAAAGAGTCTGTTTTCACTGTGAAAATGTGGTGTGTCCAAGTTGCGTTTTGGGCTGTTACCTGTCGCGTGCACTAGGCCTACTCACACAAGTGAGGTACCATTTTTCTCAAAAGACGTTGGGGAATGCGGGGTGGGTGGAATGTTGTGGATCCACACAGATTCCAGAACTTTCCACCACAGAAATGTGAGGAAAATGTGTTTTTTTACAAATTTTGAGGTTTGCAAGGGATTCTGGGTAACAGAACCTGGTGAGAGCCAGACAAGTCACCCCATCCTGGATTCTCCTGGGTGTCTAGTTTTCAAAAATGTATAGGTTTGCTAGCTTTCTCTAGGTGCCGGCAGAGCTAGGGTTCAAAATCTACAGCTAGGCACTTTGCAAAAAAAGGGTCCGTTTTCACTGTGGAAATGTGGTGTGTCCACGTGGCGCTTTGGGCTGTTTCCTGTCGCGGGCACTAGGCATACCCACACAAGTAAGGTGCCATTTTTCTTGGAAGGCTTTGGGAAATGTGGGGTGCATGGAATTTTGTGGATCCACGCAGATTCCAGAACTTTCCACCACAGAAATGTGAGGAAAATGTGTTTTTTTTTTACACAGTTTGAGGTTTGCAAGGGATTCTGGGTAACAGAACCTGGTAAGAGCCAGACAAGTCACCCCATCCTGGATTCCCTGGGTGTCTAATTTTCAAAAATTTATAGGTTTGCAAGGTTTCCTAGGTGCCAGCAGAGCTAGGGTTCAAAATCTACAGCTAGGCACTTTGCACAAAAATGGTCAGTTTTCACTGTGAAAATGCGGTGTGTCCACGTTGATTTTTGGGCCGTTTCCTGTCGTGGGCACTAGGCCTACCCACACAAGTGAGGTACCATTTTTCTCTGAAGTCTTTGGGAAATGCGTGGTGGGTGGAATTTTGTGGATCCACGCAGATTCCAGAACTTTCCACCACAGAAATGTGAGGAAAATGTTTTTTTTTACAGATTGTGAGGTTCGCAAGGGATTCTGGGTGACAGAACCTGGTGAGAGCCAGACAAGTCACCCCATCCTGGATTCCCCTGGGTGTGTAGTTTTAACAAATATATAGGTTTGCTAGGTTTCCCTAGGTGCCGGCAGAGCTAGGGTTCAAAATCTACAGCTAGGCACTTTGCAAAAAAAGGGTCCGTTTTCACTGTAAAAATGTGGTGTGTCCACGTTGCGTTTTGGGCTGTTACCTGTCGCGTGCACTAAGCCTACCCACACAAGTGAGGTACCATTTTTCTCAAAAGACTTTGGGGAATGCGGGGTGTGTGGAATGTTGTGGATCCACGCAGATTCCAGAACTTTCCACCACAGAAATGTGAGGAAAATGTGTTTTCTTTTACACATTTTGAGGTTTGCAAGGGATTCTGGGTAACAGAACCTGGAAAGAGCCAGACAAGTCACCCCCTCCTGGATTCCCCTGGGTGTCTAATGTTCAAAAATGTTTAGGTTTGCAAGGTTTCCCTAGGTGCCAGCAGAGCTAGGGTTCAAAGTCTACAGCTAGGCACTTTGCAAAAAAAGGGTCAGTTTTCACTGTGAAAATGCGCTGTGTCCACGTTGCGTTTTGGGCCGTTTCCTGTCGCGGGCACTAGGCCTACCCACACAAGTGAGGTACCATTTTTCTCTGAAAACTTTGGGGAAGGCGGGGTGGGCAGACTTTTGTGGATCCATGCAGATTCTAGAACTTTCCACCACAGAAATGTGACGAAAATGTGTTTTTTTGGACAAATTGTGAGGTTTGCAAGAGATTCTGGGTAACAGAATTTGGTGAAAGCCAGACAAGTCACCCCATCCTGGATTCCCCTGGGTGTCTAGTTTTCAAAAATGTATAGGTTTGCTAGGTTTCCGTAGGTGCCGGCAGAGCTAGGGTTCATAATCTACAGCTAGGCACTTTGCAAAAAAGGGTCAGTTTTCACTGTGAAAATGTGGTGTGTCCACGGTGCATTTTGGGCCGTTTCCTGTTGCAGGAACTAGGCCTACCCACACAATTGAGGTACCATTTTTCTCTGAAGACTTTGGGAAATGCGTGGTGGGTGGAATTTTGTGGATCCACGCAGATTCCAGAACTTTCCACCTCAGAAATGTGAGGAAAATGTTTTTTTTTTACAGATTGTGAGGTTCGCAAGGGATTCTGGGTGACAGAACCTGGTGAGAGCCAGACAAGTCACCCCATCCTGGATTTCCCTGGGTGTCTAGTTTACAAAAATGTATAGGTTTTCTAGGTTTCCCTAGGTGCCGGCAGAGCTAGGGTTCAAAATCTACAGCTAGGCACTTTGCAAAAAAAGAGACTGTTTTCACTGTGAAAATGTGGTGTGTCCACGTTGCGTTTTGGGCTGTTACCTGTCGCGTGTACTAGGCCTACTCACACAAGTGAGGTACCATTTTTCTCAAAAGACTTTGGGGAATGCGGGGTGGGTGGAATGTTGTGGATCCATGCAGATTCCAGAACTTTCCAATACAGAAATGTTGAGGAAAATGTGTTTTTTTTTACAAATTTTGAGGTTTGCAAGGGATTCTGGGTAACAGAACCTGGTGAGAGCCAGACAAGTCACCCCATCCTGGATTCTCCTGGGTGTATAGTGTTCAAAAATGTATAGGTTTGCTAGGTTTCTCTAGGTGCCGGCAGAGCTAGGGTTCAAAATCTACAGCTAGGCACTTTGCAAAAAAAGGGTCCGTTTTCACTGTGGAAATGTGGTGTGTCCACGTTGCACTTGGGCTGTTTCCTGTCGAGGGCACTAGGCATACCCACACAAGTGAGGTGCCATTTTTCTCGGAAGGCTTTGGGAAATGTGGGGTGCATGGAATTTTGTGGATCCACGCAGATTCCAGAACTTTCCACCACAGAAATGTGAGGAAAATGTGGGTTTTTTGACACAGTTTGAGGTTTGCAAGGGATTCTGGGTAACAGAACCTGGTAAGAGCCAGACAAGTCACCCCATCCTGGATTCCCCTGGGTGTCTAATTTTCAAAAATGTATAGGTTTGCAAGGTTTCCCTAGGTGCCAGCAGAGCTAGGGTTCAAAATCTACAGCTAGGCACTTTGCAAAAAAATGGTCAGTTTTCACTGTGAAAATGCGGTGTGTCCACGTTGATTTTGGGCCGTTTCCTGTCGCGTGCACTAAGCCTACCCACACAAGTGAGGTACCATTTTTCTCAAAAGACTTTGGGGAATGCGGGGTGGGTGGAATGTTGTGGATCCACGCAGATTCCAGAACTTTCCACCACAGAAATGTGAGGAAAATGTTTTTTTTTACAGATTGTGAGGTTCGCAAGGGATTCTGGGTGACAGAACCTGGTGAGAGCCAGACAAGTCACCCCATCCTGGATTCCCCTGGGTGTATAGTTTTCACAAATATATAGGTTTGCTAGGTTTCCCTAGGTGCCGGCAGAGCTAGGGTTCAAAATCTACAGCTAGGCACTTTGCAAAAAAGGGTCCGTTTTCACTGTAAAAATGTGGTGTGTCCACGTTGCGTTTTGGGCTGTTACCTGTCGCGTGCACTAAGCCTACCCACACAAGTGAGGTACCATTTTTCTCAAAAGACTTTGGGGATGCGGGGTGGGTGGAATGTTGTGGATCCACGTAGATTCCAGAACTTTCCACCACAGAAATGTGAGGAATATGTTTTTTTTTTACAGATTGTGAGGTTCGCAAGGGATTCTGGGTGACAGAACCTGGTGAGAGCCAGACAAGTCACCCCATCCTGGATTCCCCTTGGTGTATAGTTTTCACAAATATATAGGTTTGCTAGGTTTCCCTAGGTGCCGGCAGAGCTAGGGTTCAAAATCTACAGCTAGGCACTTTGCAAAAAAAGGGTCAGTTTTCTCTGTGAAAATGCGGTGTGTCCACATTGCGTTTTGGGCCGTTTCCTGTCGCGGAAACTAGGCCTACCCACACAATTGAGGTACCATTTTTCTTGTAAGACTTTGTGGAATGCGTGGTGGGTGTAGTTTTGTGGATCCACGCAGATTCCAGAACTTTCCACCACAGAAATGTGAGGAAAATGTTTTCTTTTACAGATTTTGAGGTTCGCAAGGGATTCTGGGTGTCAGAACCTGGTGAAAGCCAGACAAGTCACCCCATCCTGGATTTCCTGGGTGTCTAGTTTTCAAAAATGTATAGGTTTTCTAGGTTTCCCTAGGTGCCGGCAGAGCTAGGGTTCAAAATCTACAGCTAGGCACTTTGCAAAAAAGAGTCTGTTTTCACTGTGAAAATGTGGTGTGTCCACTTTGCGTTTTGGGCTGTTACCTGTCACGTGCACTAGGCCTACTCACACAAGTGAGGTACCATTTTTCTCAAAAGACGTTGGGGAATGCGGGGTGGGTGGAATGTTGTGGATCCACACAGATTCCAGAACTTTCCACCACAGAAATGTGAGGAAAATGTGTTTTTTTTTTACAAATTTTGAGGTTTGCAAGGGATTCTGGGTAACAGAACCTGGTGAGAGCCAGACAAGTCACCCCATCCTGGATTCTCCTGGGTGTATAGTTTTCAAAAATGTATAGGTTTGCTAGGTTTCTCTAGGTGCCGGCAGAGCTAGGGTTCAAAATCTACAGCTAGGCACTTTGCAAAAAAAGGGTCCGTTTTCACTGTGGAAATGTGGTGTGTCCACGTTGCGCTTTGGGCTGTTTCCTGTCGTGGGCACTAGGCATACCCACACAAGTGAGGTGCCATTTTTCTCGGAAGGCTTTGGGAAATGTGGGGTGCATGGAATTTTGTGGATCGACGCAGATTCCAGAACTTTCCACCACAGAAATGTGAGGAAAATGTGGTTTTTTTGACACAGTTTGAGGTTTGCAAGGGATTCTGGGTAAAAGAACCTGGTAAGAGCCAGACAAGTCACCCCATCCTGGATTCCCCTGGGTGTCTAATTTTCAAAAATGTATAGGTTTGCAAGGTTTCCCTAGGTGCCAGCAGAGCTAGGGTTCAAAATCTACAGCTAGGCACCTTGCACAAAAATGGTCAGTTTTCACTGTGAAAATGCAGTGTGTCCACGTTGATTTTTGGGCCGTTTCCTGTCGTGGGCACTAGGCCTACCCACACAAGTGAGGTACCATTTTTCTCTGAAGACTTTGGGAAATGCGTGGTGGGTGGAATTTTGTGGATCCACGCAGATTCCAGAACTTTCCACCACAGAAATGTGTGGAAAATGTGTTTTTTTTTACAGATTGTGAGGTTCGCAAGGGATTCTGGGTGACAGAACCTGGTGAGAGCCAGACAAGTCACCCCATCCTGGATTTCCCTGGGTGTCTAGTTTTCAAAAATGTATAGGTTTGCTAGGTTTCCATAGGTGCCGGCAGAGCTAGGGTTCAAAATCTACAGCTAGGCACTTTGCAAAAAAAGGGTCAGTTTTCACTGTGAAAATGTGGTGTGTCCACGGTGCATTTTGGGCCGATTCCTGTCGCGGGAACTAGGCCTACCCACACAATTGAGGTACCATTTTTCTCTGAAGACTTTGGGAAATGCGTGGTGGGTGGAATTTTGTGGATCCACGCAGATTCCAGAACTTTCCACCACAGAAATGTGAGGAAAATGGTTTTTTTTTACAGATTGTGAGGTTCGCAAGGGATTCTGGGTGACAGAACCTGGTGAGAGCCAGACAAGTCACCACATCCTGGATTTCCCTGGGTGTCTAGTTTTCAAAAATGTATATGTTTGCAAGGTTTCCCTAGGTGCCAGCAGAGCTACGGTTCAAAATCTACAGCTAGGCACTTTGCAAAAAAAGGGTCAGTTTTCTCTGTGAAAATGCGGTGTGTCCACATTGCGTTTTGGGCCGTTTCCTGTCGCGGGAACTAGGCCTACCCACACAAGTGAGGTACCATTTTTCTCTGAAGACTTTGGGAAATGCGTGGTGGGTGGAATTTTGTGGATCCACGCAGATTCCAGAACTTTCCACCACAGAAATGTGAGGAAAATGTTTTTTTTTTACAGATTGTGAGGTTCGCAAGGGATTCTGGGTGACAGAACCTGGTGAGAGCCAGACAAGTCACCCCATCCTGGATTTCCCTGGGTGTCTAGTTTTCAAAAATGTATATGTTTGCAAGGTTTCCCTAGGTGCCAGCAGAGCTAGGGTTCAAAATCTACAGCTAGGCACTTTGCAAAAAAAGGGTCAGTTTTCTCTGTGAAAATGCGGTGTGTCCACATTGCGTTTTGGGCCGTTTCCTGTCGCGGGAACTAGGCCTACCCACACAAGTGAGGTACCATTTTTCTCTGAAGACTTTGCGGAATGCGTGGTGGGTGGAATTTGTGGATCCACGCAGATTCCAGAACTTTCCACCACAGAAATGTGAGGAAAATGTTTTTTTTTTACAGATTTTGAGGTTTGCAGGGGATTTTGGGTAACAGAACCTGGGGAGAGCCAGACAAGTCACCCCATCCTGGATTCCCCTGGGTGTCTAGTTTTCAAAAATGTATAGGTTTGCTAGGTTTCCCTAGGTGCCGGCAGAGCTAGTGATGGAGCAAGGACTCACAATGAGACTTGCTCGTAAGCAAATCCTCTCACAGTATTAAATATTAATCTTTGTAATGTCTATACTAACAAATGCACCCATGAACATTATACGAGTGAAGCTTGCCTATGTGTTTAAACTAACAAATAACGCTTGTCTAATCTAAAATGGCCACTAAAGCGCGGGAATTTCATTGCGCATGTGTCAACCATATCACATGGTGTGACGTCTTTCTTTGCTTGGAGGGAAACTTTTTGCTTCTGCGCCATGTGTATTAAAATGGCTGCTTAATGTTTTCACGCGCTACAGCTTGCTCATATGTTGCAATTAAATTGTGGTATTCTAACGCTATTAATGCGGGATAGAATTTTAATTAAACGGGAATAGAGTAGACATAGTGGGTATACAGTTAAACCATTTATTTTGTGATTTTAATATTTTCTTCTTTGACTTTTATTAGTTCATAAATGGGCCTGGGTTGGTGGAACTGCAGCTCGAGAGGCATTGGTTCTGCACATGCGCCCTGAAAGGCTGACCAGAGAATGCGATGAAGTCAACTTGGAAGCCCTCCAAGGTCGCAAAGCCTGGTTCACAAGTTCATCCGAAATGTACCTGCACTCGATACAAATGTATATAAAATGTGTTGCTGAATCAATGAGAAACGGGTGGGAAATAAAGCAAATGTATTAATTGTGATGGGCGGTATTTTAAAGACAATGGGCTTAAAGAAATTGAATTAAATTGATATTGTGTGAGGATCAACCCCCTGTTCCCGTCCAATCAGAAGTAGTGGGCCCATATTTTTGCAACATTAATGGGAGGTACATGGGCGTAGAAGGGTATAATAGATATAGAATTAGCTAATTAGTTAGAGATGCTAGCACAGACACATGGAGACCAGGCTTTGGCGCTCGACGAGCTGATCGATTGCAGACTGAACCGCTGTCCAGAGAGGTCCTGAGGTGGGGGCGGCGGATTCCATTAGAAGCGAAGTATCAGAGAGGGGAACGACGCAGGCGTCGTTGATAGAGAGGTCACCGGTCCTGTCCTAAACCTGGAGGAGGTCTTTGCTCTTCATCCTTCCTGGGTCCTATCTTTCCAACTACTTGGCCAAGGGGTTTGGTTTCTCGCACCTTTAGGTAAATATAAATGCAACTTTAGCTGTCCTGCTGTCTCTATCTTCTCCTTTCTGAAGGACCGTCAATGATCGAAAATTGATTATTAATATGCTTCATTCTTGATACACGATTAAGTATCATGTGGTTCTGTATTTTACTCTGTTAAATCTTTAGATAAACATTTTTAAAACTTCTTGACTCAATGATTATTTCAGGATTATGAATTGTAATGAATGTCACTCATTTTAAACTTCCCAATTAGCAAAGGGTCCATTGGTAAGTCATTACTCTTCAATCAGAAAGGTAATTGGTAGCAGGGATTTGATAAAGAGTACAACTGACCCACCAGCGGAAATTGCTAGGGTAGTATGAATGTATGGGCCCAAGTGAGTATTTGGTGTATGAATGCTTGTTGCTAGTAACCCGCTGGATCAGTTTTCTGGTTATCAGAGGATGGTTGTACTTTGTTAATTGGGTAATGAGAATTTTATTTTTATAAACTAACATCCGTTTGTTCAAAGCTTGTTTTATGTTGTCCAGAATTCCCCGGGGAAAATTGAATAGCTGATGGTAAGTGGAAGCCATACTGCAGTGAGATTATCTGTCAGGCAGAAATAGTACTGAAAAGTTAAGCAGGGCTATCAGTACTTGTTAGGGACTCTATGCGTGTGAGTAATAGCAAAAGGAATATGCTGGTAAAAATTTGATGTTATATCACCTAGAAAGGGTAACATTGAAGAAGTAGTAGGTATTTCTGAAGCTTACGTGAAGAGTAAACGGAAGGGTTTTACTCGTAGTGTATGTTTAGTAAACGGAAAGGTTTTACTAAGTGTGAGAGAGACTATCTTTTCAAATTAGCGAAACTGACACGATAGCGAATGTTTTATGTTGTTACTGAATTTTAATAAGAATTGTAGAGAAATTAAAGTTTTGCATACGATTTTGTAAAGGGAGGGTCAGCTGCCGGAGAGGAAGCTGACGTCACAAAACGCCACGCTGGGATTGGTTGAAACAGCGGGCGTGGAACGACTCTTGTAAAGGAGGGGTCAGTAGTCAGGAGTAGTACTGACGTCACAGGTGCCGCGCTGGGATTGGTTGAAAAACAGCGGGAGACAAAGAAGCGCAGATTGTAAAGGAGGGGTCGTCAGAATAGACGTCACAGAAGAGCCGCGCTAGGATTGGTTCAGAGACAAATGTTAGCTGGAATTTAATTGGTTGATAGCGTAGAAGTCGACATTCTAGTGGATAGTGAAGATTATATGTTGAAACGCGATCCGACTTTAATAGGAACTCGTCCGGATAGGAGATTCCTAGGTTTTGCAGAATATAATTTTATACACAGAGATTTACCCAAAATGTACGGAGAAAAAAGGAAGATGTCATTACTACAAAAGATTAAGAATTATTTTAAGAAGGATAAACCCATCAAAACTAGAGAAGGAATTATCATTCCACCAGCTAAAACGCCCGCTTCATTCATGATGATGGAGAGAGGTTATCATACTTGCGTATGGTTAGAAAATTGGATAGAATATACCAAAAATGATGGAATATTAGCGTTCCCAGAAAATGGCACTTTCAATGGGAGAATTCTTCAAAATTTGAGATTGAGGATGAATGACTTAGAACCCAGACCAAGATTAACTCAATACGAAGCCTTAGAAGAGTGGGAAACCGAGGCATTCGAACGTGACCGATCCAGAAGTAGTAGGGGTTATCGGGGATTTTTCCCGATACCAAAATGAGTCAAGGGACGGTCAAATGAAACAGTGGAGAAGAACAATGCTTACAGAAGGTTTGTATCCAATATTAATGGCAGAAGAATCGTTAGGGAGCAAATGCACAGAGAAGACAAAACATTTGACAGGATTTGGAGATTCTGAAGATGAGTTTATGGAAGAAATATTAAAGAACCCGCCACCATATCAGGAAGGAACAAGTGGATGCACCCCAAGCGCACCACTGTTAAAGACACCATTGGTACCGAAGTATTGCATAATCCCCCAGTTAATAGAGTACTTCAGAATAAGGAAAAGGAAGCTATAGACAGAAACAGAGCAGAATTGATACAGAAAATAACACAGTTGAATGTACATCCTGATTCCTTGACCATACCTGTAACAATTGGTCCAGTGGTTCCCTTATATGGTGATAAGGTGAATTATCCGAAACCATTAGCAATGCCTACACCGGTAGAAATTCCTAAACCTGAACCCGTAATAATTGATGATCAAATCAGTGATTGTGAAAGCATGATATCCTTAATGGATTTATCTATTCGAGGTTCTGTAAATACCACTCCTAGAAGAGTAACACCTGGTTGCTCCAAAGATGTAAATATAGTAACCTCATCTGGAACTAAGAGTGCCACAGTAGTAACACCAGAAGACTTAGAAAGGTGGGCACAAGGATCAGACAGACAGAGTTCACCCCCAAAGATCATGGACATTTACAAATTAAAGGTTGAGTTAGAAGAAATGATAGCAGGTAATGTAGGAGTAGATCGTCTAAATACTTACGATGAAGAAGAACAATTGTTTGTATGCAGGAGTATCACAAGAAATGTAAAGATATTTCATGAAAAATTATCAGATTTGGCCTTACAGATGGGAATTGAAATAGGAAAGTCAAAAGTACTACAGAAACCCTATAGAGCAGATTTTTCTGACAAAGATTTAGAAAACATGAATGCCTCTGGTCGAAAATTACAAGTAAAGGAATTAATGACAGTTTTACAGAAACAGGGAGACCTAGATAAATGGAAAGTTAGATGGACAAAGAAAAAGGAAGAGGCACGGTACAGTAGAACCACTTCTGACTATTTAATGAAGGAAACAGGGAAAGCAGATCAAATGTACCCGATGCGAGAAGTTCCAGGAGGAGGATATGTACATGTCCCATGGAGCAGACAGGATATTTTGTCATTCACGAATGATTTTCCAAAGTTGAGAGAAAAACCAATTGAATGGTACAAGCAGGTTGAGAGGTTTGTGAAAGTGTCAAAAGTATTGTTGAAGGACTTGGATGGTTTGTTCGACATAGTGGTACCTGCCGATTTGTGGACAGATTGTAAAATCACAGTTGATTGGCCGAGTGAAGAGTATCCTAGAGATCCAAAGACAGGTGCTCCATCAAGTGATGTAATGAAAAAGTATCAGCAGGTAATAACTTACCTGAAAGGGAAAATACCACCAAAAGAAACGGATTGGGTAAAAATAGACAGAACTACCCAAGAAGCAAGCGAATCGGTACATGCCTATTATGAACGTTTATTGCAGGTATTAAACAGTATAGTGGATTTGAGGATATTGGAGATAAAGACATGAGTCAGTTTGTTTACCGATTTGTTTATGGATTAAAACCAGAGATTTGTCAGATGATTAAGCAGCACATGTTGTGTTGGCAAGGGAAACCCATTGATGAAATTTTGAAATATGCAAAATATTGTAGAGACGACATTGAGGATAGGCACAAGAAACTGCACGAGAAGGTGATGTGGGCTCAGGTGAAAATGGCTGAGCGACAAGGAATTAATTTGGATAATCCAAATGATAATCAGGGAAAAGATTCTGGAATGAATGGTGACACTGGGAATGGTGGTAAAATGAGAGGATGAATGAGCAGAGAAGAGGCTAAAAAGAAATTTCCTTGTCATGGATGCGGAAAATTGGGGCATTGGAAGGATGAATGTAAAAAGATTCGGAATAATAATGGCCCAAATCAAAATTTAAATCCACAGACGCAGAATGACTCACAGCAGGGTGTGAATCCTCAGAGTCAGTTGCCACCTGCACCTATACAGGGTAATGTAAGCAGAGCAAAGCACGGTACAGACGTCGGATATCAAGGAGGAAGTGGTAAGAATGATTATGTAACTTCACAATTTCTTTTACAGGATGACTTTTGTTCATATAGTCAATGACGGTGCCTAGGAGAGGGGGAGAAGGAATGCGTACTTGGCGCATCCTTACCGGTAGACCAGTCAGGTCCATATGTTGAAGGAAAGGTGAGAGGTAATGATATTACTTTCCTTTAGGACACTGGTGCTACCAGGTCTACTGTGAGAACAGCAGACATCCCAGACCTTCCTCTCTCTGGAGAAGCTATCCAAGTTGTGGGTGTAGCT
Source organism: Calotriton arnoldi (assembly GCA_963921515.1). Lineage (NCBI taxonomy): Eukaryota > Metazoa > Chordata > Amphibia > Caudata > Salamandridae > Calotriton > Calotriton arnoldi. The sequence goes on from CAWUFW010005087.1 coordinate 1,037,777, forward strand.
AATCGAAAGATTAGAACACCTCTTACCGAACCAATGGAAGTAAAAATTGGAAATTTTAGAGAAATGCATCAGTTTGTAGTGTGTGATTCCAGTCCAGTAAATTTATTGGGCCGAGATTTGTTGTGCAAAATGAACTGCACAATTTTCTGCACACCGGATGGGGTGGCAGTTCAGACCCCAGATGAAGACCATGTATATAAAATTATGATTGCAAAGCAAGGTACAGAAGTAGATGAGATGTTCTCTTTGATAACAAAGACGAGTTGCCAGAAGAATTAAGAACTACAGTAAATTCCATAGTATGGGATTTTACAGGGAAAGAAGTAGGACTTATGGCCAAAATAGACCCAGTTAAAATAACTGTAAAAGAAGGTGCAATTTTTCCAAATACCAGACAGTACAAAATGAGTGCAGAAGTAAAAGCAGGAGTTATTGAGGAAATTAACAGAATGGTAAAACAAGGCATATTAAAAGAAGTAATGAGTAGCCCTTGTAATTCACCAATCATGGGTTTAAAGAAACCTAATGGAAAGTATAGGATTGTTCAAGATTTACGCAAAATAAATAAGATTGTTGAACCTTGTTGTCCTTTAGTGCCAAATCCTGCAGTAATCCTATAACAGATTCCTTGGAGTGCAGGATGGTTTATTATGATTGACTTATGCCAAGCATTCTTTTCAATACCATTGCACCCGGATAGCCAGTATCTTTTTTCATTTAAATTTGAAAACAAAGTCTATGTATGGAATCGTGTTCCTCAGGGGTACACGGAAAGTCCTTCCATCTTTAATCAGATATTGAAAAAGTGCTTAGAGAAACTAGTGATGCCAGGAAGTTCAGTCTTAGTACAATATATAGATGATTTACTAGTGGCATCTAACACCAGAGAGGACTGTGTTGTTGACTCCATTGCACTATTAAATCACTTAGCTGAAGAAGGGCATAAAGTTTCACCTGAAAAGTTGCAGTTTTGTACAACAGCAGTTAAGTATCTAGGACACCAAGGGGCAGATTTACAAGAAAGTGCCGCAGCGTGGCGCTGCAAGCCCTTTGGCTGCGCCACGCTGCGGCACTTTCAGAGCACAGGAATGCGACATATTTACAAGAATATGTCGCATTCCTGTGCTTTCCCTGCGCTGGCGCACAAACAGCTGCCAAGCGCCGGCGCAGGCACCCTTGCACCATGGTGCAAGGATGCCTGCGCCATGGGAGATTGTTTCTGTGCAGGAAGGGGCACCTTTCTGCACAAAAACAATCAGTACTGGCTTTTTCCTCTTTCAATGCGTGCTGCAGAATGCAGCACGCATTGAAAGAGGAAAAAACGAGGAGAAATGAAAACATTTCTCCTCGGTGCGCCTCGCTACGCCACCTCTAGGGTGGCGTAGCTTTCAGACGCATCTCCAGAGTTACGATTTCTCGTAATTCTGGAGATGTGTCTTGTTCCATGGGTGTTGCATGGGAACACCCACAGCAACACCCATGGAACGCCCCTTCACCGCAAAGTGCTGCGTGTGAAGGGACGGTATTTACAAGGAGAGGAAAAGTCACGCATGGTGGCTTTTCCTCTCCTTGTAAATATCGAGGAGCTTCTGCGCCACCAGTACGTCACGAAAAGTGACGTACTGGTGGCGCAGGGGGCTTGTAAATCTGCCCCCAAATTGAGAGGGGAAAAAGAAGGATAACCTCTGAAAGAGTAAAATTAATCAAGAAAATGCAAATGCCTGTATCCCAACGAGAAGTGAGAATGTTCCTAGGAATAGTGGGTTATTGTCGACAATGGATACTAGGGTTTTCTCTGCTAGCAAAGCCTTTAATTCAAATGACGAAAAAGAAGGCAAAGGATCCAGTTGAGTGGGATGATGAAAGTGTAGGAGCTTTTGTAAAATTGAGAAGTGCTTTATGCGAAGCACCTGCCCTAGGCATGCCTGACTATGCAAGAGGATTCGCATTATTCTGTCATGAAAGAGAAAATTGCGCACTTTCAGTACTAACTCAGAGACATGGTTTAGACAGACGTCCTATAGCATATTTTTCTGCTTCGTTGGACCCAGTGGCAGCCGCGTTGCCAGTCTGCTTAAAAGCAGTGGCTGCTACCTGTTTGAGCATTGAACAAAGTGAATCAATTGTAATGGGACATCCTGTAAAGGTGTTTGTCCCACACTCATTTGTGAATCTGTTGACAAGAACCAGAACTCAGCATCTTACTCCTAGTCGGCTGACTAAATATGAGAGAATAATCTTAGGTGCTGAAAATGTGAATATTGTAAGGTGCACAATAGTAAACCCTGCTACCTTACTACCAGATCCGTATCATGAGGAAGTCAAGGATGATGAAGAGGAACATGATTGTTTACAAGTCACAGAATTGTGCACAAAACCACATCCTGACATACAGGAACTACCCCTCAGAGAGCCAGACAGGGGGCTGTTTGTGGATGGTTCATGCCAAAGGCATGAAGATGGTAAACTAAGTGCAGCATATGTGGTATGTGAATTAACTGGAATAGTCGAAGCATCCTATTTACCAGGAGTCAAATCTGCACAAGTAGCTGAATTAATTTCTTTAATTAAAGCCTGCAAAATTGGGAGGAATCAGAAAGTAACTATATTTACAGATAGTCAATATGGTTACGGGGTTGTGCATGATTTTGGCCAATTATGGATGCAGAGGGATTTCATGACTTCTTCAGGATGCCCTATTAAAAATGGACAGTTTGTAAAGGAACTGCTGGAAGCAATACAATCACCAAAGGAATTGGCTGTGGTGAAATGTGCCGCACACCAGTCAGGAGATGACTGGGTGGTAGTCGGAAACAGATATGCAGATCTGGTGGCTAAACACTGTGCCAAAAACAGGTTGTCAGTAAATAAAAGGGTTGAAAGGATGGGAATCAGCTGCCAACTTATGCTATATGCACCACCTGAAACATGGAATGATGTGAAATGACTGCAAGATGATGCTGATGAGAGTGAAAGAAATGCATGGATTAAAATGGGATGTTCTCAAAGGGCAGACGACGATGTATGGATTTATGCTGATGGCAGACCAGTCATGCCTGACTGTCTGATTTCACAACTGGCCAGAATGTATCATGGAGACACACATGTAGGGAGAGATGCAATGATTAGGCTCTTCAGACAAAATTGGTACAATCCAAGATTTAGGGCTGCAGCAGAGAGTCTTTGCCAGAGATGTCTAACTTGCCAAATGCATAATGCAGGAAGAAAAACAATAATTGGTTTTGGAAAAATCGGAAAGGCAGAGGGTCCATTTGTGAGATTGCAGCTTGATTTTATTCAGTTACCATCATGTAGAGGACTGAAATATGTCCTTGTCATAGTGTGTCTGTTTTCAAAGTGGGTGGAGGCTTACCCTACCAGAAGGAATGACAGTATTACAGTCGCAAAGTTGTTGCTACGAGAACTCATTCCTAGGTTCGGTTTCCCAGTAACTTTGGAATCAGATAGAGGAGGACACTTCAAAAATTATGTGATCAGAATAATCTGTGAAGCATTCCAAATTGAGCAAAAATTGCACTGTGCATATTGTCCAGAGGCTTCTGGAGTAGTTGAACAAATGAATGGCACAATAAAATCAAGACTGGCAAAAATGTGTGCATCAACATCATTAGATTGGCCGGATGCATTGCCACTTGTTTTAATGGGAATCAGAAGCATTCCTGATAGAAATACCGGATTAAGTCTGCACGAAATAATCATGGGAAGAGCAATGAGACAAGCACATGTTCCTACAAATAAACTGCTGAATATAACTGATGATATGGTTCTGGATTATTGCAAAGGATTGGCTGACCTAGTGCGTTCTGTCTCTCACCAGGTTGGGAAAGACGCAGTTTCCAGGCAGCCTGAGCAAGAGCATGATCTGAATCCCGGAGACTGGGTGGTTGTGAAGCATCACACGAGAGAAACGTGTCTATCATCCAGGTGGGGCGAACCTTGTCAGGTCATACTAGTCACAAACACAGCAGTGAAATGTGCAGGATTGCCTAATTGGATTCATGTAAGCCACACCAAAAGAGTACCAGACCCTGAAGAAGAAAATCCTCAGACAGCATCGATAACTGAGGAAGCTGAAGGTTGCCCAGCTGAAGAATCTTAGGTGCGAGATTCGAGGGAAGCTGAAGAAGAACAACCGAGCACAAGTCAGGACTGGATACCAGTGGTTGAAATACCTGAAGTTTACAACAGAACAAGAAGCCAAGCAAATTTAGAAGAAATTAAAGAAGATCAGATAGGCGAAGAAGAAGCAGCTCAGGAGGAGGCAAATGAAACAATAAGAGAACCTGAGCAGGATCAGATAGGGAGAGGAAATTGGGCTCAAATCAACAACGAAACAACCAATTTTGAGCAGGGACAGACAGGTCTAGAAGAACGCGGTCAGGCTGCAGAAGTACAAAGTGCAATAAGCCCTGATCAGAACCAGTTAGGTCTAGGAAAATACATTCAAGAAGAAGATCACGAGAATCTCAAGCATGAAGACGCAAATCCTGAACAAGGTCAGTTACTGGAAACTCACAGTGGAGCAGCTGAAGAGAAACCAATAAGACCTGAAAAAGAACAAATAGAAGAAGAAACTGAAATCGAAGAAAAACAAATTGTGCCACAGCTTGAAAATAAAAGAATTTCTGAAAAAGAAATAAAAAGTGAAGAGACAGTGCAAACAAAGAAGGTCAGAAAAGGTGACCATTGGCCTAGTGTCATTAAAAGAGTAAAATACCACATAACAACCAGAAGTGAAGATCCAGAACAAGTAAATGAAGTGACAAGCCTAACAGGACAAACAAGTGGAATTGAAAAACAAAAAAGCAAAAGACTGAAACTTGTGAACAACAAATTTAAAGGTCCTGATTGGACTTATATCATCCTTGAAGACTACGGGAGCTCAGAGTCAAGTGAAAGTGGTGACGAAGGAACAAGTGCGGAACTGACTTATGAGAAAGAAATAAAACCACCTTGATAACGTAAAAAGACTTGAAATAAAGATAAGAAGAGAAATCTTCCTTGTCAAAAATGCCTGACGATAGAGTTTCTGGGAAACCGAAACAGAAATGTTGTAAAAGATGCTGTGCTATATGCATATGTAGTTTGATAGTGGTGCTTATAGTATGGTTAGTTGTGATCATAGCAATTCCTTACCTTCTGATAATGGATAAAAAGATTAACAACGAAACGAAGGGAAGGACAGATAACTTGAAAAGTAATAGAGTAGAACTAAAAGCAGAAGATGAACCAGAGTTTCATCATGAAGTAACAGATAACGACACTAGTTTGAATGTTTTCACAAAATTATTGTTTCAATATGTAGATACCATGGAAGTTAGTAATTGTTATGTCTGTATGAAGCTACCCGAATCAGTAGCAGAAGGGTTAACATATCATCATTTGCCATTAACTTATGGCATATCATGTAGTGTATTGGCTAGTTTATTCTATAAAACAAGGAGACTTCAGTATTATTATTCAAATATAGATGTGATATATTCTGAGGTTCCAATTCGAAAGAATATGAATCCAGTGCTTAGTAGTCAAGACGCACAGTTTATGGGAGAATTTTTCCTAACAATGAAATCGATAGATATAACACATGCACATAGAAGCAATCTAACATGTTCGTTACATGAAGAAGAAAAGATATTTTTGAATTTAGTAGAAGATAGAAGACAAGATTTCCAAAAGAAAGCTTCTGAGCATAAGGCTCATCTACCACCTTGGGCTGAGAAAGAGGGTAGTTACACACCTGGCAAGGCTCAAGCTGTTATGGCTCTGGATTTTGTAAAGACAGGGAAAATTTGTCTACATAGGTTAAAGACTGATTATAACAATGTTTTCATCGGTACCAGTGAATGTGAACATCATTTCTTAATTCTTGGAGGTTGGGGACTAAAAGGAGGAACGGATTCAGTTTTTCCTGGAATCTATTATGTGTGTGGGAATAAGGCTTACTTTAGGCTTCCTGCACAGTGGTATGGAAGTTGTTATTTTGGAATAGTATTTCCAAAGATATACCACATAAAAAGAAACACTGGGAGCAATGAAAATAATAGTGAATTAACACGTAGTAAAAGAGCTAGGGGCATATTAGCAAGACCCACGTTAAAATTATCGCCGTTTTAGCGGCAGGAAACTGCCGCTAAAACGGCGATAATGGGCTTGCTAATATGCGTTATGGAATTCCAATAGAAGCACAGGTTAGATGTCCTGCACATCTAACCTGGGCTTCTATTGGAATTCTATAACGCATATTAGCAAGCCCATTAACGCCGTTTTAGCGGCAGTTTCCTGCCGCTAAAACGGCGATAATTTTAACGTGGGTCTTGCTAATATGCCCCCTAGTCTTTCTGAAATTGTAGGTGATATATTTGGTGCATTGATACCTTCAGTGGGAATAATTCTGAACTCAAGGAAAACATGTAAATTATCTACAGTGGTTGATCGTTTATCAACGGACACTGCTGGAGGATTTCTAATGATTAATGCGGAGATGGTTGCGATTAGATCTATGGTTATGCAAAATCGACTTGCTCTTGATATAATATTAGCAAAAGAGGGCGGAGTCTGTAAATTATTGAAGACGAAACACTGTTGCACTTACATACCTGACAAAAGTGCAGAAATTGGAACATATATACAGAATATAACCAAACATGAGAAGGAACTAAAACCACTGGAAGTTGATAGTGTATGGGAAAGATTGACAAATAGTATTACGTCAATTGGTACCTGGTTTGCTAATGTAGGGAAAGGACTTATAGGTCAAATATTAGTACCCTTAGTAGGGATAGCAATAATAGTACTGTCAATAATAATATGGTGCAAATGTTGTAGAAAGAATGAGATGTATAAAGTGACTGGAAAAGGAAAGAAACGAAAGTTTGATGAAATTGAACTAGAAGATCTGAAAAGTGAATTATACAAGAAACTGAAAGGAGATGTTAAAAACAGAAAGTGTAAAAATGAATCTGAGACAATTTTATGCTAAAGGTTGGCATCTGGTTGTGGGTAGTATTTGATGGCTCAGAAACGCCATCAGAGAGGGGATTGATGGAGCAAGGACTCACAATGAGACTTGCTCGTAAGCAAGTCCTCTCACAGTATTAAATATTAATCTTTGTAATGTCTATACTAACAAATGCACCCATGAACATTATACGAGTGAAGCTTGCCTATGTGTTTAAACTAACAAATAACGCTTGTCTAATCTAAAATGGCCGCTAAAGCACGGGAATTTCATTGCGCATGTGTCAACCATATCACGTGGTGTGACGTCTTTCTTTGCTTGGAGGGAAACTTTTTGCTTCTGCGCAGTGTGTATTAAAATGGCTGCTTAATGTTTTCACGCGCTACAGCTTGCTCATATGTTGCAATTAAATTGTGGTATTCTAACGCTATTAATGCGGGATAGCATTTTAATTAAACGGGAATAGAGTAGACATAGTGGGTATACAGTGAAACCATTTATTTTGTGATTTTAATATTTTCTTCTTTGACTTTTATTAGTTCATAAATGGGCCTGGGTTGGTTGAACTGGAGCTGGAGAGACATTGGTTCTGCACATGCGCCCTGAAAGGTTGACCAGAGAATGCGATGAAGTCAACTTGGAAGCCCTCCAAGGTCGCGAAGCCTGGTTCACAAGTTCATCCGAAATGTACCTGCACTCGATACAAATGTATATAAAATGTGTTGCTGAATCAATGAGAAACGGGTGGGAAATAAAGCAAATGTATTAATTGTGATGGGCGGTATTTTAAAGACAATGGGCTTAAAGAAATTGAACTAAATTGATATGGTGTAAGGATCAACCCCCTGTTCCCGTCCAATCAGAAGTAGTGGGCCCATATTTTTGCAACATTAATGGGAGGTACATGGGCGTAGAAGGGTATAATAGATATAGAATTAGCTAATTAGTTAGAGATGCTAGCACAGACACATGGAGACCAGGCTTTGGCGCTCGACGAGCTGATCGATTGCAGACTGAACCGCTGTCCAGAGAGGTCCTGATGTGGGGGCGGCGGATTCCATTAGAAGGAAGATTCGGGAGAATTCGAGGAGAAGTGAAGTATCAAAGAGGGGAACGACGCAGGCGTCATTGATAGAGAGGTCACCGGTCCTGTCCTAAACCTGGAGGAGGTCTTTGCTCTTCATCCTTCCTGGGTCCTATCTTTCCAACTCCTTGGCCAAGGGGTTTGGTTTCTCGCACCTTTAGGTAAATATAAATGCAACTTTAGCTGTCCTGCTGTCTCTATCTTCTCCTTTCTGAAGAACCGTCATTGATCGAAAATTGATTATTAATATGCTTCATCCTTGATATACGATTAAGTATCATGTGGTTCTGTATTTTACTCTGTTAAATCTTTAGATAAACATTTTTAAAACTTCCTGACTCAATGATTATTTCAGTATTATGAATTGTAATGAATGTCACTCATTTTAAACTTTCCAATTAGCAAAGGGTCCATTGATAAGTCATTACTCTTCAATCAGAAAGGTAATTGGTAGCAGGGATTTGATAGAGTACAACTGACCCACCAGCGGAAATTGCTAGGGTAGTATGAATGTATGGGCCCAAGTGAGTATTTGGTGTATGAATGCTTGTTGCTAGTAACCCGCTGGATCACTAGGGTTCAAAATCTACAGCTAGGCAGTTTGCAAAAAAAGGGTCCGTTTTCACTGTGGAAATGTGGTGTGTCCACGTTGCATTTTGGGCTGTTTCCTGTCTCGGGCACTATGCCTAACCACACAAGTGAGGTACCATTTTTCTCGGAAGACTTTGGGGAATGCGGGGTGCATGGAATTTTGTGGATCCACGCAGATTCCAGAACTTTCCACCATAGAAATGTGAGGAAAATGTGGTTTGTTTGACAAAGTTTGAGGTTTGCAAGGGATACTGGGTAACAGAACATGGTGAGAGCCAGACAAGTCACCCCATCCTGGATTCCCCTGGGTGTCTAGTTTTCAAAAATATATAGGTTTGCTAGGTTTCCCTAGGTGCCGGCAGAGCTAGGGTTCAAAATCAACTGCTAGGAACTTTGCAAAAAAGGGCCCGTTTTCACTGTGAAAATGTGGTGTGTCCATGTTGCGTTTTGGGACGTTTCCTGTCGCAGCCACTACACCTACTCACACATGTGAGGCATTATTTTTATCGGGAGACTTAGGGGAACACAAAATTGTGGAGCAACTGTTATTACCTATTGACTTTCAGTGCATTTCTGCCTTCCAAATGTAAGACAATGTGTAAAAAGAAGTCACTTTGAAAAATGACCTATAATTCACATGCTGGTATGGGTACCCACAATTTCGGAGATGTGCAAATAGCTACTGTTTCTAAACCCTATATTTTGTTCCCATTTCAGAAATACATAGGTGACTCTCATACATATTTTTCCCTGTTTATATTTTTTCCAAATGAATTGCTATATACCCGGTACACAATAAAAAACCATTACAAGATGCTGCTCAGTTATTGGCTCTGGGTTCATCGGGTTCTTGGTGAACCTACAAGTCCTATATATCCCCACAACCAGAAGGGTCAAGCGGATGTAAAGGTATATTGCTTTCAAACATCTGTCATACTTAGTAGAAGTTACAGGTGAAAACTTTGGCACAAATGGCTGTTTTTTGTAGCTCATTTTCAATTTCTCCTACTTTCAACTGTTAGTTTCTATAAGAAACCCTTGAAGGATTTACACAAATGACCCCTTGCTGAATTCCAAATTTTGTCTACTTGTCAGAAATGTATAGCTTTTAGGATCCATCATTGCTTTCATACCCATTTTTACCATTAACTGGAAGGAGGTTGAAAGCACAAAAAATAGCAAAAATAGGCTATGTCCCAGAAAAATGTCAAAACTGTGTAAAAAAATTTTGGTTTTATGACAAAAGTCTGCTTGTCCCTGAAAGCTGGGAAGATTTTGATTTCAGCACCACAACCCCTTTGTTGATACCATTTGCAGAGAAAAACCAGACGCTTTCATCTGTAGCCCTTTTTTCCCATTTAAAAAAAAAAAATGTAACTGTATTTTAGCTAATTTCTGGGTCCCCTCCAGGGGAATCCACAAACCCTGGGTACCTTTAGAATGCCTGTGATGTTGGAAGAAAAGGACGCAAATTTGGCGTGGATACCTTATGTGGTCAAGAAGTTACAGGGGCCTAAGCGTGAACTACCCCAAATAGCCCAAAAAAGGCTTAGCACAGGGGGGAAAAGGCCTAGCAGCGAAGGGGTTAAGAGTCACCATTTTGCAGAGGCGCACATATTGCTCCCACAGAGGTTATTCATAAAGGCGACCACTGACTCCCAGTTTTGTTGTATCTCAGGGCAGCTCCATATAGTGTGGAAAAATGTACCTATTTGGCCGCACTGCCTGAGACACCGTGCATCCGTTGACCTACCCATTTTTAACATGGTGGTGCGTGCATAATATGATCTCTATATAATTTTTAGCTTCACATGTTGGAAACCTCCCTTGGTAACACTAGGGCCTCAGGCCACTCGTCATCCTTGAGACCCTGTAGTTCACTCGCCCCCTGTTTCCGCAGATGTTTTAGGGTATTTGGTGAGTTGTTGATTAACTTTTGGTACATGAGGGAGATGGCCTTGCGGGGCAGGTGGTCATCTAATTGTTTGTCTTCTAATGGCGAGGACTTGGAGAGCACAGCTTCTTTTGGCAGTGCCGCCTGCAGTGCATGGTGTATCTGCAAATAGCTATAAGTATTAGTGGGTGCTATTTGGTACTCCCATTGTAGTTCAACGAACGGAATGATTTGTCCCTGTGACTAGAGGTCTCCCAACCTGGATAGACCGATGATATCCCATTTATAAAATCCAAGCTGTGTGTCTCTTGTGTGCCTAGCTTCGCTACATCCCAGAGAGGAGTAGCCTGAGTTATCCTGTCCCTCCAGCCAAGTGCATGAAGTGTTGTGTGCCAGAGGCTGAGTGTTACTGCAGTTGGACCTTTAAAGGTTGTGTATCACAGTGCACTATGAATAGCCTTATGATATTCCCCTGGTTGCATGGTTTGTCTATCCACGTAAAATGCAGGTTTTTCTGCAGGGAGGTGAACCCAGTAGTTAATGGTGGTTAGCTGTGCCACACAATAGTATTTTTGTATTTCAGGCAGGGCAATTCAACCGTCAAACCATACCCTTGTCAGTTTTTTAATGGCTATATGTGCGAGCCACCATCCCAGAGCAATGTACAAGTTTCACTCTCAATTGCTTTAAAGTAGAACATAGGGACTGGATAGGGTGTGTTGTGCAGAGTATAGAGAAAACGGGGCAGGGCCATTATTTTAAAAAGTGCGGCCCTTCTGAGTAACAACAGGGGTAGGGACCTCCAGTGTTGGACATCGCGCCCAGACGCACCAGGGGTGGTAACAGATTATTGTTGTAAAAAGTGTCGGGTCAGTAATCATGTATATCCCTAGTTATTGGAGCCCATCTGTGACGATTCTCACCTCACAGTCATTTTTTTTTTTTTAAACATATGTTTATTTATTTTATAGACAAAAGCAACATACTTATACAAAGTGCATATTCCAGTCAATAATAGATAGAAACAGTACAGTCGGACAGCCCTGCAATGAAATGGATTAGGCACCACTGATGGGATAGGAACATAGTCAGGAGGCAAGCACAACCGCAAAGTAGCTCCAATGTGCCACCTCCGATGATCGGCCATAGCCATACAATCACAACAACATCCGCAGCACTAGTGGCGAAGAAACCAGTACAGTTGATAAGTAATCCAGAATAATCAACCAGACAAACGATATTAAGTATTGTCGTTAAGGAAGTTTGTGCACTCAAGAACAAGGACCCCCCCTCCACCCTCAATTCCCACCCCTCAACAGACCCCCCCTACCCCCTGGCGTGGCATGTGGAACAAGTAAGATCATCCAATACAGTACGTGGGACTCATGGTGTAGTGCAGTGTACTAGGCCCATCTGTGGTATCAAGCGTCAACTCTTTGTCGGGTAGTTCCAGCAATTTGTCACTCAGGGCCCCCAGCACTTCCTGGCAAGGCTCCAATGGGCCAACTCTAGGTCACCCCTGCCGATCGCTAGCCACAGACTCGGCATCGGAGTCGACGCCAAGCATCTTCAACAATAATGTTAACGCCTCCCAGGCCCTTGCTGCGTCCAAAGCTTTATCATTATTTGCGCGAGTGGCTGCCTGCACTCGCACAACACCCTCACAGTCCGCCCATTTAACAAACGCCGCCCTCCACCTATTGAAACTCGGGCCTCTCTTAGCCTTCCAGTGTGCGGTTATCTCTCGTTTTGCGAGCACCAGTCCCAGATCCATGAATTTGCTTGTGATCTTAGTTTTGGAAGTGTGGGGAAACCAGTGGAGCACGCAAACCCCCGGCCCTAGGTCAATATCCCTCTCTGTAATGTTATGCAATAACTCCACCACATCCCTCCAATAATCTCGCAGCTGAACGCAGTCCCACAGCATATGGTGAAGGTCCGCCCTCCCCATTGCACCTTGGGCAAGGCGCCGCCTCCCTTTGAAATATTGCTTAATTTTCACTGGTGTTAAATAAGCCCTATGTAAGATATAGAACTGTATCAGTTGGAATCGGGCATTCCTAGAACATTTCCAAGGTCGTTCAAGTATCTCAGACCATGCTTTGTCGGGAATCTCACCCCTCAGGTCCTCCTCCCATCTCCGTTTCAACCCTTCTAGGGGAGCGAGCCGCTCATGTGTCATTCGTCTGTTTAAGCACGTGACCGCCTTAATGGTGCCCGCAGCTAATACCACATACTGGCAGACCGTGGAGGTTGGGGGCTCAGATAAGCCCCTCCCCAGTGCCTCTGAACAGCCGCAATCAGTGCAGAATGAAACAAATAGTCTCCCCGGGGCAGGTCAAAACGGTCACTCAAGGTCTCGAACTGAAGGAGTACCCCATCCTCGTACAGGTCGCCCAGCGTGTTTAGGCCCAAGTCGTTCCATCGGGTAAGCGCCGACCAATTGCCTCCGTGAGGGAGTACCAGGCACATCAGGATAGGGATCTCAGGTGCGTATGGGCGAGCTATGCTAGCCCTCCTCTGACTCCTTAGCCAGCATAAGCGAAAGGTTTTAACTTCGGTGGGGAGTTCGACAAGACGAAGTGGACGTTGTAATATGATAGAGGACAACACTCGTCTAGGCACTCTCCTAGCCCCCTCTCCGCCAACATCTCGGAACACCTTAGCCACATCCTGCGTGAGCCACTGTAGCTGGGCTGCCAGATAATAAGACTCAAAATCCGGCACCGCTAGTCCCCCCTCCCCTCTCGGTCGTGAAAGCGTCTTCAAAGCCACCCATCGCCTACCGCTAAGCCACAGAAAGCCCGTTACCAGTGTCCGAAGTTGTCTAAAAATCTTTGCTGGTATCCAAAGCGGCAGAGTTCGGAAATAATAAAGGAGCCTAGGTAGCGCTACCATCTTGAGGAGGGCCACGCGACCCGCTAACGAGAGCGGGAGCGTGCTCCAGAACTCCATACTACCTCGTATCCCCCGTATCGCTCGATGCACGTTGCCCTCTAATATGTCCGCCTGAGCGTGATACACCCGAGTCCCCAGATAAGGAAGGCAGTCATACTCCCAATGTACCCCATCAGTACTCTGTGGACCCGCTTCTCGTGGGCTGGTTGGAAACAGACATGATTTCCCCCAGTTCACTTTAAGGCCCGCCACCTGTTCTAGGTCGCTTAACAATCGGCGAGCACCAGTAAGGGCAGCTCCTGTGTCCTTTAGAAACATCAACAGGTCATCCGCGTAGAGTGCAATGTACTGAACATCCCCGTATACATCAAGGCCCATGTATCTGCGCCCTGCCCTAGCATGGGCTGCCAGCGGCTCAATAGCCAGGGCAAATAAAAGCGGGGACAACGGGCATCCCTGACGCGTCCCCCTGCTCACCGCACAAGAGGCAGATATCAGGCCCCCTGTCTTAACACGCACTGTAGAGTCTCTATATAGCATTGCCGTCCAACTCACGAAGTCCTCACCCAGTGCAAATGTGCGTAAGACCTGAAACAAATACGGCCATTCCAAACTATCGAAAGCTTTTTCGATATCCACTGAGAACACTGCCGCAGACGCCTTTTGATAAGTGGGAGCCTCTAGGACACGAAGAAGCCGCCGCACATTAACCGCGGTGTCCCGCTTCGGAATAAAGCCCGCTTGATCTGTATGTATGAGGCCGGTCATGAGAGGGAGTAGCCTGGTCGCCAGCACTTGGCTCAGTATCTTATAGTCAGTAGGTAACATGGATAACGGCCGGTACGCCGTTTTATCCGATGGGGACTTCCCTGGTTTCAGCAAAGGGATAATTAACGCCTCGCGGGTAGAGGCCGGTAGGTGCCCCCTTCTCTTTACATCATTAAATAGGGTGAACAATTTGGGTGCCAGCAGGTCAATATAAGTTAGATAAAACTCCACTGGGAGCCCATCCGCTCCAGGTGTCTTCTTCCTCGCCATATGTTTAATCGCGCCCCTCACTTCACCCAATGTGATGTCTTGGCCCAACCTGTCTGCTTCCGCCCTATCCAGCTCCGGGAGAGCCGCCTCGCTGAGAAAGTCCCTGAGTACACCTTCATTCAGGACCACCCTACTGCAATAAAGCTCCTGGTAGTACTCATAAAATAAGTCATTGATCCCCTGCTGCGTCCGGCACAAATCGCCAGAGGGACCCTGCAATTCCAGAATTAGCGACCCTCTCCTCTCAGGGCTGGCCAACCAAGCCAAAACGGAACCAGACCTATCCCGCTCGGCATGAGCGCGCGCAATGTAATTTTTATAGTCATAACAGCGCAATCTATCAACTTCCACCGCCACCGCCTCTCTTGCAGCCAAGAGTTCCCTGTGGCTATCAGGCTGATCTGGTCTAGCAATCTCTAGATTCCGTAGGCGCCGTTCCGCGGTCTCAATATCGCGAAGTAGTGTCTTCCGGACCCCTACCACGCTGGCAATGCACAAGCCCCTCGCCACCACTTTAAAAGCGTCCCATTCGACCCCTAACGTGGAAGCCGTACCCGTGTTCTCTAGGAAAAAATCAGTCACTCCGGTTCCCACCTCCAACCGGAACACTGAGTCCTCCAGAAGTTCCGGATTCAAGCGCCAGCTCGGAATCGCAGGGCGCACCTGGGTCCACTGCATTCGCACCATCAAAGGGTTATGGTCTGAAAGGGTCCTAGCGAGGTACTCGCTATGTGCAATCATCACATGGAGCTCTAGGGAACAAAGGAAGGCATCTATGCGAACATGAAGCTCATGTAGTGCGGAGTAAAAGGAATAATCCCGGTCGGCCCCGTGGTGTGCCCACCATGTGTCAACCAGTCCCCAATGTTCCTGCCAATTTTTCCGTGCCCTTGCTGTCCTGTGTGTAGTGGCGGTAGTGAGAGGTGGATGGGATCTATCTAATTGCACATCTGTGACCGAATTAAAATCCCCCCCTATAATGACTGCGCCTATCAGGTAAGGTGCCAGTTTCCCAGTTAGTTGAGTAAAGAAGGCAGGCTGATCAATGTTGGGTGCATAGACACTACCTAGCGCTATGTCCCTGCCATTCAATCTACCCCGTACCATCACATATCTACCCTCCGGGTCCGTGATCTGCTGCACCAGTTGGAACGGCACCCCTGCTCTAATCCATATCAGGACTCCCCGCGCAAAAGCTGAATATGCTGAGTGAAAAACTTGACCCCTCCATCTACGCTGTAGAGCCAATGCCTCAGGGAGAGTAAGATGGGTTTCCTGCAGGAAGGCAACCTGAATCCCTCTGCGCACTAAATAAGCATGCATTTTGTAGCGGCGGACCATAGAGTGGAGCCCCCGGACATTCCATGAAATACATTTCAAGTCACACATTGAGCTTCTAGTAAAATCTGCATGTCACACCCCATTAGATCCTCATCAGTGCCACGCCAGGCACCCCTGTAAACAACCCCAACAACCCAACACCCCCACCCAGGACAGTGACTATAAAACGAGCTCCCATCCAAACTTTAAACTAGTCGAACTGTAACCTCCAACTACTTCGGAGGTAGTGGGAGATGTGGCTGCCAAGAGATGGGTGCCTAGCCCCCTAAGCACCAGCCGCCTAATATCAATCCTCGCTCTGTGACCATAAACCGACCCATTAGTAATACAAAACAGTATTGAACAAAGCCAGCATACTACCCCCGCCTCATACTGTGTCATCCACGCTCTGGGGTGTGACCACTGGCAACTGGAGGCTACTGTCATTAGTCGCATCGGAGTCATTGTGCGCAGAGTCCTTGTCGGAACCAGCATCATCGTCCGTGGTCGGCGGCCCTCGAGACTGCGACAGGGACACCACCGCCTTTAGGGCCGCGGCTCACTCCTTTCTCGTCTGCGCCACGCTAGGCGTCCCTCGAGTCCCTCTCCTGTTTCTGCGCGGCCCGCGGGTGTGGGAGGTATCATCTTGCGACCGCTGATCAGTTCCGTGCCCGTCTTTCGTGAGGCCCCCTTTGTAGTTTTCCAGCCAGCCCCATGCATCAGAGGGGGAGTCAAAGAAATACGTGGTACCATCGAGCACTATTCGCAATCGGGCTGGAAACAGCAGGGAGTACTGAAGTCCCTCTTCTCTCAGTACTTTCTTTACCGCTAGGTAGGAAGCACGTTTGCGCTGTACCTCTAGCGTGTAGTCCGGAAACAAGGTGACCCCACTATTGCCCACCTGGTAGGGTCCGTCGGTCCTGGCTCTTTGCAGGAGTATGTCCCGGTCTCGGAAATGCATCAGACGGGCCACCACCGGTCTCGGAGGCCTCCCCGCTGCCAGCGGCTTCGCAGGCACCATATGCGCGCGTTCCAGGGTGTAGAAAGGAGTAAGACCCTCAGGAGCCACTACAGTTTTAAGCCAATGTTCGAGGTATGCTACCATATCAGCCCCTTCCACGCCTTCCGGCAGGCCCACCACTCGGACATTGTTACGCCGGTTGCGGCCTTCCGCGTCTTTGACCCTCTTCTCCAGGGCCGTGACCCTTGTCGTGATCGCCCCCAGGTCCTGGCCCATCTTCTTTTGAACCGGCACAATCTCCTTTAGAGACACCTCGTGCTGTTTAACTTTCTCCGCAAGCTTTTTATGCTCTTCGCGCAAGAGCCCCAGTCCCACCGCCACTTTACTAATGTCCTGGTGGAGGGTGGCCTTGGTGTCCGTGATGGCTTCCAGAATTTGCGCCAACTGCTGTTGAATCAAGTCCCCCGAGCCCGGCTGGGATCGGTCCACATCGGCGTCATCTGGATCTTGCGTCGTGCCGGCTCCTCGGGCCTTAGGCTTGCCCATGATGTCTTTGTGTACCGGGCAATGGGTTCCAAGTCCTCGGTCCAACTTCACACGGGTCCTCCAGTGCGCACCCCCGCCGGTTGCCAGTTATGTCGGGGGTTGAGAGAGAGGACACTCCCTAGATATCCAAGGCCAAGATGGGCACCCACTTCTAGGTCCCGCCATTAAACTGAGCCCGCAGTACCAAGTGGTTCCAGTCCGCCTTCATCCGGGGGCGCCAGCACCACAATGACATTCGCCGTTCCCATTCACTGGGGCACCCACCAGCAATCCAGCGCGTCAGTGAGGCCCGCGGGGCCCTGCATCAGCTCTCCCCTCAGAGGGTCGGATGACCTAGAAACCCCGTTCAATGGAGGCCAGCATAGCCCGCTGCAGATGTACGCAGGTTCTTCTCGAGGTGCGGCAAAACAAGATGGCGGCCAGGGCTCCCTGTTCCGCAATTCAGGCTCCCTCAGCATTCAATCCCCCGCTGAGGCTGGTCCCCGTGTCTCCAGAACTTCGTCTCAGCCTCAGTGGGGGGGGAAGGGCGCCCCCCGGGGGGGAGAAGGAGAAAAACAGCAGTCCCCAAGTGGAGGCCCGTAGATCCACACCCTCAGCTAGTCATCATCCGGTGGGGGGGGCGATCACTCACCTCCCCCGGTTATCAGCAGGGTCCGGCTCCTCTCCGGCGGTCTCTCGCTCTGCCAGGCACACTCCCTCAGCGGTCCGCCGCCAACACCGTCCCAAGCTCGCTCACTGGCCGGCTCCGCGGCCTATCGCATGCCCGGAGCCGGGGCGTCGCGCATCAGCAGAGCCGCCAGGGGTGACGCAGACGCTCGCCACCCGTCCGCGCACGGCTCCCCTCGGGGCTCCAGTGTCTAAGGCAAGCCGCGCGTGTCGCCACCTTACTTCGTCCGCGCTCCTGGGGTCTTAGCAGCGGCCAAATCCCTGCAGGTCGGCCCACGAGCAGTCCGGTTTCGCAGTTCAACACTGACTGCCGACCGGACGATAATAACAGGACTGTGTCCCCAGAGATACAACCATCAGGCACTTATCATGGTAGCCTTTAAAATTTAAATACTTGTGCGTCGACAGCAGGAATTTGAAATATCTCAGATCAAGGGCTCTTCATTGCCTCTGTGTTCCTGCGTCTTCTTCACATCACCATTTGCCCTGAAGAAGTTCATTTTATGTATGAACGAAACGCGTTGGCTGGAATTTGCACATTTTGATATTGAAAATAAAGGATTGATAAACCACTATACAAAATGAACATTTGGATTTATTGAAGAAAACTCTTTGGTAGTGCACCGCTCCACTATTTTCACGGTTTTCAGGATTTGTCGGCAGCCGATGCGGAGCTCAGCGCTCACGCGTCCGCCATTTCCCTCGGCAAGCCACGCCTCTCTCTCACCTCACAGTCATGAGGCAGTCACGGTATTTGTCCGTGTAGGATATAGATCAGGGATTTTCTCCAGTTGCTAGTATAACCAGAGTAGAGGCTACACTGGGCAAGTATTTGCATAATTCTGTCAAGCGTAAAGACGGGGTCCGAAACATAGAGCAAAATGTCATCCGCATTGAGCGATATTTTGTCTTCCCAGTGGTTGGCCCATTGCCGACCCGGACCATGGGTCCCACCTAATCCAGGCTGCGAGCGGTTCTAAGATGATAGTGAAAATTAATGGTGAGAGTGGGCAACCCTGTATAGTACCGCGTTGTAGCCGAAATTTCTGAGATAATCCCCCTTTGATTGTCACCTGTGCCAGGGGATCGGTGTAAAGGAGCTTTATCCAAGCTATGAAGCGCAGGCCAAAACCCATTCTGGCCAATACTTCAAACATGTATGGCCACTTGACCGTGTCAAATGCCATTCTGACATCAGGCAAAAGCACAAGGGCGGCTTCCTGAAGCCCGTCGGCTTGACCCAAAAGGCCATGGAGACACCGTAGGTTAAGAGCGGTGTTCCGCCCCGGCAAAAAGCCGGATTGGGCTGGATGGATAAAGAGTGATGATTAACTGGATCAATCGAGAATCCAGTACTTTTGACAATATTTTGATTTCGGCGTTTAACAGAGAAATTGGTCTATAGGAGGAGCACTCCTCTGGTGGTTTACCATCTTTGTGTATGAGCACAATATTGACCAAACTCAGATCTCTGGGGAGGGAGCCCGAACTGTGGGTTCCTTGCAGATTCTCAGAAGGCAAGAGGCAAGTTTAGAGAGGCCGTAAGCTTGT
Source organism: Calotriton arnoldi (assembly GCA_963921515.1). Taxonomy (NCBI): domain Eukaryota; kingdom Metazoa; phylum Chordata; class Amphibia; order Caudata; family Salamandridae; genus Calotriton; species Calotriton arnoldi. The sequence goes on from CAWUFW010005087.1 coordinate 1,057,305, forward strand.
AAAGTTAAATGGGTATGCTATTAGGGCCAACCGCTTTGCCAGAGTTTGTCACCTATTAACCGAACGATTGTGTGAAAGGCTTGGGAGTTGTATGTCTGCTAATAGTTCACGATAGTCATCTGCCGTAGTTGTAATAGCTGGGGAGTATAAGTGAGTGTTGTAAGTGGCGAAGGCGTCCGCCACTCCCTGTCTGTCCTTCACACACTCACCTCTGTCAGTTTGTATTTCCAGTACCCATCGGTTCACCCGCTCCCGTTTGTCGAGCCAAGACCCGGTGTTTTCCTGCCCTGTCTTCCACCTCATAGAGGCGGTTTTGAGTTGCTCGATGACTAGCCCTGGCAGCATCTGACGTGGCGTCTCTATATTACTTTTGCTTTAGGCCTAAGGTGTATTTGGTGTCTGTATTACAGCATTGTTGATGCCTTTTTAGTCTGTGGTTATGTTGTTTGCTGCTCCTTTCTCTGAAAATGGCACCATGTGGGCAGTTAATGTACCTTTAGCTTCATTGCAGAGCCAGAGGTAAGAAAAAGCATGTCTCTGCCTTATACAGGCCTATTGAATAGTTAATGAAAGACAGATCTTGAGCACAAGGGGTTAAAACAGTGCAGCAATATAAAATTGCATTGAAATTGTGCCTAAATACATGTTACATAAAACAAGCATTGACAAAACCAGTAGGTTTGGTGTTGGATGCCAGCCTTTTGGCTTTGCCAATACTTTTTTTGTTTTGTTTTGTTTTGACATTCTTTTTGCAAAAGGTAATTGTTGGAGAAGCTTCCGAGACCCTTGTCAATTGAAAAAAAACATTGGCTAAAACCAAAAACATATTTTTTTCTAAAAAAGCACACACAGCAATAAAAGTCCCTGGCACTGGAGGAATCTACTTTTTGTATGGATGTGCTCCTTGTGAAAGGGCAGAATGCCATCACTTACAGCAACTTAGCCAATGGCTGAAGTGGACTGACCCATTGTCCCATGCTGTATACTGTAGTGGGCGGAAGAAAAATGTGAACGGCACAATACCAGACCAATACATGAAGAGGGCTGGCTGAAAGCCCCTATTAGTAACTTTAGTATACGTATAATTTTAGTAAAATCAAAAGGTCTTGACTAACACCAGAGATAAGAAGGCCCTGCCTCGTTGTCTAACAGGACGATTCCTACCTATCTCAGGAAAAAACAGTGTGTGCATGTTTTTCCATCTGAAAATCCATCAACTCTTCATTCCTTTTCTCAGTTATCGACAAAGATCTGCTGTTGTTGATTCCATAGCATTGTCACCCCTTGGCGGCGGCAGTAACTTATAGTATGGTGGCCAACTTGAAATGAGCTGAAATGTTCAAGAGTAGTTCATAGAGAACACATCTTTCCTGCTTGTCCCAGGCCTTCACTGGCCACCAATACCAAAGTGGATCCGACTCAACATGACAGGCATCATTCCCAAATCTCAAATAGTGCCAAAGAGGCTGTGATTGGGGATCAGATTGAGACACTCTCAACCCATTGAAAGGTGCTCAGAACCTGTAAATCTTTGATTCTTCAAAGGTAGCAATACATTGCATTGGCAGATCTGATTATCACTTCACCACCCACTGGTGAGAACTTTGTCAACAGCGCAACAACTCTACACATGTGGGATTTCAACCACTCTGTCAGTTCCTGAGGCGTTCTGGAGCTTTCTGTCCAACCAACATTTCCCAGCAACACGCAGCTCCCTCTGTGAAGCTCTGTGGCTGCATCTTATACGGCTGGGACTCCAACGAAACACCATCCCCACTCCGGGATCGTCACACAAGTATGTGGAACTTTACCTATCCAGATCAGCTATAGGACCTTTGTTCTACAAAGAGAATGCCTCACAAACAGGGCTACGTACACCGAGCTAAACATCCTGCGCTGAGCACTTTCTGTCCACCAGCTGTGCAGATACTTCTACCAAAGGGAGGTGGTTTTGTTATTTCCTGCCCACCTTCAGTCTGAAAACCGGGCACAAATTAGGTTTTCACTCATCATGGCTTCCTGACGAAGGCTGTATAGCCGAAACGCGCGTAGGTCAACATCGGTTACAACCCATAAGCCATGTTGTATTTGTACATGTTAAAACCCAACAAGTCAAGCTGTATATGAATATTCAGTCTTCATCTATCCCACTCCATTGTTGCAAGCCCCAAGGAATTAGAATGTTTAGCTTGCAAAGAAATTGTTGTCTCATAAAAAAATCAATGTGATTCCATGTAGGCTATAACAATATAATTCATCACAATTGTAATGTGTATGAATAATTGTTCACATAGCTATAGAAGAATTTCGATGACTATTCTTATTCAATAGGCTTGTCTCTCTATACAGACCATTGAACAAATATGTATCCATAGTAGAAGGATGTGTGTTGAAGTGAAACTGAATATATAGGCTTGCTCCAGATGGAAGAATACATTGTTTTTAATAATATTTAAAATAATGAAAATATCATTCTGGATTATGTATTTATTTATTGTATATTGATCATGCTTTTGTATTTTCAGTTTTTTTATATGAATAAATAGTTTTCTATATAGAATTTGATCTGGGTTCTTGTATTTACTTCTGTTTGCCCATATTTTCATTAGTTGCCTAAGTGATTATATATACATTTGTTATCACTTCACCACCTCCAGTTTTCCATTTGACACTATCTTTTTTGAGGGGTACCTCTGTGGCTTGTACCGCATTGTGTTGTAGCAATTGGAGAGCGGATAATCATACCGTGAACAAGGCCCAAAGCATTCTCTGGATGGTCTAGTAAGTGGCCACTCAACGCAGTGGGCATGGTTTGCATAGTGTTGATTTGTGGTGTGGCACATGTGCCGAATGTTGGGTGTGGAGCAGTGTGCTTCAATCTGTTGGTAAATCTTCCTGCTTTTTAGTAGGACACTCATGCACGGGCATGCACACACCTTCTTTACTGAAGGTGGCGCTCTCTTACGCACTAGGTAGCATTGAGGCCTATTGTCATGCGGCTGACAGTTTTGTCCTGAAACGTATCACCACCACTGCACCTCCACCAACCGGCCTACAAAGAGACCAAGACCTTGATGATACACCCTATATGTCAACTACCACAATGATCAAATACCCTTTGGCACACAGCAAAGGGCAGACCCACTCCTCAAGCTCAGGTTGGCATTTCACAAGTGAAGCAGCCACAGCTGATGTCACCATTTCTGCACATTTTGTTAAAGCGAAAACCTTTCTGACTTCCTGTGGCATTTGGTAACGTCTGATGGAGAAGGCACCAGTCATCTTTCAGCGCCGCTGTTTAAAGTGCAATCGCTACCTTCTAATTCAATATCTCGACTTCACACAAGCTGCTAAGGTAGTTCAGTGGGTAAAGCACTAGCTGCGGATATAATTGTGGGACAAATAATACCAGCCCTGCAAGACTAACTCAGCACATCTCTTTTAAAGGTAAAAAAAAAAGACTACCGTTGAGTTGGTTAATAATAACTCAAGTTACTGAAGTGTCAAGATCCACTCACTTGAGATTGTGGTGTGACCCTTGTGAGGGATTCGTATTGCTTCTTTATGTTGTTTGGTTTTGTTGAACATGGACATGCTATGTGTCACATTACATTTGCATCCTATGCCTGGCCCCCGTCAACACGTCTTGCAGTTAGTAACTCTAAGTGATGTTTAAGGGGGTTTGGGGGGAGATGCAGATCAAAACGCTGGAGCCACTACTAAAGGTCATATACAAATATAATGTGTGTTTAAATTCAAATGTTGTAACCTGGATTTGTATGTGTATATATATATATATATATATATATATATATATATATATATATATATATATATACACACACACACATATATATATATCTACATCTTGATATGTGTATATAAATGTACAGGCATACATGCAACTTCATATTTAAGCATTCTAAACTAACAGCACTACTTTGCAGTGGAAGATATTTGGACAAGTTAATGTGTGTGGCAAGGTGCAGTGTCTGTTTGTTTTTCATTGCATCCTGCTGGTACATTCAACAGCTGTGGTGGTGAGGCCCGACGAGGGAGTCTGTAGGGAGGGAGAACAAATAGAGCTGGTCCACGGCCACCATCTGTCCCCCTCTACAAACTCCAGTGACTTTCACAGGCCTGCTGAAAGATGTAATCTTTTTATTTTTTTTACTCCGTCTCAAACGCCACCTCGTTTGGACAAAATAAAATGGCAGCTTTTATTTGTTCTTTAAGGGGCTAATCTAAAGGCTGTGCTACCACTCCTCACTTGAATTTAGTTATTTTTCTTACATATGTCTTCTCTATAGTCTGACCCACAAACAACACTTGCTCTTGTTGCGTAACTAACACGTGGCCAAGTCTTACCTTTATCCAACTGAGCCGACTACATTTCATCAACCAAGCCAGAAGGCTGTGGCGGACCTGCCAGGATTCAGGCTGTTGACTAACGCAGATCGCTAGAGCAGTCACATTGACCCAATAAGCTACCTGAGTGGTCCAGCTGTGCTTGGCAGGCTCCATCAAATATTGTGGCTGCACAGCACCCTTAAAGTCAAACACTGGACTGTCTCATCGTAATCGTAACTCATGGCAGATGCAACATCATTCAGATTCAGCGCAGTTTCCAGGCTTTCCTCCTGCTCGTATATCACCAAGAACATGTAGACAGCTTTTTATCCACCTTCACTCCTAACAGAACTCGGCCATACCTACCTAACTCAAACTTCAGATGTACAATTTAAGCCTTATACCATGCCTCCAGGGTGGTGGCAATGTTCTGCTCATCAGTATTTTGGGTACCTCAATGATGGCGAAGGTCCTGTGTGCTGCCATATTTCTTAAGAAGTGATAGAAGAAATATGGCCATATCTCCCCGACCATGCTGGGCCCAGACTGCAATCTCATCCAATACAACATAATCCGGAAGTCCTTTTGCGCCAATGACAGCCTTCACTTTATTGTTATTCTTATTTGGCATTTGCATAACTTGCTCAAAGAATGACAATGAGTGCTCCGCCCTACCTGGAAGAACAAATGAAATTCTATGGGACGAGTGCAACATGATGACTCAAGACATTGCTAGACTGGAAGTGAAGTCAAGAAGTACAAAATCCAGTTGTGTGCACGCTGTCTCTACAGTGCCCTATAATCTGGAAATACAGCCCTCGCTAAACTCAGAAAATAGCGGGTGTCACATCACTTTCAGGAGCCAACCCTTGTGAACCCAGATTCAGCACAGAAATGAGCCCTCATTCCCTGTCTACTGTCCTTTTGCAGGATGTGACCTCAAACTGTCTCCCAAACCTCAGGTTACAGCCCTCCTTAGATCACCAACTAGGTTTTGTACATTACAAAATGTAGTCACTCATACAGATGCTGTAAACTTTACAAACCCCAATATGTCCTCTCTGGATCATGACATATTAACAGTACATTTCACCATACTACACACATATGCCAAAAATCCAAAATGGTGAACCCTAACTTGAAGAACTAAGGCTGGTGAAACCCTTCTTCTGATCAATGTCAACTTGAGGGACGAGGAAAAACGTTTCCAATGAAAATCTATCAGTTTTCATGGATTAAATTGACCAGATTAGGGATGAAATCACTGCCTCGGTAGAGGGGAATAGTAAGGTCCAACAAGGGGAATAAGGGAATGAAGAAGAAACCGGGAAAAGGATTAATTGGGCGCTCAGCGGTGAGAGGGAGTAGAGGGGGAGACCACACCGAAAAATCAAGCCATACATGCTTCAGAAGAAAAGAAACTTGGTGGACGTGATCAAAATTCTGAGAAAAATCTAGAAATTAGGATTTGTGGTCCATCAGCTTGGTGAATGTCATTCATGGTGAAAAAGTCAAGAAAACTCGGGGGCATATTTTCAAGCCCTCACCACCACCGGAGCTTCCTTGGAGCACAGGCGGCAGGGTGCCTGCGCTGGCTCTAAGCAGCTTTTTTTGCACTAGGGGAAACACAGGGATGTGCCGTGTTCTTGTGAATATGATGCATCCTTGCGTTTTGAAAATGTTGGAGCGCAGCGCTGCCAAATTTGGCGCAGTTCCATGCTCTGACATTTTATTGTAAATATGCTAATGGGTTTTGAGAAACACAGGTCATCTGAGCTAGTTTCTCCCGGATTTTTCTTCACCCAATTCACATACAGACATCTTATTATTTTTTTTTTGCAGATTTATATAGCGGAAATTTATCCCTAAGGTATTGGAGCGCTTTACATGAGCACCAGTTACGTTGCACAAGGACACATTCATTTTTTTTGGTAGGCACGGGGAGATTAAGTGATTTGCCCAGAATCACAGGAAGTGGAGTCGACCCAGAGGCTCGAACCTTGGTTTCCCAGCTTAAAAGTCGGCAGTCTAGCCGTGAGACCACATCCTCTCCCCTATGACAAGGAGAACAATTCTGCCAGGTTCCCATAGAGGAATTTAGTAATTACACCTACCTTTCAGGGCGGCATGAAAACAACTATTTTTACATTTTTGAAATTCAAGCTAGTCCCTGGCAAGTTTGTCTTTTAAATGAAAAAGCATATGCTTTCATAAAATATATATTTATTTTAATTCTGTATGTAGGTGAAGGGAAGTGGGAGAGGCACTGTATTTTGATTTACAATGGTTTATTGGTCACTTTGGGCCACTGAAATGCGCTGGCTCAATAGTGAGCTGACTATATCTACCCAGCACAAACACTCACTAGAATGTGTTGGGCACAATGACTGGCTTTCTGCAGCTACAACTTGTAATGTGTTACACACAATAGTAAACCTCACTTTCTAGCCAAACGAATCTGTTGGGCCCAAAGTCAGACGTGCATTGGACAAAGTAACGGACATGCTCCACTGCCCATTAATATGTACGGGAAGTAGTGAGGACAAGCCGTCTTTACGTTTTGCCTGTCTTCATCCATTTGAATGTGTTGAATACAATGAAGAGGCTGCTGGGACTAGATATTGTAATGTGTTTGGGAAACAGACACATTAAAGCTCCAATCACCCAACTTATTGTGCTGGAGCAGTCCCATCACTGTGACCGACTGCCTATTGGGGTGCTTTCAATCAATCAATCAATCACAGAATTTGTAGAGCGCACTACTTACCCGCGAGGGTCTCAAGGCGCTGGGGAGAGGGAAGGGGGGGGATGCTGCTACTGGTCGAACAGCCAGGTCTTGAGTAGCCTCCTGAAGGTCAGCAGGTCTTGGGTCTTTCGTAGGCTTAGTGGAAGGGTGTTCCAGGTCTTGGCGGCGAGGTGTGAGAAGGATCTGCCGCCGGTGGTTGTTCTTCGAATGCGGGGGACGGTGGCGAGGGAGAGGTCGGCGGAGCGGAGCTGGCGGTTGGGGACGTAGAAGAAGAGCCGTCTGTTGAGGTAGGCTGGGCCAGTTTTGTGGAGTGCCTTGTGTGCGTGGGTAAGGAGTTTGAAGGTGATCCTCCTGTCGACGGGGAGCCAGTGCAGGTTCCTCAAGTGGGGGGTGATGAGGCTGTGGCGTGGTACGTCGAGGATCAGTCGTGCGGAGGCGTTTTGTATGCGTTGCAGTCGCTTGATGAGCTTGGCCGGGGCTCCCGCTTTGAGTACAAGTAGCCTTCCCTATCTACTGGTGATAATGTTGGGTACAATGGCAACTCGCTATAGGTTAAATGTGTGCCTTAGTTGAGGTGTGAAGGATGGGAATTTAGTTTCAGTCTCCGGGGATGGATGTTTACCCTTGATTCTCCTCTCAGTTCCAAACCCAGCCATTTGCTGAAGCCTCCCCCATTTGCTCTCTACCATTCACGGACAGGGACAAGCCTTGAAGGGGGTCTCGAAGTGAGATGGGGGTGCACTGGACACTCCCATAGCCTCTGGTTTAGCCCTTAAGGCCTGTGTAATATCTGGTGAATGCTCCTGAAGATGAGAGCTGAAAGAAGCAAGGGTGAGATGCTGCTGCAAGAAAGAGCAGAGCTAAGGAAAGTAACAGGGTGATGAAGCAGAAACACTGCTGGTTCCCTTAGTTGACATTTATAACCGATTTTTGACACCTTTGAGAAGAAAATGACTAACGTGCGCAATTTGAGCTAATTATATGTTGAAGAAATTGAGAAACCATATTGAAAAATCTAGTTACTGCATCGCAAAAGCATGCAGAAGAGTGTAAAGTAGATGAAAATGCTCGTGCTAATGACATAGATACGTGTTATACTAAGTTGCAATGGTATATTCGTTTAACGTGGAATAGAAATGTGAAGGTGGTGACTCACTTGCAATAGAAGTTTATTAACCTTTTCTCTATTAAGCAATAATAATATGTGAAAGATTTAATGAGACTAATGTAATTTAGGTGACATCCTGTGTATTTTAGAAGTCTTGGTTTAACACTTCACGTTTTGCATACGTGAAAATTGTGCATCAAGTGAGAAAAGAGAAACAGGTGCTACATGTTTATACTAATTCTAAATGTCCAGAAAGTTTCAGTGAATAATCTTCATATATGTACTGATGAGAATTTCTAGAAACAAAATGTATAATTCATGGTGTGAAGTAATTTTATATGTTGATACTTTGAAAATAGCAATAACGAGGGTATGCAGTTCCTGAAGTGAAAGGCGGGAAAGTAGCGATGGAAGTATTAATAACTGGCTAACAAAAGGAAGGATGGGGAATCCTTCCTTTCGGAAATAGTGCCCTCACACACCCAGCCCGCTGGGTGTCATGCTTCATCATTGGGCATGCTCCTCGTCGGGTCGGCGCTGCAATACCCGACGGGCACCCTCAGTGGGGTTCCCGGAACCGGCATTGCAGGTTAGGTCCTCCGCTGAGTGGGCGCGAGCTGTTGACACATGTTGAATCAACGTGTCCATTCCGTGCCGGTATCTGATGGGGCTGGCTTTTAACTAATTTTCGACTGGCTACAGCACCCATGAACACTGCACGTCACCGATGTGACAAGACTGGTAATATCTAGGTTAAACATACCCCATTACCAATGGTTTAGTGTAGATTTCCAACCCAGATTTAGGTCCTGATGAATTGCCGCTTGATCCATTAGGGACTACTAGGGCAAGAAACATGTTGACCGTATGATTTAAAGTGCAACTGCCTTTTACATCACTTTAGACAGTTGCCACATTTCTAGTTTTAATCAGGTGGGGAGTCAGGAATATTAAATTAGTTGCCCTGGTTTCTCCCAGACCTGTTTTAATCCACTTTGTCTCCATTGAGCACTATACACTTCACTGCACTTCTACACTATATGGCCCCTCACACGCACCTCACCAAACGGCAGGAATAAAAGATCTCCGCCAAAGAGCCCCCACTGAGGGTGCCCGTCGGGTATTGCAGCGCCGACCCGACGAGGAGCATGCCCAATGATGAAGCAGCGGGCTGGGTGTGTGAGGGCACTATTTCCGAAAGGAAGGATTCCCCATCCTTCCTTTTGTTAGCCAGTTATTGATACTTCCATCGCTACTTTCCCGCCTTTCACTTCAGGAACTGCATACCCTCGTTATTGCTATTGATGCTAGGGCCCGTATGCTGGACCTTTATCGCCCTTTTGGTCTCTCTTTGTTGTTGACAGATACTTTGAAAATGAAATAATATGCCATAGTTACACTTGCAATTTACAATAACATTAACCTGCTTGCTAAGATAAATAAAGCCGAAGCAATAATTTGAATGTCATATTTGTTGAAGAAAATGTATATTTCAATAATTTTATACTTTCCTTATATCAGCCAAAATTCAGTGAAGGCCTGCCTTCTTGCACACACATTTTCCCTGTTGCCCGACTTTGTTCTCATGGGAAAAGGCTCAAACTTTACAAAATGAATTGAAACTATGTTTTCTTCTGAGTGTTCCCACTCCTACATGAGGACTGTTTGACACAATTGTTGTTACTGTGAAAACATCTGCTTGAGAAACTGTCCTTTCCACTTCGCCCATGTGCCTTTTGCTAAAGGATCTTTGTTTAAGAGTAATTCCTATCGGATGGCCTGATAGTTATGTAATTTGCACCACCTAAAATTCTACAAAACGTGTCTTCTTTATGCTGCATGACAATCACCCTATAAGAACTGACCAATGGATTGAGTGGTCTGACCAGATGAGGTGACCCGGGAGGTGTCACCACGGAACTTGTGGATTAATATACGTGTATGACAAAGGAGAGCTGGTTGGCTGGATTGAGATTCCTTTTCCCGCTTCTTCAGAGATTTTGCTCATGCGTACTAAGATTCATCATTTTGTGGACTCTGTGGGCTGACGTGTATGCTGTGTGCACTATGTTCCGGACTTCTTTCCCGCATGGGAGAGTACCTTGAGCTGATGAGGTTCATGTCCCTTCCTGAACTTTTCCTTTCGAATCTTGGTAATTGATGGCCCAAAGAAGATTAATATGTTAATCTTGTACTCTGGTATTGATGTATTTACCTTTTAAATTTACTGATAAACTAAACATCCTTAAATCCTGTTTCTGTCTCTCTATGTCTTGTCTTCCCTTATTGATTGTGCATTCTAACCTGAGCATTAATGAGGGATGGGAATTTAAGTAGAGAGATCTCTGGTCAACAGATCCTAAGGCTATTTTTCTGCATAACCCTAATTGTAGTATTAGTTTGTATGATTTTAGTCTGACTAAATTTCTTCAGAAGACTTGGACTTGCTGTAATGATCCTATATTTGTATAGAGTAGTGTTGAAAGTTATATTCATGAATCTAATTACTAGTTTGTAGGTCAGTTATCCAATACCATGTCCTCAGTGGATAACTGTAGAAGGTACCCTATATCCAAACCCTCTCAGCACGGTTCAAAGATCCATCGGAGGACCAAGTGAATGACGCTGAAGCATAGTATAAGGAGCTAAGAGGAAATGGAGGAAATGGGCCCAGTGAGGCTGCAGCAAGGGCCATATAGACCGACGAGGTAATATTGAATCCAAATGCAGACCAATGCAAACAACATTGTGTCCGGCACTGATTTTTTCTTTTGCATTCAATTAATACCTCTGTGTTAAATAATAGGGATTAATAGGTGAAAATGTTTTCCTGTTCCCCTTTTCCATGCATTATTTCCCTATTGAGCATTAGAGTTTAAAGAAGCACAAATTGTATTTGTGCCCATCTGAAGGACACTGAAGTAGGTGCACGTGTGTTTGACCTCGAAGGGTCTGGCATGCTCTAGAGATATGCAGGGGATTTAAGGAATCTTAACAGGCAATGAATGGTTTAGTCGGTCAAAGATTGTATTGTAGATTATTTTATATCATTACAATAATAATGAAACACATCACAGCAGACCCTATTATTACGAAAGCTAAAACACGGTTAATACTGCAGTTAAAATTTCAATAGCTTACTAGAAAAAATAAATCATTGTACACCCTTTTATTACATAAGTTAAAAGAAAAGACAGGACCGCGGGTAAGAATGGAAGAGGTCATTATATACAATAAAACTATTTAAATGTATTAATTCAACAATTTAAGATATTGTATTTAACATTTTTGCTGTGATCTACACACATTTTGCAACTCTACTAAATGTCCGCACATTATCACTATTCTAGCTCAACAAAATTGCATATTCACATTTATGGATAAAAAAGAAGATATACCCAATTTCACCTTTCTAAATTCAAGGTACTACAAATACATAAAATATGCAAAAGAAATCTTCAGTGGATGTGCAAAGTCTGCTGTGGCCTGTGATGCAGGAAAGGATTTCAAGTCATAACTAAATTCCCAAATTGGTAACTGGACAAATGCAATTATAATAATATTGTGTCTGCTAAAACAGATAACCTTGAGCATTACCATACAAAAATTAAGAACCCACCTTGAAAATGTATGAATTAGGTTGCAATGTCTGCTGCCTTCGATGTGGATGGTAATTGCTAACTAACCGTTTTCTTGAAAATTGGAGAAGCAACCTGTTCCTCAATCTTGGTCTCAAATCCAATGTTAAAAAGGCAGTTTTTAATTGGGTAGACCTTGGATTGTGCACTGCATGCAAATCTGTATAGAGGAATTGTTGGACGTGGACCTTTTTGCAGGGTCATCCCCAAACTTTTTGGCTTCACTCGCCATTTTTCTGAACCGTTTTTGTTGGCTTTTAGGATTCCATGCACTTTACCTCAGTTAACCAGTGCTAAAGTGCTTGGGCTCTCTCCTTTAAACATGGAGAAATTAGCTTACACCCAATTGGCGAATTTAATATACTTGTAATTCCCTAGTAAAGTGGTACTACAGGCACGCAGGACTTGTAAATTAAATGCTACTAGTGGGCCTGCAGCACTTATTGTGCCACCTATTTAGTAGCCTTTTTAAACATGTCTCAGGTCTGCCATTGCTGCCTGCATGTGCAGTTTTAAATTGCCATTACGACTTGGCAAGGTAAACCTCTTGCCAGGCCCAAACTTCGCTTTTTAATACATGTAGGCCACCCCTAGGGTAGGCCCTACACAGCACAGATGGCAGGGTGTACTGCATTTTAAAAGTTGGGCATATACTTTTAAGTTTTACATGTCCTGCTAGTGAAAAACTCCTAAATTAGTTTTTCACTACTATACGTTTTTCACTACTGTAAGGCCTACCTCTCCCATAGGATAGCACTGGGTTCTCTTATTATATTTAATAAGGGGTACATCACAATTGGGAGCAGATACATATTGGTGTCTAAGGAATTGCAATTTAAAGACCTCTTTATTGGTAAATTGGATTTTAAGTTACAATTTTGAAAATGCCACTTTTAGAAAGTTGTTTTTTTCCTGCCCTAACTATTTGGTGCCTTCAGTATGTTCCTGGGTCACATGACTGGGTGTAGTTGGAAGTCAGACTTTGTTTATTCCTCCCAGACAGCCATACAATAGAGGGATTAGGTGTGCCTGGATGGGCAATTAACTGGCAGGATCGGGGTGGGGGAACTGGGCACAGCCCTACTTGCAACTGAATAAGCTGTGCCCTGCCTTCACACAAATTACTTTTTGCCCCTGCACTGCTCATACGGCCAGATTGGAGCCAGGGCAGGGGATGCAGTAAACTTCAGGGTCTTCCAAGGAAATTCTTCAGAAACCTTTTCTACTTCAAAGTGGGCACCAGGCATAAATAGTGGTCTTTCAGACTCAACTCTTCAGTGCACCTCTGGACCTGTGGAAGACTCAGAAGGACTGATGTCCTGCTCTGCAAGGACTGCTACTCTGTTGCCCTGCTGCCTGAATGAAAGGACGGGACCTGCAACTTGAACCCAGGACCACCAGAGTGACTCCAGGGGATATTTGGATGGCCTCCTGATCCGATCCTCAAGGACAGAAAAGGCTGCAACCACCTTGAACCCAGCACCTGGACTCTGTCTGCTGTGAGTCCTTCTCCTCCAGTGCTGCCACCATAGTCCTGGACCCTTGGGAGAGGGCCTGATGGTGCCCAGTTGTGGTCCTGTCGGCAGAACCGAGGCCACACAGCACATCTCCTCGCAGCTCCGCTACAGAACTGCTGCAACGCTATGCTTCCCTGACATCGAACCTCGCATCGCAGCTCGCAGTCTCGTAGGAACTGATGCTGTGTGATGCATCCCTGACACAGACCTTCGCATCGCAAGCCCCTCATCGACGCCATCCTCAACGATGATGCAGGACCCTGCACTGCAGCCCGCAGTCTCCTTGGAACTGCTGCTGCACGACACATCCTCAGGGCAGGCCTTCGCATCACAAGCCCCTCGTCGGCAGCATCCTCGATGATGACACATGACTCCACATCAGAGCTCCGCAGCTTTCTTGGAACCGCCGCTGCAAAACGCATCCTTGACACGGGACCATGTAACGCTCCACAAACCAGAATTTAAGGTACTCTGCAGCCTGTATGTGCAGTTTTAAACTGCCATTACGAACTGGCAAGTTAAACGTCTTGCCAGGCCCAGACCTCCCTTTTTAATACATATATGACACTACTAGGGTAGACCCTAAACAGCCTAGATTGCAGGATGCAGTGTATTTAACAAGTTAGATATGTACTTTTAAGTTGTACATCTCCTGGTAGTGAAAAACTCCTAAATTAGTTTTTCACAACTGCGAGGTCTATCTCTTCCCATAGGATAATATTGGGATCCCTTATTACATATAATAAGGGGTAACTTTCAATTTGCAGCAGATGGGTATGTTGAGTTTAGTGCCTAAGGAATTGCAATTTAAAACCCTCACTTAAATTCTTAAAGTTGCATATCTCCTGGTCCATTAATTGGATTTTTGTTGTTTTAGTCTCAAATAATATATTACATTGTACTCTTTTTTAATAAATTGGTGTGGGATTTTTTCTTGTGTTATGCTTCACTCTATTACTGTTTGAAGTGCTGCATAAATACATCACACATTGTCTCTAAGTTAAGCCTGACTGCTCTTGTCCCAAGCTACCAGAGGGTTGAGCACAGGTTAATTTGGGGTTTGCTTGTGTTTCACCCTGACAGAGATTGTGGTTGCTGCTTGAGTAGGGTCTTACCCCCTCAACCAATAGCCCAATTTCCTACAGGAATGAATAAATATGACTTGTTAATGTTTCAATAGGTGCTTCTCTGGCTTTGAGGACATCTAAATAAATTATGCAGCTGCACCAAATCCTGCTGCGAAAGGTTTAATTCAAGTCTATTTTGTTGACTTTAACTCATGGGCCCATCCAGGCAAGGAGAAGACTTGAAAATGTTGCAACTATAAGTGCAAATCCTGGCTGCATCTGCTGTGCTGTCGCCCTATGCTGGACGCCACCAGGAGGTCCCTCCTCAAACCAATTTATTTAATGAAGGCGGTTTGTACCTGTCTGGAGGCCCCAGCTCTGTGTTTTTCTCATGCCAATGTTAGATCTCTAGCGAGGTGCGGCAATTTTGTTAAGGAGCTCGGAGCGCTACTCCGCCCTCGACCTGCAGACTTCCCGCCCGCCACTCTCATTCAAAAAACAATCACAGACTACTTCAGAAAGTGCCCCTGAAACAGGAACTGGTGCAAGGGGTCGACTGGTCATATTCTGTACCAACTACCTACGCCCGGCACCTCCACCAATCTATGGAGATAAAGTGCAAACTGGTGTGGCACAGGGCTTTCAAGCGACGAACTTTAAGTAGTTGCCCCAAAAAGTGACCATAAACAGAAAATGGCAATTAATCCTCGATCCACAAGATGCTTCTCATCCTGGCACTGGGAGGGCAAAGGGGGCTTTTTGTAAATTATTTTATTGTTACTGTTTTTAATTCTCAGCTTTCCCATGACCCATACAAAGGTTCTCTCTTAACTTTCCTAATCCTACTCAAGCACCCTGGGAAGATTAAACCTTGCACAATGCACTTTATCTATCTAACTGTTGGGCTTTCATCCTCTCCCCAATGTCATTTTGGACAGGGCGCTGGGTTTTAGAAAATTTACGCATGCAAAGATGGCTCTTTTTTTATCTTTGTAATCTTTGTATTTGGGAAGCAGCTGTAATGTATTTACTGTTATATTGTAAATTGTTATAGTTTTGAGTAACTTTGATCCTGTCTAATCTGTTTATAAGTATATTACTAAAGATCTTGACGTCAGAGTTCAGTAAGGCTATAGGCCTGTAGGATTTACAGTCCTCTGGGTCTTTGCTTGGCTTAGGTATCAGCGCAATTTCAGCTTCACACATTGTCAAAAATGTGTCTCCAGAGAAGAATTTAAACATATCAGGCAGAAGGTCAACAATGAGGCAAGCCTGCTCCTTAAAAAGGTGGCAATAAGCCCATCTGGGCTCGGTTCTTTATTTGGGCTCATGGATTTAATGACAATAACAAACTCCTTGACCTATACAGGAATTTCCTATGTCATCATTCCACTGAGGGGATTAGGGCTGTCTCAAGATAGTGTCATATCTCTTTTTGATACACGGCTGTTTTTTTGTTGTTGTTTTTTTGTGTCCTCATTTATAAATAAGTGAGAAGTCTTTAAACAAGCCAATGGTTTATTCTTGGATCCCCGGACGGAGATAACGGTACCGTCTGATTATTTGAACCCCCGGGGATCCGACAAAACCAGCTGCCAAGATCCTAGAGGAGGTAAGTACAGAGGAGGGCGGGCGCACCACCTCCACAAGATGAAACCTCTTTCTCGAATCTCACTTATATCGTAATCATTGGACTTTATATGTGTTGTGACATTTCAGGATATTACTGTATCAAAATTATTAACCCAGTCGTCCCAACTCCTCCACATTCTAATTCTTTTTCTTGAGGTGTTAGTAAGATCCAGTCTATGAATCTGTCTCACCGAAGCAACCCAATCTAATATTACAGGGGGTTGAGAGGAAATCCATTTTAAACAAATTTCCCTCCTTGCAAGAAGAATTAACAAAAATAGATACACAGCTTTGTGGGGTATAGTTGCCTAAGGAAGGAGAGGAATATATCTTATTTCCTCATTTCTTCTAACACAGGCTTATCCCCTTAGGTTCGTGTTTTCATTATGAATGCCCTGAATCTCTGGCTCCACCCCTAAGCATTGCCCTTCAAGTGTCCCAATTCGTCTGAGTACCATTTTCTGAATATTAGTTTTGTATCTCCTGGCTGAGCTTTCCTCTACTGGCTGGTTCTCTAAGTAGACCCACATGTCGTCTTCTTTTCCCTGTGGCCTGGAATCTGCTTCCCATTCCAGTTTATCTCTAAGTGTGAAGGCTCAGACATTGTTCTCCATTCTGTAATCTGACCAGATGCTTCTTAGAAACAAAGAGGTAATTGATTCTTGTGTATGCCCTATGCATGGATGAACAGAAGAATTACACCTTTCCCTGGGATGCAAATATAACCATGCATCTGTTAATCCATGATCTAAAACCAGCTCCCTTAGGTGCTTGGACATGGCCTTCTCGTGCTGTGACGCTTTTGCTGAGCTCTCTCTACCCTGGCCCTACACCATTTTGAGGTCACCGCCTAAGAAAACTTATCTCCTGCAGATCTGTCATTTTCTAATGTCAACCTCCACTAGAATACCTCCTGTTGTGTATGTGTGTTGGGGAATAAGTTAATGAGTGAGGCGCTTGGTGTGTCTTTCAATGTCTGCTATCAGATACTTGCCCTCGGGGTCCCGTACCATTCCCATTTGTGTGGCCCCTAAATCATGCCTACATAGGATAGCCACTCCTGCTATTTTGATTAAGCCGATGCCTAGAACTGGAGGGGGTAGCAACTATGTTTCATGTACCGGTGGACGGAACTCACAGAATTTAACTTCGCAGAATTCCTCAGAGTTACAAAACAACTATGCGAGGTTATGCACAGTTTCACCAACGGGCCGGAAATATGCCACTCACTCTGCAATTTAGCACCAATAGTGCAAGTAGTGCCGAAAACTCAGCTCTAATGGCACCACGTGTTGTGCAAGAGCGGGCTGCCATTCGAGTTGATTTTGATGCAGCTCAAGATGAAAATCTACTCAAGCGGTAGCAAATCTCCTTGAGCTGCAGCCCTCTGACCGTGACTGCCCGTGACTGCCCGCATTCGAAAATTGTGCTAGGGGATGCCAAATCTCTCTTGCATTTTCTGGAGCCTCGCGGGAGAAAAATTCCACCAAGCAGTGATTGCCGGAATTTGGCCGGAACTCTGCGTTAAAGAGTAATGCGGAGCGACCAAAATTCTGCCATGTCTGCAGACGGAATGAAACCTCCCGCCCACCCCTAGTTTCATGCTGAACAGGTCAGAGTATTATCCTGGGGTGCGCCCAAAGTATGAATCTCTGCCCCTATGTCCTCTTGGCAGCCAAGCTCAAAATAACAAAGGAGGTCAGCGGCGTTATGTGCGCTGTCTAAACTTTTAGCTTTTCTAGTGCACTTCCCTAGTTTTTAGCTCAGTTGCTACCAGGAAAACAGTTTGACCAGGCTGCTAGGCGAAATCTGTTAATATCATGCGAGGGTAACCCTTGTCTTTTACCATCTCTCGCTGATCCTCTGTTGAACTTTGCCTATCCTGTCCTTCTAGTTTCCCACTGCCTGGCATCTCTTGTTGGTAAAAGTAGTTTCCAGTACTGCTGCTGTGATTATTTAGCACTTTTCAGCACGTGGCACTTTATGATTTAGCACTTTAAGTACAATTTCTGGCCTCTGTCCATCTCTTCTCCCTAGATTGTATCAACAGCAATAAAATGCTATTGTGTCTGGTTCTTCTAGCAGTCTTAAATCAATAGCTGTTGCGCTATAATCCCTGTTTGCAACTCAAGTTGTTTACCACTTCCTCCCATACCCTGTGATTTTTTTCTTTCCCTGTCATTCAATGATCTCTCTGTTTAGATCCTGATGTTGGCAAATGAACCCATTAGTTGTGTTGTTTGTGAATTTTTTGTATTGTCAGTAATAGCAGGAATCACTTTATGAACTGGCATATTAGCTTAATTTTCTGGTCTTTGACCAATTCTCCTTTATTTAAGTGTATTTAAAGTGATGAAATGCCATTATGCTGAGCTCTAGAAGCTTCAAATGAATAACAACTGCACCAGAATCATCGTGAGTAGATGAGTCTATCTTGTGTCTCCTTGCTCTCTTGCCGCAGTATGTTGGAATCTATAATGTGCATATCGAGTAGGACTTAGTTTGTTTCTTAGCATTCGACGTAATTTCGCTGCTAAATGTCTTTGACAGTTCCTCATTTACAATATCACGCTATGCCCCATAGATGTGTTAACCTCTTATGAATTGATTGTGTTGTTTATGACGATATTGCTTTTTATTTATTGTTTACTTGTTACATTATTATTTTATGTGGCCACCACTTTAATGAATTAATTGTCTAAATAAAGTATTTTAAATCTGAATCTGAACAGGTCAACTTTAAGCAGGTGCATCTTCTGAAGGAAGACAACGCCTGGGCCATGGAATCTAAGATATCTCCCCACACTGTTGCATGTGTTGGGGGAATTGAGGCCACTCCTATTCAAGTAGAGTAGATTCAATTCTCACAGTATGTCTATATCCCTGTGTTTTCTCTCCTTCCAACCCTTTTCCGCGAGGGAAGAAGAGATTGAACCCGGGTATCCCATAAACTAAATCCCCAAATCCCTGAACCTAACAAAAACACTGGTTGGTCCCAGTGTCACCGAGGACTGAGGTTCTAATAGTTACCGGTGCATAGTAGAGTATCCCACAATTCCTCCTCTGGTGGGATATTCTAAACCTATCTGATTGTTTTATAATAGTTGTTAACTTTGAACCCTCTACAACTTCCCATTGCCCCAAGTGCTGAATTGAGCAGCCCTTCTGGCCTGCTATGGCAGGAAGTCCAGGTGTTGCAATCTCTCTCTTTGTGCCCTTGTTTTTGAGTTTGTTGCAGACTACCCCATTTGCCCCCTTTCCTACGCAGCCTGGTAAATATACCCCCTTCATTAGTTTGATCTGTACATAAACCCCATTACCCTCGTGGCTGCTTCATCTGTATGTCTTTTGGTTTCAGATTCTAACATGGTGGGTTTTGGTTTCCTCCTAGCCAGCTTGTCTCTCTGGGTTCAGGATAGGGCAGGGCACAGGGCCCCCAGTGCTGGTGCCTCACTCGGATCGTGGCAGACCATCCATGCCCAATGTGCCATCTTCCTCATCTGGCAGCTGGAGCAACGTCTTCTTCTCAGCTGGAGAGATGATTGTGGTTTCCAAGCCTTTTGATTTAACTTGAAGACTTTCAGTATCACCCTCCTGTAGCGAATCTGCTATTTACTAAGTTTCTTTACCACATCTCTGAACTCCCATCATCATTGAAGGGTGGCAGCTGCTAGGTCATGAAACAGGAAGATGTTGCTGTTGCAGAACGGAAGTGACTTATGCAGGTGGGCTTGCATCATGACCCTCCTCGTAAGGGGCTAGCATGAAAGCTTGACCAACACATCTTTGGGGCAATGATCATTGCCTTCTTGCTTCTTCCCCACTTTATTCATTTATATTGAACTCAGGTGTTTCTTTTAGTATACCCCTAAAAAGATCAGTCACACAGACTAGCAGTTCAGTTCATAAACCTTTTTTCAATTTAGAAAAACCCATAAAAGTACAATTACTAAATGCATCATTGATAAAGCCATAAAATGGCGACCCAGGAACCATTATAAAGTGCATACATAATGTGCAATATGACAGCCTATAAACAATTTAAAAAAGCGGGGTATATAGTAATAAATAGCAACAACACAAAGGGTCGACAGATCCACCAGCAGCGAACAATTTTGAAAAAACCTCTAGGGGTCCGCTATGAACAGAATTTGGGGGTGGCCAATGCGGCAAATTATTTGAGAGAAAAGACAAAAAAGCATAGATCACAAAACTAAACAACAGTTATCCTTCTATAGATTTACGTGCTTTATTCGCTGCTTTCAGGAAAGAGCTAACTTTAAAGCATACCTCAGCGTTATCTAAAAGTTGCAAATAAAATAACAAAATTCTACACTGCCTGAACACTAAGGGGGATATGTACAAGGAAGTGGAGGAGAGAGGCGTTAGCCTTCCTGGCTTAACGCCTCTCTCCGCCACTTCTGAAACGCAAGGCTGCACCATATTTACTAGAATGTGGTGCAGCCTTGCGTTTCCCCCTGTGATGGCGCTAAGTTTAGCAACTTAGCGCCAACGCGGGCACCCTTGCTCCAGAGTGCAAGGGTGTCTGCGTGCAGAGGAGGATTGTTTATGTGCAGGACGGTGTCCCTTCCTGCACATAAACAATCCTAGAAATGCCATCCTGTCACTTTCATGAGTGCTGCTTCATGCAGCACACATGAAACTGATAAAATGGCATTTTTAAAAAAAGTTTGTTTATGTGCAGGAAGGGACACCTTCCTACTCATAAACAAACAATGGCATTTTGTTTTTTCCATGTGTCCTGCACAAGGCAGCACACATGGAAAAAGCAAAACCGGGGAGAAATAATGCATTTCTCCTCGTTTCGCCATCTTAAGACCAGTTTTTACCTGGTCTTAATTTTGGCGCTGCCTCCTATGTAGGTCACCTTTGTACATAGGGGGCAGCGTCAAAATGAATGGGTGGAACGCCCACCGCAACACCCACTGCCCACCCCTTTCACGCTAACATAGCGTGAAAGGGGGCCTTATGTACAAGCCAGCGTTAAGCCACGTTAAGTGGCTTAAAGCTGCCTTCTACATAAGGCGCAGCCCCTATCGCCACCACAACGTCAATATAGGTGACGTTGTGGTGGCGATAGGGGCTTGTACATATGCCCCTAAATGCTTTAAAAAAGGTTTTAAGTGACAGTCAAAATACAACTTAAAAAATGCACAGAAGAACATTAAATGCAGTAAGGACTCAGAGGATGCACGGTCACATGGACAAACCGGCAAGCTACTACTAGACGAATTGGGGTCAAGAGGAATACTTAATAGTTGTCAGACTGTCCCAGCCCTAAAATGATCAAGGAAGGACATTTCCCACCGGGTCAAAGGAAGATCCAAATATAGGGCTGTGTCACTAATTCTCCTAAATTGGGTGTAATCCTTAATGGAAGTCTTCACTAATTCCTCCCATGGCCTCTCTGTCCAGCTAAACTCCGAAAAACTAAGCTTAACCAACTGTTTGTCTTACGTAAGAAGTGACTCAGGTGTATCAAAGAATTGCGAGTAGCCTATCTTACATGAAGAGTCCTTCACGTAAGAAAGCCATGGTAACCTCAGCCCATATTTGCAGAATAAGCAAGCCTTGATTATCTCCCTATTCAGGCCTGCTTCCTGTTAGGTCTAAATAGATGGCCAAAGCATCAAAAGTGTCATGCGCACTACATCCGAAACACAGCTCTGTATGCAGAATATAATGTGGGCTAGGTGGAGGAACTGAAAGGAGTCATCTGCAAACACGATTTTCCTCATACTGGAGTGATGATAAGTGTACCCCAAACACGAGCCCTATATAAAGCAGCTGGAATACACTAGGTTTAATTAGAGGCAGCAATGTCATACGGCCTGGGGGCTCTGGTAAATTAAGTAAGGCTCCTGCAGATTTAGACATCTACAAATAGGTATTCCAAATCTGAGTATGCCAATTACCTGTGGAGTCAAAAAGAACTTCAAGGTATGGAAAGCTGTTGACCATAGGTAGGATGTTGTTGCCAATGGGTAAGTTCAAAATATTTGTTTTACCTGGGCCACAAGTCATAATATGAGACTTGCTGAAATAAGTAACTTAGGCCCACATGTACAAAAGGTTTTATAGGAACTGCAAACGGAGAACTGGGCCATTTGTGATCACTAAAGAGCCTTTTGCAGTGTACTAACCTTATTTTGCGAGTTGGTAACCTATTACCGACTCGAAAAATAGGGTTTGCGAGTCGGTATTAGGAAGGGGCGTTTCAAGTGTGTCCTTTCCTAAAAGCAAGTCGCAGGGGCATGTATGAATGTTTTGTGACCGGAATGGGGTCACAAAACATTCATATTTTACCAACTTCGTGAAGGAGGTGGTAACCCATTCGCCAACAGGAAGGTTCCCAAAAGAACCCCTTCCCTTTTGCGAATGTAGGCGTCAACATTTTTTAAGAGCTACTGCCTACTCGTAAAAAATTAAAAGGAAACTTTTCACTTTTCTTTTTTAAATGCATCCTGTTTTCCTCTATGGAACACAGGCTGCATTAGAAAAAAATTGCTTTATTTAAAAAGCAATCACAGACATGGTGGTCTGCTGACACCAGCCCGCCACCATCCCTGTGATTACAGGCCTTTCCTAATTGTTCGCAAATTGCAACCTACCTCATGAATATTGATGAGGCAGGTTAACCCCATTGGGAATGGCAAACAGTTTCTGAGACACTATTGTAAATCGCATTTTGGAGTTCCTAATTGTGAGTCACAATTAGGAACTTGCAGAATGTTTCCTTTGTACATTTGGCCCCTAATCCAGTTCGCCCATAAAAGACACAAAGGAGCCCACCAGATTATGAAGCGCTTTTGGTGTTCGGGCCATAAGTACTGCGCTGTCAGCATAAAATTAAAGCTAGAACGTGGGGCGTCCCCACCACTGGGACTTGACCAGAGGCCTTGGTTAGACAGAGAATAAGAATATTAATATAAAGGGCAAACATTAACGGAGGTAGGATACCACGTTGTCGAACTCCCCGGGAGAGATCAAGAGAACCTGTTAGTTCCCTCTAAGTGCCATAACGAACTCTGGAAGCCAAGTGAGAATGAAGGATTTGAAGAACACTGACCAGTGATACTTCTACCCCCATATCCACCAAAAACAGCCCCAACTTGGTACGGTTAACACAATGAAAGGCAGTGGATAGTCCATAAAGGCTACGTACAGTGGGCAGCGGCTGGCAATGTTGTACTTGGCCAGAATAAGATGCAAATTCAGACACTGCTCCATTGTGCCCAGCCCCTACCTGAACCTGTACTGACAAGGGTTGAAAATGTTGTTTTCTTTAGACCAAAGTTTGAGACCAAAGTTTGAAACACGAAAACACAACCCTGCCTTCACAGTACAAAGAAATTGGTCTGTAGCATGTCAAAGCATTTGGATCACCCTTGTTAAAGATCGGGACAATCATAAAGAGTGACCATGACCTAGGAAACCAGTTGCTCAAAAAGATAATAAACACATTAGTGAGCAAAGGTCCCCAGATCTTGGGTTTTCACCTAGTCATATCAATGGGAATACCATCAGGCCCTAGGGATTTGCCCCCGGGCTTTGCTTAATAGCATGACTGCAGCTAATGTGAGTGACGAACGTTCAGCACCCTCCACCCTGCTCAACAACAACTGGCTTCGCCTCTCATCCTCCTTAGCTTGATAAATCATCTGAAAATGGGAAACCAACTCACTACCAGTAATGCTGCATTGCAGTGTGTTATGTGAGGCAGCCCCCTGATGAAATCTCTTAACTGTGTTCCAAAACATTTTACTATTCTTGTTAACTGCTGCAGCCTCCAGCTGTTCCCTATCTGCCCACAGCAGATCATATCTTCTTTTCTTTAGCGTACTTGTGTAATGCCTATGTGTAATAATAACCTCGCTCTGAATCCTGGACTTAGCAGCCAAGACCCTCCTAAGATTACGGTTAGCATCAGAGCATTCAGAATAAACCATCTAGGCTGCTCGAGAACCACCTTCATGGGCTTCATTAGACTTTTCTTGAATAGAAGAACTAAGATTCCCAAAATAGGCCAACGTATCCTCCCCCGATAACTTCTGACAAGCAGATGAGTGAAATCTCTTGGTGGTTGGCAATGAGGGAACAAGAAAAGGTTCCGGTGCCGGCAGGACCAACAGAGCCTACGACCGTCATTTGAAGCAGACAGAGGAAGCAACTGCCTTGCGGGGGAACCTCTTTCTGTACAGGGAAATGCCCCACTACCAACAAGGCGTAATGAGTTGCTAGCAAATAGCCCTCAACAAAATAGAGGACAAATTACATGTAGAATATAATCTATCGTAGATGGGCATCCTTATCCTCTAAAAGTTGGCATGGGGGAGCACCTTTGCTGAAGAGTTGGATAATATTGACAAGGTCACCCGCTGCTATACAAGATGCTAGCTCGGAACCTCTGTGATACGGTTCTTCAACATGGTTGATTACATTCGCATCCCCCAAGCTCTCATTACAAACCCTTAGCTCAGCATTAAAGTCAACACATATAACACAATTTGGTTGAACCTCCCTCATAAAAAGTGGGACCTTAAGTTCCTCTAAAAAAGAAAACAATATAACAAAATTGCACAAACTGCGTTAGAAAAATCATTATTATAAAAATTAATCAATAAAAATAAGAGGAACTGATGGAGTCTTTAATCAACAAAGTCTGGAAGGCAGAGCAATGAGTGTCGAGTTCGAATAACGAGATCTTAAGTGATAGATTAATCCAGATCAAAAGACCACCCTTAGTTCGGCCAGGAGGAGAAGGGGTGGCAGCAACCGAAAAAAATGCAAAGCCGTCACATGATAGCGGGCGAGTAGCCCAGGTCTCTTGGAAAACATTAATGTCAAAGCAGCTAATAACCACCATCCAGGCTGGATTGCTAATCTTCGAACTAATTTCCGCAATATTCTTACTAATCAATGAGAAGAAAGGCACAAAAATCACTTGAGCACCTCTTAGGATGAGAACGGTTTATCAATAAGGATGAAGTATGAAAAGCGGGCTCAGCTAAAACCTCAGAGGTGGGAATGAGGACTAGGCGTTAGTGCACTTGGGAGCAACTTGATAAAACTTTGTAGCAATTGGTTAATGGAATGTCCGTGGGAAATCTCATAGTACCAGCATCCTAGTCAGTGTCAGCCAGTTGATGGAGCTTCAGGTTGGAATTATGACAGCTACCTTGTGATTCTAAAAGCCCCACAGACACTGGGACGTGCAGAGGGTTTGCATGGCCAGAAACAAGCTGAGGTTTATAAAAAATACTCAAATGGAACCATTGAGATCTTGCTCTCTTTATAAAACCAGCCAAAAGGATAAGTCAAAAACCTGTGAGTCAGCTGTGGGTGGCTAAAGTTAATGATCACGCAATCCCCTTCGCTAATCTTGGGGGACATCCCAATCCAACCCACCATACATGACATAGCAATGCCTGAGACAGCAGGAAAAAGAAAACCCTTATTCCTAACCATTCAATTCAGTGCTTTGTTAATAAGTTGTTCGTCAGACTCAAAGTGACCATGTGAGAGTTCGGGGATACCTGTAACAGCTGCCACATAGTGACAGGCAGCTGGGGGCAAGTTGATGGTGACTGACTTTCAGTTGTGTGAGGATCCCATGCCAGAGCTTGACCCTCTTCTGAGCCCCGAAAGCTGGACTGCGTCTCCCTGGCTAGTAAAGCTAGCAGTGAATAGAGGTGTTGTGGGCCGAAGGGCCTCGTCACTAAGTACCTTAGTCTACAAATCCCTCCCAGCCTCCAAAATGTGAGCCTGTGAAGGGTATATTGATCTGGGGGGAGGGGGGGGCATGGGGGGGTGTCACCTTCCAATGGGCCCGAATTTGGAAATAGATCATCAAAATCTGAATTGCCTCCTAAATCATAGACTTGGCCCTGGTTGGAACTGGGCTAGGGTTGCTTGGAGACAATCACACTGTGGGAGAGCGGAAGGGCCTAAAGCTTACATTCAATAGTTTTTAGCCAATCCACAATCAGAGATAACTCTGCTTGGAGGATCGATAGAAGTTTATTACAACAGTCATTCAATAGAAGCTTAGGTAAAGTCCGAATAGAATTAGTGTCCAAAGTCCACCTTGACTTGGTTCCTTAATACGAGAAGCCTTGCCCCCCACCCTTTTTCCTATTGGCAGCCGGGGACCCAGGGCTAGCAATAAAAGTAGCTGGCTGCGGCGTTATGCTAGATGCAGATACGTGGATGGAATTCAAAGGAAGGGCTGCCAAGGCAGCAGGACTACTAACCAAGTCAGTAGTGGAAACAGAACCAAGGCGAAAGACAATCTTCTTTCCATAAGGGCAATTTCATTACTGATTACTCCCACGCAGTGCCGCAGTTTTCTTCAGTGACGTCTTGGTGATGTGATCAATTGTCGCTGCTGTGGGACGCCCAGCTGCACAGACTCGCTGTGAGCCATCTGGGCCAGCGTCGTCAACGTGCCGCCATCTTTTTGTGGTGGTAGGCATGGATACTGCGGAAATCTTCAATGTTTGTCATGTTTCCTAAGGAACGCCGGCACATTCGCTACCCAGGATTTATTTTCTAAAGCAGCGCAGATGACAATTCGGTATGCAACATCATGGCACAAGTCCGGCGAGCAGGTTCATCCAGCGCTTCTTGTTTTTTTTTCTTTAAGAAGCTTTTCAAACTTATACTAGCGCTGCTACCTATCTTGTTTGGATAACCTACTGCTATATCTTTTCCAAGAAGATTGTGCCTTCTATGTACACCAACACACACACCATACTTGGGGAAACAGTGCGTGTCATCTCTCCTACTGATCTACGGTGACACGCACACCGGTTGTATCTATTACATGTATATTGGGGTCTGGTGTGTTGTTGTCTAGTTGGCACACACACATGTTATTGTTATGTTCTTTTCTCTGCACATTTTGAAAGGTGCTTATGTTCATCTTCACTTGTCCACGATGTATGTCTTATTTTCTGACTCTTGCAAGTGGTTGTTTTTTTTTGGTCATGCACTGTTCTTTCGAAGCATGTTTTAGGTTGTTCAGGTCCTCTGTCCTCATAGCTCTCTTTATGGGTTGCTCCCATAAAGTGCATGTTACATTATGGGCAGTTAGTTGGGTTTCAGTCCCATGTTTTGTTTTGCTCACACTACTAACCTCCACATAAGGTTTCTAATGGGAACAAGTCCCATGTTTTTGTAGTGGGTTTTAGTCCCATCTACGTGGTTCCAATGGGTACGAGTTCCATGTGTTACATTGTTCTGTGCACGTATCTAAGCTTCACACAAGGGGTTCTAATGGGTACTAGTCCCATGTGTTTTTGTGTTCTGTGCACGTAGCTAACCTCCACACAGG
Source organism: Calotriton arnoldi (assembly GCA_963921515.1). NCBI lineage: Eukaryota > Metazoa > Chordata > Amphibia > Caudata > Salamandridae > Calotriton > Calotriton arnoldi. The sequence continues at coordinate 1,084,719 of CAWUFW010005087.1, forward strand.
GGTTCTATTGGGTACGAGTCCCATGTGTTCAATTGTATGTTCACACTAACCTCCACATAGGGGTTCTAATGGGTTTTTAGTCCCATGTGTTTTATTGTTCTTTACACTTTTCTAACCTTCATTTAGAGGTTCTAATGGGTTTGAGTCCCATGTGTATCATTGTATGTGCGTATTTGTGCACACTTGTTGGCTGTCTGCTCCTAGGCCTGATTAGCTGTATGGTAGCAGTCAACTTTTCTTTCCCCTTAAACATGTTTTTTTGTTCATGTTTGGTGTAGATGTTCCATGTTTGGGGAAAGTCAGTTCGGGTGTCCGTCACCCATTTCTAATGTTTTCTTTAAAATTATTGGAGGATGATGGGTGGGTAATTATATTTTATGTATATTTATCTATGCATCTCTTCTACATTGTTTATTTTTATTGCATGTACTTATTGTACATCTCATGTATATTTTCTCTGCATTTTCTTTTCTTTCTCTTGTTTTTCGGTCTTAACCGGTTGTTTCATTCTTTCTTGTACTTTGTCTCAACCTGTTTTTTCATTTTCTCTTTCTATTGTACTTACTCTTGTACATCTCCATTGTGTTTTCTTCTTTCTCTTGCTTGATTTCCTTTGGTTTCTTTGCTATGATCCTTTCACGTTTTGTGTCCATTTTTTTCTCGCTTTTCCTCTACTTTTCCATTTTTCTATATCTTTGGGTTCTCCTTGTTTGAATCTTCCTCTTCTTGGTGGTTGTTATTTTTGTTTTGAAGAAGAAGGGAAGGTATGTAGTAACCTGTGTTGTATTTATCTGGTTATTTTCTCCCTAGCTGCTCAGCCAGTGTGAATGTGATGCATGGAATGTTGGTGTGAGAGTCTTGAATGGAATATTTGGGTGCCTGGATGCTTGAGTATGTCAGTTGGAGTATGGGCTGAGCAGCAGGCAGACTGCTCCTGGTGGGGCTGTATCTCTACTACCTATCTAAATGTAACTGGTCTCAATAAATCTACATAAAACTACATCCTGGCTGCGGACCTCTTCACCACACTAGCCAGACATTTTCAGGACAGACATTTCTCTGATGCTTCACAGCTGTCCTATTGTGCCATAGAACAGACATGAATGATCTCAGAGGGGGCAATAGGGTTCTCAAGCGGAGAAAGAAGGAGTCGAAATACATTATAGACTTTCAGACCAGAATCCCAGGGGGATCGAATCAGGATGAGGAACTTGCGGTTCACCTTAGTGAGGAATAGGTTTTCGCCCCTGTTTCTGCTCTTCTTCCGGATGTATGAGAAACCGTATTCTCTAGTAATATTATTCGTTTCACATTGTTTTTAAGTTGTATCTTCTTTGATATTAATATTTTCCTTTTGTGTTTCTTTTTCAGGAGGAAAGGAAGGGACCCACCTTCACTTCACTCACGAGCACGGGTTCCCTACCCTTTTCCTCATCGTCACTCCGGGGATGTCGTCACAGTAAAGACAAACTATGCATGATTTGTTCTTTTCTCTTTGGGGATCATTGGGCACTATGCCCCTACCTAGTCTGCATATGCCAGGGCATCTGCCCAGCACTAGTCGTGCATTCTCATCCAGTTGTTTGTACTTAGGCAGTTCTTTATGTCAGCCTGGACTGTCCAATTCCATGTGGTCAATATTCCAATTCGATGTGGTCAACATTTTCATTACATGGTTGTGTACAGGCACTATGCCTTCATGCGCATGGACAATTGTGTTACGTGATATTTGTGTCCAGACTTGGGCACCAGGTTATGCTTATTTATAGTAACTGTCTGGACTGTTCTATCACTTAGGGGGTCATTATTCCACTACACAGTACTATTCTGGCACTATGCCTTCACATGTATGGACTATTGTGTTACATGCCAATCATGTCCAGACTCGGGCACTAGGCTATGCTTAATTGTGGTAACTGCCATTGGATTTCCAATTTTTTCATATGCTTTTCATATGTTTACCATGCTTGTGATGCACTATTTTAAGGCTCAACACCTTTTCTGACTAGTGTTTCACACCATTCCAATATGGCCGACACCTTTGATCCTCACAATTGACCTTTTACTATGTTTACCATGCATTTTTAAGGCTCCCCAGTGGTGGTGATATCACATGTGACCAATGCTGCTGGGCAGTCGAAACGCGTTATGTGAATAAACAGTTTCCTGCTAATTATTTGGTGTGGACCTTGCTGTGACCTGAGAGCGCACTTACTGAACTTTATGGATTTACTTATAGCTGGTATGCCCAGCCGGCATGCGCGCCACTTCCCATTGGTCTGGGAGTTTCAGAAGGAGCAACAAGTTGTGGACATATATATATATATATATATATATATATATATATATATATATATATATATATATATATCAAAAACGCGCTGGTTGTAAGTTGTAAAACAGCACACCGTGGCCCAATCTTTTGCAAAATCGCTTTGCAAAAGATTGGGCCACGGTGTGCTGTTTTACAACTTACAACCAGCGCGTTTTTGATGTTGAGGATTCGCCATCCTGCCGTGGAACGCCGTCATAAGAGGCACGGGTGAGGCGATTGCTTTGTGGAAGCATTGCTGTGCGGTGGATTATATATATATATATATATATATATATATATATATATATATATATATATATATTCACTGAAAAAACCATAGGTTTCAGGGACGTTATAGTTACAAATTAGCATTTAAAAAACCTTTGAAATTCACTGAAAAAACCATAGGTTTTAGGGACAGTTATAGTTAGTTGGACATTGCACTCGTACAAAACCCGTGAAATTCCCCGTTATAGTTAGTCCAGCTAACTATAACTCGCGCCCCGCAATGCACTGCTGATGACGTCACATATTACATCACTCATGACATGGTCAGTGACATCACTGATGACATCACTGATGACATCTCAAATGACATCACTGATGACATCTCAAATGACATCACTGATGACATCACTGATGACATCATCCAGTGACTGTGTGTTTCTGTAAAGTTTAAATATTTTTAATATATATAGGAAAAGACGTATTGAAGAATGAGTGGGTGTGTAAGTGTCTGTATGGATGATTTAGTAGGTGCGTGACTGACTCTATAAGTGAGTGATTTAACGTATCTTACTGAATGCATGGGTTAGTGACTAAACTGGGTGAATGTCTGTATCCGTCTGTCTGTTGCTGTGTAAGTGGCTGCATGTGTTTGTGAATAGCTACATGAGTGTCTATATGAGTTATTGAATGCTTGTCTGAGTATCTGTATGGGTGCCTGAGTGTTTGTGTGGGAGGGGTGTGTGCAACTCTGTGCATAGATGTGTGAGTGGGTGATTCACTGGGTGGATGGTTTCAAGAGTGCAACTGTGATAGACTGTATGGGTGGGTAAGTGTGTGTAAGAGTGTGTTAGTGAGTGAATGTATGTCCCAGTGGTACATGTGTGAGTAACTACATATGTGAAAGGCAGTATATATGTGTGTTGGAGTATATAAATAGCTATAAGCGAGAGTGAGTGATTGTGATAGTGGCTGTATGGATGAGTGTGTGCTTGTATCAGTGATTGTATAAGAGCGTAAGATTGTGCTACTATTTGTATGAGTAAGTGAGCTGGTGTGTGTATAACTGTATAGGTGAGTAAATGGTAGTGTGTTTAATTATTTGCATGACTGACTAGGTGTGTCAGTACCTCTATGGATGAGTGGCGGTGTTTGAGTGTCTATATAGGAGTATGAGTGCATATGATAGTCCTGTACTGAGTGACCGTAAGTATGAGTGACTGTACGGGTGAGTGAGTGGATGTGTGCGTAGACCTAAGAATCAGTGAGTGGGTATGTAGTTATTGGTGTTGGAGTGTCTATGGTTTTGCGAATGGCAGTCTGTAATTTAGAGTGGGTGTATCAAAGGTTATATTAGGGTGTGAGGAGGTACATCAGATTATCACGTGGATGATGTCATCAGTGATGTCATTTGAGATGTCATCAGTGATGTCATCAGTGATGTCACTGACCATGTCATGAGTGATGTAATATGTGACGTCATCAGCAGTGCATTGCGGGGCGCGAGTTATAGTTAGCTGGACTAACTATAATGGGGGAATTTCACGGGTTTTGTACGAGTGCAATGTCCAACTAACTATAACTGTCCCTAAAACCTATGGTTTTTTCAGTGAATTTCAAAGGTTTTTTAAATGCTAATTTGTAACTATAACGTCCCTGAAACCTATGGTTTTTTCAGTGAATTTCAAAGTTTTTTTAAATGCTAATTTGTAACTATAACATGTCTGAAACCTACAGTTTTTTCAGTGAATTTCAAAGGTTTTGTAAATGACAATTTTTAAATGTATTAATTGTTATATAAATTTTTTTCATACTGATTTCCAAATTTTTTAGAAACAATTTTTTTTACATATTTTATTTTTTAAATTACATTACATTACATTACAAAAAATACTTTCTCAGAATGAATTACTTTAGTTTAATTACTTTGCACATAGGCAATAGACTTTTAAGTACAGTAGTTACAGTTGTTGCAATGGGCAACACATTTTCAAACACAATGCAACATTCAGCTCAATGTGAATTTCTAGTTAAATGCAATTAGTTACTTTATGGATTACTTTTCTAACCACATTACTGGATCCTAGATTCAGTCCTGGGACATCTCCTGTAAACAGTTGAGTAAAAGCGTTTTGGTTACAGTCGTGATTTTTAAGGAATATTATTGTACTTTAAAAGTTCACACTTAGAAACTTTTTCTCATAGAATCACCAATGTTATCCTATGGAAGGAAATTCACTTAGAAGTTAAAAACTGTTATCGTTACTTTTTCTTACTCAGTGTTGGATCCTGGATCCAGCACTGGTGCATCTCCTGTAAACAGTTGAAAGAATGCGTTTAAGTCATACAGGCGATTTTTTAGGAATATTTGTATTTGTGAAAATCAACACTTTGAAACTTTTCTGCTGAAAACCAGACAATGATATCCTATGGAAGGAAATTCAAGTTACTGGTAAGTACGGTTAAAATTACTTTTCAGGACCAGTACTGGGCTGAAAGATGCAGCACTGAGGTCTCTCCTGATAACAGGTGAGTAAATCGGAATTCGGATTTCGGCTGATTTTAGAGGAATATTTTAAAGTTCCAAAACTCCACACTTAGAAGAATTTCCAAGTGAAACCAGTCAATGTTAGCCTATGGAAGGAAATTCAAGTTACTGGTAAGTACGGTTAAAATTACTTTTCAGGACCAGTACTGGGCTGAAAGATGCATCACTGAGGTCTCTCCTGATAACAGGTGAGTAAATCAGAATTCGGATTTCGGCTGATTTTAGAGGAATATTTGTATGTTTCAAAAATCAACACTTAGAAACTTTTTCAGCAAAAAGCAGGCAATGATATCCTATGGAAGGAAATTCAAGTTACTGGTAAGTACGGTTAAAATTACTTTTGAGGATCAGTACTGGGCTGAAAGATGCAGCACTGAGGTCTCTCCTGATAACAGGTGAGTAAATCGGAATTCGTATTTCGGCTGATTTTAGAGGAATATTTTAAAGTTCCAAAACTCCACACTTAGAAGAATTTCCAAGTGAAACCAGTCAATGTTAGCCTATGAAGGAAATTCAAGTTACCGGTAAGTACGGTTAAAATTACTTTTGAGGATCAGTACTGGGCTGAAAGATGCAGCACTGAGGTCTCTCCTGATAACAGGTGAGTAAATCGGAATTCGTATTTCGGCTGATTTTAGAGGAATATTTGTATGTTTCAAAAATCAACACTTAGAAACTTTTTCAGCAAAAAGCAGGCAATGATATCCTATGGAAGAAAATTCAAGTTACTGGTAAGTACAGTTAAAATTACTTTTGAGGATCAGTACTGGGCTGAAAGATGCAGCACTGAGGTCTCTCCTGATAACAGGTGAGTAAATCAGAATTCGGATTTTGGCTGATTTTAGAGGAATATTTGTATGTTTCAAAAATCAACACTTAGAAACTTTTTCAGCAAAAAGCAGGCAATGATATCCTATGGAAGGAAATTCAAGTTACTGGTAAGTACGGTTAAAATTACTTTTGAGGATCAGTACTGGGCTGAAAGATGCAGCACTGAGGTCTCTCCTGATAACAGGTGAGTAAATCGGAATTCGTATTTCGGCTGATTTTAGAGGAATATTTTAAAGTTCCAAAACTCCACACTTAGAAGAATTTCCAAGTGAAACCAGTCAATGTTAGCCTATGAAGGAAATTCAAGTTACCGGTAAGTACGGTTAAAATTACTTTTGAGGATCAGTACTGGGCTGAAAGATGCAGCACTGAGGTCTCTCCTGATAACAGGTGAGTAAATCGGAATTCGTATTTCGGCTGATTTTAGAGGAATATTTTAAAGTTCCAAAACTCCACACTTAGAAGAATTTCCAAGTGAAACCAGTCAATGGTAGCCTATGAAGGAAATTCAAGTTACCGGTAAGTACGGTTAAAATTACTTTTCAGGACCAGTACTGGGCTTAAAGATGCAGCACTGAGGTCTCTCCTGATAACAGGTGAGTAAATCAGAATTCGGATTTCGGCTGATTTTAGAGGAATATTTGTATGTTTCAAAAATCAACACTTAGAAACTTTATCAGCAAAAAGCAGGCAATGATATCCTATGGAAGGAAATTCAAGTTACTGGTAAGTACGGTTAAAATTACTTTTGAGGATCAGTACTGGGCTGAAAGATGCAGCACTGAGGTCTCTCCTGATAACAGGTGAGTAAATCAGAATTCGGATTTTGGCTGATTTTAGAGGAATATTTGTATGTTTCAAAAATCAACACTTAGAAACTTTATCAGCAAAAAGCAGGCAATGATATCCTATGGAAGGAAATTCAAGTTACTGGTAAGTACGGTTAAAATTACTTTTGAGGATCAGTACTGGGCTGAAAGATGCAGCACTGAGGTCTCTCCTGATAACAGGTGAGTAAATCAGAATTCGGATTTTGGCTGATTTTAGAGGAATATTTGTATGTTTCAAAAATCAACACTTAGAAACTTTTTCAGCAAAAAGCAGGCAATGATATCCTATGGAAGGAAATTCAAGTTACTGGTAAGTACGGTTAAAATTACTTTTGAGGATCAGTACTGGGCTGAAAGATGCAGCACTGAGGTCTCTCCTGATAACAGGTGAGTAAATCGGAATTCGTATTTCGGCTGATTTTAGAGGAATATTTTAAAGTTCCAAAACTCCACACTTAGAAGAATTTCCAAGTGAAACCAGTCAATGTTAGCCTATGAAGGAAATTCAAGTTACCGGTAAGTACGGTTAAAATTACTTTTCAGGACCAGTACTGGGCTGAAAGATGCAGCACTGAGGTCTCTCCTGATAACAGGTGAGTAAATCAGAATTCGTATTTCGGCTGATTTTAGAGGAATATTTGCACAATGGTGAAGGGAGGGGGCGGGGCCTGAGGTGACATCTGTGCAAACGCGCCCCGTGGCGCGTTTTAAGTTGGGGGATTAAGTCCCCTTGAATCATGAGGGTCCCTACGGGCCAACTAGCCCACCAGGAACCTCCAGTATGCGCCAGGGGCTGCGTTGCAGAGACATGTACAGAGGCCACACCCTTTTACACCTCTCTGCAACGCAGCTCTGTGGTGCTTTCTGGACGTACCTGTTGGGCTAGTTGGCCCCCAGGGACCCTCAGGATTGAAGAGGATTTAATTCCCCATCTTAAAACGCGCCACGGGGCCTGTTTGCACACATGTCACCTGAAGCCTCGCCCCTCCCTTCACCACTGTGCAAACGCGCCCCGTGGCGCGTTTTAAGTCGGGGGATTAACTCCCTTGAATCCTGAGGGTCCCTGGGGTGCATCTAGCCCACCATATACCTCCAAAAGCGCCAAAGAGCTGCGTTGCAGAGAGGTGTAAAAGGGGCGTGGCCTCTGTACACCTCTCTGCAAGGCAGCCCCTGGCGCATACTGGAGGTTCCTGGTGGGCTAGTTGGCCCCCAGGGACCCCCAGTATTCAAGGGGAATTCGTTCCCTCTCTGCAAACGCGCCAGGGGCGCGTTTGCATAGTGGTGAAGGAAGGGGCGGGGCCTACGGGCCCGATCGTTTTTTTTTTGTTTGTTTTTTTCCCCTGAAGGGGGCTGTGTGGCCCCCTTCCTTTTTCCTATTTTTAGGCCCTGGGGACCCCATCCCCCAGGGCCTTACCCCTTTTTAAAAAAATTAAAATAAAATAAAAAAAACGGGAAGGGGCCGCGTGGCCCCCCTTCCCTGGGCCTGTATTGGCCCCGGGGACCCCATCCCCCGGGGCATGGCCTCTTTTTTTTATTTGGAGGGGGCTGCGTGGCCCCCTCCTCAGGCCATTTAAGGCCCCGGGGACCCCATCCCCCGGGGCCGGCCTTGCACTTTTTTTTTAAAAAATTTACTTTGGGGAGGGGGCTGCGTGGCCCCCTCCCGGGCCACTTATGGCCCCGGGGACCCCATCCCCCGGGGCCTGGACTCTCGTTGGGGACTGTGGGGGGTCCCCAAACCCCCACAGTCCCGCCGGCTCCCCGTGTCCTACGGGAGCCGGCATTGCTTACACATGGGGAGCAGCTAACATGCTGCTCCCCATGTGGAAAAGCAATCGGCTTTGGATATTGGAAGAGAGAGCAGGTTTCCCTGCTCTCTCTTCCATTATCCAAAGCAAGTTTGCAATGACAGGACGGGAGCCGTGAGGCTCCCGTCCTGCCATAGCAAACTACAGTGTCCCGGGGTAGGCACCCCGGGACACTGCAGGAGCCGGCCCTGGGGGTGGCGGTCCCCAGGGCCATCAAGGGCTCCAGGAGGGGGCCGCGCGGCCCCCTCCCTACATTTTGAAAGCCCCGGGAGGTGGTGGTCCTCGGGGCTTGGGGGTCCAAAACGGACCCCCATTTTAATTTTTCTTAGTGCCCCGGGGAGGTGGTGGTCCCGGGCGTGTGGGGGCTGGAGCCCCCCACACAGGTTTTTAATTTAAAAAAGAAGCCCCGGGAGGTGGTGGTCCCGGGGCTGCGGGAGGGCTCAGAGCCCTCCCGCACCATTATACATAAGGCCCCGGGGGTGGTGGTCCCCGGGGCTTGGGGAGCCCTTAGAGGCCCCCACACATAAAATTAACCCCCCCAGCATGCCCCCGGGACTTGGCCCACCCGGGGCCAGTGCACATCGAGCGCGGAGACCGCGCTTCGATTTTTTCTCGGCAGGGTTCGCGCTCCCTGAGCGCATCCTGCCGATTTTAAAAAAAAAAAAAATTTTTGCCCAGGGGGTCCTTGTGGGACCCCCTGAGCAGACCTAGGGGTCAGGGTGTTTCTACCCTGCCCCCTTTGTGCGCTTTGCGCACTTGTTTCTGTCCCTCGGTTCTACCGAGGACAAAATGGCTGCCAACACTTCCTGGTTTGGAGTGTTGACAGCCAATTAACATAAAGCTCGTGCTCGGGAGGATCCGCGGCCCTAGATATCACTATCTTTTTTACTTTTCATTTTCTCAGCAACTACTGAACGGATTTACACCATTTAACAAAAGGGTTCTTTCTGAACCAAGAACTACCTCTTTGCCAAATTTGGTGTAATTCCGTTCAGCAGTTCGGGCTGTAGCCGTGTCTAAAGTTTCCTATGGAAAAATGCATGGGGAAAACGTGTTTTGGGACCCCCTTTTTCTCGGCCCCCGCTTGACGAATCCCCCGAGACTTTCAGGGTAGGAGCGGACCGGAGCGGGCCACAAAGTTTGAAAATTTTGCGAAGATACGTCAACCGGCAAGAGAGTTATTTCAAATAGAATGTCGCGGATTTCCTATGGATAATAGGTTGTAACTATAACTATCTACTGGCGACCGCCAGTAGATAATATATATATATATACATATATATATATTGTAGCAGTCCTGATATCAATAAAAAACAGGCGCTGACTCCGTGGGAAATTTTGCCAAAGAAAGATTCTTTATTCCAAAATGATGACCTAGACGCGTTTCGGCGGCGAACCGCCTTGTTCACTACATCAGGTATCTCTGATTTATGCTGCTTATAAGTAAGTGAGTAAAGCACATTGGTTTGGTTGTCACAGCAACCGTCTGTGACTCAAAGACATAGAAGAAATGGTTTGGCAACCATGATAGTGCAAAAAGTGATGAAACGGAAAACATATTGTCCTGTTGTTAAAGCTACGTTTGCTAACATCACAACAGTATTTACATATATTTTAAAATAAACTGTGACAGTTGTTACAAACCGATAAAAATCGCTTCATATATGCAGTTTGTTAAGGGTACTATTACGGGTTCACATTCTTGTTGAAGGAGACATAGAAGAGTTACAGCCGCTTATGTGCCAAAGCCGCAATTCAAAAAGAGAAATCTCTTTGTGTCTTTGCCTTTGTATGCTAGCGGCTAATGCACTAGAAGAGCGATGTGTGTGCAGAGACTTCCTATATATTTGTCAATCAATTGAGCAATGTAAACAACATCTCACATTTACTGTATAGTAACAGTCAAGCAGGCAATTGCGGGGTTGGAAGGCAGCGGACATGTAATAAGGCCCAAGTGGGCAATTAATACAGATTCTTTATCTCCTATGTTATGTATCTGAATAGCTGCAAGGCCCCTCAAACAACTGTAAGCTGAACATTGGTGTTTAACACAAAATGTGTGAAAATGTGCCAACTAAAACTTATCAAAAAAGTTTCTAAAGTGTAAGAACCTAACACTACGGACAGGGTTATGGTGCAGAACAAGCGGCTAGAATATCAGAGGTGTACATCAAGTGCCTCATCTGCATTCATCCCGTTTGGGATTTTACAATCCAGTAGGATTATATACCGTGATTCTAATTTTCTGAGTGACAGCTGTCTATTCCCTCCTCTGATGTTTCTGGGGATACTGTCAATCACAAAAAAAGAAAGTTCTTGGATTTTTCCGCCATGGCATGAATTCATGTGTCTCGCTACCGGATATGCTGGGTCATAGTTACTGATGGCCCTTAGATGTTGTAATATCCGCACGTGTACGGGGTGTATGGTACTTCCCACGTACATTTTGCCGCATGTGCATCGGAGGACGTATACTGCGAAATCTGTTTTGCATGAGTAGCTTCCTCGGATTTCAAAGGGAGTGTGCCTAAGCGGTAAAGGGACAGTTCTGGTGTTTATGCCGTCTTTACACGCTTTACACTTAAAGCATTTGTGAAACCCTCTCTGCAGTTTGAGCCAGCCAGCTCCCTTGTCTATCGATGGTGCGTTGCAGACTAGTTCCTGGCGCATCAATTTGGCTCTCCTAAATGTTATTTGTGGGAGTTTAGTACACGTGGGGCCTATGATTGGGTCGCTACGTACCAGTTGCCAATGTCTGTGAAATATTTTACGCAGGTTAGCATGGTAAGCATTGAACCCGGAAATCAGTCTAGGTGTTGTTTCTTTGTTTTGTTTTGTACTGTGTTTGTTGCTGTTGTTGGGGGAAAACAGGAGATCCTCCCTCTTGGTGTTTGCACATTTCTGCTTTGCATTGGTCAGTGTTCTAGTGTTGTAGCCCCTGCATTTGAGTCTCTTAAAGAGACCATTCGTAGATTCTCTCAATCCCTCCTGTGTACTACAATTCCGCTTCATCCTGAGGCATTCTGCATATGGTATGCTCTCCTTGAGGTTAGTGGGGTGGAAGCTACTGGCGTGGAGGATTGCATTGCCTGATGTGGGTTTTCTATACGTCCTAGATTGGATTTTATTATTTTCCACATACAGTTCAAGATCTAGGAATTTGATTGACTCTTTACTGGTGGTACAAGTGAAAGTTAGATTAAGGCAGTTGCTGTTAATTTCTGTTGCAAACTTAGTAGCACTTTCTTCAGTGCCTTGCCACAGAATGAAAATGTCATCTATGTACCTGGTGTATAACATCACATTTTCAGACATAGATGCACATTGTGTCTTCATGAGTACTTGCTCCTCCCACCAGCCCATATGCAAATTAGCATAGCTGGGGGCGAAGCAAGTACCCATGGCTGTTCCTTGTGTTTGTTTGTAGAAGAGTCTTTCAAAGATAAATATATTGTTGTCCAAATACCATTCTGCCATTTGTAGTAGCATCATGGTGTGTTGGTGCAGTCCTATGGGCCGTTTCCCTAGATAGTAGCTCAATGCATTCAAGCCATCCCTGTGTCTAATACTTGTATACAAAGTATGTACATCCAACGTCATAAATACAAAGTTATCATTCCAGGTACGGTCATAGATTTTTGATAAAAAGTCCCCAGTGTCTCTGATATATGCTGGGAGTTCTCGGACATATGGCTGGAGAAAGAAGTCTATAAATCTGCTGGTGTTCTCAAACAGTCCCCCAATCGTGGAAATGATAGGTCTTCCAGGGGGGCAATGGGCATCTTTATGTATCTTAGGTACAAGATATAGTTGGGGCATTATTGGATAGTCATTTTTCTAATAGTCTAGTTCTTGTTTTGAAATAAGCCCCACTCCTCTCCATTCATACAGTGCTTTGTGGAATTTTTCTTTTACTCCCATTATACTTGTAGCACTAGTGCGGCTGTAGCATTTTCTGTCCTGTAACAGTGTCATTGCCTCCTGGTTGTACATCTCTAAAGGCCATAGGACTACATTTATATATATACATACATACATACATACATACATACATATATATATATATATATAGTGGGAGAGAGAGAGAGAGTTATAGAGCTTTCAGGCAGCAATAAAAATGTCAAGATAACTCTTGTGATTATGTTCCTGCTAGAGAGAGAGAGATCAGAGTTTTGTCTAGTGGCTGTTTTGACATGCCCTAAAGTAGTGCAGAGGGTTAAAGTGCCTGCTGCAAAGAACAGCTCTGTATTTTATGTGGATAGCTGAGTGGATTAGTAAAGCCAGCCGTTACCAGTGCTTTAAAACAAATAAAATGTATGTGAGAGAGGGGCTATGGAGAGATGAGGGGCGCTTTTGCTGAGCAGCAGTGAGGGAACCCAAGGAGGAGGGCATGGGGGGATGATTGTCACACTGGATGCCACCAGGGCTAAAGGCTGTGATGATGGGTGTGTGGGAAGGTGAAGTAATACTGTCTTTTTTAGTGTCTTTGGAGAACCTGCTGATTTTGAAAAGAAGACAAGGTAAGGTGACTTTGTCGTTATTTACTGTTGCACACATCGATCACGCACACACCCACCAACTGTTTCAGAACAATCTATCTGCCTTCTACGTAGGATAGTGTTTTGTTTTAGAAGGATGGTTTTAGGCAGTAGCAGACATGGAGTCTCAGTAGATGACTGCTTCCCAGGTCCTAAATCTGGTTCTGGAGTCCAGCTTTGTGGCAGGATCAGAGACTGAGACAGAAAGATACTGAGACAGAATTTGAGGGAGAGGACAATAGAGCAGAATCTGGAAGTGATTTTTTCCGTAGGCGCAGTTCCATGAGACGACTCATCATCCAGCGATTCTGAGGGACACGATGATGACAGTCATGCTGTCCCTTTGTAAGCACAGTCTGTGCAGCGGGACAACAGTAGGAAGTTAGACCAACCCAGAGAGCAGGCACGTGTGGTGGCAAGCACAAACTGAGTGCTCTCTTGACAGGCCCCCAATTTAGTTTAGCCCCCAATTCCACCTTTCACTGGCAACGCTGGATATAAAGTCGATACAGCCAAATTTTCCTTTTTGCCAATTGACTATGTAGGCACTCTTGGGCCATATTCTAGGGCACACCAGTGGACTCCCACTTCATTAAGGGAGTTGAAGAAATTTTTGGGCCTTATGCTCAAAATGAGAGTAATGCATAAACCTAACTTCCTTTCCTACTGGTCTATTTGCACAGTTTGGTAAACCCCCATCTTTGCACATTACATGAGCAGAGATCGTTTATCTATTGAAGCGCATGCTGCATTTCAATGACAATTCTGCTGCTTACCCCCATGACCATCCAGACCATGACAGGTTGTTCAAAATTCGGCCTGTCGTTGAACATTTGTCTGCCGGGTTTCCAGAGGTTTATACTCCAGGAAAGAATATAGCCATTGATGAGTCCTTGATCCTGTACAAAGGTCAGCAGCTCTTCAGGCAGAACATTGTGAGCAAAAGAGCTTGCTACGGCATTAAGCTGTACATGCTGGGTGAGAGCTCGACTGGCTATTTGTGCAGCTTAGAGTGTATACAGGGAAGGACTCCACTCTCAACCCTGTTCGTTGCCCTCCCACGCTAGGAGTCACAGGGAAGATTGTATGAGAGCTTGTCAAGCCTCTCCTTCACAAAGGTTATAACCTTTATGTGGACAATCTCTATACAGGACTAAGGCTGTTCAGAGAGCTGTACAAAGCTGGCACTGTGGCCTGGGGTACAGTTTATTGTCACCGCAAAGGGTTCCCCTCAGGACCTTGTTTGTAAGAAGCTCCAGAAATCCCAGAGCACAGTGTTGCGTTCCAACGAACTGCTCGCAGTCAAGTTCTCAGATAGGTGTGGTGTGTACGTGCTCACTACAATTCATGATGAGAGCACTCCTCCCATCACGGCTTGGGGTCAGATGGGCGAAGTTCATAAGCCCACCTGTATACTTGATTACAACAGGTACATGGGCGGAGTGGATACGAACGACCAGGTTCGTCAGCCATACAATGTGAGTTATAAAACTCACACTTGGTACAAGAAACTGTTTACCCACCTGATCGAGATGGCGCCATACAATCCATACATTGTTTATAATCAGAAAACCCCATGTCTCTCCTTGACTTTCTGTTGTAAGTCATTGAAAGTCTTACTGCATAAGAGGCAGCAGCCTCCAGTTCATATGCTCTGGAGGACAGGGCTGAAGGAGCGACACTTTGCTAATCGCATTCCTGAAACACCTAAAAAGGATTGACCAGGTTGTTGTTGTAAAGTCTGCTCTAAGCATGAAAGAGGCAGAAGAGCTGTTTTCACTGTCCCCAGTGCCCATCTCAACCGGCCCTGTGTTTACCTGATTGTTTTACATTGTACCATACAGTAAAGAACTATTGGTTAATTGACTGAGGTGGAGCTGCTGTTATGTATACCTTTCAATGGCTGTGCATGGATACCTACCTTCTATAGGCCGCTACTTAAATAGGCAAAGAGCTGTAGAGATTTTGTGCCTCTACTTGAGGAAATCATAGAGTTGCATATGGCCTGCTCGACACCATTATTCGCAGTCAGAACCTGGTTGGTGTACTGTTTGCCGATTGACAAGTGCATTATACTCCCCAGACTGCACATAATGGTGGATGGAACATAAGTGATGTTGTCACAGAGTACCATGTGTGGCAACATTTTAAAGGCTTGACTAGATTGTGAAATGTTTTTTAGAGGGACCAGAGTAAGTGTAATAAGTCAAAGAAATGTCCTGTGGGACTTATTCACCAACAGTTCTACTTGCTTTGAAAGTGTGCAAACTCATTTAGTAACTTCTGTCATAATTTATGATACAAGTTAGTAATTGAGTTTTCACACTTTCAAAGCAAAAGTAGAAGTGTTGGTAAAGAGGTCCTACAGAACAATTGTTTGGCTTATTACTTAAGGGAACTTAGACAGTATTCCCCAGCATGTTTACTTACTTTCAATGGTAAATATGCTCACTCAGTTCGAGGAATGAGCTCTCGGAGGAAGGCATACTCGGACACCCAACTTGCATCCACAAACTGGAAGGAGATGTATTTAGCACTGGAAGTGCGTTGACGGTGCATGAAAGACATGTTTCTTGAGCTTCAAGTAGCTAGGGAGGAAAGGCATTCGTATAGGCTCACTTGGCAATTATACAGGATTAGTCAGGACTCTGATGAGGACAGAGACATGAACGTGTAAGAAAAGCTTACGGTAGATGTGCTTTCCCAATGATATTTCATAGGTAGAAAGCAGATAGTAAAGGTAGTGCAGATACACATGCCATGACTTCATCTTCACCTATGGATTCAAACCCATTGGTGCTGCATTTGCCTAGTAGTGACTTCCTATTACACGTATGGGTAAATGCTGAAACTGCTTGCCATTTTCCTCCTCCATCAGAACTCAGTAGATCTTCAGTTTGCTGTATAAGTGCATTACAGGCACAGCACTGCACATAACGGTGGATGGCCTTGCCAGGTAGGTCGCTCCCCCCGCCACACAGCTCCGCCTGTGTTGTCCGCCCGCTGCTGCTGGTAAGAACGCCCTTCCCTTTTTCCTTCTGTACCCCCGTTGCCCCATTTGTACTGTGCCCGCATTTGTCTGTTGTCTCGCCCCTTTTTTTCCTTCTGTACCCCCGTTGCCCCATTTGTACTGTGCCCGCATTTGTCTGTTGTCTCGCCCCTTTTTTTCCTTCTGTACCCCCGTTGCCCCATTCGTACTGTGCCCGCATTTGTCTGTTTTCTCGCCCCTTTTTTTCCTTCTGTACCCCCGTTGCCCCATTTGTACTGTGCCCGCATTTGTCTGTTTTCTCGCCCCTTTTTTTCCTTCTGTACCCCCGTTGCCCCATTTGTACTGTGCCCGCATTTGTCTGTTTTCTCGCCCCTTTTTTTCCTTCTGTACCCCCGTTTCCCCATTTGTACTGTGCCCGCATTTGTCTGTTTTCTCGCCCCTTTTTTTCCTTCTGTACCCCCGTTGCCCCATTTGTACTGTGCCCGCATTTGTCTGTTTTCTCGCCCCTTTTTTCCTTCTGTACCCCCGTTGCCCCATTTGTACTGTGCCCGCATTTGTCTGTTTTCTCGCCCTTTTTTTCCTTCTGTACCCCCGTTGCCCCTTTTGTACTGTGCCCGCATTTGTCTGTTTTCTCGCCCCTTTTTTTCCTTCTGTACCCCCGTTGCCTCTCGCCATTCCCGCCGCTGCGTCCCTGCTGCCCCGCCCCCTGACTGCCCATTCGCTGCCCCTGCCTCCCGCCTCCCAGCTGCTCCTCCCTCCCACCTCCCCATAAATGGCGGCCGCTGCGCGGTGAGGAGAGCGACCCTTGACCTTGCCAGGTAGGTCGCTCCCCCGCCACACAGCTCCGCCTGTGTTGTCCGCCCGCTGCTGCTGGTAAGAACGCCCTTCCCTTTTTCCTTCTGTACCCCCGTTGCCCCATTTGTACTGTGCCCGCATTTGTCTGTTGTCTCGCCCCTTTTTTTCCTTCTGTACCCCCGTTGCCCCATTTGTACTGTGCCCGCATTTGTCTGTTGTCTCGCCCCTTTTTTTCCTTCTGTACCCCCGTTGCCCCATTTGTACTGTGCCCGCATTTGTCTGTTTTCTCGCCCCTTTTTTTCCTTCTGTACCCCCGTTGCCCCATTTGTACTGTGCCCGCATTTGTCTGTTTTCTCGCCCCTTTTTTTCCTTCTGTACCCCCGTTGCCCCATTTGTACTGTGCCCGCATTTGTCTGTTTTCTCGCCCCTTTTTTTCCTTCTGTACCCCCGTTGCCCCATTTGTACTGTGCCCGCATTTGTCTGTTTTCTCGCCCCTTTTTTTCCTTCTGTACCCCCGTTGCCCCATTTGTACTGTGCCCGCATTTGTCTGTTTTCTCGCCCCTTTTTTTCCTTCTGTACCCCCGTTGCCCCATTTGTACTGTGCCCGCATTTGTCTGTTTTCTCGCCCCTTTTTTTTCCTTCTGTACCCCCGTTGCCCCATTTGTACTGTGCCCGCATTTGTCTGTTTTCTCGCCCCTTTTTTTCCTTCTGTACCCCCGTTGCCCCATTTGTACTGTGCCCGCATTTGTCTGTTTTCTCGCCCCTTTTTTCCTTCTGTACCCCCGTTGCCCCTTTTGTACTGTGCCCGCATTTGTCTGTTTTCTCGCCCCTTTTTTCCTTCTGTACCCCCGTTGCCTCTCGCCATTCCCGCCGCTGCGTCCCTGCGGCCCCGCCCCCTGACTGCCCATTCGCTGCCCCTGCCTCCCGCCTCCCAGCTGCTCCTCCCTCCCACCTCCCCATAAATGGCGGCCGCTGCGTGGTGAGGAGAGCGACCCTTGACCTTGCCAGGTAGGTCGCTCCCCCGCCACACAGCTCCGCCTGTGTTGTCCGCCCGCTGCTGCTGGTAAGAACGCCCTTCCCTTTTTCCTTCTGTACCCCCGTTGCCCCATTTGTACTGTGCCCGCATTTGTCTGTTGTCTCGCCCCTTTTTTTCCTTCTGTACCCCCGTTGCCCCATTTGTACTGTGCCCGCATTTGTCTGTTGTCTCGCCCCTTTTTTTCCTTCTGTACCCCCGTTGCCCCATTTGTACTGTGCCCGCATTTGTCTGTTTTCTCGCCCCTTTTTTTTCCTTCTGTACCCCCGTTGCCCCATTTGTACTGTGCCCGCATTTGTCTGTTTTCTCGCCCCTTTTTTTTTTCCTTCTGTACCCCCGTTGCCCCATTTGTACTGTGCCCGCATTTGTCTGTTTTCTCGCCCCTTTTTTTCCTTCTGTACCCCCGTTGCCCCATTTGTTCTGTGCCCGCATTTGTCTGTTTTCTCGCCCCTTTTTTTCCTTCTGTACCCCCGTTGCCCCATTTGTACTGTGCCCGCATTTGTCTGTTTTCTCGCCCCTTTTTTTCCTTCTGTACCCCGTTGCCCCATTTGTACTGTGCCCGCATTTGTCTGTTTTCTCGCCCCTTTTTTTCCTTCTGTACCCCCGTTGCCCCATTTGTACTGTGCCCGCATTTGTCTGTTTTCTCGCCCCTTTTTTTCCTTCTGTACCCCCGTTGCCCCATTTGTACTGTGCCCGCATTTGTCTGTTTTCTCGCCCCTTTTTTCCTTCTGTACCCCCGTTGCCCCATTTGTACTGTGCCCGCATTTGTCTGTTTTCTCGCCCCTTTTTTTCCTTCTGTACCCCCGTTGCCCCATTTGTACTGTGCCCGCATTTGTCTGTTTTCTCGCCCCTTTTTTTCCTTCTGTACCCCGTTGCCCCTTTTGTACTGTGCCCGCATTTGTCTGTTTTCTCGCCCCTTTTTTTCCTTCTGTACCCCCGTTGCCTCTCGCCATTCCCGCCGCTGCGTCCCTGCGGCCCCGCCCCCTGACTGCCCATTCGCTGCCCCTGCCTCCCGCCTCCCAGCTGCTCCTCCCTCCCACCTCCCCATAAATGGCGGCCGCTGCGCGGCCGCGCCGCTCCCGCGCCGAAGGCGCGCCTAAGGCAAGCCCGTCTGCGCCCGTCCGCGACTGGACCGCGCCCAGCGCCAGAACCCCTGGCCCCCGCAGCAGCCAACCCACCCACCGGACCTACGACACCGCCACCCTCAACGCACTCAACACCGGCCGAATCCCCGGCTGCCACCGTGCCACCCCAGGACGCACCCACGGACCCTTCGCCTGCCAATCTTGCAAGTTCTCCTGCCTCCGGACCTGCACCGCACCCGCCACGCCGAGCACCAGCAGCAACCACCTGAAGTGCATCCTGCTCAACACCCGCTCCGTCCACAGACACGCCGTGGAACTTTGGAACCTGCTCGACTCCACATCACCAGACGTCGCTTTCCTCACGGAAACATGGATGAACGCCTCCTCAGCGCCCGACATCGCCATCGCCATCCCGGACGGATACAAGATCACCCGAAAGGACCGCGCCAACCAGACCGGAGGAGGCATCGCCATCGTCCACAAGAACACCATCCGCATTACGACCAACTCCGACGACACCTTCACAGCCGGCGAACACCTGCACTTCCAGATACACACCGACCCCAAGACCACCCTCAGAGGCACCCTCATCTACAGACCCCCAGGACCACGCACACAATTCAGCGAAGACATCGTCGACCTCATCAGCCTGCACGCCCTCCTCTCGGCCGACTACATCCTCCTTGGGGACCTCAACTTCCACCTAGAGAACAACAACGATCGCAACACCACCACCCTACTGGACAACCTCGCCACCCTCGGACTCAAGCAACTGGTGACCACCCCCACACACCACGCCGGCCACACGCTTGACCCCGTCTTCTCCTCCAGCAAGGACATCTCCTTCAGCCACACCACCGGACTCCACTGGACAGACCACAGCTGCGTCCACTTCAGCTTCAGCAGGACCACCACGCACCACCACCCGCAACAGCTCCCGCGCAGAAGCTGGAACAAGATCACCACCGACCAACTCACCACATCCCTGAGCCAGAACCCTCCCGCCAGCTCAACGAACCCCAACCAAGCCGCCAGCAACCTCACAAGATGGATCACCAACTGCGCTGACATCCTCGCCCCATTGAAGACCCCCCAATCAGACCCGGCAACAAGAAAGCACCCTGGTTCACCGACGAACTCAAGAAATCCAAGAAGAACTGCCGGGCCCTCGAGAAAGCATGGCGCAGAGACCCGACTGCAGACAACATGACCACCCTCAAACACGCCACCCGAAAACACCACCAGCTGATCCACACCACCAAGAAAACCGCATTCAAGGAACGACTGGACAACAACGCCCACAACAGCAAGGAACTCTTCATCATCGTCAAAGAGCTCTCGAACCCCAGCGCCGGAAACAACGACATCACCCCCTCGCAAGACCTCTGCAACTCGCTCGCCTCGTTCTTCCACAGCAAGATCGCAGACATACACAACAGCTTCAGCACACAGCCGACGTACCCTACAACCGTTCCAACGTCCCCCACCTCCACCCTCCAAGCCTGGACCCCGATCAACACCGAAGACACTATCCGCACGATGAACTCCATCCACTCCGGATCACCAACCGACCCCTGCCCTCACCACATCTTCAACAAGGCCGACGCCGTCATCGCACCCCACCTCCGGGACATCATCAACACCTCCTTCGACACCGCCACCTTCCCAGAGAGCTGGAAGCACGCCGAACTCTGCGCCCTACTGAAGAAACCGTCAGCGGACCCCACCGACCTCAAAAACTACCGCCCCATCTAGCTCCTTCCTTTTCCTGCCAATGTCATCGAGAAGACCGTCAACAGACAACTGGCCGCCTTCATCGAGACAAATGGATCCCTCGACCACTCACAGTCCGGCTTCCGGGCCAACCACAGCACCGAGACCGCCCTCATCGCAGCCACCGACGACATCCGAGCCCTGCTCGACAACGGGGAAACAGCGGCCCTCATCCTCCTGGACCTCTCCGCAGCGTTCGACACAGTCTGCCACCGCACCCTAGTGCAACGCCTGAACAACGCCGGAATCCAAGAGAAGGCACTGGAGTGGATCATCTCCTTCCTCGCCGGAAGAACCCAGAGAGTCCGCCTCCCCCGTTCAGTTCCGAGGCCACCGAAGTCATCTGCGGCGTACCACAAGGATCATCACTCAGCCCCACCCTCTTCAACGTCTACATGAGCCCCCTCGCAGCCATCGCACGCCAACACAACCTCAACATCATCTCCTACGCCGACGACACCCAGCTGATCCTCTCCCTCACCAACGACCCCACAACCGCCAAAACCAACCTACATGAAGGGATGAAGGACGTAGCCGAGTGGATGAGGAACAGCCGCCTGAAACTGAACTCAGATAAGACGGAAGTCCTCATCCTAGGATCATCACCCTCCGCCTGGGACGACTCCTGGTGGCCCCCTGCCCTGGGCAACGCACCCAAACCAACAGACCACGCACGCAACCTGGGCTTCATCCTGGACTCCTCCCTCTCAATGACCAGACAAGTCAACGCCGTCTCCTCGTCTTGCTTCAACATCCTACGCATGCTGCGGAAGATCTTCCGGTGGATCCCCACCGAAACCAGGAAGACGGTCACCCAGGCCCTCGTCACCAGCCGACTGGACTACGGCAACTCCCTCTACGCCGGAACCACAGCCAAACTTCAGAAAAGACTCCAACACATCCAGAACGCCTCAGCTCGACTCATCCTGGACATCCCCCGACACAGCCACATCGCCGGACACCTGAGAGACCTGCACTGGCTCCCCGTCAGCAAGAGAATCACGTTCCGACTCCTCACCCACGCACACAAAGCTCTCCACAACCAAGGCCCCAGATACCTCAACGACCGTCTGACCTTCTACACTCCCACCCGCCAGCTACGATCGACCAACCACGCCCTCGCCGCCGTCCCCCGCATCCGAAGAGCCACAACGGGAGGAAGATCCTTCTCCTACCTGGCTGCCAAGACGTGGAACTCCCTACCCATCCACCTCCGCCTGACCCAAGACCACCTCTCCTTCAGGAAGCAACTCAAGACCTGGCTGTTCGAACAGTAGCGGACCCCTCTCCCCCTAGCGCCTTGAGACCCTCCGGGTGAGTAGCGCGCTATACAAATGCTTGATTGATTGATTGATTGATTGATGGCACAAATGCTTTGTTCTCACGGACTACTCTGTGTTTCAAAACCTATTGTTCTTCATAGTTTATGATGTTCTCTTTAGGAAACTTTGGAAAATTCCCCCGCATGTTTGCCTTAGTTTCAAAAGTAGATGTGCTCACTCAGTTCGAGGAATAGGCCTCGGGACATACTCGGACACCTCCCAACTTGCAACCCCAAACTGGAAGAAGTTGGATTTAGCACAGTGAGTGTGCTAAAGGCACATGAAAGACTTGTCTTCCTGAGCCTTCTGTGGCTGTCATGGGAGCGATTAGTAAAGGTGCACTAGGAATACATTCGGTAATGTTCGGTAATGTTCAGAAAGAAGGAGGTGGTTACTTGACAGGTGGTAAAATGTAGTCAAACTGATTCCGTCCTGTGGCATATGAATGTGATAGGCCCTTGCATGGCGGCTTTATGTTCATGTGAGTGCGCTGATTTTTTTGCATTGGGCCCGTGGCTAGTGGTATGAAAGTCTTATGTGCGGTGCATGAATGGCATGTGAATGGACCATAAAGGGGTTGGTGCCTTGGAGTAGCTTTATGGCTCACCTTCAGAGGGTTTGGTTTCAATATTTAGATACTTTGATAAGTATTTGTGCTTTGAAGCCAGCATTTCTGGAGGTGCTAAAACCAACCAGTGTAAGTGGTGGATTAACTTTAACAAAATATTACCATATTTATATCTGTGGTGGTAAGATGGCCTTTGGTAAAAACTCCTTGTTTTTTTTTGCCAATTTGAGGAGCTGTGGATTTTGTGCCCTAGCACAGCTGTCACCTAGGCAAACCTGCACATTCTTTAAAAGAAGACAACCAGTGGAGTACAGGAGTGCATGACTTGTGTGGCTCTCATCAGATTTTGTTACCCAGAATCCCCCTCAAATCTCAAACTCTGCTTAAAAAACATATTTTCCTTTCATTTCTGTGAGGAAAAGTCCTGGAATCTGCAGGCAACCACGAATTTCCTACCACCCAGTGTTCTCCGAAGTCTCCTGACAAACATGGTGCCTCACTTGTGTGGGTGGACCAAATGCCCGCTGCAGAGAAGGACCCAAAACGTATTGTGGAGTCATCAAAATTATTTATCACAAAAGGACCTGTTTTTGGCTCGGCGGACACCTTGGGACACCTACCAAACCCAGACATTTCTGAAAAAAATACACCCAGGGGAGTTCAGGGAGATGTGGCTTGTGTGGATCCCCCAATGTTTTCTTACCCAGAATCCCCAGCAAACCTCAAATCTAGCTAAAAAAATCCCATTTCTATTTGGAAAAGTGTGGGATCACTGGGTAGGCACAAATTTTTTACCACCCAGAGTTCCCCCAGGTCTCCCGATAAAACTGCTACTTCACTTCTGTGGGTGGGCCAAGTTACTGCAATAGGGAAGGGCCTAAAACTTATTGTGGAGACATCAAAATTATCTATCACAAAACAACCTGTTTATGCAAAGGGGGCACCTGCATTTTTGGTGCCGGGCTCAGCAACCATCTAGGGAAACCTACCAAACCAAGACATTTCTGAAAACTAGAGACCGGGGGAGTCCAGGGGGGTGTGGCTTGCACGGATCCCCCAAAGTTTTCTTACCTAGAATCCCCTGCAAACCTCAAATTTAGCAACAACAAAAAATCACATTTTCCTCACATTTCTGTGTGGTAAAGTTGTGGAATAACTGGACCAGCACAAATGTCCTACTACCCAGCATTTCCCTAGGGCTCCCGATAAAAATGCTTCTTTACTTGTGTGGGTGGGCTAAGAACCCGGGACAGGGAAGGGTTCAAAACGTATTGTGGAGACATCAAAACGACCTGTTTTTGCAAGGGGGCACCTGCATTTTTGGTCCTGGGCTCGGCAACCAACTAGTGAAACCTACCAACCCCAGACATTTCTGAAAACTAGACATCTGGGGAGTCCAAGGAGGTGTGGCTTGCGTGGATGCCCCAACATTTTCTTACCCAGAATTCCCTGCATACCTTAAAACTTAAGCTTGAGTCGTCATCCAGAATGTATATTAATTTATAAATTGATTTTCGTCATAGATACATTCACATATTTGAAGGCTGAGGTCAACCCAGGACCGGGTATGTGTGAGTTTGTTGCACAAAACTGTGTTTGGTTTAGTCTCACACAGGGAGAGAAGTTACATGTTTTAGAAGCAATGCACTAGGGGCATGTTTATCCTCCATAAGTCCCACCGAAAGGGAGGCATGATGCACCTGGTGGACAGATGTCAATTAAGGAATCTTTCAGTTATTTTTTTAAGTTATTTTTTTAAGTTACTCTTCATTGTGAAGACATAGACTTTTGAATCACAGCATGAACTTATGGCGCTAAACAACACGGTGAAGGGCATAAACCTGAAAAGTCTGTATATTTTTGATGGTTTTTTGGTTGTGTTCACACAGTATGATAAAAATCATGTTTTATTTGTTATCACAGAGTTGCCCTGAAGAAGGGATTCCCGAAATGCATTGGGAACACTGCAAAGAAAGACATTATGTGGAATTCATAACGTTGTGAATGTATTGTAATGAATTGTATAATACAGAAGATACGTGGAAAATGAATTTGATTACTGCTGTTTTCTTCTCTTTTTTTCTTTTTTCTTTGTATTGGTTATAACATTGAAATGATCGGTTCACAGTTATTTGTTGGATCAATGGTTTAACAATGGCATCAGTGAAAAAAACTTGTTAAATTTGTATTTCTCCACATGGGCAAGAGTAGTACATCTAGTCCCTTGCACAATAAGATATGCTGTGGTACGACCAGCATCCGAATTTCTGGTCTCCCGTGACCTCGAGCTCTCTACTGCTTCCTGCCCCTCCCCGTTCCTTGGAATGTCAGCAGCCCAATAACTGCAATAGTACAAACAACTCAGCTGGTTGTAAGAAAAGCAGCTCTGCTGAGGCATATCTTATTTTGTTTCTTTTTGGCTCTCCGTCATTTCGGAACCTTAAACATTTTCTATTCAGCCCGCAGGTGTTCACTGCTGAACTCTAAAGACTTTGAACTAATAAATCATTGAAGGAATAGATGTTCAGGGGTATGTTGAGAAAAACAGTAGTCACTTCTTTTCCACCAGAACAGATCATTTGTTTAAAATGAACAGGAAAACAAATAACAGGTATTTAAGTTGCTCAAAGCACAGAACAGTTTGTCGATCCTCACATCCACACTTTCTGTATTATTTTTTTGACGACCTTTCTTTTGTTACTCTTTCCTTCCCTCTTCCTTCCTGTAGTTTATTTATTTTCTCCTTTCTCCCCTTACTTTGCAATTATTACACCACATCCAGCCACAACACTACAAACAAAAACACATGGGTAAAGCACAATGCCATTTACAATGCCAATAGCTGCAACTCTCGGAAATACGAGACCTATTGCCAGTAGCGGTCGGTGGTGGGAGTGCCGCCGGGCGCTGACGTGGGGCGGGGGAGTGGCAGGGTGGGGGGTAGTAAACTACAGATTACGGCCAATTACAGGTAAGTACACATATAAATAAATAAAACGAATTTCGTTTCTCGCGCTGCATCGCATTTGGCGATGCAGCGCGAGAAACGAAACGAAAATCTGGTGAGAGCCTTGCAAGTCAGCCCACCCTGGAAACCCCTAGGTGTCTAGTTTTAAAAAATGTACAGGTTGGCTAGGTTTCCCTATGTGCCGGCTGAGCTAGGGTCCAAAATGTAGAGCTAACCAAATTGGAAAAAAGGGTCATTTTTCAGTAGAAAAATGTGCTGCGTCCATGTTGCGTTTTGGGCTGTTTCCTGTTACGGTCACTAGGTCTACCCACACAAGTGAGGTACCATTTTTATTCAGAGGCTCGGGAGAATGCCGTGTAGAAGAAAGTTTTTGGCTCCCCACAGATTCCAGAACTTTCCTTCACAGAAATGCATGGAAATGTGTTTTTAGTGGAAGTTTGAGGTTTGCAAGGGATTCGGGATGAAAAAAACTTGGTGAAAGCCACGCAAGTCAGCCCACCTTGGATCCCCTTAGGTGTCTAGTTTTCAAAAATGTACAGGCTGGAAAGGTTTCACTAGGTGCCGGCTGAGCTAGGGTCCAAAATGTAGACCTAACCACATTGGAAAACAAGCATTGGCATAGCCAATAGGTCTCGCTTTTGGGCCCTTATAAGTATTTAGTTATGCAGCACAATATCCTTGGTGCAACAACATTAACTGTTGCATGGTTAAACACTTATAAGGTCCGAAAGGCGAGACCTATTGGCTATGCCAATGCTTGTTATAGGTAAGGCGCCTTTCCCTTCCTCCTGTTGTCATATTTCTGTGGTAAAACTGCTAATTCTTTTCTCCACATATCCCACCTCAGTCCCCCTTAGACTACTGCTCTACTCAGAAGTACAGCATGATTGATTACCACTGTCATGCTCCTGTTTTTCCTTCTATGCCCAATTTATCATAATACCAATTGTACCTTTACTACCTCAACCTCCTAAAGCTGAAAAACTGTGTACGTGAATTGCTCACATTCCCTCGTGGATCATTCTTTGTTGACTACTAGTCACCTAAGCTATCTATTTACTATTACCTACCTCCTTTGTATTTTGGTGAGCACCGATTGTATGTACACCACTTCAAACATCTAATGTTCAATTATGTTATATTGTAAAGCGCTCTGATACCCTCGTGGTTCATGTTCGCGCTATATAAAACTTTATAAATAAATAAATAATTCTTTCAAATTCCACATAGAGATGCTGCGCTGATTTACCTGTACGAGTCTTTCTCCCTGTGGTGAGTCCTTGCCATCCTTTATATATACACCTTTCCCACACCTACATCCTTTTCACTACTTCATCCTCCTAGTCCCCTATCCCAGCTATTCATTGCCCCTTTGCTTCTTCCTTACCTTATGCCTTACCGCTAACCCTTCAACTACCATTTTCGAGCTCTGGACCTTCTGGCCCTATGTAAGTTTTTTATGCCTCATATTAACCTTTTCTTATATTGCATACACGTCCAGCCCTGATGATTGCCTGACCAGTTTTCAGACCAGAGTGCACTGCCTCGTCCCCAGTCTTGATGATGACCTCCCATTCATCATAGAGGTCGGAACTATGTTGACTTGAATACACAGACTCACTGAACCCCTCCCCCTCACCTCGGTGAATATATCTCCCAGAGTCCAGAGTCATTTGTTTCTTCGCTGTACACTTCACTTCTTCACGTTTGTTCACACTGTGTAATCACTCTTTAGATGTTAAATGTTATTCTATGGCATACATGCTAATACATGTATCTTTGACAATTTGTTTTTGTATGGTTGGACATTATGTTCTAACCATTTGTTCTTTTTTCTGGGTGAATTTTTCATCCATGCATTGTTGTAACTAATGTCTAAATAAGTCCTCAGTGAACCACTGTATAGAATATGTGCAAATGCATTTCTCCCCTAAATCAGAGAATTAGCTGTCTGTATACTATCTGTAGAGTACGGTTAGAGAAACTAGCATATTCCTTGAAATCTACAATTCAAGTACATTTCCATGGGAACTCGAGAGTTATGTGAATCGCAAAATAAGAGTAAATCTGCAAAAGTCGCAGGAATAAATCTACAAAGCGGATTTACTATTTTTGTGACTCAGGCCCTGGATAACAAACTGTACTAATGATGTGATCAGATTTCACGAACTGTAACTTTCACTTTATGTCTCTACAGCCCCACGAAGTGTCCTCTTATAGAAGGTATATATGTTAGCTATATCTAAAGTGACATCAAACTTCACAAGCCCTCCTACAAAGAAAGCATGCAGCATAACTCAGAGTCGTGGCATGTCAGTCATGAACTTTTGTGAAACTGGGTAAATTTAGTTGGACGTTTTAATGGAGCACGGTTGGAAAAGAAAAAGAAAGACAGTACAGTTGAGTCTGGATGCACATTCCAACACTAAATCGGGATTTACCTGGCTGAACCGGACCTCTGTACGTGCTAAAAGGGTATTGACCATTTGTGTAAACTCGACTCGAGAGATTTAGAGACTTTTACTAAAGAAGGCAATCTAATGAAAGAAACAAACTTCTATGTGGGGGAACAAGGAGCAATAGATGGCTGCATGCTGTAGGTGGAATAAAGAACTACATAACAATATTCTGAGTTAAGGAAAAAAAAAAACACAAAGGACATGCAAAGGTGTTTTATGTCGGGCAGCAACATCGCTAGACTAAAATCCAAGGAGAGCATGAAGGATGAGACTAAATACCAGGTGTTCTCCTGCGACACTTCAGGAACGTGGAGGTCCATCCCAGACTAAACCAGACAAGCACCATTACTGCACCTCTTCAGACAAGAGCACAAGGGTCCATCTTCAAGAAGCAACACCTAATCGCAGTCCAACTGCAGATGACAACACCAAGCTCAGAGCTCCAAAAATGCACAGTTTCAATACATCCATCCTCCAAGCCAGTCACTAGGACGGCTGAGGTCTGCAGATGAGTGCTTCTTCACAATCAGCAGCTACCTCCTGTAATCTGGCTGACAGAATCTGTATGAATCTGCTTCCACTCCCAACAAAAGTCTCATATGCCCAGTATTTATTTTGCAGTTTCAAAGAAGCCATTTTTGGTACCCCAACAGGGGCAGGGAATTAGCAGTGGAATCTGCAGCGACTGCAAGAAGAATTGGCCATGCGTGAAAGTGAAATACCGTACAGAATAGTTACTCCACCTTTTAAACTCTACTAGATGGAAGACTTTAGAAATCATGGACGTTAACATGCAGTTGGACTTCTGCCTGAACTAGGATTCATGTGTTCGATTCTCAATTATTGCTCCCCTTTAGGTTAACTGACAAAATATAGAGCCTGGTCGAACATAGTCCTCAGGAACATCCATGACTTTAGAGTGTGCATCTGAGACAAGGGACTGTAAGGCAGATCATGGCAGTGAACAAGCAGACAGCACTCCTGATAAAGCAGTACGCGTGCCAGGAAGTTCAGTCGATGACCGGGAGAACTCATCGTGAGGTTTGGACCAATCCACACCCAGAAATCTGATACAAAGAAGAAAAGCACCGACAGGTAATGCGGAACGATCCCTTCTGCCTTCCTCCAAACTCAAGCCTGAGTGCAGTGGACTGGCAGCGTTTACCCCTGTACCTGAAGTACATTTTTATCACTGGAACCTCCTTTCTATGCAGTAGTGCGCGCATTCTTATGCTGCTCGCCGACAAGCCGACCCATGGTCATTTGACGGGTTGTAACGCGCTCCCAAGCCAAGCAGCTTTATGCCACGAACACAAATAGGAAAACGAGCGCGGCAGCCTGGGCTTTGAAAGCTGACCAGACGCTCGTGCGTCTTGGCCTTTTCCTGCGATTACCCGCACGGCCGGCATGTGTTTCCAATTATCGCGCCCGCGTCTGGGCACGATAATTGGAAACAGATGTCTGCCGTGCGGGTAACCGCAGGGAAAAGGCCATGACGCATGAGCGTCTGGTCAGCTTTGAAAAGCCCACAACATAAAGTCTTCGCCAAAAGCAGCGCTTGCGCGCTACTCTAGGCTCGACCTAAAAAGGGTCAGTTTTCAGTGGAGAAATGCGCTGCATTCATGTTGTGTTTTGGGCCTTTTCCTGTCGCCGGCGCTGGGCCTACCCACAGAAGTGAGCTACCATTTTTATCGGGAGCCATGTGGGAGCATTTAATAGTAGAACATTTGTTGTTACCAATTGGAATTAGCTGCTTTTGTGCCTTTCAAATGTAAGCCAGTGTACAAGAAAGATGACATTTAGAAAAATACCCTCCAAATCATACGCTAGTATGGGTACCTGCAAATTAAGAGATGTAGAAATGACTGCTGCTCCTGAACTCTGTATCTTGTGCCCATTTCAGAAATACATTAGTTTCTTGATACCCATTTTTCACTCTGCCTATTTTGCTATAAGAATTGGGCTATACACGGTACTCAATGAAAAAGCATTGTAAGGTGCAGCTCAGTTGTTGGCTCTGGGTACCTTAGGTTCGTAGAGAACCTACAAACCCTATATATCCCCGCAACCAGAAGGGTCAACAAATGTAATGGTATATTGCTTTTGTCAATTGGCCATCAGGAAAAAAACTACAGATGAAAATGTTGTCACAAATACCCATTTTCCCTACTCTTTTTCAATACTTCTTTATTTCAACAGTTATTTTCCTTGGAAAACCTTGAGGGATCACCACATATGACCCCTTGCTGAAATTGTAATGTTATCTACTTTTCAGAAATCTATAGTTTTATAGATCACCCTTAGGTTTCCCACTGGTTCCCACCACAAACTGGAAGAAGGTTGAGAGAACATAAAATAGGAAAATAGGCTACCTTTTAGAAAAATGCCAAAACTGTGGTACAAAATTTGGTTTTCTGATTCATCTCTGCATGTTCCCGGGAAGATGGTGAGTTTAGTACAGTAAATCAATCGTGGATGCCATTTTTAGGAAAAAAACAGACACTTTAATATGAAGCACTTTTTACCTTTTTTTTTTCTAAACTCAACATTTTGCTATATTTTAACCATTTTCTCAGTCCCCTCGAGGGGAATCCACGACCCATGGATACCTTTAGAATTCTCCGGATCTTGGAAAAAAGGACACAAATTTGGCATAGATACCTTATCTGGAAAAAAAAGTTATGGAGCCCTATGTGGAAACTACCCCAGGTAGTCAGAAAAGGGCTCAGCATGGGGAGCGTGGGGGGGGGGGGGGGGCAACAGTTAAGGGGTCAAAGTAATTAAATAGCAGGATAACTGCCGAATAGGGTAGCATAACTAGCTTTTTCCTGCCACATAATTTATTCAACATTGCTGCATAATTTGATCTATTGCTGCATTGTTCCAGTGGCCCCAGCAATGACTCAAACACGCCTTTACAGCATGGTTCCCGGGGCGGAACAGGAATATGCTCATCCTTATAGGAAGGTCCAACAGCCGTTGGTGCCTCATAAATCCAATGGGGGTTCCAGAAGGGGTTGCAGATAAATCAACATCTTTGCCAGCAGGACGGGGCTTCAGAAAGAGTTCACCAGGCTGGCACATAGCTAGCCACATATCAGGGTTCGCAAAAGCCTTGTCATTGTTTCAGAGGTAAAATACTTGTCCGAATAATTCCTCACATTCCATCAAACCAGCCCCCGCTAGCCTCCACTAATAAAAAATATTGTTTTTTAGCAGTGCTCTTTTATCTGTTCATTTGTTGTACTTGAAAACCTGGCAGCAGGCAACACCTGATACAGATCTATGAAGCGCAAGTGAAATGAAATATCGGAAGAAGAAACCAGGTGCAATAGATCGATAGTTCTGGTCTATGGTGGTGCAAGACCTCGTTGGCACAGAAAATGCGACGGGATCCGGTGTCTGGGCCGTCTGGGAGGTGAAGTGGGGACAAAGAGGCTCCATTTGGTCCAGACGTGGGAAGGGGGGCAGGGCACACCTCGGAGCCGTGATTGAATTGTCAGTAACCGTAGTACATAGAAAGCGATCACACTGCGGTGTCATATGCTGAGACGCCCACATCACAGAAGCCTCAGGCCTCGAGCTGTGCGCCTTAGCTAGAAAGGGGAGCTCACCTCTTTTCTGTGGGGTAGGGGGGCTCGACACAGAGACCAAAGGATGGGGAAAGCGGCCCGTCAGATGCAGTACACTCAATGTCCAGAACTGTTACTGTAGGAATAAATAATACGTCAGAGACTGCAGTCTCGTCTGAGGTGTGCTGTGATTTCTTATCACAGGGTCGATCTGACGTCAGAACTCACGTGCTATTAAAAAATTACTCACCTGGTCGCTTGTTACAAGTGACTTGTGAGGTCACCGAAAGGGCAGTGAACAGTTCTCTTTGTAGCAGCCCAGGCAGTACAGGCGTGAAAGGTTCCCTCTCACTCCCAGTACTAGTCTATGGAGATGCTGTCCGTGGTGCTGATCTCACCGGTTTCCGCAGCGGTAGATCTAAGGTGGAAACCACATAATGTCTCTCTGAAACTTGTTCACAAGTGTGGCACTCATTTCTGTAACAGTTACAACATGCACACCTGCTGCTAGAACAAAGGCGGGGCACTGGTCCACGCTGTCATTGTCTACGTCATAGTCTTCCATCAGATTTCTGCAAATGTGTTGATGATCCAGTAGATCCAGTTGCTTCATGGCCAGAGTGCGGCCCACTGTTTCTCTGTTCTCCCTCTGCTGCATGAAATCTATTAAGTTGGCTTTCATGCCATCATTTCCATCTCCCTATATGGCGTGCGTCTATCTCCTGCTCAATTTTCATGCTTTAGAGTAGTGCTTTGCCAGCACCAGAATTCTGGAGTGTGTATCTGAAGAATTGTCCATTCAGTAGGAAGCAGCCGGAATCATCATAATTCCTCACCTTGCAGACAGACTGCTTCCATTGCAGTGCAAAGAAGGGGATGTGACCATGCATTGCAATGGAGGGTGCATTGATAAGCTTTATTAGAATGACCGCTGCCATCTTTTATTAGTAGCCACAGCGCTGTGTGGCATAGGGGCTAGAAGCTATGCTGCAATCACACAGGCACACTGGCACTGAGTGGAGATAAGCATGAGGCGTTCCTGCTCTCTGTACCCTCTTCTAGCCCCCTTGCCTTTTTCCCATTGTGCCTCATGTCTTGCAACCCTTGCCGCGCACCATCTGTCTTCACTGCTCCTCTACCTAGACCTGTCCTAACCCAGTGTTCCACCACAGCATGTCTGATTCGGGGACACTCCCACCCCTCCATATCCGGTGTGGAGTCGGCTCCACCGCTCGCTCTCTTTCTTTAACTGTTCTTGTTGCATCTCTTCCTCTCCTTCGCTTTCCCTCTCTCTGTGATTTAGAAAACTGTGTGTTCTGAAATTGGCATAGAGACTCACCCATGCCCTGAGGAGGAGACTGCCTCCCGCTTCTGGAGGATGGAGCCGCTTCCCGTTGGAATCCTTGACAGGACGCACTCAGAGAAATGACACGCCGCTTTGTGTTGCTAATGACTGCTAAAATCGCACGCCTTGGGCGTTCAGACTCAGCAGGAGCTGAGCTACATCTCAGGGCTGCTATTGCATTGTATGAACTGTAACCTGCAGACAGGCTGGGAGGGTGCGGCGCTTTTGTGCACAGTTCGGTCCATTTCGCCTCAATTCTGCCTCTCTTTCGCTTCCTCGTGACGCCTCACACTCGCAGAAGCCCCCGTCCTTTACATGACTGCATGTATGTTTTTCCCATCACTTTCCACCGCTCTGGTGAGGCCCACTGCAAAACATTGTGCACTCTGTTTGTGGGGAAGTCTTTCTCAGTCAACAATGGGTATAAAGTATGAAGAACCAGGCAACTCCCTGACCAGAGGTCAAGTGGGCTATGTCAGGTACAATACACACATTGAGAGGCAAAGGCACAAGTCAATGCCTAACACTACTATTTTAGAATAACATAATATAATTTTATCCCTAGCTGACATGTCTACACAACCTTGGGAAGAGCACTGCGGTCTTGAATGTAAACCTGGCCTCACGAGGGGTTGAGTTTTAGAATAATATATTTGAAAGAGTGGAATGGGATTATTAGTCTAAAAAGGGTCTCTGAGGTGCAGCTCAGGTGCTGAGCAGCCTACTCTCTTGCCAGAGATGCTCTCCGTGGTGTTGACTTTTAGAGACCTTTCAGTGGTGGTGACCACCGGTGAAAGGTACCAAATGGAGGACTTTGTGTCCGCTTCTCCCACAAAGCCAAACTGCCATCAAAGGAGGAGGCTGTGCCAAGGTGAAAGGTCAGCATGGGTCAAAGGTCTATGGCCTTGGCCATCTGTAGGTTACATCAATGGGCCTCACCTTTTTGAAGAGTGTAACACAACACAGGGTGCACGTAGGTGGTGGTCCTGCAATGGACTTTGCTACCACTTAAATTAAGGAAATGCTAAATATTATTTATCCAGCTTTGAAGGAGGTGCAGCGTGGAGGATGAGTGTACTGTTAGGGAATAAGATACCATTCACCAGATCTGGAACAAAGGTAGAGGTGTTGTGGGTAGGTCAGAAGTGAGGTACATTGTCAAAGTATGGCGCTTGAGTGCTGACGCACAACAAAACTACTGGTTGTGGTAGTAGTGCATTGGAAGAATTGAGTGTTGATGGAGGGCAGAAGGGGAACAGATGCCACACATACTGTAATCTCAATGCACTCTTTGGTTCTGGCAACAGGTGCATTAGCAGAGATGTGCACAGTGGTGGCTAGGAACCTCCAAGAACTAAAAGTGCAAGGAATGTTGCGAAACAGGCAAGAAGGGATGGTCAATGCATTCTTGGGGTCCGGAAATAACAACCACCCTAGCAATGCAGCAAGTAGGAGCGGGGTGTTGTGGTAAAATCATATTCACCAATGTGGTTTTTATATGAAAGTAATGTATGTAAGTTTACCATTACTTCTTCCCCGCGAAGAAAAGAAGTTAGGTACTCCTTTGAAGACGGTATTGTGACGGCCATTCTAGAACAGGAAATTAGGAAACCTATATAGCATGATGAAACTTTAATTTTATTCATGAGGGTCTGTGAGATCACCAGGGATTGATCCGAATACCTCATCTTGATATCCATGACAAATTGACTGAGTGCTTATTTGCTGGAAGGAACTCACTCAGTGTCTACATTTGGAAACATTTACCACTTCTTGTGCCAAACAGATACAATTTTTTAATGACCCAAGCTGGCAGTCAGTGGCATAGCAAGGGTGCCATGGACTCAGGTGTCATTAAGGAAAATGTGCCCCTGGCTGCTGTTTGGTAACTAAAATACTGGCATAATTGGAGTTCAGTGGCCCTTAAGGCCAACTAAAGGGCCCTTAGGACCCCAAGGCCCCAGCTGCACAGCACCCGATGCTCTCTGGATAGCTTTGTTCCTGTGGTAGTTTATAACACCGACACCTGGTGGCATGTAGCAGCGTTTTATTGTGCCATTCTACCGGGCTCTTCGTTTACAGGGAAATACATAAATAGTTGATATTTAAATAATTGTATATGATCATTTTTATTGAGAGCTGTTATAAAACCTTATCTCCATCAAATACCTGAATTGTTTATATGCTAAGGAAGGCTCTGTTCAGTTGAAACCCAAAGGTTGAAGCGCCAACTCTCTAGACCAGCAGATTGTGTGATTAAATGATCACATCTGTTTGCAAATTCTGGTGAGGTTCCATTTTTCCTTACGACATTGTTCCACATATTTAATAATATTTATGAATCAGTATTTTTGCACATTTCACTGAGCCACCTTCATCACATTTTATATTACTGTGTGAAATTCAATATTTGGAATTACCATACTTGTCCAAGTTTATGAGAATAAATTGACTTGCTGGCATAATTCGTAGGCTGTCCTTATATTCACACTGTAGAAATCATAGCCACTCCGAGGGTCCTGCTGCCACATCTACACTGCAATCAGTCATTCCTACTGAGCGTCATCATAGGTAACTATATATTATGCACCCTTTTGCGACTTAGAGTGACCCTGTTTCTGAATACACATCTCAATACTGAAAATTTGGAATCCTTCGTCATTAATTCTGCAAAACCTTACAGAGTGCAATTGTAAGCTTTCATTTCTCTAGCTATTTAAACCACGGGGCAGATTTACAAGCCCCTTGCGCCACTTTTGCGTCACTTTTCCCATGTTAAAAGTGACGCAAAAGTGGCGCAAGGGGCCTGTAAATCTGCCCCCACAATTCTACAGCCGCATGTCTCCCAATAAGCTTCAGATTTCAATACATGTGAAGTCCATCTCAAAGATTCAGCAAATGAAAATTGATTGCAGTTTGCACACTATGGATTGTTGTGTTCAATACTCTCTGCAGGACAGGAACATGATTCAATAGGCTGTGCTCAGTGTGAAGTAAGCTTATCGAACACAAGAATGGACCAATTATAATGTGCAGCATTTAATAATACATTTTCATTGGATTAGTGTTGGGGTGCAACTATATAAATCATTCTGTTCATACTATGTCTTGCAGTTAAGGCCATCACAAGCGCTCAAAGCTACTTCACTATAATGCGAGACTAGAACCCGACCAGGGCCGGCTTTAGCACCGGTGGCGCCTGGTGACAGCACCCTCCAAGGACCTGTTTCTCCGTGGATCACCTCACTACCACCCTCTAACAGTGCCCCTCCTCTCTCCATAGCTCCTCTCTCGCATGTATTTTATTTGTTTCATAGCGCTACTTATGTAGGGTGTCAGAGCACTTTACATCACACACACATTTTACAGAGGCAATGAATCTTATGTATGTAAATTGGTATTTGATTGTATAGGAAATGCTACATAAGACCATGAGGACTACAGGTCACAGGAGCCGCTTATCATCCTTAGTGGTAGCTAGTATATTTTAAGAGTGCTTCGTTTGGAGAAGCACACACTCAGGATTTAAAACGTAACACAGTGATTGGGGTCGGCTTTACTAATAAGAATTTATTACTAGCCAACAACCCCTTTTTAGCAACATTAGGATAATGAAAAACTGGGGAAAAACAACATAACACTATGACCTACAGCTTGCATGCAGATCATATGAACTCCAAGTAACAAAAGGATCTCTGTGAAGCAGTAACCCACTGAGATAGCCACATAAAATACAATTCTGAGATCTGCATGGTACACTGTTTTGCAGCAGGAATAATAACACTCTGCGGCACTTCGATCTCTCTCCAGCAGGTACATTATTCACTTGAGTTATCTTGACATTTTTATTGTCGCCTGAAAATTGCTGGACACACAAGGAACTCTGCAGCAGACGCCCTTTAAACACATTACAAAACACAGCCCCTCTAGCTCAGCGCCTGGTGCGGTGGCATCAGTCGCACTGCCTTAAAGTCGGCCATGAGCCCGGCCTTAGAGATGTCAAGCCTTTCTAGTTTCACATTTTGTTTAATTATATCTCGCTTGTTAAGTGCCATATTCACTTAAGTGTAGACTCTTGATGCCTGGACAGCAAGAAATGAGGTTGAAAAAAGAAGCAGTTAATGGGGAAGTCAAAGCGGGAAGACCCTGGGTTTCAGGCTTCTTTGCAAATGAGCCTTACCCTTTACTAATGGCAGCAATTTGGAGGTACTTTTTCTGTATTAATAAATAAATGAAAAATAACTAAAAAGTGCTTTACTTCTTTAGAACGATACAAATAGTTACTTCTGGTTACTCCTGATACAGCCAGGGCTTGGAAAGGATGAATAGGCTGGCCTTCCATAACCCGTGTGCACTTGCCAGATTTCTTGCTGAACAAGAGTTGTGGTCTGATACACAGGCAGTGGCGGCTCCTCCATAGGGGCGTGGGGGCGTGGCCCCCCTGCTTTCTCACAGTGCGAGAAGCAGAAACATAAAATGGTAAAACTACCATTTTATGTTTCTGCTTCTCACACTGCGAGAAAGCAGAAGTGCCTGGTTGTGGGCGGGGGGGTGGGCGGTCCTGCTCGAGGGCAGGGGGGAGTGGCTAGCCCAATGCTTTGGGCCCTGACTGCTTGGGTCAGCCTGGGGCCGGCCAAAGCAGTCATGCGCACTCTCCCATTTCTCTATGTAGGCTGCATGCAGCCTAGATAGAGAAAAGTATATGGTAAAGACAAAGGTCAAGGAGAGGCCGCTTGGGTCCTCGTGTAGCCTAGGCTACTGAATTATTTTTAGGCAGCATTAATCAGATAGCACAAGGTAGTGTAGTCCAGGCGGGACTAATTACGCAATAGATGCTGGGACAATGTTGCGCCCACGTTTAAATGAAAACAAGGGAGCTTCATTAGTGATGTCAATTGAGGTAAGGAGAGGCCAGTGTCTTTTTATCATTTTGGTAATTTTATTGCTGGCTGGACAGAATGTGGTCACACATGCAATACGTGACATGGTTTTCTTTGGTCTGGTTTCCAAAAGGAATTCCCTATGTGAAAACCACGCACGTTTCATAGATCTTTTCACTAATCTTCTCGGGTAGCCTCTGTACATAAGTTTGTCGCAAAGGATGTCTGCTTCCCTGAAGTAGTCTTCTTTTAGTTTACAGTTCCTCCGTATTCTTAAGAATTGCAGAACCCAACAGGTTCCGTCCTGCTCGCATTACTTGCCAATCTTCAGAACTCATGATGCCCCTTGGATACTGAACAGCCTAAGTAAGTCCCTCTCCTTGGAACACTACTGCCCACTCCAGGTTCTCAACCACCTTGTTGCCCCTGGGCCCCTGCCCATATCGCATTACTCTTGCAGCACTTTCCTTACTTAGTCGTGCCTCACTTTCTATAGGCGGCTCCCTGCGCGCATCCACTTTCCTTGCGCTGACACCTCCCCAATTACAGCGTAACTTTACTATCAAGTATGCCCTTCGCATGCCAACTTCGAATCAGCACAATTACCCTACACACTTCAGTGCTCCGACTTTTACAGGAAGCTTTGGCACCACCTCCAATACTGAGGCCTCATTTTATATGGTACCTCTATATTTTTCATTCAGTGGTTCTTATCTAATTAATTACCTTTCATTAGCAGTCCTTAACTCACTATCAACTCAGGTGAATTTCAAGAATCCCTTATTAATATAGGTAATGCTATTAAATTGGTTGTTTTTTTCGGGACCATTGTTTGATTTTTGGTTTTCCTTTTAATAGATTCTACTTGTTCACACTTGTTCCGTCCTGATGATGATCTTACATTCATAAGATCGAAACGCCGTCGACCTATACAACTTAAAACTCCATTACTGCAACTAATTACTTAGGAGTTTTTTACATTGTTGTTTTCAATGCGATGTAAAGTTTTTAATGTCACAAACACTCCTCACTTCACGCACTTTCACTTTTATGTGTGAGCACCAGAACTATTATTATGCAATTATGTTATGATACTCCATTTATGCCGTTAATAAATGTGATACCATATCTACTTTGTGTCCCAGCATCTATTGCGTAATTAGTCCCGCCTGGACTACACTACCTTGTGCTATCTGATTAATGCTGCCTAAAAATAATTCAGTAGCCTAGGCTACACGAGGACCCAAGCGGCCTCTCCTTGACCTTTGTCTTTACCATATACGTATTTACCCCTGGTCATAATACTGGGGTTCCCTTGTTGTCTAAATATAGATAGAGAAAAGGGCCTCCGATTAGGCTCCCGGCTGGGGCGCTGTGCGCCTGCACCGCACCAATCACAACGCTGCCATTGCAGCGTTGTGATTGGCGGAGGGGAGGGAGGCTGCCTGTGGGTGGCAGCTTCCTGAGGACTGGAGAGCTGCGGCAGGAGGAAAACGCTGGACCCGGGGGAAGGTAAGTTTTTATTTTATTATTACCGTCCCGGGCCGCTCCCCCCACCCCTCCCCACGAACCCGCGCGACCCTCCCCCACCCACCCGCCCGTCATGCCGGCCGCGACTGGGTGTCTGTGTATATAATTAATGGTCTCATTGTCTTTTCTTGCAAAGCTTTGCTTCCTTCAAATTGCGTCGCTTGGCAAACGAGCGTTGTTGTGCCTTTTGTTGTGTGTTTTACCTTCGCCTCCTCTATCAGCTCTCTCAAATACCTATCGTATCTTACCCTCAAAATCGTTTGTTTTCCAACTTGTTGCGTTTGGCAGTGAGCAGGGTGTGATGAGCAGAGGAACCACCTCGCGCACTCTCGTCCGTTAAGTTGACACGTCCGGACATGCTTGGTTGCCGGTATTTTGTCTTGTGAAATGCTGTTTTTGTATAGCACAACTTTGACTGTTGCATTGTCATTTGGTGCTTTTAAATGGCGTCGCTTGCGGGCGTGTACACATTTTCTATGGTGCAGGGTCCGAAGAGGTTCTGCATGCAAGCTCCAGCCACGTGACATTGGGTGGGTTGCTAGGTGTTGTATTCGAGGATGGTGTGATGAGCGAGTGAGGTTTGCAGATTTGGTTAGCTTAACAGGCTCCAAATTGCTGGATTGTTTAGTGCCCGATACCGGCACCTAAAAGACTTGCCTATAGTATCTTGTGACCCCCCCACCTGCCTGTGTGTTACTTCTTCCTAATCCTATGCCGATGTTTTGTGCCTCGACAACGAACGAATCGGCCTGAAAGTAGACGTGTGCTGCCCTCACTGTTCAGATCTCACCCCATCCTCTGCTTTCCAGGGATTGGAAATGGGCGGGTTAGATGCTCTTGCTGCACCTCTTTTCCGACTGCAGATCTCCCAAGAATTTTGCAACGTACTGACTGCTGATAAAGTACTGTGGCTAGCCTTTTATTCAATGTGTAAAAAAAAAAATGCACACGATGGACACGTTTCAAGGATCACGGCTAGAGTCAAGGCGCTTGCAGGTTATGTATTTTTATGCAAGCAAGAGCTCTGAATGTTCAATTTACAAATTTGTTTGTAAAAGCTGCTGTTATTTCCTGTTTCACATAATACCTCTGCTGTCCTTGGGCATTTTGCTTTTCACCTGCATTGCTGTCGCATGCAAGCCACGCCTGGAGAATGGAATGTAAACAAACCAACCCATTCAATGCCAGCTCTCCCACATGCTGGGGTTGCCCACTACAAATGCTGCCTATTCTTGATTCCACCTAATGTCTCTCCCTTCCACCACTCAGTACTTCCTGTCTGTTTAACTCACTCGTGGGTTCTTTTGCATACCTGCTTTATCCCCTTGTCTCTGTTTTCTTACCTTACTTTACGTCTTTCTCCCTTTTCTGACTTTATCACCCTTGCTCTGGGCAAAGCCTGTTGATGAAAAATAAGTTGCAGTCCCCACAAAATAATAAAGCCAGCGCCCACCACCTGCAACTACTGGCACAAATTAAGCACAGCAGGCACTGATCCCATAGTATGGACTCCACATGATACCCCCGGTCTCCAACCAATAAAGCAAGAACGTTTGCTTGAAAATGCATCATTTGCCCACTCTTTTTTCAAAATTTTCTCGGGGGGAGAACTGCCCCGAACCCCCCGTAGATTGTTCGGGCTCGCTCGCAACACTCGCTCGCCACAGTGAAGTACAACGATTGATTTACGCCTCACCACTTTCAAATGTCACCAGCCGCCACTGGACACAGGGATCTTCAAGGACCACAAAGGTTCATTATAACACCTATATGTTGGAGGGGTCGAGAACTTTGATATCTTGCTGCATCCACAGATGTTTGTATGTCAGAATATGTGCTGACATAAAGATCATGGCCTATTTACTGTTTAAAAAAATATCGCTCCATTGGGTTTATATTTTCTATTATTAACTTCAATGGTGTGATATTTTTAAATGTTATTTAGAACTCAATAATTTGTTAGGCTTTATTTAGACCACAGTATTCTGGTACTAATCTAGGAGGAGAGTTATATCCAGGCGGTTATGAGGTATTTGTCCCTTCCACTGGTTGTGGTGGAGGAGAAATGCTGGGGGCACTCTTCTTTTCAGGTGATATGTTACAATATCGAGCCCAAGAATATTGCCCTGCAGCAATATCAACTCCACAATGTGGACGGTTGCTAGGCCGTCAGGGTAAGTATATATACGGGAGTATAGATTTGCTTTACTTAACTCCACAACTACTTATATTGATTATATACAGATAGTCAATATTGTTGCAGCTTGATATTTGGATTGTGGTGCTCCGACCTCCCACCTCTTTCCCTACTTGCTGATAACAGTGGTGAGGTTCTTGAGATCATGGCTAGTAATTAGTATGGGCAAAGAAAAACTTTGGGGCATCGGTAAGTGTGGCATCTCTCATTAGGCTTTGGAAGACTCATGGGGTTGTGACCGGATCAGCTAAATGTCAGATGAATCTGACATGACTAATAATGCATTGCAGTCTTATTTCATAGCCTTTAACTGGCCCCATGCGAAGAAGGTGATCTTCAGTCAGCCATGTTTCTTCAGCCCACAGGCTAAGGACAGTGGGACTTGTAGTTTCACTTTTTCTATTTTATGTGTGGGCCTATAGGTCCCAGCATTCTTAGTGTGATTGGCAGATAAACCAGGAATGACTTGAAAATGTAACCTCATGTCCTGGGGTCCTTGTGTTACCTCCCGGGCTTGCTGCGGTCGACAGTGGATGCTTATGAAGCCTGCTGGCCTTCATTACCTTCTGTGTCTGGTACCCACAGCCTCGGGATCCGGCTGACTGCGGGGCCTCCTGCATCCATACCCTACTTCCTTCTGACCCAGCCTCGAACAGTATGATGCGAAATCTTTTTCTTTGTTTGCAGCTTCCTGTTTCTG
The DNA here is from genome assembly GCA_963921515.1 of Calotriton arnoldi. Classification (NCBI taxonomy): domain Eukaryota; kingdom Metazoa; phylum Chordata; class Amphibia; order Caudata; family Salamandridae; genus Calotriton; species Calotriton arnoldi. Next base: position 1,127,026 of record CAWUFW010005087.1, read on the forward strand.
CTAGAGCTGTGCCAAAGGACCCTGGAAGGGCTTAGAATCCTCCTCTGCTTGCCCCTGCTTCACATACCTGGAGCCCAGAAGGGTTTTTATCATCCTCCCTCCACCCACTCATCTTCATACGATCACAATGCATAGGAGGTGGATTGACTTGCAAGTGACAAGCATGAGGTTTAAATTCTGTTTCTGTAATGACACAAACAAGAATGCCCACTTTACAAACTGGTAGAAAACCACCACCACTATGCAAGAAGGTGAGCAAAAGGCACTGCAAGAGTAGAATGGGAGCCAGTCGGAGGACGGTTCCAGCAGCTGTTCTTAAGCTGGAAACAGGTGCCAGACAAGTAAGTAAGTCAGTTTTTATATAGCGCAGCTACTCACCCTTACGGGTCTCAAGGCGCTGGGGGCCGGAGTGGAAATTAAGTGAGCTATTGCCCAGAGTCACATGGTGCTGAGCTGCCGCCGGAGCCAGGGATTGAACCATGAACCCTGTGCTCCGAAGTCAGCTGCCCTGGCTGCTGCACCACACCTCTCCACAGACAAGCTCTACCAAATAATCTTGGTTGTGTCTCATTCCTTGTAGTGACACTGGGACACATGCACTCTCACTGTTCTTTGCTGTGGGGAGCTGCAGAGAGTCCTTGTAGTTCTTTCCAGTGCAACCGGCTGCATAATGCCTCACTTCATATACAAAGTCATCCCTTTTGTGTCTGTCTTGGTGTAGCTGGAAGTCAGACGGGCCACAGCTGAAACCGCAAAAGTGGCTGCCACACCGAGCAGCTCAACAGAAGAATCAAACAGGGAGTGTCATTTCACTGGTTGTTAAGTAATAAACGGAGATTTTAAAATTATGACATTGTCAAGCTATGGGTGTATGTAAGATATATCCTTCTATACCTTATAGCCTCTGTGGAAATGCTAGGTATGTCTGATTAAGAGTATAAGTATGGTAATATTAATCTTTTAAATAGCACACATTGCAAACAGAACTTTTTAGCACTTAATAAGTGTTTCTTACTACCCCTCAACACATCAGAGCCTGCTCCTCACTTGTTGGATTCCACAAGAAGCTGAAGACCTGGATCTCCGCATAAGCACCTTGGGAACAACACATCTACACACCTGTCCAAGCGCCTGGATAATCAGCCTTAGAATAAAGAATGAGTTAAAGCCTGCAATGTTTCATACTTATGTTTTGCAGGTTACATTTACCTGTTGGCAGCAGGTACAAAACTCAATGAGTTATATCCAGCACTGGCAACAGGATATCTCACCAGCCAAAGAAAGATTAATAAGATATGTTTCCAAAAAACAAGCAGCCTAATCTGCAGGTGGATATGATGAATAGAAAACACATGTGCCCATGGATAGTGTTTTTTAATAAGTCTGTAGGGGCTGGGTTCACAAATGGTACATAAAAAAAATCTGCAATTTGCTCTTGGAAAATTGATCCTATGTTTGCCATGTGTTTATTTGTATGGGTTTCGGGAGAGAGAAACCAACTGCAAGGCCATTTCCAAATAAAAAAAAAAACAAGATTGCGTGCGATCACCTAATGTTGCAAGTGAACGTACCTGATAATTTCCTTATCTTGCCCAACCGTACTTCTGCAGTTGCAGAAATCCACTCAGAAATCCACCCATATCGGAAAGGATAAAATCTTGCAACCTTGGATCAGGATTGGGATCCCACATCTGAAAATTAATTAGCACATAAATTGGTCTTAGTTGTGAAATAAAATTCAATACATTTATGAATTGGATTTCAAGTCGTAGAGAAATTTAAAAACTCCCTAGATCAATTGATTTCATGTGGTGGGAATTAGAAAATTACTCAAAATTATTCAAGTGTTTTAATAGGCTTTAAATCAAGTTTTGAATTTAAAATGCACGGTTCCGTCAGTTTTAGGAGAGAGAATGGGACTTTCACGTTGGATCTGAGAAAGTCACCGAGGTTTCTTGGATGAGAGGCATACTCTAAACTGCCATTCAGTGAACTTCCATATGCACACTTACTCTCTCACTAGGTGTATCATTTCACTATTAACAGACACAGTTCAAAGAAAGACCATCAATTCACAGTTGTGTGCCACCACATTCTTTTTAATCCTTCATCATCCTTGATCACTCAGGGCTAGATTTACAAAGGTAAACGTACACTTTTTTGTAAGTTTATGTTTTTTTTGTATTCACAAACTACGAGATAATAGTACGTTTGTGACTGAGGAGATTCTGCAGTCAGGGCAGGAAAGTCTACACATAAAAAGATAGGACAGGACTATCTATCTTTTTATGTGTGGGGGTTCTCTGCCCTGACTGCAGAGTCTCCACATTCATAAACTTACTATTTACCCGTAATTTGTAAATACAAATAAAATGTGAACTTACACAAAAGTGTAAGTTTATGTTTGTGAATCAGGCCCTCCATGTCTGAAAAGTTACAATCTGTCTTTCTTTTCATTTGTTCACACACAGTAATCGCCATTCTATCCTAAGGTTAAATGAGAAACTATGTTCAGAGTAGCCAGGGAAAGAGTTTCCTGTCCCTCTTGCATGTCTGCTGGAAGACACACCAGATGGACACTTATTCCTGGCTCCTCTTGTACTCCTCTAGGGCCTCACTCTTGGCCTGGATTGGACTTGAACTGTGTGGTAGAATGTGCAAATGGATACAGGTTGGAATGTGGGCAGATGAAATGGAATGTCCAGGTTGGAGTGTGTGACATTCTAGGGTGGGCGGTTGAACGAAGCGACTCCTGATTGCTTCGCTGTACTACAAATATGACATTTTCGAAGGATTACATTTATCTCACCACGCTTGGTGTCCACCCGTGTTTCTTTTCCAACATTGGCAATGAGCTGGAAATATCCTGGAAGGGCATTGTTGAAGCAAGAGGCAACCAACCACTTATTTTTTGCAATTTCTATGTGGGAACCGTGGAATTCTCTCTCGCAGTTTGTTCTGCACTCAAGAAGATGGTAGCTGGATTCAAGAAAGATATTTCTCTTCAATAAAAAGCAACTACTTTTTCGCCTTAGTTGTGGTTACATAGAATACTATTGTACAACAGTGGAATGCACATCACTTAAAGTATTTATGATTCTGTCTTCATTACGCTGTACGTCTATTTCGTCAGATGTGAAATGTATTGTGCAACAGTGAAAAAAACATTGGAGGTGACGTATTGCCAGAGGAGGTACAATTTTATGCTAGATTTGTTCCATACTATGCTACCAAGGTTGAATTCTCAAGGAAGTCACTCAAAAAAATGTGAAATTTGTTTGGTCTGATGAAAAGTCCCCCTGTTTTCCAGGTATTAAATATGAAATGTCTTGTGGGCCTTGCTTGAGGCCATTCGTCATGGGTGCTGAGTGTGTGATTGCGGTGGATGCAAGTGGATATGAAGTGGGAGCTATATTAATGCAGAAAGAGGGTGATCGTACATAGATTGTAGCATACGCTTCAGAATGCCTTACTCAAGCAAAGGGAATTATTCTGTTATAGAACGTGAACTGTTGGGTGCTAATTAGGCAGCAGAGAGGTTCAGACTGTATGTGTGGGGGAGGACATTTTAAATTCAAACTCCTCACAAACCATTGGTGAACATTTTGAAACCGAAAAGGGGAAGAAATTTAACTCCTAGATTAGCAAGGTTAGTGTCTAAACTAAAAATGTATCAGTGGCATGTTGAAGACGTTCCTGGCAGGAAGAATACTATTGCGGATGGATTGTCACGTCTTCCTTTAAATGTGACTGAGATGTCTGTTCATGATCATTTGGAGTGTGAGGTTGCGTACATTTATGAGGATGTGTTGCAGTGGGAAGATATATCTGATAGGCCAGAGGGTGAAGAGGTGTGCTTGCAAGAAATGGAGAATGGCGTTTGTTTAAAAAATGTTGATGAGTTATCGCTGTGTAATGGTATCAATTTGAGAGGAGACAAAACTGCCCCCCCCCGTGGGTGTTCGGAGTATTGTGATAAAAAAGGGTCATGATGGACATGGAGGTATGTCTAGTACTAAAAGGAATCTTAAAGAAAAGTTTTGGTCGCCCGGTATAGATGTCATGGTGGATCGCTGGGTTCGCAATTGTGATGTGTGTAATACGAGTGATAAGTCAGTCAAACCATGTGAACTTTGGATGTTCTGAATATAGTTTCTCATTCGACCTTAGAACAGAATGCTGATTAGTGCATTGTGAATACCTTCTTTTATGGGTGCTACAAATATCACCTATCTAAGCTCTGATTGGTCACAGGATACACTCCTAATGGAACGAAAAACATGTTGGCCATAAGGCTGCAGAAAAAACGAGATTAAAGAGTAGGGGGGTGCAAAAATTGTGTAAATATGCAGAATTTTGACAAAATAAAACACAATTATGCATAATTACGCAAAATGCTAATCTCTCATTTCACACTATACTTTAGTGCGAAATGTGTCCTCGTGTCAATTTTTGACGTGTAGATGCATTTTGCACTAAAAAGTGCAAAAAACAAAAGCACCACAAACAATAGCTGCTCGTGCTCTATTGTTGCCGTGTGTTCACATTACATTTTTAACAAGAGTGGTACTTAATCACGCAAAGTAACATGATGGCATAATTTCGGGAATTTCACAGAACAAGCCTACCGCAAAATTCCCAAAATTATGCAAATTATGCAGGTGTAATTTAAATTTAATCCAGGGCTTTTAAAGAGAAAAGGAATCATATTGCACAAGTGGGCATATTGGTCTGATGAAAGTTCTGAACACGTAAATTTGACCTATAACTTTTTTTATGTTTGTTTCCCCATGCGGAATCTCCCACGAGTAGGAGTAGATCTCTGTGCATTTATGGAGTGAGAAACTACCTGCAGGAATTATACCAATATATACGAGTTTGTGGGTCTTTACTTACTATAAGTAGACCAGTTCAGAAATGCTCACAAATCTACCACACACCTGAATTTCCACATTTGCAAATGTGATTTTCGAGGTTAAAATTCCATCAATCCTGATTCTGTGAATGGTAATTTGCTTCTGTGAATGCCATATTTGTGCAAAATGCTTTGAGGAAAGTAATCATTATCATTTAGACAGAAAGAGTGGTAAAAGAGTGAGGGCGTAAACACATATTCTGGTGTACATTTACAGATATCATTCATATAGCGCTGCGAGGTCTCCGCAGTGCTCCCTTGTACAACACACATTCCGGGCCAGGCTGCCAGGCTCTTTCACATCTAGACCTGCGACATCCAGACACTTCTGCAGATAGACCTTGCAGCTTCCTGTTCCCCTGAGACTAATAACAGAGGCAGGAGGGGAGCCATTGTCGCACAGACCTTGCGCCTGGTAGACCTATCTATCACTCTGATCTTTAATTACGACTTGGGGATGGAATTGCCAAGGTTTGTTGTTTAACTTTCGAGCCCTTTTAATATACTGATTCATACGTGCAAGCTATCTCACATCAGTTACGCATGATGTTTGCTAAAACAGAGTGTGGAAGAGCCTAAGCAGGAGAGCAACACAGTAACAAGCATTGGTAAATCCAATCGATCTGGCAGCCAGCCTTTGGGATTTGCCAATGCTTGTTTTGGCATTGTTTTTCTAAAACATTGTTATGGGAGTTGCATGTGCCTCACCAATATTTAAAAAAAATATATATATATATATATTTTTGTTCTTGTGTGTGCATGTGCTGTTTATGAAACAGGCGAATTCCATCTCTCACAGTGAAGTTAGCCAGTGGCTGAAGTGGGTTGACCCACTGCCCCATGCTGTGTGCTGTATTGGGTGGAAAACATGTGAATGATGCAACAGACCAATGGATGAAGATGGCCTGCTGAAAGTCACTAAATGTAAGTTTAGCATATTTATATCATTGCACTAAAATCAAAAGGTCTTGGCTAGCACCAGACCTAAAAATAGCTCAGTGGGTTTATGGAGCTGTTGCAGAGAGGCAACGATTCTATCTCACTTCTTAGAACAATATGTTCCACGCGTGTGTGAGCATTCACAATGATCTTATTTTCAAAAAAGAGTATGCACAAAATGATTGTTGCACATGTATAATTGCATTTTGAAAATATAGAATTGTATACTCTAGTTTATGACTGGATAATTGTTTTGTTCAATAGGCTTTCTTTCGACTCAAGGTAGCCCTATAAATCTTGTTAGCGTCCTGCAAAAAATATTAAAAGGAAGAATCCATAATTAGCAGTTTGCAATATATTTTCATTTGGCAAGCATTGGAGTGCGACTATATTAGAATTAAAATCAAATTATTTGTAGGAAACATGCAGGCGGGAGATTGTTGATTTTTATACCTCTAAAAATGAAAGCTTAAAAATGGCCTTTGTTGGTTTTGTAGAATTAGTGGTAAAAGATTTTAAAGTGTCAGTGTTCAGAATTCTGCTCTTTCCAAAGTGCATGCAGTCACTGGAGTAAAAGTGCTTCTTCACGCAGACTGGCACTTGGCCTGCTCTCAATCAACATGTTTAATGGATATCAAGATGGAAGACCTGAATAACTTCCAGGTGATCTTGCGAACCCTGCTGAGTAGAACTAAAGGTCCCACTCTACCAGTATCTCTACTATTTCCCTTCTCTAGAGGGAAGGCACTAGAGGGACTTATCACAGGTCCATTGGTTCCCCCGCAGCATCTCCATGCTGCGTCTCAGGAGCTCCTGGTGATACCGCAGTGCTGGCAACACTGTCTGCAGCAAGCTTGCCTCCCTGAGCCCTACTCGCCAGGTCTGCCACTAAGGTTTTGACGATAAAGAGCCCTGAAGGGGCATTGGAGGGGGCTGCGAGGTGGACTGCCTATGGGATAAATGGTATAGGAGATCTGTATCAGGATGGAGAATTGCGCTTATTTGATGGAAGACTTGATGGAGGATTTCGATATTCCTGGTGGCCAATTCTTGTTGCACCGAACAATGGTAGTCATGACTAGGAATCATTGGGGAAATGGCGACTTGAAACCTGCAACGCACAAAACCTGTCAACTGCGCTGTACAATGACGGGTCATGTAAAAGCGGTCACGTCACTATACCAAGCCATACGTGCTAACATTCTAATTAGCCTCACTGATTTGAAAGTGAAATGGGATACTGATTTAGAGCTACAGATTACTGATATGGACTTGGAGAAGATCCTAGCACACATACTCACTGTCTCTCGTAATGCCAGATTCAAATGTATTAATTTTTATTTTCTACATAGAGCTTACCTTACACCTGGTAGGATCAATAGATTCTATGCGGCTGCTGCTGCAGCATGTCCAAGATGCGGGGAGCTTGGGCCAGAAATGTTCCATATGGTATGGTCCTGCCCCTCTTTAGCGGGGTACTGGGAGGTGATAGTGGACTGTGTTAATGATATCACAAAACGGGTGATTCCTTGTACACCCCTGGCCTGTCTCCTTGGGGGATACCCACGCCCTAAAAAGCAAAAAATTACTGCTAGATTTATTGATTTGGCATTGATACTTGCAAAACAAGAATTGGCAATGCATTGGAAATCTACTGGGGGACCACGACTGCTTAAATAGCGAGATGAGCTGGTTAAATGGGCAGGACGTGAGAGTGCTGTATTGTTTCGTGAATTGAAGTGAGGGCGGGGAACAAATGATAGAGCTAGAGCATGGGAACATTTAATAGATAACTTACAGGCTCCGGACTTTGGCTCAGATACATCTGACAGCTGAGGATTCAGAGGGTGGAAGTAATTGATTTTACTGGGGAAGCTTTGAGTGGGAGTTGTAACTACAGTGGTGATCTCAACTTGACAGTGGATTACAGAACTCTATATATGACAGCTTGGTAAGGGGTAACTAAAGGAGGGGGTGTTGGGTGTTATTGTTTGTTAGTTGCTAGCTGAGGAGGTGAAATGGCATGTTTTAATATGTTATGCACTCGGGCTGCACAAGTTTGAAAGATGTGCACATATTTAACCTGTTTTAATCTGTACTACTACGCGTAGATCATTGTCTGTTTCTGATGTGCTATGTCCTGGTCATGTGTTGCTTAGTACTACCACAGTGCATACATCAGTGCTTGTTTCTAATGTACTAAGTCCTGGCAGCGAATGTCTTTTGTTTTTTCTTATATGAAAATAATACAATTTTGTTTAAAATAAATAATATAGAGGGTAGGCAGAATACCCTCTCCTTAAAGAAGTTCACAATGTCTTCTCTTCACTGGGCTGGGTTCCTCTGGTTCCACTCTGGCTCCCTAAAACAAAGGCAGCCTTTTGTAGCTCACATATTGAAATCTCATGAGGGCTGACTCATCTTTTCATTCTTCTGACGTCCATATAAAGAGTACCATTGAGTTTGATGATAGCAATAGTTCTTATGTACAGTGCTGTAAAGTCTCAAGGCCATGACTGAAAGAGCGAGGGTGCACAGGATGAGCCCTACATGGTAGCTATGAAGTATGTGATTTGGGAACCTCTCAGGGTTTCCATGTCTACTCCAGACACTGGAGATTACAGGGCCTCTAGCTTTAGTCTTGATTTCTGAGTATCACTGAGGCCCCATGTCTGACCCAGATCTAGTCTGAAAACATTCGATGTTTGTGTCTTCGCCTCTTGCCTGTCCCATGGCAAGCACCTTAAGTGAGGTGGATTATTTAACTGAAGACTGCATGTATCCATGACAGGTGTCCTGCAGCGCATTGGTTTTTGGTTTGTGTTTCTAGGGTGGGAAAGTACCTGCAATAGTTTAATGAGCAGTCAGAAGCTTACCGGTTTGTGTGTTTACCTAATTATAAATGGAGGCACAATCAGAAATGTCCTCGTCCTGGCGCTGAGTTCAGAAATTCCATCATGTCCATGAGCATGAGAGTTCCTCCTATAGCATCAGATGGTTTGAGAAGATAGTGGGTTTCTCTTCCATTCCAAGAGAAGAGAGCTTTAGGGCCTGATTGAGAATTTGGTGGATGGGATACTTTGATAAACCGTGAAAAATATCCAGTTCACCTTATTGCAAGTGCTATAGGCTATATTAGAACACTGGAATGTTGAGAGCTCCATCGTAGACAATGGAGTAGCTCTGGGCTTATAATGGCTGGTATAGGCCCAGAGCTTCAACATTCCAATGTTTGTCTTCATGTTTTTTCCTTTTTAATTTAGAACATTCTATCCTCAGTGGTTGAAATGTTCTAATAGCCTTATAGCCCTTCTGCCTCAGGCTATGCCAGTTGTTAAAGACCCTCAGCCTCGTTATAGCCCAAGCCTGCAGCTCGGGCTGATAACTCGGGTTCAGGGCCTTTAACACCCGGTATAGCCCTCGGCCACAGGCTATAAGCCTACAATGCACCTGTAATACATTATGTTTGCAATGGAATACCCCATCCACCAAATGCTAAATCAAGCCCTTAGTCTTAGAGAAGGTACATATGCAGACCCACAAAAGAGAGTCCTTAATTGAAGTAGGGTGTCTTATTGCCTAGTTAAACAATCTCTTTAGTTCTAGTTTCTAGAAATCATAACATCACTCAAAAGAATGATATTCCCAGCCTTGACATCTCCTAAAGGGCCACCTTCCCAAAAGAGCCTCTCTCGCTCTCCCTGAAGGTGCAAACAACACCACATGGGGAACCACTGGTAGGACCTGAAGGTGGAACCTGCATAGGGAATGCAAAGTGGTCTCTCACACAGGGTGGACGCCACATCAACCAAAGGGCAATCTCTCCAGTTCTCTTGTGTTGTTCAACACTACATCATCTAAAGGAATCCAACACACAGGCCTTGGCGTGTAGCAGGAGTTCATATCACCTGATTCGGTCACCTATGTAACCCTTCCCAGTCTTAGGGAACACCTCATGAATTGGTTGAGAAACTGGATAATATTTGTTATAGACAAAAATATTGCAGAGAAGTCTCAGTAGATCTCGGGCCAGAAAGGATGGAACAGAATGATTGAATATTTGTGCTAGAGCCTGCTCACTGTAGGATCGTCAGCAGTTCCCTCTGGGCGATGGTGGATTTCTGGACCTGAGGTCAGGCTGAATATTGGTGCTTCAGAGTGTTTAAGATTCCTCACAAGCAAGTTGCCTTTTGCAGGGACCTAATTTTGCACTCAGGAGCGGCCAGTTCAGTGAAATCCTACAATACATTTCCTAGCTCAAGGGAAATGGTGTAACTAGACCAAACAACAATAGACAAGGGCAGTGCCTAAAGAACTACATGAACTTACACCCTGCTTTCTCTCACAACCAATCCGAGGTGTTGTCGCTAATTAACAGGCTTGCTTTGCTGCAAGAAGTCTGTAGCGATTGCACAGAATTTAGAAAGCAGGCGAAGAACAAAACTAACAAAGGAACTAAGCTAAAAGGTGCCCCCAACGCGAGCTAAATGAAATAGATGGATTCGAAGTATAGTTTAACCTCTTGACATAATAAACGGAACAGGCGCGTAGGCTGATCCTAAACAGAACACGAACATGCAAGCGCTGCCTACAGGAGCTGAGAAGTACTTCACTCCACATAAACAGAGCAGTCACCCGCACTGACGCTCAGCATGGCCTGGTGACGCTCCCTAAAATAAACAGACGAGCACATGCTTACACTAAATACCAAGTGGCAAAAGAAGGCCACAGCCCAGCAGAGGCAGGGTACTGGAAAAGCACATGGTAGGGGAACCATTTTGTGTGATACACGCCGTTGAAGTCTAAATCCACAAGAGAGGCCTTAAAAGGGCAGACCTATGGATTTCCAGGGCTGCAGTCAAAATTATTCACACCCCTTAAAAGGAAGAAAAATCATTTTTTTAGAGCAGTGTCAGTACTGTGTGCGCGAGCTGCACACGGGGAGGCTTGGCTTGTAAGCCACACGAGGGGCAAAATGACCCGTGGTGCGTGCTCTCTCTCGCTCCTGTATCACTTTGGACTTGGCCCAGGTAAAATCTCTCACACTGGGGCAGTGGTGTAATATATAGCGCCTATGACGCTGTAGGCGCCATACATCAGGAGTGAAAGATTCAGCCGGAAATGTATGTGTATTTGTTAGATTCCGGGATCTCAGGGACCCCTCACCACATCATGCGGGTGCGGGGGAGTGGCATCATTTTGCATCAGGGATGTGACGTGGGTGAGAATTAAGCGTCTTCTGCCTAACTCCCTTCATGTGCAGATTTGGAGAGAGAAATCCACCTACCTTGAATTAACATCTCCGGGAGGTCACCCATCGTTGTACTTACTGAGTTTGCCTCATGCACCTCTTATCAATTTTTTGTGCAAAAGCATCTTGGAGCCCTACTAAATTTGAACAGATCAATTGTCTTGAGAAGTCCAGTTGTTTATGACTTCAGTGCCCCCAAAACAAATTATGCGCAAAGTGGACAGTCATGTTGTTTTTAGAAAAAAAAAATATTTCTTGTTAAATTTGCTCCTCCCCATCTGTGCATTAAGCACAATGTGTCAAGTGATGTGGGAGACGTATGGAATGATTCACATTTATGTGAAGCATGAAAAGTGCACTCTTTTATACTCCCCAAAAATAGAGGAACTAAAATTCGGTTTAGCAAGCAAAAGTGGATGGGGTGGGGAACCAGGTTCGAGTCTCGGCAGGGACGCTCAACATCCTGTGATTCTGGGCAAATCACTTAAGGGCCGATTCCGATGTCGGACGGACTCAGGTCCGTCCGACATCGGTCCGGAGCCGTAACCGACCGACCTGCTGTCGTCGGTTACGGCCCAGGCAGTACGATGCGACCGAACCCTGTTCGGTCGCACTCGTATCTCCCACAATGGGAGCATGCATTCCGGACGGAATGCATGCTGGCATTGGAGAAAGCAGGGGTGCAGTTCAACCCTGCACCCTGTGGCCGGCACCCCAAGGTGCCTGCCACCGGGTGCAGGGTTCAACAGAGGGGCACCATAGGTGCCTCCAGGCCGCCATTCAGCGACCTTGCACCCATGGGGGTCCCACTGGGGGTCCCCAAAGACAGTGACCAACTGCCTTTTCGTGCCGGAAAGACCGGCACGAAAAGGCAGTGAAACTGCCATCGTACTCCCTCGGTCGCAAAGAGGCAGCCGGGGGAGTACAGAGGGATTTCCGGATGGCTGACGGGCTCTCCGAACCCGTCGTGAGCCATCCGGAAATCCGAGTCGGATTCTTTTCCGACCGAGCCCATCGGAATGGCTCGGTCGGAAAGGAATCCGAGCGGCACGTTCCGATTCGGTCAGAAGGGCTCCGACCATCGTTCGGTGCCCTTCCGGCCGAAATCGGAATCGGCCGCATAATCTCCCCCTGCCCAACAGAATGTGTCCGTCTGAAATGCAACTGGTGCTCATGTAGAGCGCTCTGATACCTTCGGGTCGAGTTCGGGCTATATAAAACTGCAGAAAAAAAAAAATACCTTTGAGGAACATCAGGGCTGTGCCATGGTTTTTAAGAAGACACTAGGTGAATAGCCACTTCAGCCTAGATTCAGGCTCATCGCTATAAAAACCTAATCCAGGTTCCCATGGAATCATTTAGCACCAGGGCAGATGCTTTACTAATGTCACTGTCCACCCACAAGTCACCAGCTCATATTGAAGTGAGAAAGTGTGAAACCCACATGGAGACCATTCATAAGGAATAGACCACAAACAGCAGACTACAGTCTGTATACTGATCTACTGGCTTCTACGTGTATTTGTTGAAAAAAACAACCTGAAGAAATCGGTTCTGGCAATTTTTTTGACAAACTCATTTTGAATCATTTTTCACATAGCCTTTTCTTTCACAACGCTTTTGAAAATAACCTGGCAAATGTACTTCCAAGCAAAAATTATTTCTTTCTGGTTGGTTTTTCCCTAACTACACTTTTTTAGGTCGAGCATTCAAGACCTCTTGTATATACTTTAGTATATACTTATATGTGTGTGCACTTTGTGGGCTCTGGAGATCAGCCCTAGGACATGTCTGCTTCCACTTAGGGACTTTTTTTTCTGCTCAACTGCCTCTATTTAACTGTCTTTATAGAAAACGACCTGTAGAGGTCAGTAAAATACCAGAATTGCTTTCTGCTGAGGGACTTTCTTTTTTTAAATTTTTCTGGCAACTGCCTCTATTTAACTTTCTTGATAGAAAACGACCAGCAGAGGTCAGTAAAATACCAGAATCACTTTAGCATTCTCTAATTTCCAGTCCATAGAAATTGTCTTCCACAAGCACCCGTAGACAATAATATTTTTTTGAAATCTTGTATTTTCAGTGATATGACCACCGACGGCTCTGATTTTATATTAAAAACAGAGCTTTGGACTATACCATTTCCCGCTGAAAGGCAATATTTCTCTCCATGTGTTCCCATGCCTGGAGTGTCACGCAGTTTGGTGCTAACTTTCCCTCCATGTTAAAGAACAGTAGATGTTTCAGCACCCAGGCTAATGTGCTGCATAGCTAAATACATATAAGGTCCCAAAGGCGAGACAGATTGCATTGCAAATGCTTGTGTTTGAAAGGGGAGGCCAACCCCTTAAAACTCCCCCTTTTTGCCTACCAGACAACTTTTCGCTGCCTCTTGCAGCAGCGGCTGCTGCCAACAAAGAGTGGTGGGACAGCCCGGGGTTGGAGAAATCTAAGTGAGCATGTCGGTATGGCTGTCGTAAGACGACTGGCCAAACCGACATGCGCACTTACAGTGCCCACCACTCCTTCTCCCTTCTGCTTTCCATTGAGGATGGCCCCGCCCTTAACTCGGCAGACTAGGCTCACAGTGAAAAATAAAATGATAATAAAATTGTTTTATTATCATTTTATTTTTCATATGCTGGCTCTGACCAGTGGGGCGACGCTCCTCTGCCATTACGGAGGAGCCGCCACTGGCCTCTTGTGGACCTTACTAAATACTTACAGTAGGCATAAAGCCCACCCATTACTTACTATTGATTGGAATTGTTGTCACTCTCCTTTGCTTGATTCTTTTCAATGGTTTGCCTTCCTCTTCTTGTGTTTATCCTTCCCCTGAGACAGGAGCTTTAGGAGCTACAGCGGGGATGGGGTTCTTTATGGGCGCCTTCTGTCAGGAACTCGGAAGACAAAACTCCTCATTAACGCTGGAATATAGGGTCAATAGAAGAGCAAGCAGGAGCAAGAAAAAGCAGCAAGGAAAAGTGAAAGCTGGGTAAATAGAACAGGAAAAGAAAGAAGGAATATTGGAAGGACGGGTGAAAAGAGAAAGTGCTGATTAATGTGTGGGTGGATGGATGAGGATGTGAATAAATAAGTGGGTGAAAGGATGACTGAATTATAGGTGGATGGACAGGCAAAAGGATGGCAAAGTAAAGGGATGGGTGGACGGATGAGTGAGTGAATGAATAGGTGAATGGACAGGTGAAAGGATGGCAGAGCAAATGGATGGATAAATGAGTGAATGGACAGGTGGATGAACAGGTGAAAGAATGGCAGATTAAAAGGTCGGATGGATGGACATGTAGAACAATGGCAGAGTAAAGGTATGGATGGATGGATGAATAGTGGATGGGCAGGTGAAAGGATGGCAGAGTAAAGCGATGGATGGGTAGGTGGATAGACAGGTAAAAGGACGGCAGAGTAAAGGGATGGATGAGTGGGTGAAAAGATGATTGAATGGATGACAGAGTGGATTGATAGATGTGATGCAAGGATTCTGCTTAGAAGAACTGTACCTTGGGAGAACAGGATGTCATAATGTAGGAACTGAGTCTCTCTACCATATCTGTACCTGTAGGCCCAAATCCGACTAGCTCACAGTGCCTCACCTGAACTCCTAGCCTTTCCAGAGAAGCAGGTGATCTCAGCAAACCTTGAACATGAACCTCTAGTCCCCAAGGGAATTGTGGAAACAGATCACATTTGCATGTCCATAGTAAACAAAAGGAAGACACGAGGGAATTTTACAATATAGTTATTGAAACTATCGTAGTCTATTTTGAAGCAAGTGAAATCACCACAGATGGCAGAGTGGATGACAAGATAAGTGAATTGATGGCAGAGTGGAGTGATGGATGGCAGAGAGGATGGATGAATGGCAGAGTGAGTGGATAGATAGATGGCAGAGTGAGTGGATGGATGCAGAGTGGATGGAAGGATGGCAGAGTGGAAAGATAGATGGATGGATGGATAGCAGAGCGGATTGTGTATGGCAGAGTGGATGAATGAATAGCAGAGCTGATGGATCGATGGATGAATCGAAGAGGGGATGATGGATGGCAGAGTGGATAGATAGATGGATGGATGAATGGCAGAATAGATGGATGATAGATGGCTTAGTGTAAGGATGCATAGATGGCAGAGTGTCTAGATGGATGGATCACAGAGTGGATGGATGGATGGACCACAAGATGGATGGATGGATGCAGAGTGGATGGAAAGATGTCAGAGTGGGAAGATAGATAGATGGATGGATGATGGTTGGATAGCAGAGCGGATTGATGGATGGCAGAGTGGATGAATGGATGGATGAATAGCAGAGAGGTGGATCGATGGATGAATTGAAGAAGGGATGATGGATGGCAGAGTGGATGGATAGATGGACGGATGAATGGCAGAATAGATGGATGATAGATGGCTTAGTGTAGGGATGCATAGATGGAAGAGTGTCTAGATGGATGGATCACAGAGTGGTTGGATGGACAGACCGCAAGTTGGATGGATGGATGGCAGACTGGATGCATGGATGGCAAAGTGGGTTGGATGGCAGAGTGGATGGATTGATGGATGACAGAGTGGAGGGATGAATGGATGGATGGCAGAGTAGATGGATGGATGGATGGATGAATGGACGGAATGGGAAAAGATTGAATGATGGATGAAAGAATGTTGGATGACAGAATGTAAAGGTTAAATAATGGCTATCAGCAGGTGCATGGAAGAGGAAAGAATGAATGGATAGATGCACAGAGGGAAGGGACAAAGAAGCTGTTCTAGGGAGAGTTTGACACACTTGCTTTGCTTACTTGGTGGCATCAGATCTTTAGTTTAAAGGGGAGGCTATTTTAATGTTCTGGCTACTCCCTTGCCCTGCAACAAAACCTCTTTACCATCCTTTTGATTGACTGACTTGTACTCTTCCACTGCTCAAAGTTAGCAATCTACTTTTTTTCTTTTTCATTCAGCACTCCATGAGAGTGCATGTGTTTTTTTGCTTTTCCTTATGTGATGATTCCTCCCTTAAACATTCCGTTCCCCCTCTCTGTGTTGCTCCTCCCCAGCTTTTACAGCTTGTCTTTGAAAGCGCAGCAACAGGTACATATTTTCCAGGCTATGACCAAAGCGCAGACCTTAAGGGTTGTTATTATCGTTTATCTCCTTCATTGCCTGTATTACACAAAAACTCAGGTATTGGCACACATGGCGATGGGAGGAGCCTGCTCCTGCATTCACCCAGCTTGTGTTTGAGGAAGAAGGTGTAATTAGAATGACTGAAAAGGAGATCTTCTCCTGGAGGTCCATAAATCTGCTCCATGGGTTACTGCGGAGATACCACATGGCTGAACCATATTTCAATTCACATAGAAAGTAAATTAGGCCTTTGCAGCATTTTTCCTTAAATCCTGTATTCTTTTGAAAAATTTCGGAGTGAAAAGTATTCGAAAAATAAGCCTGTATGTGTATGGAATTGAAGGGCATTATTATATGTGTTTGCTTTCCCTCCTGTATTTTGAAATGTTGTTTTTCTTTTACTTTAAAAAAAATAAAAAAAATAATGCTTTATAAACAAGCATTGGCAAAATCAATAGCTTCACACTCTCACTATGGAGGTGAGACCAATTTGCCTTGAATATGCTTGCCTCCTCTGTTCCTCCTTCATCTACTGTTTTGATGTCCCCCTTTAGCACCCCTCCGGTTCTAACCCTTGCCTGACTTCCCTTCCACCACTCCTTCCTTTCTCATCCTCAATTTTCCTCTTCTATTATTTTTTCTTCCTCTTGCATAAACGTCGCCACCACCCTCAGCCCTTTTCCCAACTTATCTTCATTTCAATCTCCACTGCCGCAGCCTGTTGTTTACTTGTTTCCCCTTGTTCTTTTCTGTAACAGTTTTTGCTCTTTATTCTTACAGTTACTTACTTTCTAGGAATTATAAGCAGTGTTCTTTTTCTTACACACACAAATTTATATCTGGGATTTGGGATTCCAACCTGGGTCTAGTATATTTTTTCTGCAAAAATCATTGCATCTTCATGGACAAAGGAATTTTGTCATCCTGACAGCTCCTCAAAATAAACTTTTGTTGGCTTGGTTTCATCAGGCTACCTTTCTTCATTTAAAGACTTAGGGCCATATTATCAAGAACGGGCGATAACATTATCGCCGCTTTAGCAGCAGGAAACTGCCGCTAAAGCGGCGATAAGGAGCTTGATAATATGCCCTATAGAATTCCAATAGAAGCCAGGTTCTGGTGTGAAGGACATCAAACCTGGGCTTCTATTGGAATTCTATAGGGCATATTATCAAGCCCCTTATCGCCGCTTTAGCGGCAGTTTCCTGCCGCTAAAGCGGCGATATGTTATCGCCCGTTCTTTTTTAATATGGCCCTTTGTGTCAATTAAGTATATGCAGCTGTATAACAACAGCAGGAGGCCATGGAAATGGCAAGCAAAGCACTATGCAAAGACCGTATACCATAATAATGTATCATGGCCTGCAGAGAATAAACCATCTATTTCACCGCATGTGCACATAATAAGGGTGGCTCTCTAGCACATTCTGATTCTGCATGTGCTGATTCGGCAGAAAGGAGACATGGGGCCAGGCCCTAGATTGGGAAATGCTATACAAAGCTCTCAAGTAAAAAGGACTAGAACAACAAGGGGTATAGGGTGAGGAGAGGGCAGGTCTTTCCCCTTACAAGGAGACAGTTTGCAAGTAATTCAGATGACATCGACTTTATGAGAACCTGACTCTGAGGCATAAAACACAGATCGGAATCAGAAGACTGACTTATGTCACATCACAAAGACTCTGAGACGTACATATGCGTAGGTCACCAAGAGGGCAAAAGTGCCTTTGTGCGTGGAGTGACCCGTTCATTGAAACTTAAGTTTGAAGCAGGTTCGGTGGAGGGCCGCAAGATGCACCACTTGTTCCCCATCATAAAACCCCTTTCATATGGAAATCACTCACCCTGTAAACCACTTTACCCACAGTTAAAGGGACAAGGACAGTCTCCATTAGCATCCTCCCCTAACCCCTCAAAGGCTATCTATGGATACTCATAATCCCAGGCCCTAGGGAATAAGGCACTATATTCATGGCGTTTGTATTAGTAGCAGATAGCAGTCTGCACAAAAACCTAAAGAATCAATAAGCCGTACAGTTGGTGAAAGCTGTGCTATACAAAAGTATATAGCATAACTTAAAAAGTTATCCACTTACACTGAAAGCCGCACAACCTTAGACTCTCAGGAGAGAAGCATCTTTTAGTCAGCAGTGTAGAGTGGTTGCCAGTGCCTCGGGCAAGGCAAGTATCCTTCCACTTTTCTTTTAAAATTTTGCGCCCCTAAGAATGCTCCTAAGAATTTTGCACCTACTAATTTTAGTCACAATGTGAGGCAACTTCCAGACTCCTATTTACTGCACTGGCCATTATGGATCTTTGAGAGGAGGCCACAATAAACTGGCATATATTCAAGGCCTGAGAGTCAGCGTGGGCCCTCCCTGAGAGGGACATTGTTGAGCACCAGTGCGGCACGTATGCCTTGGTCAGCACAAGGAACTTTGAATCCAGACTCCTGCTGCATTTCATGATGGGTGACATCCTGTCTGGGTCTGCATAAGCAGGCTGTGCCTCAGGCCGCTTGTATATATGAAGACGCGGGCACTTTAAACACTGCGCAGTCGTAGCTCTTGAGCAAGTCAGCTCTGTGATGAGCTGCACTCCCTGCATCTGGACTGAACTTGCTCCAGCTAAATGAATAATGTCTGATGTAAAGGAACTAGCTATACATCTGCTCTTTAGATTGTGATTGTAATTCCAAGTGTCAGTCGTAGATTTGAGATCTAGAACTACCCACTTTTTCCATTAATAAGATACGACCTGGGGTTGAAGTAATACCTTTTTATAGTTCGAAAACGTTTGTTTCATATAAAGGACTCCCACAAAGAAGCATATTTCAGCATCAAGTCATTAATTAATAAAAGGGGCACTTGCTTTAAATGAGAGCGAAGAAGGAAATGCCAAGTTCTGCAGCACACATGGCCTAGAATACGAACTGCAGCATATTAAAAAATAATGTTTTAACTCAGCCAAAAATAATGGCTTGTCAGGATGTCTGTCTTTAATGCCTGGCTCGATTTAGGCATCGGTATGCCTTTGCTAGACATGAAAAGTGCAGGGAGGAGGCGACACCCTCCCCACCCTAACCAAGTACCTTGGGGCGTGTGGAAGAAGTCCGCCATCTTGTGTCTGGGCGGTTGGCCAGGCACACGGAGCCCTATTGGCATGGTACTTCCAACAAAAAAGGAATATTTAAAGATTTCTACACATTCCCTACAGCTGAGGAGCGTGGATAATAATAAGGTGATGAAAGAGAAAATAACTAAGTTATCAAATAATAATGAAAGAGACAACGTTCAAGCCAATATGTAGGTTTTTGCATAGTGAAAAGCATGCCTCAGGTATAGTCTTGCCTTCTGCGGTGCCACCTTCTTTGCACAAAGGCCAGGTATAGTGCAAGTGCCCATCACTTATTGACTATATACACAGGGCAGGAACAGAACATGCACTGCACAGGAAAACACTGAACACATAAGTGTTCAGTCGAACTAAGGGCCAAGGCTCCCATAAACAGCAACAAACAATTCTGGATGGCCGGATTCATGCCTTGTGTTATTGGGTGAACGTGGTCCCACCTACTGTCTGAAGACCCCCTTGTTCCTTCTGTTAACAATTATCGTCCATGAATATGACAACAACCTTTCTGCTGAGCGTTGACAGAAGCTGAGTGGCTACCAAAGACAGTACCAAACCAAACACTTGGCACATTAATCCAAACATGACTATCCTTACAACCATCTCACACAGCAAGGCCCAAATACAACATGAAGATGCGCTAAAAAACACCAAAGTAAAACATAAGCAAACATTGACAGCAGCGGCCCTAACTTCCTTAAAGAGATGCACAGAAGAAGTTCAGGGCCAGCAACAGATGAGCAAGGCTCCTTCACTGTGCGTGTGGAGAGAAGCTGGAAAGTGGAAAAGGAGAAAAAAATAGGCTAATAGCAGTGATCTAAAAAATGGATGCAGTCACACTTCTGGGACAGTGTTTCTGTGGTGTAAGGTGGGGTTGAAGGCTTCCCTTGGTGGATTCAAAGCTGGAGACAGAGCAGTAGAACCTCTGTCTCTGCACCAGGACCAACTGAAGGCTGGGAGTAGAAGATACATAGAGGGTCCTCTCTCCCATGCGCTGGCCCTTGCTAAGCCAGTTCCATTTTACTCACATGATGAGACATATTGGGCCTTAGACTGCAGGTGCAAGAAAGACAAGGCACCCAGAGAAAAGTTTCTGTGCAAGCACTGGAAGGTCAAACATACTCTGTTAAATGCCACCTTGCGTGCAGTTGACATCGCATAGACCCGCATGTTGTTAAGGATATCCTTAATAGTACTGGTTTGCTTGCCTTGCTGGAACAATCAGTACATCAGTGTAATGCAAGAAGAGCGCCAGGCAAACCTTGGTGAGTTTTTGGGTTCATTTGAAATGTCATTGACATCTAATTAAAAATGCATAAATAAAAATCATTCTTTCAATTACATTTTTTTTAAAAGCGGACATGGTGCTGCATGTGTTAGTGAATGTGGTGGATTATGGTGACATGGTTGTATCTTTGGTGCGTAGAATGTAGGTGGTGTGGAGTCTAAAGTATGCGGGGTGTAGAATCAATCAGTCAGGGGGTTTATAAAGCGCGCTACTCACCCGTGAGGGTCTCAAGGCGCTAGGGGAGGGGGGGGGGGGGCAGTTCCGGATCAGTCGAAGAGCCAGGTCTTGAGGTCCTTCCTGAACGTGCGCAGGGTCGGGGAGCGTCTGATGTTCACCGGGAGCGCGTTCCAGGTCTTGCCTGCGATGTAGGAGAAGGCTCTCCCGCCAGTTCTGTTTCTGCGGATGCGGGGGACCTCTACCAGGGCGAGGTCGGCGGAGCGGAGGTTCCTCTTCGGTACGTGGAAGAATACTCTCTCGTTGAGGTATTTGGGTCCGATGTTGTTGAGGGATTTGTAGGCGTGGGTGAGGCGTTTGAAGGTGACCCTCTTCTCGACGGGAGCCAGTGCAGGTCTCTTAGATGATGGGTCATGTGTTCGTGACGCGATGTCCCGAGGATGAGGACCTCGGTCTTTTCTGAGTTGAGCTTCAAGCAGCTGTCCTTCATCCAGGCTGCCACGTTCTTCATACCTTCCTGGAAGCAGAGTCTGGTGTCTTCGGGATTCTTCGTGAGTGAGAGGATGAGCTGGGTGTCGTCGGCGTAGGATACAATGCTGAGCCCATGTTGTCTGACGATGGCGGCAAGGGGGGCCATGTAGATGTTGAAGAGCGTGGGGCTGAGCGATGATCCTTGGGGTACCCCGCAGTTGATATTGGTGGGTTCGGAGAGGAAGGGAGGGAGTCTTATCCTTTGGGTTCTGCCGGAGAGAAAGGATCGGATCCAGTCGAGGGCGGCTCCTTGTATCCTTGCGTCGTGAAGTCTGGCTGCGAGCGTGCGATGTGAGACGGTGTCGAAAGCAGCGGAGAGGTCTAGGAGGATGAGGGCCGTAGTGTGTCCCTGGTCGAATAGCATGCGTATCTCGTCAGTGGCGGCGAGGAGGGCGGTCTCGGTGCTGTGGTTGCTGCGGAATCCAGACTGGGAGGCATCTAGGATGGAGTTCTCTTCGATGAAGGCGGTCAGCTGGGCGTTTACGAGTCTCTCGGTGACTTTGGCATCGAAGGGGAGGAGAGAGATGGGCCGGTAGTTTTTCAGGTCCGTTGGGTCAGCCATTGGTTTCTTGAGGAGGGGTTTAACCTCCGCCCGCTTCCAGTCGTCTGAGAAGATGCCGGATCTGAAGGAGGCGCTGATGGTCCGTCCTAGTTCGGGTGCGATGGTGGCGGCGGCCCTGTGGAAGATGTGTGGTAGCAGGGGTCCGTTGGGGCCCCTGAGTGGGTTTTCTTCATGGTCGCGGTGATGTGTTCGACGGTGGCGGGATTCCAGGTCATGATGCTTGGCTTATCGGCGGCGGTGGAGAGGGGGGTGGTGTCCGGCGTCTGCTCGCTGAAGTTGTCGTAGAGGGCCTTGATCTTCAGATGGAAGTAGGAGCTGAGCTTGCCGCAGAGTTCCTGGGAAGGTGTGATGTCCGTGGCTTCGCTGGGGGGTTTTGCGAACTGCTGTATGACGTTGAACAGTTCCTTGGCGTTGGTCGCGTTGGTCTGGACTTTGTCTCTTATGAAGGTCCATTTGGTGTCTCTTATGCGCTGGTGGTATTCCTTCAGGGCGCTCCTGTGGTTGTTCCATGCTTCAGAGGTTTTCAGGTTTCGCCAGGTTTTCTCTGGGCGTCTGCAGGAGCGTCTGGCTTCTTGAAGTTCAGTGGTGAACCAGGCGGCCTTCACAGGGCGTTGTTTGGCGGGGTGGCGGAGGGGTGCGAGCTTGTCGGCGCAGCAGGAGATCCAGCGGTGAAGTTCTATGGCTGCGGCGTTGGTGTCGGTCGTGGCGCTGGGGGGGCTTTGGAGGAGGGTGGTGTTGAGGTGTTCCTCTGTGACCTTGCTCCAGTTCCATCGTGGCGGGCGCGGGGCGGGCTTGGGTGGGGTGGCGGTGTTGAAGGTGAAGTGGATGCAGTGGTGGTCCGTCCAGAAGGGCTGGGTGGTGTGGCTGAAGCGGATATTCGTCCCTCCTGCGAAAATGGGGTCGAGGGTGTGTCCAGCTCTGTGTGTGGGCGAGTTGACCAGCTGCTTCAGTCCAAGGTTGGCGAGGTTGTTGAGGAGAGTGGTGGAGTCAGGGTCGTTGCAGTTGTCGAGGTGGAAGTTCAGGTCCCCGAGTAGAATGTAGTCCGTGGAGGTGATGGCGTGGGGTGCGGCGAGCTCGGCGATGGTGGTTGCGGCCTGGGTGCGAGGTCCTGGCGGTCTGTAGATGAGGGTGCCGCATAGCGTGGTCCTGAGGCTGGTCTGGATCTGGAAGTGGAGGTGTTCTGTGTTGGAGTGGGGGTCACTCGTGCTTGATGTGGAGAGTCGGAGGGGGGTCTTGTGTGCGATGGCGAGTCCTCCTCCTGGGATGTAGATGGTGTAGGGGCTAGTGTAGAGAGGGGTCTTGGTGCTAGAGATCTCAAGTGAACGTTGCGTAGTATGGTGCAGGGTATAGGATGTGTATTTTATAGGGTGTAGGAGGTGTCAGGTGTAAATAGCGATGTAAAAATTATGGTATGGTAGTGTAGGGTCCAGTGTGGTTTTGGTCTAGATGGCTGTGGCTGTATAAGGTGGTGGTGTGGGATATAGGTTTGCCAGTAGATGTTGATTATGTGGATGTGGTAGGGTCAGGGGATGCAGGTGGTAGTGTATGGTGTAGGTTAAAAAAGGTGGGGAAGGATGTAGGTGTAGTAGCATTTAGGGTGTGTAGCAGGGCATGATGAGCATGTGGTGGTGTAAGATTTAGTTGGTGCATGGTACAGGGGGCATACGTTGTAGATTGATGTGTATGGCGTGTGGTGCTGTAGGGTGTAGTTGGTGGTGCAGAATGAAGGTGGTAGATGCAGTAGGTATTGGTGTAAAGTAAAAGTTATGTAGATGGTGGTGCAGGATGCAGGATTTATGTCATGTTATGCTATGTTATGTTACGTTATTGCCTTTAAAGCCTATTATCTGCCATGTGTTTAGGGTTGTGGTTAATCACTCAAAGTGTTGGAAGCTATACAGGAAAGAAATATGTTCTGACCTTACTGAACTACAAGTTGTCAATTTGTCAGTAATGTTTCTCATTTTTATTGGAAGAGAGTTCCAAGCATTTATGCCAAAGCCAAGAAAGCTCTGATGCTGACACACTGTTTTTGGCGCTAAGGTATTACAGTCTGCTGTTTAGCGGATCATAGGTGCCCAGCCGGTGGTACCATTTCATTTTCTTGGGAGAATCGAGGGACCCTGGTTGTGTAGAGCTTGATGGGCATTGCACAATGCATTGAACATATTTCTTTTTAGATCAAGCCTCCTTGACAGCACATGAGCTGTGTGTTGTGAGGCATATTTTGGCCTACCAAGAACATAGAAGGATTTGGAGTCCACCCATTGGTTACCATTGGTTGGCTTTTTTCACTCTTATTTGCCTGCTTCTTAGTTGTGTCCCAGCTTGTCAGTCTTGTGTTTGTCCCTCCCCTGTAGCATTTATAATCTCTTTGATTGCCTGGCATTGCTGCTTCCACTGCTTGCTTTTGAAGCACTACTTCTTCCTTTCGTGTGAAGAACTCCATTAGAGTATGTATGTTTTTGAGTAGTCTCCCCTGTGTACATCTCTCCTCCTACACTCCGTGTTCCTCTCTGTTGCTGACTGCTTCTCCCTGCCCTCCTCCCTCTAGTATTCGTCTGTGTGCTTCTCCCCATTGCTTCCAGCCCAGGTTCAGAGAGAACCTGGCTTGGCAGTTTGGGTTGGGGTGTTCATATGGAAGTAGGATCAAGGATGATTTGGAAATGGCTGGCCTAATCTGAGGTGGCTTTTGGGAGCATAAAAGTGATGGACTAAATTGCAACCCAGAGAAATTATCAGTGGCTGAGATTAATCCAAGCATTGCACCATAACTTTTTAGGTCTCGCCTAGGCAGCGCTTGCTCTGCCCCTTTGAGACATGCTGTATTCAGGTATGCCGCACCCATTTTCCGTCCATTTTCCGTCCATCTTTTCAATTGGCTCTGGTTACGGTCCTTTCTAAATGGTTGCTTTTGATTCGTGAATTGGCTTAGTAGTCCCTCCTTAGTACCGCCTTTTCTCCTTTTGTAGCCTCCCATGAGGACTGGCCCTCTTACATGTATTGTTACTCTGTATGTTTTATTTACAGTCTGTGAGCACTATTTTATTCATGCCTTTCTCCTAGCTGCTGTTGCAGGCACGATAACCTCTCCCGCTTTGCAAGCACCGAGGCACACCTTCATCTTTTTGACAATGGCGGCCGTGCTTTTCTTTTCTTGGGCGCGGCTCGCCGAACTGCTTTTTTTTAAATATTATATGCTTTTACAAAGCATTGCGGCACAGCAGCATGCTGCGCCGCTTACGAAAAACTTACAATATTGAAAAAATAGAGTTTGACAAGTCGCGCCTTTCTTTTCTTAGGCGTGGCTCCTAAACTCTATTTTTTCAATATTATATGCTTTTAGTAGTCAATGTGGCACTGAATACGAAAAACTTAGAATATTGAAAAAATAGAGTTTGACGAGTTGGCCTTTCTTTTCTTGGGCACCGCTTGCCAAACTCTATTTTTTCATTCAACTTTAACAATGGTGACCACACCTTTCATTTCTTCAGCGCTGCCGCCCAACTTCCTTCTCTCCCTTTCTCACCCTATGCACATTTGCAATGCAATAGGTCTCGCATTACTAAAAGCTTGAGCTATTGGCGTTGCAAATAATAATGCAACGCCAATAGCTCAAACATTTAGTAGTGCCAGACCTATAGCATTGGAAATGCTTGTTTTTATTTACTTCAGTGTGACACCCTAAGTGTGACATGCATGCCCAGAAGTGGATCCCATGTTCACTTTGTAACTGGAAGCAAACTGTACCCAACTGAAGAGCCCCAGCTAGGGTGAAACTAGTCTTGGATTGCTTGTGTTGCCGGTCAGAGAGGACCTGGCGTGGCAGTTAGGGATGAAGTGTTCATATTGGAGCAGGATCAAGGCTAATTTGCATATAGCTAGATCTAATCTGAGGTGGTGTTGTGGGCAAAAAAACAATGGACTAGGTTGCAGCCCAGAGAAATTACCATTGGTTCAGATTAATCCGAGCATTCCACACATCACTTTATTTTATTTACTTCAGTGTGACGCCCTAAGTGCAACAAGTTGCCCAAATGTGTGCCCAGGGCTCACTTTGCCACTAGAACAAAGCTGCACCAAACTGAAGAGCCCCAGCTTGTGTGAAACTAGTCTTGAGTTGCCTGTGTCACCGGTCAGAAAAGACCTGGCTTGGCAGTTCCGGCTGGACTGTTCCTATTGGAGCAGGATCAAGGCTGATTTGCATGCGGCTGAGTCTAATCAGAGGCTGCATTTCCGGCAAAACAACAATTGACCAGGATGCGACTCTGAGTAATTCTCACTGGCTGAGATTAATTCAAGCATCCCAACAATCAATTTTATTGTTTAGTTCAGGGTGTCATATTGTAGGCACGCACGCACATGTGTTTGGTTCACCTACAAAATGATGTGGGCAATTGCTTAAAAGGTTTTTAGGTCTCGCCTAGCGAACGCAGCGCATGCGCTGCTTCGCCTTGGCGAGACTATTGTTGTGGGTTTGGTGCGTGAAGGGAGACAAAACATGTGCGTGCCCGGACAGGCGATGTGCACACGCATGGCGTTTCCTCTCTGGATCACACGCTCCCATCGCGCGCTCACACCGCGCGCTCACACGCTCCCACCGCGCGCTTGTTTTGTTTCGGTATGTGCTTGCTCCCTATCCTGTCCGTGCTTGCCCTGCCTCCACCCGGGCGGGCGGTACGTGCTTCCAGGAGTTTGTCCTCAGAGTCCATTGTTTGGGTTCGTTGCCCTGATGCTGTAGACGCCTCTGCGGCGCTTCACCAGTTAGACGGCTCAGGTGTTTCAGGTAATGCCTGGAGGTGCTACAGCTTCGTTATTGTTATTCAATAGGAAATGCATAAGCAACTCAACTCTCACTCATTGGGCGTGGGTTTTGCGGCACAAAGCTCTCTCCTTTGTAAACAGTTCACTTTGCAGCATGTTTGAAACTTGTTAACATTCATAATAAAACATAACTTTTTGGTCCCGAGCTCTGGTCCCAAACCCGTGCAGTAACTGACAGAGATGCCCTATTGTATACATTCGGCCCCTTTCCTTAAGAAACCCGTGGTATCAAAGACCCACCCGGAGGTACTGCCAGCGATAGAGTTGTGTGGAAGTTGTGTGCGTTCAGTATTTTCAAGTCGCCTCAGCTGACCGCCTCAAAAAGCTGTCATCAACCATGAACGTTCCAAACAGGCACATTCCATGGTAATGGGAAGGGGGAAATGGGACAACCCAATGTAACCAAACAATATAATACAGATTAATAACATTAAGAATGCATAGCACCTCATGGATGATATCACATACATACATTTATTGTGCATAGTGGGAACAATGATATCAATTGCAACAGTGAGGCTCTATTGCCAAGTAGTGGGTCAGCATGGGTGAAGCGGGTTGGGTTGCCACACACCTCCCATGTTGTTAGGGCACCATAGTGCGGAGGGAAGTCTAGAGGCAGCCCTCAGTTTGTGTGATACGGTACATCTACGTGTAATACCGTGATGGTGTAACTGTGGTACCCCAGCATGTTTTTGCATTTATTGCATGGAGTAACCACCAGATTTTTGTGGCAAATGACCTGCCAAGATTTCTCCTAGATGTGATGCATTATTACTGCAGCACTGTAAGTCTGCGGTAATACAAGTACTGCCAATGTATGTCTTTAACATGTGGTGCTAAACATGGGCCTTGAAGCTCACCTCTAAGGGCTGTGCAGCTAACACAGTGGTGGCCTTCTTGGATGTGCCTTGCAGATCTACAGCTAACGTCACCATGTCCCGAAGGATTTCTGGTGTTCAATAGCTGGGTGTTCAGCGCACACTTGAACTGGAACCATACCTCGAAATGTAGTTATTTTTATTGCCAATTCTTGTGTTCTTATTTGACAACATGTCCAGGATTGAGATATGCAAAACATTTTTTTAAATTTATTTATAGTGTTTCATGTAACATAGGTCTTACAAGAGTATCATACACTTGAGAATATGCAAAAAGTTACTTTTGAAGTGATAACTACAGCACCAGTGCAAAATGTAAACAGCCAATACCAAATCTAGCATCCTCAGTAATGCGCATTTTTTGATGCCTAAAAATCACAGTTAAAGCTTTTTAACCTGAAACTGGATAGGTATTTTCCTTCTCGTCCAATGTTCGCACCCTTTAGTGTTTTTGTTGAGTTACTGTGTTCACCTTTTGTCTGTTTTTTTCTCAGATTATGTCTTCTTAGCGTGTAACTGTTTATTGGCTTGAATTACTTCCCCTATAAGGTTAATCTTGCTACAGAGTACAGAACTGAATGAAACTCTTAGAGAATGTTATCCTTCCTATTACTTCCCAGAAGGGGATAACATTTCCTGGGTTGGAGAGCTCCAGGTAGGTGGATGTGATATTGTGATATGACGGGTCCATATAATTTGCATTACCGATAATATCATCAGGATGTTGTACCACTCTTGGTGTGTCCACCTTTTTTGGAAGGTTCTATTTGTGCTATTCGGATTACTGTACATATTCTTTCAATCAGATCTTTATTATCAATGTTCCTTGCATGACATGTGGTCTTGTACCCAGCAGTCACTGAAGTGTCAGTGCATTCTTTCCACCCTCTCTTTGTCCTTCATGATTGATGCTCAGCCATTGACCGATGATGCTATTGATAGCTGTGTGGCCAACGAGTTACTGTCTTTGTGTGTGGATGTTGCTGGTAATGTTTGTAAAGGATGTTAATGAGAGCTGTATGCTATGGAGGCTGCTTCAAAGCACTTCAAAATATATTACCAAACTGCGAACAAAAATTCCCCAAAGTGGGAGAACCTTAGGAATCCCTGTTCTCCAGACTCCCCAAGACCCCTGGTGCAGCTATTGCTTTATATCCTGCCGCGGAGAGTCAGGTCTGCGGCTAAAAATCCATTTCAACACAATTTTATTAAACTGCACAGTGGGGCGCTGTTACAAGCAGTTGCAATGCATTAGGTCTCACTTTTGCAAGAGTTTAAGCTATTGGCACTGTTAATGACAATACCTTTTATTTATGTGTTGTTCTTTAAAACATTAATAAAAGGCATTGTCATTTGCAATGCCAATAGCTTAAACTCTCGCAAATTCGAGACCTATTGCATTGCAAATGCTTGTTGAGTATTACTTTAGCCATGCTGCACAAAGTTGAGGGTGCTGTGCAGTGTGGCTAAAAGCCATTGCCAAAGCCAATAGGTCACAAAGGTGTGACCAATTGGCTTTGCCAATGCTTGTTTATCCTTTTGTGTGGTTAGGTCAGGTCTGGAGACTGCAGGAGCTGTTTCACCATCCTCATGTATTTCAAACAATTCAAAATAAAAATACATACATGTACATCATATACCTACAGAGGCTTTTATTCCATCTCTTTATCCATTGGTGTGTTCCAGTGTAATTCACATTTTCCTTCTGCTCTCCACCTCATACAGTATGCGGCAATGGGCCAGCCCATTGCAGCTACTGGATCACTTCACTGTGTCAGCATTTTGCTTGTGCTTTGTGAATACGGGTACTCCGTTTAAAAAGTAGTGCACATCAGCCCCAGGGCCGGGGCTATTTCCTGCTTTAATTTCATGTTTTTGTTACATTCAATTTTTGAAAGGAGTCATTTTTTACTTATTTGCTTGCAACCATATGCATGCCACTCTTAGAAAACAGCATTTTTACTTTTTATTTCTTAAATGATTAATGCCTATTGCATATGTTTGTTAAAATTAATACGATTAATAAATATATAGCATTGCCAATGTCCGACCTCTTAGCTTTGCCAATTCTTGCTTTTATCCAATGCGTTTCAAAGCCTGGTCATTGCAATTGATGGAGCAGAGAAAATAAATTTTTTTTAACCCTTAACAAATTTTATAAATAATTAATAAAATGTTCGTTTAAATGTATTAATCAACACTGTACGTGTGGGAAGGGTAATACGCAAATGTATGTGCTGAATAATCTATTAATGGATGTCCATGTGTCTAATTATAACATAAAAAATAAATGCGTACTAATTTAAAATAAATGCATGATTTTGTGCTTCATCTAAATAAACGTGTCGTTGCAAAAACAATAGTGATGGTAAGTAAGAAACAGCTTAAATGTTGCTTTCTGCTAGGTAATAACTAATTGGGGTACGTAGATGACGGGAGGGAAACGAAAAGGCTATTTTTCTCTATTTTAATTATGTTTTGTTTATTTCAAAATAGTGCTTTTAAAGTATAACCGAGTGGCGATATAAAATGGCTGCCAGTTGGTGATGTGCGCAAGCGCAAGGGAAACATGTGACACGGGAGAGAAGTCGGAGAAAAGCTAACCTCGTGATGTTGCTGAGAGGCTAGGATGCGAGAAATGGTCAAGGCTGATGTGACCTAATTGAACTGATAGTGTGCCGTGGTGATCAGCAGAGACCCGTGGGAAACCAGTTTAAGAGAAAGGACAATGCCTGCAGAGTTCTCGAATGTATCGAAAGAAGTTACAAATGTACTGATCGAAGTGGATGGGAACATGTCTTGAACTGTGAGAAAGGAAATGATCCAAGGACCATTGGATCCAAGAGAACTTGATTAAAAGAATGAATAAGATGACATGCATGGACCAATGAAAGAAAAGCGTGTTATTAATGTTGCAACAATTAGTTAGCAAAGTTAGAATTAGGGTATAAGAGGGCCTACTCTTGGTGGGAGGGGGTGAGTCGCAGTCACAGTCAGGAGCGGAGTTGGAGAGTCGTGTTGGTGTTGGTGGCTTCCAGTGCTGGGTGGTCCTGATCGATCCATAACTGAGCGGGAGATGCTGAAAGACTGTTAGATGAGACGGGTTGCAGGTAGCTGATGCTGACGAGCTGAAGTTTCTGTTGCTGTCTTAATTTTCCAGTTGAGTATGAGAATCAGGTTATTTCTAATTCTTAAACTTAGGTTAGAAATCAGGCTAAATTAGGAAGGTAGACAGGTAATTAGGGTTTTACTTCATGACGAAAATTTCCTTTCTGCAATAAATTGATTATGCTTAATAAATATTTGAATTAATAATGAATGAATAATTGAATAAAAAGTTTAAGTTCTTTCTCATGCTTTTAAAATTACATAAAATTTAAGATTCTTTAAATTAAATGACTCAGTGGTTATTTTCCTAAATGATTGTGACATCAGTAATTGGTTATTGTGATTTAGCTGGTCTTAATCACTATGAACTAATTTCTTACATGAATGATTCATCGACAAAACAATGAGCAGGAATATCTTAAGAAATAACTAAAAGAAAGCGATAGGTTAAGGTAATAAGATATCCCGGCTCCTTCCAGCGATACATAAATGGTGTTTTCCATTTAGTTCTCATGCTTCTCCTAGGAGTACAGAATTTCGTAAAGGTGTAAAGGAAATCCAGGTGTGTGCGTGTGTGTTAGGCGATGTTTATGGGCCCCATCGTCATGTGGATGTGAGAAAATATAGTTTGCCCCTAGATGACCTATAAGTGACCTAGGAGGAGAATAGTTTTTATTGTACGCGCTACATCAGATTTCTTGGTAGCAGAGTTATGGTTTTCTATAGATTAGTTTAGTGATTATTGTTTATTGATTATTGATTATTTTTGATGACTAACACTATATGTTGAGTCGTGTTATGTTATATGTGAGTTTTCACGCTTCTGGGATGTAGGAAGTGGAACACGTGTGGCAAGAGAAGTCACATGGAATTTGGTACATGGTCTGAATTCATTTTGGTAATAACACAGGTTGTGTTATGTTAGGGATTTTCTGTACGAAAAGTGTGTAACTGAAATAGCAAATCACGTTTTCTTGTGAAACTTTGGCCTTAATTCTCAGGAGCCTAGTCTCCACATGTGTCTTATCCCCAGAGAAACGAGTAAATTGTTTGCTTGAAAGAAGGGTAAGGTAGAGGGAAGTGCTACTTTATCGGCGAGAGTAAATAATTCTGTGGTAGGGTAGAGGTAAGCGCTGCCTACTGGAAATACAGGATTCTTGTGTAAAAGGACAAAGCTGTCACTTTTGTTTAGCGAATCAGACTATGGAATTGTTTTAATTGTTGTAACTAACGGAGAAAACAGCGAAAAGAAAAATTGCCGATAAATTTTGTAAAGGAGGGGTAAAAGAGCAGAAGTGACGTAGACTAGTGCCGCGCTAGGATTGGATAGTGCGCCAGTCACGTGAACAGAGCAGGAGTGACGTAGAAAAGTGCCGCGCTAGGATTGGTTGGTTCGCGGACGAAGGGAATTGTTCTGATTGGTACGTTAGTGTGAGTCACGCTGTAATTGGTTGAAGTTCCGTACACAAAACAGCGTTAGCATAAAGAGAAAAACAAATAGAAAACATGCCGTATTACGAGTATGAAAGGGAGAGAACGTCATGGACGACAAAATTAAAGAATTTCTTTAAGAAGGACAAAAAGGTCGTGACTAGAGAGGGACAAGTAATTCCTCCGCCGAAATCAGCAGCTTCACATATGATGCTGAAATATGGATATCATACATGCATATGGTTGAAAAACTGGACAAAGTATACGAAGAATGATGGTGCTTTAGCTTTCCCTGAGAATGGTTCATTTAGTGTAGCGGTTTTGCGAAATTTGCGAGAAAAGATGACAAATCTAGAACCTAGACCTAGACCGACACAGTTTGAAGCGTTGACGGAATGGGAGGATGAGATGTATGAGCGAGAGAGATTCAGAGGTTTTAGGGATCATGAGTTTATGCCTGGAAGGATGTGGGGAATAAATCATGAATATAGAATAAAACGATGGAGATGTGCTAACATGACAGGAGGTTTGTTTCCAGCTTTTACAGTTGAGGAAGGGACTAAGAAAAAACGTACTGAGAAAAAGAAACATATGGAGAGGGAGAAATATATGCATGAGAGCGAAACGGATGATGAATTGCTGGAAGATATTTTAAATAGAAATCCACCTCCGTATCAGCAGAGTTCTACAGTGGTGACACCAAATGCGCCGCTAATAGAGACTATGCGAAATAAAAGTCCGGAAAAAAGAATTGAAATAAATAGGTCAGAAGAACAAATGAGAACTTCACAAAATGAAGGAATAGAAAGTGACAATGCAAGCGAATTAGCAAGGACAACCAAAGAACTAACTGAAAAGATTAGAGAATTAACGAAAAATATGGAAGCAGTTACTGTGCCAGTAACAATAGGTCCAGTAATACCCGTTTTTGAGAATCAGAAAATTGATGAACGATCTTTGGTGATTCCCATGAGTTCACAATATCAGAGAGAAAAAGAAAGAATGGAACAAAGTGCAAGTACAAGTAATTTGGCTAGTACTTACAGACCAAGTCCACCTACAAATTTGACGGTGAATGAGTGCAATGGTAGGAAAATGCATATGGTAACGGAATCTGCAACAGAAACCCCTGAAAAGAGTGGTAATTGGGTAGAACTAAATAATACACCCATAGGTCCGACTCCTGATGAGTTAAATGAATGGATGAAGGCATTTAAAATAAAAGAACCAGAAGAAAAACCATTAGATGTAATTAGGTTAAAAATTGACATGGAAGAATTAATTCTAGGAACGATTGGTACAGAAAAGATAAAAAATTACCAGGATGACGAAATAATGTTTCTGTGCAAAAGTATTACATGGAGAGCAAAGAATTTACATGACAAACTAGAAGAAGTAGCCAGTGAAATTGGAATAGACTTTGCGAAAGTGAAAACGTTGCAGAAACCATATAGAGTAGACTTTTGTGAAAAAGATATTGAAAATTTGAACACGGCAGGAAGGCTGACACAGATAAAAGAGTTAATTGTGTTGTTGAGAAAATGGGGTGATGTGGACAGATGGAAGGTTAGATGGACGAAGAAGAATGAGAAAACTACAGACAAAGGTTCATTGGCTTTTATGATAACTGAAAAAGAACCTGTTGCTAAAGAATACCCTATGAGAGAAACTCCAGGTGGTAGTTATGTGCATGTTCCCTGGACTAGGCAGGACATACTGTCATTTACCAATGACTTTCCAAAGCTAAGAGAGAAACCAGTTGAGTGGTACCGACAAGTAGAGAGATTTGTAAAGGTTTCAAAAGTGTTGTGGATAGATTTAGATGGATTATTTGACATAGTGGTACCAACTGATTTGTGGTCAGAATGTAAGATTACAGTTGACTGGCCAACTACAGAATATCCAAGAGATCCTAAGACAGGAGCTCCAGGTCCTGATGTAATGAAGAAGTATGATAAGGTGATTACCTTTTTGAAGAATAAGATTCCTCCTAAAGAGACAGATTGGGTAAAAATCGATAGAACTACACAAGAAAGTAAGGAGTCTGTACACGCCTATTATGAAAGGTTGTTGTTGGTTTTCAAGCAGTATAGTGGATATGAGGAATTAAGTGAAAAAGATATGAGTCATTTTGTGTACAGATTTGTGTTTGGATTAAAACCAGAGATTAGTGAAATGATTAAACAGCATATGATTAATTGGCAGAATGGCACAGTCGATGATGTGCTGAGGTATGCTAAGTATTGCAGTGATGATATTGAGAGTAGACAGCGTAAATTGAAAGAGAAGGCAATGTGGGCACAGGTGAAGGTGGCAGAAAAACAAGAAGCTCAATTGGACAATAATAATGGAAATGAAACAGGACAGAATAAAATGCGACCTAACATAGGTAAAGGGAAAGGTCAAGTGAGTCTAGAAGAGGCAAAGAAGAAATGGCCATGTCATAATTGCGGAAAATTAGGGCATTGGAGAAACGAGTGTAAGTTCCCACCTAAACCTAATCCGGAAAATCAATCATTGACTCCACAGGTGCAGAATGAGGTAGTTGTTCAACAAAGTCAGGTGCCGCAACCACCACTTCCCAACACTGTTAACCAGCAAAGATACAGTACAGAAACAGGATTCTACGGAGGAGAGCAGGTAACACAGTTGCTGCGAGCAGCTAACATTTCTCAGTATTGGTTGCGTCAGAGTGAGGATGACCCGGATGAAAGATTCTGACGGTGCCCAGGAGAGGGGAAAGAGTGCGTACTTGGCGCAACTCTAGAGGTAGATCAGTCTGGTCCCTTTGTGGATGGAGAAGTGAATGGTGCAAATGTAACATTCCTTGTCGATACTGGAGCTACCCGTTCTACTGTTAGATCAGTGGAAATTCCAAACCTTCCTCTCTCAGGTGAATACATCCAAGTAGTAGGAGTAGCCAATCAGCAGATTAAAACACCACTTACTGAATTGGTGGAAGTAAAAATTGGTTCCTTTAGCAAAATGCATAAATTTGTAGTGTGCGATTGTAGTCCTGTAAATCTTTTAGGTCGTGACCTCTTGTGCAAGATGAATTGCACAATTTATTGTACGCCAGATGGAATTGGATTTCAGACCTCAGATGAAGATGTCTTGTATAAAGTAACTTTGATGAATCAGGAACCTGAAATGAATGGTTTGTTTCCTGCATTTGATGCAGAAAAACTTCCAGAAGAACTAAAAAGTGCAGTGAAAGAAAGTGTGTGGGATTTTACAGGAGAAGACATTGGATTAATGAAAGAAGTTGATCCCGTAAAAGTAACAGTAAAAGAAGGAACAACTTACCTGAATACGCCACAGTACAAATTAACTCCAGAAATAATTGAAGGAATAACTCCTGTAATAAATAAAATGATTGAACAGGGAATTCTAAAAGAAATAATGAGCAGTCCATGTAATTCACCTATTATGGGACTGAAAAAGCCAAATGGAACATATAGAATAGTACAGGATTTGAGAAAGATCAACAAAATAGTTGTGCCCTGTTGTCCAATAGTGCCAAACCCTGCAGTAATTCTATATCAAATTCCACATGAAGCCAAGTGGTACACTGTGATAGATTTGTGTCACGCATTTTTCTCTATTCCTTTGCATCCAGATAGCCAGCCATTATTTGCGTTCCGGTTCGGAGAGCGTATTTTGGCATGGTGCCGAATTCCTCAGGGGTATACAGAAAGCCCCTCAATCTTTAATCAGATTTTAAAGAAATCTCTGGAAGATTTGAAAATGCCAGAAAAGTCAGTGATGGTGCAGTATATCGATGACCTGTTGGTGGCATCGAAAACAAAAGAAGCATGTGTAAATGATACAATTGCTTTACTGAACCATCTAGAGAAAAGAGGACATAAAGTGTCTCCTTCAAAATTGCAGTTTTGTCAGAAAGAAGTCCAGTATTTAGGGCATAAAATTGAGAAAGGAGTGCGAAAGATAGCGACAGAAAGAGTAAGAATGATTCAAGGAATGAGAGCACCAATGACGCAAAGAGAGGTAAGAATGTTTCTGGGAATGGTTGGATATTGCCGACAATGGATAAGTGGTTTCTCTTTGATTGCAAAACCATTACAAAAGTTGACCAAGAAAGATGTAAAAGACCCTTTTGAGTTAAACAATGAAGAAATGAAATCTTTCAAAGAGTTGAAAAAGAAATTGTGTGAGGCCCCTGCTTTAGGTATGCCTGATTATGAGAAGGATTTTGAATTGT
This sequence comes from Calotriton arnoldi, assembly GCA_963921515.1. Taxonomy (NCBI): domain Eukaryota; kingdom Metazoa; phylum Chordata; class Amphibia; order Caudata; family Salamandridae; genus Calotriton; species Calotriton arnoldi. The sequence continues at coordinate 1,163,417 of CAWUFW010005087.1, forward strand.
ACTGCAGTGAAAGAGATGGATGTGCGTTTTCAGTACTGGTACAAAAACATGGAACAATGAAAAGACCAATTGCTTATTTTTCAGCTGTTTTAGATCCTATAGCAAAAGCATTGCCCGGATGTCTGAAAGCAGTTGCTGCTACTTGTGTAAGTCTGGAACAAAGTGAAGGTATAGTGATGGGGTATCCACTGAGAGTATATGTTCCCCATTCAGTAGAAATTCTTTTGACAAGAACAAAAACACAGTACATGACACATAGTCGGCTGACTAAGTACGAAAAAGTCATCTTGAGTGCTGAAAATGTGACCATAGATAGATGCATGAATGTGAATCCTTCAACATCATTGCCAGATGAGGAGAGTATAATTGAACAAGACGAAGTAGATCATGATTGTCTGAACGTGCTGGAATATTGCACGAAACCAAGAGCTGACATAAAAGATGAACCGTTAAAGGAATCTGATTATGTCATGTTTGTAGATGGCTCATGTTTGAGAACAAAAGAAGGAGTTTTAAGCGCAGCTTACGCAGTGTGCACAGTGGCAACTGTGATGGAAGCGTCTTGTCTGAAAGGAATAAGGTCTGCACAAGTTGCGGAACTAATTGCTTTGATTCAAGCATGTAAATTAGGAAGAAATGTACGAGTCACGATTGTGACCGATAGCCAATATGGTTTCGGCATCGTACACGACTTTGGTCAGATTTGGTCACAAAGAGGTTTCTTGACATCTGCAGGAACACCTATCCGAAATGGAGATTTTGTTAAAAAGCTGCTTGAGGCGATACAGTTGCCTAAACAAATCGCTGTAGTGAAGTGCAAGGCGCATAAGAAAAACGAAGATTACATAGCCGTCGGCAATAATTATGCCGATGAGATTTCCAAATATTGTGCAGAGAACATGGTGTCCATGAACAAAAATAGAGAAAGGGAGCATATCTCTTCTCCTTTGCTTTTTACTAATACTGTCGAGACATGGGATGAAGTAAGACAGTTACAAGAAACTGCAAGTGATGAGGAAAAAGATTACTGGATAAAAGCAGGATGTAGAAGACAGGAAAATAATGGTGTGTGGGTATACAGAGACGAAAGACCAGTTATGCCTGATAGCATGATTGCAGACATGGCACGGATGTACCATGGACAAGCTCATATTGGGAGAGATGCAATGATCAGACTTTTTAGACAAACTTGGTATAACCCAAAATTCAGAGCCATTGCTGAAAGTCTTTGTCAAAGATGTCTTATTTGTCAGCAGTTTAACCCAGGAAGAAAAACAGTAGTAAGTCTAGGAACAATAGGACGAGAAGGAGGACCGTTCACTAGAATGCAGTTAGACTTTATAGAAATGCCCCCTAGTAACAGACTAAAATATGTTCTAGTGGTCGTCTGTTTGTTTTCTCGCTGAGTGGAGGCATACCCCACTAGAAGGAATGATGGAACAACAGTGGCAAAACTTATGCTGCGAGAGTTCATTCCAAGGTATGGTTTTCCAGTCACGGTTGAGACAGATAGAGGAACACATTTTCAAAATGAGTTGATCCAATTGATTTGCGAAGCATTGAGTATTAAACAAAAACTACATTGTGCTTACAGACCAGAGGCTTCTGGGGTAGTGGAGCAAATTAATGGAACAATTAAGAACAGATTAGGAAAAATGTGTCAAGGTACAGGACTCAAATGGCCAGATGCACTGCCTCTTGTTCTGATGACCATCAGAAGCATCCCTGAAAAGAAAACTGGACTTAGTCCTCATGAGATGATCATGGGACGAGCAATGAGACAAGCACAAGTACCTGTCAACAAGTTATTGACTATAACTGATGATCTAGTACTGGATTATTGCAAGGGACTGGCTGATGTGGTGCGTTCTGTGTTTCATCAGGTTGGACCGGATGCTACCACTCTTGAAAGAAAACCAGCCCACGACTTGAATCCAGGAGACTGGGTCCGTATAAAAATCCACAGGAGAAGAAACTGTCTAGTTCCTCGCTGGGACGAACCACGACAGGTAATCCTAGTGACAACGACTGCCGTCAAGTGTGCAGGAGTGAAGAACTGGGTCCATGCCAGCCACACAATCAGAGTTCAAGAACCTACTGATCGACATGTGAGTCGACGTCTGGAAGTGTGGGATAAAGTTTAACGGCTGGGACAACAAGGATAAGAGAAAGGGTGCCAGAACTTGAAGATCGACCTGAAAGTCGACATCTGGAAACCCCAACTGCAAACACCTCTAGAGAAGAAGAGGAAGAAGAAGAAGAAAGAAATTCAGAAGTTCCAGAATCTGAAGATCGACCTGTAAGTCGACATCTGGAAACATCTGACACAAGTTCAGGATCTGATGATTCAGTTGCAAACTGTGAAGAATTCCGAAGGAGAACTTGGGGTTATAAACCAATTAGAGAAGAAATTGAGCAAGAAAACGATTTAGATGAGCAACCAAGTACAAGTTATGGTGGAAATCCTTCAGAAATAATATTAATAGATGAAGTAGGGAAAGAAGTACACAAAAAGTTAGAGAATCGAGAAGAACCCCGAGGAGCAATAGGGATAGATAGAGAAACAGAAGAACAGGGAAATTTAGAAGTAGAAAGGGAGGAAAACACCAAATCGGAAGAACACCGAGGAGGGACAGTAATAAGGGAACACAAGAAGGAGAAGACAGATCCACCAGTAGGAGATGACGAGATCATAAGCTTCAAAATAAGAGACAATAGTGAAACAGTTGAAACAGAAACTGAAGAGAGTGGAGAAGAGGAGAAAGCAAAAACTGAATCAAGAAAAAGAAATTGGAAATCAGAAAGAGAAGAAAAAGAAGGTGAAGCCAAAAGGCCAAGAAAAGGAGATAATTGGCCCAACAGCTATATAAGAAAATTGAGATATAGAATAATAAGAGCTGGAGACGAAAGTGCTGAACAAGTGAATGAAATAACAAGTCAAAAGGGACAAGAAAAACCAAGTGGAAAACGATTGCAAAAGTCCAAAAGAACGAAGAAAGTGAATGCAAAATATAAGTCACCTGAGTGGCTGTATATCGCACTGACAGATTACAAAGAAGAAGAAAACACTCACGAGAACCAGAGACTAAGAAGTCGAATGGGAAAAGGTGAGATGCAACAAACCTGAAGTGAAGACTTATAGTGCTTCTGCCGGACATGACAATTTTACTGGATGTGACAAATCACCGGATGTGACAACGAAAGAATTCTGGAAAGAATTAAAAGAAAGTACCAAGCAAAGACTTTTTGAAAGCAGAGTGGCATCTAAGTCATTTCTGAGGTGTAGTGACACAATTTTCTGAAACTTAACAAATAAATAAAAGAAAAATGGAAAATACTAGGGATAGAAGAGATAAATGTGAGTTTATAAAAAGATGGTGTAAAATGTGCTGCTTTTGTACAGGGTTATTAATGACAATATGGATAGTTTTAGCAATCACAATTCCTATTAGTTTAGCTGTAATAGAAGCAAAGAATGATACTAAATCAGAAAAAGAAACTAATATTAAAGAACCAGTTATTTTAAGAAGTAGTGCAGAGTTACATAAGGATAAGTCAGTAACAGACTTTTCTAAAAATGTTTTTACAAAATTGTTGTACGAATATGTAGAGACAATGGATGTGAGAGATTGTTATGTTTGTATGCAGTTGCCTGCATCAGTGTCAGAAGGTGTGACTTATCATCACCTACCTCTAACTTATGGAATAACATGTAGTGTAATAGCAAGTTTATTTTATAAAACAGGTAGATTAGAATCTTATTATACTGACATAGATAAGATTTTTGCAAACATTCCAGTAGTACTAGAACTTAACAAAGTAAAACCAGCAAAGGTTTTAGGAGAATTCTTTTAGAACATAGAAAATTAACATTAGAAGAAATAGTTAGTAACAACCTTACCTGTGAGTTAAAGAAAGAAGAAAAGGTATTTTTAGAAATGGTTGAAGAAAGAAGAATGAAATTTCAAAAAGAAGCAATGAAAGAGGGAGGAACACATCTATGGACGTTTGAGGAAGGAAATCATGAAGGGAAAAAGATAAATGCAGCAATGACATTAGATTGGCCGCAAACAGGAAAGTTGTGTATTAGAAGAAATAAGACAGTCTATGACAATTACTTTGTAGGTTCCAGTATCTGCCATGACAATTATCAAATTCTGGGAGGTTGGGGATTCAAAGGTGGAAAAGATCCAATATTTCCAGGTATCTATTATATTTGTGGGAAAAGAGCTTATTACAGGTTACCGGACCACTGGTATGGAACTTGCTATGTAGGCCTGGTATTTCCAAAAATCTTTCATATGGACAGAGAAGAGAAAGGAACATACAAGATGATTAATAGCTTTACACGTAGAAAGAGGGAAAGTTTTTCAGAAATTGTAGGTGATATTTTTGGAGCATTAATACCAGCAGTGGGAATATCTTTGAATGCTTTTAAAATTCGGAAGTTATCCACAGTAGTAGATCGTTTGTCTACAGATACTGCGGGAGGGTTCTTAATGGTAAATACCGAAATGGTTGCCATGAGAGCTATGGTGATGCAAAATCGGCTTGCCCTTGATATTCTTTTGGCAAAGGAGGGTGGAGTCTGTGGAATGTTGAAAGTCCAACATTGTTGCACTTACATTCCTGATAAAAGTGAAAATATACAGAAGTATATTACAAATATTACAAATTTGCACAAAGAACTAGTTCCACTGGAGGTTGAAAGTGTCTTGGGAAAACTTGGTAGAGGGTTTTTTTCAGTAGCAAATTGGTTGACCAGAATGAGTAGACTAATGATAGGGAAAGTTATAATAATAGCAACTGTAGTAATACTGTTAGCCATGGTGTTGAAGATAGTAATAGCGTGTATAAAAAGAAAAGTAAGACAAAATAAGATAAAAAGAAATAACAGAATAATGAAAGAGAGAGAGAGAGAAATGGGTGAAATCGAGTTAGAGAAAATGAAAGAAAACATGTATAAGGAGAAAAGAAGACAAGATGAAGAAGAAACAGATGTGTAACTAACAAAAAGCAAAGGATGAAAGACATATACTGCCTGAAAAAGAAGTATAACTTGGTTTTATGTGGTGATTTAAAAATCACCAAAGGGGGAAGTTGATGGAGCAGAGAAAATAAAAAGTTTTTAACCCCTAACAAATTTTATAAATAATTAATAAAATGTTCGTTTAAATGTATTAATCAACACTGTACGTGTGGGAAGGGTAATACGCAAATGTATGTGCTGAATAATCTATTAATGGATGTCCATGTGTCTAATTATAACATAAAAAATAAATGCATACTAATTTAAAATAAATGCATGATTTTGTGCTTCATCGAAATAAACGTGTCGTTGCAAAAACAATAGTGATGGTAAATAAGAAACAGCTTAAATGTTGCTTTCTGCTAGGTAATAACTAATTGGGGTACGTAGATGACGGGAGGGAAACGAAAAGGCTATTTTTCTCTATTTTAATTATGTTTTGTTTATTTCAAAATAGTGCTTCTAAAGTATAACCGAGTGGCGATATAAAATGGCTGCCAGTTGGTGATGTGCGCAAGCGCAAGGGAAACATGTGACACGGGAGAGAAGTCGGAGAAAAGCTAACCTCGTGATGTTGCTGAGAGGCTAGGATGCGAGAAATGGTCAAGGCTGATGTGACCTAATTGAACTGATAGTGTGCCGTGGTGATCAGCAGAGACCCGTGGGAAACCAGTTTAAGAGAAAGGACAATGCCTGCAGAGTTCTCGAATGTATCGAAAGAAGTTACAAATGTACTGATCGAAGCGGATGGGAACATGTCTTGAACTGTGAGAAAGGAAATGATCCAAGGACCATTGGATCCAAGAGAACTTGATTAAAAGAATGAATAAGATGACATGCATGGACCAATGAAAGAAAAGCTTGTTATTAATGTTGCAACAATTAGTTAGCAAAGTTAGAATTAGGGTATAAGAGGGCCTACTCTTGGTGGGAGGGGGTGAGTCGCAGTCACAGTCAGGAGCGGAGTTGGAGAGTCGTGTTGGTGTTGGTGGCTTCCAGTGCTGGGTGGTCCTGATCGATCCATAACTGAGCGGGAGATGCTGAAAGACTGTTAGATGAGACGGGTTGCAGGTAGCTGATGCTGACGAGCTGAAGTTTCTGTTGCTGTCTTAATTTTCCAGTTGAGTATGAGAATCAGGTTATTTCTAATTCTTAAACTTAGGTTAGAAATCATTAGGCTAAATTAGGAAGGTAGGCAGGTAATTAGGGTTTTACTTAATGACGAAAATTTCCTTTCTGCAATAAATTGATTATGCTTAATAAATATTTGAATTAATAATGAATGAATAATTGAATAAAAAGTTTAAGTTCTTTCTCATGCTTTTAAAATTACATAAAATTTAAGATTCTTTAAATTAAATGACTCAGTGGTTATTTTCCTAAATGATTGTGACATCAGTAATTGGTTATTGTGATTTAGCTGGTCTTAATCACTATGAACTAATTTCTTACATGAATGATTCATCGACAAAACAATGAGCAGGAATATCTTAAGAAATAACTAAAAGAAAGCGATAGGTTAAGGTAATAAGATATCCCGGCTCCTTCCAGCGGTACATAAATGGTGTTTTCCATTTAGTTCTCATGCTTCTCCTAGGAGTACAGAATTTCGTAAAGGTGTAAAGGAAATCCAGGTGTGTGCGTGTGTGTTAGGCGATGTTTATGGGCCCCATCGTCATGTGGATGTGAGAAAATATAGTTTGCCCCTGGATGACCTATAAGTGACCTAGGAGGAGAATAGTTTTTATTGTACGCGCTGCATCACAATACAGTACCTCTAGTTCTAGCTCGCCACTTAACTCTTTTGGGTATGTTCCCTTCTCTTTCTCTCAGCCACTCCTTTCTTCTCTAGCATCTGTTTTAGCGTCTCAATTGTTCCCTCACGCAGTCTTTTGCTCTGCAACTCTACCTCTCCAGTTCACCTCCTCCCTTCCTTTTCTCCCTCTTCCTTCTAGCAGTTTTGTCTACGTTGGAATCAGCCCTCTCTTATTCCGTCCTCCAAACCCTCTAAGCCCTCCCTCATCACCCCTCACTGCTAAGTTCTCTCCAGCTCTGAAGCAATTACCCTGCCCCAGGCAGCCCGTCTCTGCCTGCAGAGAAGAGGCAGAGCTGTCTGCCCCCCTGCGGTGAGTGCACAGGCACATCAGGCATCTGACAGCCGGAATCAGCGTCAGAGACTAGTAGAATTCGACGGAAGCTGAGCCAGGCAGGCTGCGAAGCAGACAACACCGTTTGGTCCTTTTCTGAGGGCAGCCTACATACTAATGTCCACACAAACATGCAACACCACCACAAAACACCACACAAACATGCAACACCACCACAAAATGCCACACAAACATGCAACACCATCACCAATGAAGCAGCTAGGGCCTGTCCTCCCCCCCTCCCCCCAAGGACAGGGTAGATTAAATACTATACAGGCTCCTACCACAAATATCCCGCCAAAACTAACACGCTAAGCATTACATGTTGTACTCCACACCAAGGACGGAGTGATTGTACAGCTTCCACCGAATACTCCCACACATACTCCACTACTTACTCTGCCTCTCCACCAAGATCAAAGTCAACCGAAATGAAGCACACCCCCAAAACACATGGCCCAGCATTAACATTGCGCCACCTCCAGGAGCAAATTAACACTGCATCGCCACACTCCATGCGCGCTTACGCACACACACTTGCTCATGCAGTACACCACTGTGCTCCCAACAAAGGGGGAAGACTAAAAATCGAAAAACTGTACAACCCGCCACACTCACCCGTTCACATAGATAAACACCATCACTCCGGCTGCCATAGGTTTTTTTCTGGGGTCATTGCCAATAATGTGATAGCACACCTCCTACTCTTCTCCCGCTGCTGCTCCCCCTCTGATGCTCTCACTTCACTCATCTGCGCCCTCATCCTCTCCCATTCCCCACCAATTCTATCCCCGAAATTTCCTATCAGACAAGACACAAACGTTTAGTAATAAACACTAGATAAAACAGGAATAGACTGCCCAAATCCTGTCAATTTCTTTTTAGCTTCGCTGACTGGTTGCAAAAGACCTATTGTCAGATTACCAAAAACGTAGAGTGGGCTTAATGTTTACCCATTGCTTACCATTGATTGACTTCACTGTCACTCTCATTTGCTTGCTACTTGTTCTATGGCTTGCTTTGTTCATCTTGTATTTGTCCCTGTCCTGGAGCATTGTCTCTTTACTTATGTTCTTCCACTTTTTACTGAAGCACTTTTTTTTTGCTTAAGTACTTGAATGTGTTTTCCAGCTGTCTCCAGCGTGTGCTTATCTTGCCTCTCCCCTTGCTCTGTGTTAATCTCTCTCATCCATTACCTTCTTTCCCCCATGCGGTGTGTTGCTCACTCTAGACTGTGTGCTTCACTGCCACACTCTGTTTTGCTCTCTCCCATGTGCCTCTCCATTTGTTCCTTTATTGTTCTCTCCTTCGTCTTAGTCTCCCCCTCCCTCCTTGTTGCTCCCTCCCTTGTGTGCCTCTTTTTCTTTCTTTACTATCCCCACTCGCTGCCCGACCACTCCTTCGTTGCCCACTCCTCCTCATCCTCTTTTTTTTTTTTTAGAGGGCAGGCAGCTTATGTGCTTTTTCATTTTAATATTATTTTATTTATCGAGCCATCTTGGATCAGTAAATAAAAACAAAATTGCAACTCGAGTAGCATGCATGCGTCATGACTTATGTGCGTGTATACAAAATTATGTGGTCCACACAACCTTGTAATTATTCCTTTTTTTGCTTTTGTTCATGATGTTCAGCATCTGCAATGCCAATGTTGTACAATGTGAGCAAAAGTCTTTGGCATAGCCAATTGTTCTCAAAGGCGAGACCTACTGGCTATGCCAATGCATGTTTTTATTCCAAGCAATGGATACCAACACATTTCCAGTCAAGTAAGGCCAGTGGTCGATGTAGGCAAAAAAAAGTAGGGGAACTGTGGGCGGAGAATCAGAGGACGGGAATAAACCGAGGATTTGGTCAGTGGGCGGAGTCAGAGGTGTGGCCAGAAAGAGCAAATTATTCAAATTTTTAGTATTTGTTTGGCATTTCACTGACCCGTAACAGCTTATTACGTTATTTAATTGAACCAATGGATACACGTTTAAGGTTTAATATGAGTTATTGACATTAAAATACAATCACAAAGTGGGTTTTGTTTCCAAACACAGAATGTCCCAAATACGCTTAAAAGTGGAAGCACAAGCCATTTGTCTCCGAGCCATGGAGTTTCTGTCATCAGCTCTTCTTCTCCCTTTTTGCGTCAATTTTTGTTAAAAATGCTTGTGCATGAAGCAGAGACACCGTGAAGTTTGTGAACTTAGTTTGGTGTGCGTGCAAATCCTGCATTGCTGACCATGAGTTCAGTTACTACTGCTGAAACAAGGACAATAAAGGTACCAATGGGTGAGGCGGACTGGCCTCAAGGGCAGGGCCGGCTTCAGTGCTGGTGGAGCCCTCTGCGACAGTGTTTGTTGGTGCCCCCCAATGACTCACTCCGCCACGGATTCCCTCACTACCACCTTTTAACAGTTCTCCCTCAAGTCTCCATAACCACACTCTCGCTCAGATGCATTTAATTTGATTTGCAGCGCCACTGAAACTAGTGTAGGGTGTCAGAGTAATTCACATCACATACATTACACAGAGACAATCAATCATACGTGTGTAAATCACTGTATAGGAAATGTTACATAAGACAAGGGACTACAAGGTGTAGGAGCCAAATGACAACCATACTAGTAGGCAGCATAGTTTAATAGTGATTGGTCTGGAGAAACACAAACTCTGAATTTAGAACGTAATACCATGGTTGGGGGTTCTCTTCAATAACGAGAATTGATTTCTATCCAAATTAACCCTTTTTGCAACATTAGAATAATCAAAGACTGGGGTAAAAACCATAACGCTCTGATTCATACCTTGCAGTTTGCTTGCAGCTCTTAGATGACAGTTAATAGCTCACTGCTCTATGTTAGGATTTTGACTTATAAACTGCAAGTAACAAAAGGATCTCACTGACAAAAGCAGTAACCTACTGACCTATTTACATTATGTGCACTTTGTGATCTGCTTGGTGCATGTTCTTTGCAGCAGGCACATTAACCCTCTGCGCTACCTTTCCAAGAGTCAAAACTTCCACTTGACAAAACTCCATCTCTCTCTAGGAAGAACATTAATCACCAAAGTTATCATGACATTTTTATTGTTGCCGAAAATTGATGGAGGCCAGGGAGGAGGCAGCAAGTGCTTTTAGAAACATAATATACTTGCAAACATGATGCTCCCTCCCTAAGACAGAGCAAGGTGCGATAGCACCGATCGCACCACCCTAGAGCCGCCCTGCTCAAGGGTCCTGTGACCTCTGTGACAGAGACACTGTCGCTCTAGGGTGTGCTGCTTCATATGCCTGCCCGCAAGACTGGAGGTGAATTCAGCATAGATTGTGGTGAACAGGCCTTTGAGGTTAACCCACACTTGCCATTGCTAGGGTCCACCTGCTGTTGCTAAGACACCAGGGCTTCTAAGGTCTTGCACATAAATGTGCTCCCTCAGGAGAGTGGGCTGGTGGGCTGGCCATGAAGGCTGAACCGGGTTCCCAAGTTCCAAATTCGGCTGCTCTAACCATAGTGCCACATCCTCTCCCACACTGAACACCATACGCCTCACTGAGAGAAACTCGTGCTGTCTTCAATTACAACCCAATTGTGACCCGCTATAAGCACCGGGAAGCGACTCAATTCAAATTACGCACTAGACAAGAGTAATATGCTGCCTAAAAAAAAAGTAACAACATCCTGGAAAAAGCAAACACTCAATGGAATGCAAGATTAAGTAAAGCATGTGAAATGTAAGAAGGAACAACGTGGTTACCTTAACGCTTTTACACTCATTATTCAGAAATCAATGAGTATTTTTGCCTGAAAAAGTTAAGGACATGACTACAGGGCCCAGAAGGGACCCGTTTCAATGTCCATGGCTTATATCCTTGCAAAACGTAAGCAGTGTGGTTTAAAAAGACCACTTCCCTGAACACAGAGCCGCTGTACACAATTTGTTTTCAAATCCACCATTCAAGCATGTATTGCACAGTACCTCCAGGAATGGTGCACTTCCCCACCCAGGGAAAACAATGTTGTTCAAAGAAACATGAGAAAACAAAAGTAGCCCTTCACTGGCAAACACTGTAAAGTGGCGTTAATGTGTCTGGGTGTGAATAAAATCAATATGGACACTTCATGACTACTCTATCTTGTTTTATTTAGTTATTTTTCTCATTTTGAACCTTTTTATTTTTCTCCGTCCCAAGGCTGACCTTTAGAATGGAAAATGTCCGAAAAAGACGACATTTCCAGCAAAAGTGATTTTCTTTTTTGGATCCATTTCACGGAGGAACAAATAAACGAAAGGCAGGAAAGAGGGAGTAATAACTGTTTCTTTAAGTCACGGTTTTCAGTAAGTGAAGAGGAGCAAGACAGAAAGAGAGGGAGTAAGAGTAAGAAAGAGGGGGTGGGGCAGCTGCCAGCGGCAGAGCAGAAGTGGACACTGTCCTTGTCTTCTCAGGGCAAGAAGGAAAAGACAGAGTCCATTTCCTTCTCTGCCCCTCCCCCCCCCGCCAGTCCCGAACGGCCACGAACGAAGAGCCTTATCTATAGGCCTTGGCTATTTCTTCCGTCCTGGGACGTGTGTTTTACATTTTAAAGAGTAGGGGAACGGAATCTATTAAATTAAAGAAGTAGGGGCACGTCGTGCCCTGCCGATCCCTCCCACTTCGACCACTGAGTAAGACACATCTCTTTAAAGATTACTGCATCACAATGCATTACCAGTCCACAAACCAGCTGCCTCTCCTTTCACCCTTTGACTCTTTGCTAGTTTTTGACCTTCAAACTCACTCTGCTGTCTTTTATCTAAAATTCTGCTATGCAAATACTGCATACATACATCACGTACAAATGGTGACAAACCCTCTTTACTGATGGCCAGAATGTCTATTCAACTCTATTAGGATGGCTCCTACTTAAGTGGCCTTTCACTTTCTAGTTCCCAGAGCCAGTGGTTAAAGCAGTCTGCTGCATCTATGGTGCCGAGGCCGGACAGAACCCCACTGCCAGTGGCAGCTCCTCCGCTAAGGTGGAGGAGCGTCACCCCACTGCCTTCATGCAGCAAAGAAAGGAAAAAATAAAATGATAATAAAGTAATGTTATTATCATTTTATTTTGTCCTCCTGCTGCGGCAGCTCGCGTGAGGGGGTGGGGCTGGGCTGAAGAGCAGGAGAGGAGGGTACAACCCTCCTAAGTGCACAATGACTGGTCGACCCTCTCGGGCCACACAAACCAGTCATGCTCACTTTTCCCCTTCTCCATGCAGTCTGCATTACAGCCTGCATGGAGAACATGCCCACCCCTACAGCCCCTGGCTGAGCACAGTGTCACGGCGCTCAGGCCAATCACAACACTGCATTGCAGCGTTGTGATTGGCTGCGGGGAGCGTGGGAGCCCTTGCGCTTCCTGGTTCCTACTTTTCCAAAGAAGGAAGAAGACGCAGGAGAGGCAGCGGCAGCCACCTGGCCGGCCCGGAGGTAAGTGATTTAAAAAACATTTTTTTTAATCAAATCCTCCCCCCCCCCGCTCCACTGCGGATGGGAGGTAGCAGCCGCGACTGCCACTGTCATTAAAACTAGGAACCATAGACACTACGGGAATATTATAACACCACTGTCTTCAAAAATGAAGACTTCTGTGCTGGCAGAGAGTCATTAAAATGGAATCTACTCAGGCTGCTACCGCCATTTAAGACAATGGCTTCTAACAATTAAAATAAGCTAGAAGCCTATTGAAAAACCATTGGCAACGAGCACTTTGAGAAAGCTAGAACAGCAAATCACTATCATTAAAACTGAGGAACCAACCCTGACAGCAGCTGTGAACCCCACTGGCATAAAACTGAGAGCCTCAGTGGGCTGGACGATTTACTCTCGTTGCATGGTTGAAAACGTGGGAGATGGGGTGGAAGCTATGAGCAGTGAATGAGTGCATCAGAGCAGATAATCGCGTGCTGTGATTATTTTCAGTGAGCTGACTGGAGAATAGCTCCTTTCTAAACAGTCAGCAACTAATCCTACATATGTGTAACAGATGTATTGATATAAAGTTGATGTGCGAAATTGGAGACTATTTTAACAAACGTTGGCAAGGCAAAAAGGCCTGGCTTCAAAGGAATGTTGTATGGTAATGTGAAACATTACAAGTAAATAGGATGGGGGTGGATATGTATTTGTGTGGAAGCAAAGAACTGTAGAATAATATTGGTGTAGATTAAAAAGGTAGAGGACAGTTGCACTGTCAAGCTAGACATAAACATCCAGGTAGGTTAATGCCTGCCCTCTTGCCAGCTGGCTGCTGTCAGAGATATACACCATAAATTATTTAGTTATCTAAGACACTTTAATAGCCTTACAATGTCATGTGTGTGCCCCTGAAAGTTCAAGCTTACACAGTTGAATAAATAAACAAAACGATCACATCTGTGTGGAGAGCAAGCACTATTTTTGGAAGCACACAACTTCTACCCAATCAAAACATGTACTCCTGGATGCCAACATATTGGCAGAGTCAAAACCCCTCTCCGGGTGATTAGCACATATTTGTCTAGCGACAGCCATGATGTCGAGCCTCTAGTGTTACCTATGCTGTCAAACCAGACCAGAAAAATGGAAACAAATGTGAAGGCCTAACCCATGCAGTGGGTCATAGAGACCCTGAAAGGATGCTAGGGTTGCCAGCAGTCAAGATTGGCCAGTGGCTTTCAAAAGCGCCCATGCAGGCCCCCTTGTCATGCAAATGCAGGGGCCCCTGCCAGTCGCACCAGCTTGCAACTTATTTGCTTGCAACCATATTCATGCCACCCTTAGAAAGCAGCATTTTTACTTTTATTTCATAAACGAATAATGTCCATTAGGAGGCTTGACCCACCCACCAGCACTTTAAAAGGATGAATCAAATGATGCTCGGAGAAAGTATGACGAATGATAAGATTTGTGGTCATAATACCCCTGTCATATGGACAGCCAGGGAGCCAGTCTTGCATCCCAGTGTGCCTTAGAATGCTGAAGAACAGCTGCAGGCTGCCTAAGATGGACAACTAAACCATTTACCAGATAAGCCTAGGATTCACACGACCGTTCATGACTGATTTCCTAAAAAATGCCATTATGAATGTATTAGGTAGTATGACGTGTTATTTTAAAAGCAAATGATTAAATGTTCTGTCAATAACAAAATGGAGACGAAATCATATACAGAATGTTATCAATACTTTGACATTCATTGAGAAGCTTTCAGTGAACAACTGAGAGACCGTGGTTACCGCAAAAAGTTGCAAAAACACGCTATGAAAAGTGCACACTATACACCTCGAGAATGTCTATTATCTAAGAAAGAAAACAACAGGACGATAAGTTGGTCTGCGTCTCTACATTTGGACCCCACACAAACAAATTTTGCAGTACTATACTCAAAAACTGGCACGCACTTCAAAACATGGAAAAACCGTTACAACCGCCGCTTTTTGCCTTAAAAAAGAATACCAGCATAGGCCAGCAAATAGTAAGGGAAGAGATCACCTCAACAACCAAGAAAAAAGATCTCCTAGCCCAGTGGAATCTCAAACCCATTGTTGGGCACCACAAGTGTGGCAACTGCTCAGTTTGTGACACGACTATTGAAAGTTCAGAATTCGTACACCACAACATTAAATGGACCGTGAAAGACTTTTCGAACTGCAAAACGAAGAACATAATATATGCAGTGATATGTCCCTGTCAAAAATTATACAACGGAAAAACAAATCAGGAAATAAGACAAAGACTGGTACAACATCGGTCCAGAATCAAAACAAAAGTACTAACTGCCCCCATGGTCAGCCATTTTGTTGAAATGAACCACAGCGAACGGGATTTGAAATGGACAGTACTATGTGCTATAAAACCTAACCCTAGGGGTGGCGAAACTGAAACAGCACTCTTGAGGAAAGAGGCATACTTAATTCTTAAATTCAACAGCACAGTACAAGGCCTTAATGAGATGTCCGAAATAGGGAGAGCATAACCCTTTTAAGCCTTGACATAAGAGTTCATTACCATAACTGGATCAATAAAGTTTGTTCAATACAGCATCTTATGGCCCGAATGAGTAGTCTTCAATAGGGAGCACAGCACCTCTTAAGCCCGTGAATATGAGTTCAACATCACATTGAGAACAATAAAGTTAGTTCCACCTTTGTCAATTGCCAAAATGGATTATCTTAAATAATGTGCATTGAAACTTAACATCAAAGGCTGACTACAATGCCTACAATGCAATGCTGCGTCACAACATAAAGACGCTCACACCGGAAACCCGGTTTTCAATCGAGCGAAAGAAATGCATCTACTAGCAGAGAGAGAAGTCTACCGAAACAAGTGAGTACGCCGCTGCAGTGATTTCGATTGGAAAGCTTTCAACAAACACGGTTACAATGTTTCAGTTACAGCGCGTCTGCCTCTGTTGCAGAGAACTCAAACAGTGCAGGAACTAATCGCGTCCACACTACGCTTATCGCCCGTATAGGAACTACTCAAAGACATTTTCCGAAGTAAGTCGTGAGATTGAATCCTGTTTTCATGAGCCTGTATGTCTCTAATGAACGTTCCAACTATAGAGATTTTGCCTTTGTCTCAGCTTTTCAGGACTCTGAATTAACACATTACAGTCTGTAACAACGGACTATAAAAGGAGGACCAAGAACTACTAAACCGAAAACAGCTAAGGCGCACCACGCGCAACCATGGTTTTAATGATATTAACAGAACTCTACCCAAAGTAAGTCGTGTTACACTATTTCACTCATATTTTTGTTTCATTACAAACAATTCAGGATTTTAAAGTCTGTCTTTCACTTGATCTTGCACATTAATCATCCAGAATTTGCAGTCTGCTTAAATCGTACACTACACATGATTTGGTACCATTAAGAATCCAAACAGGTTCATCCTTTTTTCTCATGGGGACTAAATTGTAGAATCCAATAAATAACTGATAGTGAGCACTAAATTACATTAAAATGTTTCTGGACTTTTTCCAGATTTCATCCAGTCACAAGCCCTGAAGAGAACCCCAAGAGTTATTGAGGGGCTCGAAATGCGTTGGCGTCAACTTTCCCTGGGATAACACCCTAATGATTAATACTTGTCTATCTGGAGCATTTGGTTGAAAAATTTCGTTTGCCCTGTTAGACCTTTAAATATGTGTACCCAGTGGACAACAGCCTCCACAGGTTTCAATTACTAAGGGTGTGGAAATAACCATCTATATGGCTGTTGTTGTTCATTTTTGACTGGTTGTAGTGAGAATTCTAATTGTTTTATGTTGCATTTTGTATTTAATGTATGTTTTGTAATATATGTTCGGTCTAATTCATTGAGTAACTCAGTGTATACATGTTAAATGTTGCAGGTAGTCTGTCTTTTTGAAGAACATGTTTCAATAATGTTTGAATATGCTAAAAATATGAAAACAGAAGTAAATAAATTTCTTTAGACCAAATGAATTCCCAAAATGGTCTAAGTCTGTTTAATCAGTAAACAGCCTTATTAGGTTAGTGGTCAGGAACTTCTTTGTATAAAAATTTGTATAGGCCCGTCCTGACCGCTAGTAGGGCCAAACCCCTTGTTCGCAAAACATTAATAGGAAAACAGCAGCCAATTCGGAGTGTATGGTCTACTATGCATGTAAGGACTAAATATAATGTAACATCTCGGACTTATTATCACCAAGTACCCCCGTTTTTGCTGTGCTTCCTGAGGCACCCTCTGATGCTGTGAACCACTTCTCCATGGTATGAGCCATGATCCATCCCTTTTAATCATTCACTCACTAGGTATGCCCTGACTGATCATCAATATTAACCAATATCTAATTTATCTAAGACAAAGTCCAACCCCATCAAAGCTCAGGGGAGTCTCGGTTACCCCCAGTGTCTTCCATGATTTCCAGAATTACCAACCTTTGCTCAAGATCAATCCACCATCCTGTCTCTCCTGTCAACATGCACTGTTCAGCCCTTTCCACACTTGACTCTTGGGAAGTGAGAACGAGTCATCACAGGCTTCTCAGGGAGGTAGTGTGGGATGGAGGCGGGTGGGAGTTGTGGGGGAAAACTCACAGCTCAGCAGTCAGACAATGGACACAATAACTTCAATGTCCAGCCCAGGGCTTATCCTTATGGAAAAGGTACTCTTTAATTTTACAGTATACAGGATTGAATTGTGTACTATTGACTATTACTGTGAAATTAAAGAGTACTTTTTTCATAAGGATAAGCCCTGGGCTGGACATTGAAGTTGTTGGGTCCATTGACTAAGGGCTTTACGTATAGTAAAGTTACAAGTCCAGAGTCTCCGCACTCATGGCGGAATTTCTGTGCGGCGCACACTGCAGTGTGCCGTGCGTAGATTCTGCCCAAGTAAGGAGATTCTGCCACAAGTGCAGAGATTACTCACTTGTAACTTTACTACACATAAGTCCCTTTATGAATCAGGCCCTGAGAAAAAAACCTAGTCATGTCTCTATTGTGGTGCTACTGCCCTTACTTCCCTCTGTGCATTTCTCCCACCCGTGTGACCCTAGATGAACTTGTCCCTCAGCAATTTATGGCAGAAGCATGAATAAGGCTGAGGTGCAGTCTTTAGTACCCTGCAAGTCAAATGTGCAATCACTCAAGTTCTCAACCCCTGGTGGTGTAGCAGGTAGGAATTCAATCTCTTAGTCCTTTCCGCTCGACTAGCATGATCGACTAGCACGAACTTGGTGGCTTTATCCCACTGCATGCAGAGGTCCACAGTGAAATGCCACAGAGGAAACCAGGTGCAGTCCATGTGTGTGTAGGGGGCCGCACAGATTAGTCCAGTGTTGATCGGCTTTACTGGCACCATCATACAGGTAGCCGGGTCTGGTGGCTTAGTGGACTAATGTGTCCACTGTAGGGGCCTATGTTCGACCTCATGGTCACAGGTTCAAATTCCTTTGGGTACCATTGAGTTGGGTAACAATAAACATCTGTTATTCAGCGCCAAGAAACCCGTGGGTGAACGTGCACTTTACAAATACACATGTAATGTTATGTTATACGGGTGCCTATTTAGCATCTGCAGTCCTATCCCGGCTTCTGCAGTCACCAAGACAGGTTCAGCCCCTAACCAGGCTGATGCAAACACTATGGCAGTTGCAGCCCAACCGGGCCAATGCGAACACCACAGTGGTTGCAGCGTACATTAAGCCGAGGTGAGCCATCTGCAGTTCTCGAATCTGGGGAACTGGGTTCGAGTCTCGGCAATGGCGCTGAACATCCTGTGCTTCTGGGCAAATCACTTAATCTCCTCGTGCCTAACAAAAAATGAATGTGTCCTCATGTAATGCAACTGGTGCTATGTAAAGCGCTCTGATACCCGATACCTTCGGGTCAAGTTTTCGCTATAAAAAACTCCGTAAAAAAAAAAGAACCGCAGAAAGGTGGGGGGATCCATTGTGGTTCTCATTGGGAAACGCCAAAAGAGAGACCCTGTGTAGCATGGGTCACTCATAGCTTCGCTCTCAGGAGTCTGCTTTCTCTGGGTGTTCCCCTGACCAGCAACATGCTGGGATTCTCCTCCAATACACTCTGTACTCCTGCAGGGCCAGACACTCCTTCACTCTCTCACCAGGGAGGCAGGCTTCCAGGCACTAGGCAGACCTTCAGCTCCTCAAGCAGAAAGTGCAGACTTCAGGTGATGTCCCTGCAACCCTTGGAGACTGGCTGTCAGACAGACACCGGCTTGGTCACGCAGCCTTCCTTCAAGTGCTCTGCAGAACACATCAAGTGATGATGGACTTGGAACTAGAACAAAGTCAAGTGATCTGCGGAAGTCCTGAAATCATGAAGGTCTTAGAACTAGAATAAAGTTGGATGACTTGGGTCCCAGACAGGGCATGTGGATCAACACAATGATTTACTCTTTAGAATTGGTTTGGGGTGGTTCTCTTTTCTTTCAAGTGTCCTTCTCAGGCTATACTTCGGAAGTGTTGCTTCTAAAAGCAGGTAGCGTTGGGTCACCATTAACAGTGTAGTTTCTGCACCTGGGTGTCAACAGCTTTTTGAAGCATTAATCGGATAAAAAAAAGGCAAGCCTTACCCAGAAACCTCCTCAACTTGAATAACAGAAACTGTCGTCTCATTCTTCCCACTACCATCCACATCTTGGATTTTCTAAAGGTCGCCCTGTGTCCATTCTTCTCACTTCATTGAATGGGTTTCCACCCTCTAGCCACATGAAAGCAGGCAATGCAGATTCCCTGTCTGAGGAAGCTGTTCTCATCCTCTAGCTTTTGCCAGGTGAATCCAATGAAATTCAAAATAAATCCCACTGGCTTCATTACACCACACTTGGTTCCACAGCGCCCTTCCACATCTACTTGCACCAGTAATGAAGGGGCCACCTGGCCAGCATTAGCTGGTTATACACCATACCCTAATCTAGCGACTCTCACTGCTCAAGAGCTACAACTGTATAACAGTTTAGTTAGATTATATAGACGTTTAACTCAATATGTTGTGTGCTCAGTGTTGGCTGTGCCAGCAAGACTTAGCCTGCCAGGTCAAGCCCAGTTGCCTGCAATGCCAACAATAAGTCCGGTAATTGTTATGGGCAAAATTCCCACTAATCGTGAGGAAATTCCATTTTGGATCGCCCAAAAAATTGACCAAATTGAAGCTGTGTTTCCCCTTACAGAACCACAAGACAAGCACTGGATATTGACTATGTGATTATCCCACAGAATGGTGCCTGCAATAGGTGACTGTAACACTTGGGGCACAGTCTTTGCCATTGTATATACCATCAGTCTGCTTTCTCTGGGTGTTCCCCTGACCAGCAACATGCTGGGATTCTCCTCCAATACACTCTGTACTCCTACAGGGCCAGACACTCCTTCACTCTCTCACCAGGGAGGCAGGCTTCCAGGCACTAGGCAGACCTTCAGCTCCTCAAGCAGAAAGTGCAGACTTCAGGTGATGTCCCTGCAACCCTTGGCACTCATTCCATGTCAGTCTTGCCAGATGTGTTAAAACAAACACAGAATCAACACGGAGCAGCTGCTGCCCTGGATTTGGGGATAAAACTAATGGGAAATTTTGCTGTGGTGTCTGCAGTAATTCTGTCTAACATTAAAGCCAAAGTCGCATTTTCTGAACTAATGGTTTGAGGAAGAAATCGCAAAACTTCGACAGAGGTTCCAGAATGGATCCAATTCCAGACACAATCGGTCTGCCCGGGGGCGGTCTGGTGGGTTTGTGTACCTTAGGGAGGGTGTAAAAGTACAGGGTAATCGGGTTTTGGTTACATAAGAAGTGTCCTTTCTGTTCTGAGATCCAATCATCACTAATAGCTTCATCAACAGCTATCTCTGTTTTTATTTCTGGCTTGGGGTCCCGTGGGAGGATTCTGTGATTCCTATTATCCGAGAGTAGTCTGTTGCACTCTCTTTCATAGGCTGTTTTTGTCTGAATGACAATGGCCCCTCCCTTGTCGGCAGGTTTAATAATTAGATCTAAATTTCCTTTCAATTGTTCCAATGCCTCTTTTTCATCTCTAGTCAGATTTCTATAAGGGTGAGACTCTTTTTTAGCTAGTTCCTCCACTTCAGGAATCACTGACCGTTCACAAGTAGCCACCTCAAAAGGAAGTGATGAGGTCATGGGCGTATAATTAGATTTAGGGCGGAACGTGGTGTCTCCTCTCCTAGCTCCAGAATCATCTTTTCCTTCAAAAAATATCTTTAGTCTGATATTCCTGAAGAAATCAGCTAGTTCCTGTCAAAGTTGGAAGCTGTTCAGAGTATTGGTGGGGACAAACCCAAGACCCTTATTCAAAAGTCTCTCCTGGGGTTCAGTGAGTGGTATGTCTGTCAAATTCATGACTAGTGTCAATCCTTGCTTGTCCCGGGTGTGTTGTCCCGTGACATGCTCCTCGTCACCCGTTGGTTGAGGTCCTCCCACTGCACTCTCTGCGATACTCTTTGTTTCCCCCTTCCTCTCCCCCTGCCTCCTCCCAAAAAAGGGTTGGACATTTGGGAGTATTGGGGGCTCTGGGGTCCTTGCATTGGTTGGAATGGTTGAAACATCGTTGGCCAACCGAATCCCTGCCCCGGATAACCTGGGAACATTGGGGGGTACATTGGGCGAGGTCCCTGATAGTAACCCCTTCCTCTCCCCCTTCTCCTTGGTTTGTTTTAATAGTCACTTCCATCACTACTAGAAGTCATTGTGTCTACATCTCTTCTTTCCCCCTGGGTTCCCTTTTTCATCTCCTCCAGTTTTTTCTGGATATACTCATCTGTGGTGTATGGATATATTTTCTCCCTAGAGAATTTTTTAAGGTCTTTTTGCAGTTTGTTAATTTTCGACTGCATGACTTTGTATTCACCTAGTTCACTGTTGGTTTCTTCCAATTTTCTCTTATATGTCGCTAAAACAACACTTGCTTTTAGACCCTGCTCATTCTCCTGGATCTGTATATACATGGTATCAGCTATCCTTTTCGCTGTGGTGACACTAGGAAAGGCGGAAACATGTCGACTTACATGCAGAGAGGAGGGGTGAACGGTTTATAACCAACCCTATCACTACCATCCTCCACTTTAAGTTTTAATCCTGGCCAGGGAATCCAGGAATAAAACAGGGAAGTGGATCTCCCTGAGCTAGTTTTAAAGTCTATCTGAACATATTATTTCTTTTTGCTTGATCCCTAACTTCTTTGTGTTTGTATTGTTTTCCCCCTCCCAATTGCTCCACCCCAGGTGTTGGTCTGCGCAGGGGTGTGGTTTAGCAGCCCAGAGATGAAGCATGCCACAATTTTGTGGGTGAGGGCAGTTTTTCAAACATATTAACTTTGCCTCTGGGCTCTAGGTGCGAGACATTATTTACTCCTACTTCTTTTTGTGTGTAGATAGATGATATCTACCTGATGGATGATGAGTTAAACCCACACTTAACCAGAGTGGATCACATGATTTTAGGATTCACAGCATATGACTATAGCTTCAACTTTAAGAAATCTCATCTCGCATTTCTAAGTGTCCTTTTCTGAGGATATGAACTTACACATGAGGGTAAGAGTCTTGTCCCTCACTTTTTGGAGAAATGTGCACAATTGCAACCTTCAAATACTTTAAAGAAACTACAATCCTTATTAGGATTCCTTAATTTTGGCAGGACTAATATTCCTAATTTTGCACAACGCATCAAGCCTTTGTATGAATTAATTCACCCTGATTTTTCCAGTTCACATTGGACATCAGAACACACAGACACACTCAGATCTTTACAATCTGAAGTGCTTGCAACACGTCACTTACATACATGTGTAAATACCACAAACCTAGTCATCCGGGTCTTACCATGTGCAATTGGATTTATCTATATCACTTTTAACCAAGGTGAGACAGTGCCTATTGCATATAAATCACATTTATATTCCAGTGCGGAAATGCGTTCCGCTTCCACTGAAAAAATACTGACTGCGGTGCAGATGGCTATTCTTAAAGAGTGGCCACTTGCACAAGGAAAATGCCTCATTGTCATTACTCCCATGCCAGCCTTAGAGACAGTCACAAAATCTAGTGTTCCTAATGCTAGAGAACTCCATCCTAGATGGATACAATGGGCTACATCTTTGACAGCTGTTGATGTCGAATTTGTCTTTGACAAAGACACAAACGTCCCTATATTCTAATATAAAAGAGGACAAATGCCTCACCCTGGACCAAGTGTCTATTTGGATGTATAACTATTGTAGCATAGATAAAGCTATTATCTTCAAAAGGACAAATGTCTCGCTGAAAATCGGATATCCATCTACACCCCTATATCATATAATATAAAAAATGTACCGCACAAGAATTTCTTAACTTAAAACACAGTATATTAAAAAAATGTATTAAAAATAATTTATCACATATTCATTCAATGAATCTATTCACATTCCTCCCAATATAGGTTACAATCTAATTTCTTTACACCTATAGATAAAAACTCTAAAAACAGTTGACGCAGCGTTTCGGTGACACCTCGATATTTTCACCTTCCTCAGGACTACAAAAGTTTTCATCAAATCTTTCAATTTCAGTACTAAATCCTTTCTTAGTATCCGTTAGAGCCACCGTGCTATTGGGGATAAGGGAGTTGAAGATCAAACTCGGCACAGATCTCTGTCTGGCTGTTTCTCTATTCACATCAACAAATGTACCGTCCCGTGTAGATCACATATATTTTGGGAACAGGCATCGGCGTTTTAACATTGGCGATACCCTACTATGATATTGATGTTCATTTGTTGGCAATAAAAATCAGATCGGGAACTTGCGGCCTCCCTGCTCTAACGGGCTTCCGGAAACAGGATGAATTTGTCTTTGACCCATCTTTACAGACACAAGAATTTCTACAGTATGAAGCTACCCCATGTCCAGCTCGGTTTTGCCTCTTGAACAGTATAAATATATTGTTTACACTGATGGTTCAGCCCAGCCTGATATAGGTTTTAAACAGCAATATTTGGCTGCGTGCGTCACCATTGTTGGTGTAATGTTGGACTACCGATTCCACCCACAAAAAACTCACACTAAGGGGTCGATTCCGATTCGGGCCGGAAATCTCTCCGACCGAGCCGGACCCGGAGAGATTTCCGACCGAATCGGACCCGTGCAGTCCGACCGAACGAGTCCGATGCGTCCGTATGTTATCGGACACGAGTCGGTCGGACTCCCATTGAACTCAATGGGAGCCGGTCGTACAACGCGTACGCGGGCTCCCATTGCCTCAATGGGTGCGAGGCGGACAAGGGCGCCCCTACAGCGAGTACGCCGCGGAGCGCTCGCGGCGTACACGCACAGGTAGGGGGACCCATGGGTCCCCCTGTGTGCGCCTCGCACGGGTACGCGTACAGGGGGTCCGACACGGACCCCCAAAGTACGGCTCCGACAGCGAGTTCGAGTCGGACGGCGCGAGTCGGTCGGAGCGGTCGAGGTGCGCATCGTACTTACCCGGCCGGAAAACGTCTCCATTGCGCGGTGCGAATCGGGTCCGAGCGAGTCGGTCGGAGCGGTACGATCCGGGTACGAGTCGGTCGGAGCGGTCGGGTCGCCCGGACGAGTCGGTCGGCGACTCGCATCGTACTCGCTCGGCCGGACCCGCGTACGGTTCGGTCGGGAAACAGGCTTTCGCATGGCTTTTTTCCCGACCGAATGGTATTGGGTGCGCCTCCGACCGAGATCGGAATCGGCCCCTAAGTCCTTAGGGGACTGCACTGCACAATTGGCTGAACTGAAAGCTTTGCTACTTGCAATCAAACATACGGATCCTGAATTCCCAATACTTATTGTATGTGATTCGTGTTACTGTGTCCAGTCCTTTAATGATAATTTACATTATTGGCATCAGAATGGATTCAAAGATTTTAAAGGCAGCACAATCAAGCATACAACGCTTTGGGTTAAAGTGGCAGACCTCAAAGATAGGTTGATCAGTGTGTGGGAGCACACGTAGGGAATTCTCTGGCTGATGAAGCAGCCAAATCGGAAGTTGCGACTGCTACTGCTGCTGCAGTTACTTGTTCTAAAACAAGAATAGATTCTGATATTTTGGCTGCCGTTAATGATAACAGAGACGGCACCCCTTTCCGTAAGAGCTTTCCTTCTAAATGTGCATACCACTTAAGTGAACAAAACATTCCCTTTGTAACTATTCCAGGAGTTGGTGTTCATTTGATTGCCAACCAAGACCGCAGACTGGCTTTAGTGGTAGCCGTGCATGAAGGTGTTGCTTCTGCACATGCCGGTGTGGTGGCCACAATTTCGCTGCTACAGCAACGTTATTGGTGGCACGGCTTATATCATTAGGCCAAGAAATATGTCCTATTTTGTGACATTTGTCAACAAATTAAAGCTTCCATCGTGACTCGTCCACTGCAGACACACCTGTTAATTTCTAACAAACCTTTTGGCTGCATTTATTTGGACCACTGTGGTCTTCTTATTTTGGATACTGCATTTAAATTTATCCTAGTTGCAGTTGAATTTTTCTCTAGGTTCCTCTGGGTTTGGCCATAGCATTTAACTGATGCTCGCATTGGCGACGTTTGATAGTGTTAATCACCCAGCCCTACTTGAATCTCTGAAGTTTCGCTTAGGTATTAATGGCACCGTCATAAAATGGTTCACATCTTACCTACAACACCGCTTGCAACAAATCAAAATCCGCTCATGTCTTTTAAAACTCACTCAGGTCAATCTTGGCGTGCCTCAGGGCTCGATTCTATACCCCTCCCTTTTCAATCTCTTCATGGAACCACTAACGTTCATCTGGAAACAGGCAGGGATCAGATATCACCTGCATGCTGATGACACTCAACTTTACTACAAAATCAAATCACCCAGTGACATTCGACATCTCAACGACACACTGAACAAGTTACAATCCTGTTTTTACTCTAATCACTTAAAGCTAAACCCCATCAAAACAGAAGTAATCCTATTCTCCCCCAAAAGCAACCACCTACCAATCCACGAATGACTCAGCGATCTAAACGCTTTAAATTACTCTCTTACTCTATTCAACTCTGCAAGATCCCTTGGCTTCTTCCTGGACAACAACATGTCAATGAAAGAGCACATCAAGTATTCAGCAAAAGGAGCGCTGTACACAGTAAAAAACATCAAGAAAATTAAACCATTTATTCCCGCCGATGATTTCAAGATTGTGGTGCAATCTTTGGTCCTCTCCAAACTAGACTATGGTAATGCCATTCTCACTGGGACGCCGAAAACTCATCTCGCCCCCCTTAGATCAGTTCTTAGCATGGCAGAGCGGCTCATTTCAGATGTTAAATGGTTTGAACACATCACTCCTGCCCTCAAGACCCTCAACTGGCTTCCCATCGAAGGAAGATGTACTTACAAGACTGCCAGTATCATCCACAAAGCCCTTCACTCACATACACCCAACTACTTAGAAAACAAGCTGTCGAAAGCAGGGACTACTAGAGCATTGAGAAGCTTTAATGTACTTTTGCTCCTACCTCCCAATCTAAAAAAGTCAGAAACCAAGTTGCACTCTTTTTCAGGAAATGCTCTGAGCATATGAAACTCCCTACTGTGTGACCTTCGATGCAACCCTTCCTTCCCTTGCTTCAAAAGAAACCTGAAACTCCTCCTCCTCAACAAATACTTTAACTCCTAGATTACTGAACTTGGTTAATTATCGCTTGGTCAGCTCTAGACCCTCTTTCATAGCTGGCTGTTTATTTTCTTATGCTGTCTATTAGATCCTCTCGGATTGCATCTCTTGTTGTTGGTTTATCTATTATCATCTTTGATGTGTACTATTATCTATTGAATTCTCGCCTCATATGTTATTGCATGCCTGTTTTACTGTATTCTATCACGATCATGTGAGTGCTCTGACACCTTCGGGTCTAACTAGCGCTAAATAAAAACTTATAAATAAATAAAACAAAAAATGACCAAAAATTATGAAAGACATGCAAGTCTTTCTTGGGACACATGCATGGATTACATTCCACTTGGACCAGGGCCAGGCTTTCGCTTCTAAAGCTTACTGGGATACTATGGCTTCCTTGGGTGGGTCCATTATTCTTCTCCATATTGGCCGGAGGGCAATTCTGTTGTGAATGAACCATGACTTAAAGCAGTCCTCTTTGGCATCAAAATGTACGTTCCAGACCTTGATGGTCCAGACATTGTAGCACAAGCCATTACCTTTGACGTAAATGATTGTTGTGCTGTCTTACAGGATCTACAAAACCTCTGTGACATCCAATCCAACGAACAGTTGAAGACCTCTGCCTCTGCAAGAATCAAGGAGAAACCAGAACCTTCTGGCTGGATTCCACAAATTGGGGATCTCGTGCGAGCGAAGGTGGCGGTAAAGAAGGAGTTTGGCCCGTGCCAGTCCTTGGCATTCAAGGTACAAGAACTGTAATTTTGCCACCGCTTCTTGGCTCTAAAGACAATCGTTTTGTCGCAATTGATCACATCAAGTGACATCATGTGGCCGATTCCTAACAGTAGGCCACGAGGAGTCCTTGGTAGTTCCCTAACTCCTCTGGCTACCATACAGGAAATCCCTCTACAGCTAGTGAGCACCACCAAAGCTGTTTGTCCCCAGCTGGTGAGGGTAGAGAATGCGTTAAAATTAGTACTTTCATCCGCTACAACTGCCAGCAACATGACTGAAGTGAGTATTGTTCTTACTGCTGTGTCTTCTGCAGCTGCAGCCGTTTACACAGATCCACTGCTTTTGGATTTCAACGGTCACTCACTGTACCTGAGGCACCAGTTTTTCAACAAATGATTCTGGGTATTATGTGGATTGAGAGGATTTTTCTTTGGATTCTTTTGATGATTCTTCCATTTTAGACACTCCTACTGCATGGATCTGTTTTTTTTTCTCATGACTAAATCAAACTAATCTGGTCCCACCTTGGATATATGTTTGGATAGCACTTTCCTTGGTTTTTCTATTCCTGTGGATTGGATTTGTGACAGTTTTTTTCTTGCTGATCAATGGCCATAACTTACCAGAACGCTCTGCTACAGAACTATTCGATGAGGCGTTGACGCCTCACTCATCTTCACATAAGCAAAAAAGAGACTTGTCCCTCGTGAACCTTTCAGCCGTTCCAGTAACTGATGGAATTGTTTGGGGTAAAGTTCCTTATGATGTATTTAGTTTTATGGAAATTCTGCAGACACCTTATGTATTTAGGGTTTCTATGGGTGATTTAATTGTACCTGGGTTACATTCTGATGATTAGGATGTTGAAACTGTAAACTCCATGCTCTCAGAGCTGGAATACTACTTTTTAATCAAAGGATCTGTACTTAAATTCTGCTAATTATGGTGAAATGTTCTGTTACCATCTTTATGGACATCACTATTAACATCGAGCTAATTTTCAACGCACACTTTTAAATTACACACAATGGGGACATTGTCTCACTCCCCCTCATGGAAGCTCAAAACATACAAGGATAATTTCACATACTTTTCTGGATATAACACATCTGACCCGAAGTCATATTATTTCAAACTTATCCCTACATCACCAAAGAAATATAAACTAATATATACATACTCATTTGTTACCCATTTAGCTGTAAAAGTCTATGATTATTGAAAGGATACCATTGACATGAAATCAATTTGGAGTACCAAATCTTGGCAACTTCAGGGCAGAAACACCTTGTTCTGAGCCTGCTTGATTCCAACATAAATGATTTATCTGAAGAAATAGAATGTTCAGCAGACTACATGCCTTGGGCTTGCTAAAATTAAAGACATGAATACACCAAACATTCACTCCATTACCCGAGTTGACAATTGGCAACATTTAACAAATTAATTCTGAGGAACAACTCAATAGTATGTTGCAGAATGGTACATTTAATTCCACACTTTCAGGTCCTCTCAGGTGGTATTGTGGCCAGTGTGCACAAATGGTTGTTATGCTCGTTTTTTTAAATCCACACTGTGCTTAAGGCAAGCAGACCTGACCCCCATTATTCCCACTCTCAGCATTCAGTCACTACTTATTCGGTGGGGAAATTGTGTCAACAATGGTTGGGACATTCCACACTGTCTGCAGTACAACAACATCTTTCTCCTCTTTCCGATGACATGGACCTCTCTGACTTCTTTCTAGTATCTACTCCGCATCCACCCCCATGTTAGATCCTGTCCAGGTACTCAATGATAACTTACCCCTAAGACAAACTACCACTGTTACACCGTTCAGCTTAGAGGAGGTCAACAATGCAATAAAGGCCAGCAAATGGGGTAAGGCTAAGGTCCTGATGATATCCCCGTGGACTTGTATAAAGCCAGCATCGCTTTGTGGGGACCTATTTTAACTGTTGTTATTCAGGTATTCTCCCTACATGGGCGCAATCTATAATTGTTCCGATTTATAAAAAAGGGGACCGACATAACCCTGCTTGTTATAGGCCGATCTCCTTGCTTGACTCCTTAGTGAAGATAGTGGGTCGAATAAAGAGTGGGCTGAATCTAAGGGAATCCTGTCTGACCTCCAATATGGGTTTCGCACCAGGGTGGGGACTATAGAACAGGGCCTTAACTTTAGTATGTTATTGGGAAAATATACCAAGATTAAGGGAGGAAACTTATCCCTTGGATTTGTAGACCTGTCTTCCGTATTTGATTGTGTGAACCACCCCAAGTCATGGGCAATTATGATTGATATGGGAGTGGAGCCTTCGATTATCATCTTTTTGAGGGACTTGTACTCTGGTATGAAAGCAAGGGTTAGATATGGGACCAGAGGTGAATGCACACAACCTTTCAGCGTAAAGAGAGGGGTGAGACAGGGTTGCGTTTTAGCACCTTTTCTCTTTTCACTTTATATAAACAACGTAGGCACTGCTATGACCGCACATGCCAAAGATCTCGCTCAAGTGGGTAATCGCCCCATGCCCGCTCTCCTCTACGCGGATGACACTGTTTTATTGGCCCGTACCCTCCTTGCGATGCTGTCTGTACTCAATGATTTTGTTGGCTACATGTCGCACCTTGATTTGCAAGTGAACCAAACCAAAACATTTATAATGAAGTGTGGCAGGAAAACCGGTATCTGTCGAGCCATTAAAATCATGGATACCACTATAGAAGTTACCAACAACTTCTCGTATCTGGGAATTCTATTTGATAAAGAAGGCACATGGAAACATGCCATCAAGACCAGGGCACTACTATTTCGAAGTGCTTGTATGGCCTTAAGAAAATTTGCCACCAGGTTAGGTTCAAATCCCACTCAAGAGATGCTCACTATCTATAAGGCTAAATGTATTAGCAAAGCACTATACGGGGTGGGTATATTGGGATATGCAAACTGCACAGCGCTTCAACTCGTGGAAAAGGAATTTTTGAGATATTTGCTTGCTAACCCCAAAAGTGCCCCTACGTTCGTATGCCATGCTGAGCTAGGTGTACTGTTCCTTACTGACTCACTTAAGATCCAACCTATCCTATTGTGGCACAAAGTATGGACATCCGAACACACTCCCTTTATTCGTTCTATAATAGGGGACTGTTTAAAATTAACCCTTTACACTCGTATGCCATGGCTGACTTTTGTACAACGTTTCAGCCGGGACTTGGGGCAACCAGACTATTTTAACAAACCTGAAATCCTAGCAGAAATTAGTAGGCAAGATCTAAAAATAGAATTCTTAATGCATTTAGAGAATATAAGGTTGTCAGCCGAATTAATAAAGCCCACTGTTTTAAGGAATCAGCGTATTTTAACGAGTTATGATATGCAGTTTTACCTGACAGCCGAACCGATTCATAGGCATAGACTTATTTTGACTAATTTCAGAATGGATACTTTTCACCTGATAGTCAGCTTTCCGGAACCTAATGACTGGTCTTCAACCTTATGTAATTGTCCCTGTGATAACATCTCGACACAAAGTACAATGCATGTTGTACTCTTTTGTACATTTTACAACATATGGTGGAAACGCTACATTTTAAGCCTTCTGAAGCTGCTATCGTGTACTCAATGTCGCCCGGCGTACTTTTTTTTTACAGGCTTTGCCAACCACTGAGATATGTGTGAAAATGTTGAGTTTTTTATGGAGTGCTTTTTATGCCAGGAAGAACCTTTTGATTACGACATGAATAATTTTGTATGGCAACGGTCAAGTGACTAAATGATATACGTCTCCTAGTTAACTCACTTTTTATATAAGAAACATTTTAATTATGGATCTTATTAACAATTTTAACATTAATCAATATAAGTGAATAGAATGGGAATGTATGGCGGACCCAGACTTGTGGTTTTTACACTCCTGCATATTCTCTGTATTCTCTGATTGCATGTTTAAATTATGGAGGGGGCGAGTTAAATGTCATAATAAACGAGTATTAATGAAATGAAATGAATGTTTTAATTGAAGCAGGACTTTTACTGTATTTTTGTGTTTATCGATGTGCTTTTATGGCATATTTATTAGATCGAATAAAGTTGAAAAACGACTTCGTGTTGGGTCTCAAGTCCCCACGTTCTAAAAGATTTATTTATGCCGCATATAATGAAATTTGGAAATTGTCACAAATGGAAGCTGCTGCATGTTTAAGACAAATTGATCTAGATACTTTTGATAAAGTGATTGCTGTTGTTGTTAATAGTATTACTACGCTGTCTTCCCGCATTTACAATTTGAATAACATTGTATCCTCTGTTATTGATATCATGCAAAGTGACATGTCTACATTGTACCATGGACTAAGTCAGCTTAGATCTATCATGCAGTTTAGCTGGGCACTTCAAACCCTTAAAAGTGGTTGAGCTCCTTGGCATTATCTCAATTCCAGCCAGCTATTCCTGCCTTCCAATCTGACAAGTAAACAATGACTGATGGCTAAGAAAGATGCCACATACACTATGTTACATCTCTATAAGTTAGAACAGCTCCCTTTCTCAATAGCAGAAATACTGCCTGCTGTCTGGTTAATACATGGCATGATATATTTGCCAATTTCAACATTCCAGTTCACAGCTTGCATGAAACATTTCCCTGTAGATAGATATAAACCCCTAGGCTGCAGCTTCATTCACGTATTATGTTTACTCCCATTTTCTTATCAATGTGAATGTGCCAACAAGGAGGTCTTCCTTACTGGAAAGGAATGAGACTCTTCTGTCGGACATTCGCTTGTTTGTAAACACGTTACCATTCGTGGTGCATGTAATGCGTGGGTAGCTAATTTGGCCTGTTTTCTAAAAGGAATTCCAGCCCCTTCAACTGTCCCCCTTATTCAATTTCTTTCAAACTGAAGCTATTTAATGTAAAGTGATCAGGATTGATGTGGAATGAAAGCTGGGATCCCATATATTTTTATCATTTTCCCGAATGGTGACTTGCTGCAGCAACGTGCTCTTCCCTGCACTCAAGCAATTTTGATAGCTTGTTGTGGCCTTCTATTCCAACTTTGAAGGCAGACTTTAAGAAGCTAAGCAGACTCAAAGCACTATTGTTTCAAAAGATGTAGCATTAACATCTGCTTGAGAAACGTTTGAATTACAAGTCGCAAGGACAGCCAGTGAAATACAGTTCTTGTTAAACACGAAACTCCCACTACATTTTGGACAAGTTAGTCCATCACATTTTTAGTGCATCTAATACTGCTGGCCTTGCTCACTTTTTCAAAGTTAATGGTTCTGGCTAAGTTAATTCCTTCTAAAAAAACTTTGGAGTAATACCGACTTTTATTCATTCCATTTTTTCCAGTGTGTTCTGTGCATACCTTTCGTGTTATTCCTTATTTGCGGCATTTTAATTCTATTTTTGCACCTTCGCAATGGATGTTACATCTCAAAGCCCACTGGCACTACCATCAGTCCAGCTGTGCCATGAGCACATACTAAGGTTCTTCTTAATCTTATTGCTCCAAGAACTGGACCTTGACTGATCATTGACATTCCAACCTTTCTGGTTTACGTGCATCCAACCCGCGTTCCATTGCCTGTGGTCCTCCTTCGAATGGGCATTGGATATTTTCCTGGCTCTGCAAACGCCGGTTCCTGTAGACATGAACCTGTTGATGAGTCCTCTAGCAACCCATTTGATGAGTCCTCTAGCAACCCATTTTCATAGTCTTCCCATGGGCTTGTGGCTGCTGCATGAAGCGAGATATGAGCCTCTCCCTTCAGAGGAGATGAGTGCTTTGGCACATGACACATTGAACTTTGGCTGTAATAACACAGATGCAGGCTCATGGAAGATATCATGGATACCTCCGACACACCTCAATTTGGCCATGCTTTTCGAAATTGACATGTCATTTTTTTTATTATTATCATTATAATTTTTTGTATAACATGCTTTTTAGCAAAGCACTGAATTTGCTTAGCTTGTGCTTTAAGTTTTTAATATTTAGTTAGGTGCTAAGTTACTTTCCTGACCAAGGATGGGGTGTAATGAGTTCCTACTTAGACCCACTGTAGTTTTTCCTTATTTTAGCCTAACTGCACGTTGTAGACCACATTTGCTTTGCACAGCCACACGTAACACATTTATTTTTGTGCCACAATATTATTTTAGAAATAGGCTGCACATATTATTATTGTTATTCAGTTCTTCTGCTGGGATTCAGTCTGAACATTTTATACAAGGTCAAACAACATTGTGCCCTGTTTTTTTGTGCTCTGTAAAGTAAAATCTCCTAACATACAGACACAACAAAAGTGTAGCTGCTGTTTTCCAATGTGGCACTTCTTATCATATAAATTAAGATGTATGGGGACCCAATCCCAGAGATCACTGATATATCACTGTGCTCATGTAGTGAGGGTAGGCCTAGGCAGATAGATCATTAAGCATGATAGGGCCTTTCATTGTACAAGTTTACTCATAATGCTGATTATTTTACTCAGTTGCATATGTGTTCTAATTGCACAGTTGCTTCATAATGTAGCACGATAGGTTCTATACATATTATAAACTTTTCTTGTATGTTTCTTTTGTTTATTATGGACATGCATGAGTGAGAAAACAAAAGGTGATGATCTGTTTCCACGGTTCCCCTGGGGACTAGAGAGTTTTGTTCTGGAGTGCCTATTTACTTGTTACTCTGGGAAGGTGAGGAGGGCAGGTAAGGCACTATGAGCTAGTTGGATTAGGATCCATAGGTACTGATGTGGTATGGTGACTCAGTCCCTACAGTCTGACGTCCTGTGGTCCCAGGCATTGCTCTGTTTCCAAAAGAATCCCAGCAACAAAACTACTCTGGAAACTGCACAATTCTCTCTTGATTTGTTGCCCACTTGGGCCTTGAAATAATTTTTGACTTTTTTTCTTTTTAACTTTATTTATTTGCATTTATCATCATGGACAAACAAAGGGCCAAGTGTAAGCAATTGACAATATGAGCATCATTCGGTTAGATCTTCATACATGGCCTCAAAGCTACATAGCTAACAATTAGAAAGAAAAGCGAAAGAGAAAATGGAGACCAATGAAAACACAAGTGGCATCAAACAATGGCAAATAGTCTCTGGAAGATATCCATAAGATGATCGTACTCTACTTTCCCGAGGGGTCCCCAACGAGATGAGACCGATCCAAACCTGGTGATAGTTCCCTGTATGGGCATATGAGTGGTGTTGACACCCACTCTTCCTCGCGTTGATAATTTGAACTTGTCTGCTGTGCCTGACCGGGCCAGACTGGGCACACTCCGAGTAGTTGACATGCAAGAGGGGCTTAATCTAGAATATCTTGGCTGTCCTGGCTGGAAGAGTTGGCATGTGGGGGCGATTCACTGGGGCCTTCCTTAGCCTTTAAGTAATCACGTAAGCGTTCCCAGATATCTTTAGGCCGAGATTGGGTGGCATCATGTCCCAGTAGTGAGATAGTTGATCGCTGCAGTATGTGGCATCAAGGAGCCAGCCCTGATCCCTAGGGGCACGGCGACCACCCCATACCATAGCCACTCTTCGTTTTGCTAGGATCAAGAGTAGGGCCACCAGTTTATGTCTAGTGGGAGGCATCTCTTTCACATATCCAAGGAGACCCAGCAACGGCGTGCCCGTAATGTGGAAATCCGTCATGGTTTGGATGGCCCGGAACACTGCAAATCAGTATCTGGATACTCCCATGCTAAGTGAAGGAAATCTGATCCTAGGGCTCCACATCTGGGGCAACTCTCTATTTTTGACTTTGTACTCCTCCGTAAGGCTGTATATGCCCAGAGCCTTCATGGCATTGGCTCTGCACTGCTTATTTTTGAATTTTTATGATCATACCCTTTGACTATTCCGCTGATCTAGACCTCACTTATTGATTTTTGGCTCTTTTACTTACTTGACTTTTTTCTGCTATTTTTGATGTGCTGGGAAATGCCTTATCTCAGGGACACATTGCTTCATGAAATTTAGGTTTAACATTGTCTCCGATTGGGGGCGTGGCTAGCAGCCCAAGATGGTGGTCGCATAAGCGACGTGCTCCGGGCCCGGGATGTGAATCCTTTAAATTCTCCACGATACCTGCCATCCCGGAAGCGTGACTGGGTGCCAGATTGCCTCCGCTGTTGGAGTGGACACAGGAGTCCAGTGTGTGCCCGAATTGGAAGCAGCTGGGGGCGCAGAGCCCTCCTGTCAGGTGCCGGGCCTGTGGCTACTGGTGAGGCCTGTGAGGCCGCTGGCTAAGTTCTCGGCCTGCGCAGTGGCTGGTGCCGCCCCCGAGCGGAGACGACCTTTAGAGTGCCCCTGACGACGCCGGGCTGCGGAATAGACACCGAGGCCTGAAGTATCCCGGCATGGTGATTCCCCCCCCCCCCCCGATGAACCCGTGGCGCAGGAGAGAGGCGTACGGATCCGCAAGGGGCCCGGCGCCGACACATAGAGAAATACCGGCTAAACCACCCCGGGAGCACCCTGGAAAGGCGAGACATTGCTGCAGTGCCAGACTCGTGGACCCCCCATGGTGAGTGCTGTTAACCTGAATGCCGATCGGGGTGGTTGAGAGCTGAAGGGGCCTAGCGGGTGCCTGCTGAGGCCTGTTTACTTCCTGAAAGTCTTTCAGGACGCCGGATAACCCCGAGACCGAATTGGGCCTGAACGAGCGGTGAGCAGCCGAACTGAGAGCAGCCAGAACCGAGAACTTCTCATGATGGGCCTGCTGCTACAGGTGAGGCCTGAGAATCCGCGAGCTTTCACTGAACCTGCGCCGGGGCTGGCGCCGCCCCCCTAGGCACAGAAGTCCACGGGAGTGCCCCAGATGCTGGCCTGCTGGAGTGAGGACTGGCTGCTGCCCGTGGAGCAGCTACCAGGGCTCCGGGCATTCCAGGCACAGTAAGCATCCCTTCCCCCCCTCAACGGAGGGCGGGGGCCGCGTCAGGACGAAGCTGAACTGGCGTCACGAGGGGTCACGTAGGAATCTGCAAGACCCGGCACCGCGCCATCAGACACCTCCTGCTGTGACATCCTGGGAACACCTTGCAATTTAGGGGTAATACCGCCGAATCTGACCCGTGTGCTCCCAACGGTGAGTGCAACTGATTCCTCCCCCTGCAGACCGGCCAGCGACTGCGGTGATTAGTGGGGACCAGGCGGGTACCTGCTGGGACCGAACCCCCCCCAAATCCTGTGATCAGGGCCAAGGAATGAATGGGGGTAAGGACTGGACATTACACAAACTATACTGAGTCTGGCATCGTTCTGAGAGGGGGGCCACCCCCTTGGTAGAGTGCACGGTGTGGAGACGGATGGGTGACCGGGGCCGATCATAGTGACCCCCTGCCACCGGGTGCGTGGATCCCCACGGCAGAAGGGCTTGGATCTATAACAAGTCAACAAGTCCTGGGCAATCATAGGAGTGGATACACAACATACAACAATCACTGAACCAACAACAATGGGCCGGGCGAAAGCAAAAACTGCGGAAATGGCCGGGAGGGCCGGGTCCTCATCACCGCCTTCAGAGACTTCCTCCGTGCGTTCTCGGCCGGAAGAGGGTGGGACTCCAGCTCCCCCCCTGACAAACTGGACATGATATTGAAGGAAATTCGAGACTCCAGATCAGCAATTGTGCAACAACTGGGCACTTTTTCTGCGGAGCTTATTTTGCTGAAAGACGATCACAGAAAATTGTCGGATAAGGTCAAGGCCTCTGAACGCACCCTGCGCACCGTGGCTCCATAGGTGAAAGAGCATGATGAGCAAATCCAGCAAATGCGCCAGCAAATAGAGTACCTTCAAGCGCGCGCGGATGATGCAGAAGGAAGGGACCGCCAGAACAATCTCGGTAAAGTGGGCATGCCTGAGGGATCGGAAGGGCCGCACCCGACAGCGTTCATCGAAGATTGGCTCAAAACCAAAGTTGCTCCCACGGGCCTTTCTGCCCTCTTTACGGTGGAACGAGCCCACCGGGTTCCCACTAGAAAGCCCATACAGGGTGCAAATCCCCGAACAATCCTTGCCGAGATACTGAACTATAGGGACCGTGATCATCTATTACAAGCAGCCCAAAACAACGGCCCGATATAGTTCAGCAACACAAAAATTTAAATTTTCCCAGACTACACACTAGCGGTCCAACGCAAGCGCTTCTCATTTATGGAGGTCAAGGCTCGTATTCGTACAGCGAGCCTGGAATTTGCTCTTCTATTTACGGCCAAGTTAAAAGTCATCCACAACCAATGCTCCTTCTTTTTTGACACGCCAGAGAGTGCGTGGGACTGGCTGTACAGGAACTTCCCCGAAACTTTGAGCACGGAACATCGTGAAAGGCCGCAACAGAAACCACAGAAACTACCACGCGGATGCAGGAAAGGACTTACAACTCAGAGCACCATGACTGGTCCCCCTTCTCCCCAGGTAGTATTGGAGGGCAGACCGGAGTCCCTCCGGTTGGCATCTGCATTGAGGTCTGTCCGTCCGCCTATCAGCTCCAGTCCCTCGGAGGAGGTGTCATCAGACTCAGACTCGGGGGGTAGTGTGGCGCTGTTCCCATCAATGTCCACACAGCTAAGTAATGACGCGCTGGGCTGAACATGTTTAATAACAGATAAGGGGGGTACATTGATCCCAGCTAAGGTACACTAGCCCTGCGAATATACTAACCCAACCAGTAGGGCTGCGTTCTGGCGCCTGTACAATATTTTGCCATTACGATGCTTGTTTAGGGACATAGCAGCAAGTTAAGTTGTAAAATCCCGTGGCCCGGCCCGTCAAAGGTGGAACCACCTACTACAAATGGCCTACACGTCTTCCATGTTACTAGCCTACCCCGCAAGCGAAAGCACTTGTTATTGCGTAGTTCAATATGTTACTGTTTTGCATTCAGTTTGATCAACCGAAGTTGACTCGTTTGACCATGTATTGGGATCTAGTTTGTTTGATTAAATTGCAGCTGGTCTGCTCGCTAATGTCTTGGGGGGGGGGGAGAGGGGTGAGATAGGGGATCCGATGGTTTCCATGTCTCTCATAAATGGCGTCTGTAGTTAAGCAATACACTATTATATCCTGGAATATACGGGGGATGGGCTCAATTCACAAGAAGCACAGAATTGCGGCTCAATTGCATCGTCGCCGTGCTCAAATAGTATATTTGCAAGAAACGCATTTAATACCCTCCGAAACCCGTAAATTGCAAAGAAGATAGAGGGGCCAACTTTATGCGACTGCCTATTCCGCTTTCTCACGTGGGGCAGCGATATGGGTTCTTGCTGGGGTACCATTCTCTCGGATTGATAGTAAAATAGATGACCAAGGTAGATATGTGCTATTGCAAGGCACTTTAGATGGTAGACAAGTGGTACAGGGGTCTATTTATTTATGCACCTAATATAGATCAGGAAGCCTTTCTGCCTCGCCTGTCAAATGCCCTTTCAGAATGGAAGCAATATCCATGGGTGTTGGGAGGAGATTTTAATGTGGTCCTTGACGTGGGGTTGGATCGCTCTCACCCTCCTTTACCGGGAACAGTGCCAACATTGCAGGCTAGGACCCTGTCTTGATGGGTAAGCGGGTGGAACCTATTAGAAGTATGGAGACTTCAACACAACAACATGCGTAAATACTCCTTTTTCTCACACCCACATCGACTACATACTCGCCTGGATCGTTTTTTCTGCACTCCGGACTTATTCCCATCTTTCTCACATAGCTCTTACTTAGGAAAAACCATCTCAGACCATAGCTCAATCGAGCTGACAATTAACTGGGGCCGGGTTCCCGCTCCGAATCAAACATGGCGCTTGCAGCCTTTGTTATTGGAAGACCCAGTATTTAGAAACTCAATGGCAACGTACTTTTCGGACAATGAGGGTACGGCTACAACTAAGTCTATAGAGTGGGAAGCCTTTAAGGTGTCAATTCGTGGAGTCTCAATGGAGACTGTGGTAGGTGCCAGACGAGAGATTACGCCAGACATTACAGACCTAGAGGCAACATTGCAATCACTAGAGATAGCGGCCCAGACAGACACAGATGAAGCAGAGAAACTGCAGGAGGCTAGAGTGAAGTATGCGGAATTGCTGGAGCGACTGAGATTAACTGATCTAAATGCATACACCTTACGCTCACATGCGGAGGCAGACAGATCCAGTACATTATTAGCTTGCTTAATAAGACCACAACCTTCACCTACACCAATACTGGCAGTATATGACAGACATCACACATTGGTTTCCACACAGGCCGAAATCAATAGGGCTTTCAGGACTACTATACACATCTCTATGAGGCTCCCTCTCAAAATGTAGCAGAAGCAATCACTGAATTCCTCGAGTCCATAACACTCCCTGTTGCCTCCAATGCAAGTATCGAAGACTTGGCGGCTCCTCTTACCTCTGCCGAGATTCGTCGCGCGATAAAGGAACTCGCTCGTAATAAAACGCAGGGCTCAGGTGGGCTCCCCATCGAGTTCTATTCCACGTTTGCGTTGCAATTGGTCCCAAAGCTATTGCAGTTATATAATACTTTTTTTTTTTTTTTAAATCTTTTTTATTGAGTTTCAAAATGATATACACAGCAGTGCAGCCATGCAAGGCAGCTCGAACAATTAAGAAACATACAAACAACATGTGATTGACCGTATACAAGATAACAGTAATGCTAGAGATTTGACCATGGACAGTAATGAAGACCGCACTGTAAAAAATACAAATATACATGTACATCATTCTACTACAGACTGGGAATTGGCCTGGGCGTGCTGCTGGAGATATTGGCGTAATAGTTCCCAAATGTCCGTGGGCTTAGATGACGTCGGTAGCTCCTCTGCGTATAATTCGAGGTTCTCCTTACAGTACACCATGTCTTTGATCCAGTGCTCAGTTTTCGGGGCTAATGTGCTCTCCCAGGTAATAGCTATTCGGGGCTTAGCCATCAATAATGCAATGCGCACAAATCTACCCAGGGTGCCCTTCGGTTGAGGAACATAGCATAATAGGCACATTAGTGGTGTACATTGCAATACCACCCCAGACATTTCCTGTAGACGTTTTACCACCTCTTCCCAGTAGTGGAACACCAGTCGACAATCCCACGCTAAGTGCCAGAAGTCAGCGTCTAGCTGGCCACACCGC
Source organism: Calotriton arnoldi (assembly GCA_963921515.1). NCBI lineage: Eukaryota > Metazoa > Chordata > Amphibia > Caudata > Salamandridae > Calotriton > Calotriton arnoldi. Next base: position 1,203,671 of record CAWUFW010005087.1, read on the forward strand.
TTACATTTGCTGGAATCACAGAGCCCGCACTTGTGCAATCTAAAAGGCGTGTGATAGATCTGATGGATATACTTAAAATGTATAATTTGCAGGTTTCCGTTAGGTGTAAGTGCGCTAGTGAGGTTGCATAAGTGTCCCCATTCTGGGGATGTGAGGGGAGGCGTCAATTTATCATTCCAGCGAGCAAGGTTTCTGTCTGATCCAGTGACTCTCTCGTCACGTACCGCTCTGTATAATCTGGTGACCAGTTTGCGCCGTGTGGGCGCAACCAATAATAATTGTAAAGATTGCAAGGTTGGCGGTTCCGCTGGATATGTAGTGTAATGTGTTCTAATAGCTTGCTTGAGTCTGTGCACAGTAAATTGGAACAGCGGTGTAGGGTTGGTAATATACTGGAGCCCCTCTGAAGTAATGAAACTCCCGTCAGGGTAGACGTCCTGCTTGGTGTCAATACCTGCCTCTCTCAGTGATTGCAGCGGGCCCTCCTCCTGTGTCACCGAAGGTGCAGAATGGTGTGCTAGAGGTAGTGCCAGGGCGTAAATAGGAAGTTTAGCTGCTAGTTTTCCTATAGTTTGCCAGGCGCCTATAGTTGTATCTACCGTATTAATTTCATGTCTTGGCGTGCCTCTACGTGTGTGCGTGATGATGCCGGGTAGTGGGATCGGGTGGGCGTCGCCATCTTCTACCGCTACGTGAGGGGTGTAGGCGTGATGACTGAACCAGTAGTGTGCATATTGCACTTGTGCACAGAGATAGTATATATATGGGTCCGGTGCGCTGAATCCACCCTTGGCATAATCAAGCGTGAGTGTAGCCCAACTCACTCTAGCCTGTTTACCTCCCCAAATCAATCTAAGCAATGAGGTTCGCATGTTACTAAAAAACTGTTGTGTCAGTTTTATAGGGATATTGCAGAATAGGTATAAAAAACGTGGCAGAATAACCATTTTAATAACAGCAATGCGATCTGCCAAGGATAGTGGCAATGCGATCCATTCATCAACCTGTTGCTCTAAGGAAGTGCACGATCTTCTATAGTTTTCCTTTATGACGACCTCGGGGTCGCGATGCACCCAAACACCCAGGTATTTAACTGGATCAGTGGTCCACAATAAAGGGTATTCCATACTGGGAGGGAGCGTTATGGATGTCAGTGGTATTATCACCGATTTGTCCCAGTTAACAGTGAGACCAGAGAACAACCCAAATCTGATGTATTCTCTCAGCACCTGAGCCAGGTATCGCTGTGGTTCTCTAATAAAAAGAACCATATCGTCGGCATAGAGGGATATACCAACAGGGCGGTTCATGAAATTGAGGGCCGTTTCCCTATGTTGCTGGCGGATCACACAGGCCAGGGGCTCAAGTACGAGGGCGAATAGAAGCGGTGATAGGAGGTAACCCTGCTGGGTGCCTCTATCAATTGGAAATGGCTCTTATGTCAGTCCCCCTACATGCAAGCGTGCAGAAGGGTCAGTGTATAATAGCCTCACCCACCCAAGAAATATAGGAGGAAATCCCATGCGCTGCAGAATTTGAAACATATAACTCCACTCTATAGAATCGAACGCTTTTGCTGCGTCCAAGATTACTGCAGCTGCATGTATGTTTGGATCGAGTACATGAAACATCGCAAATATAGTTCTGAGATTATGGGATGTGGATCTTTCTGGGATAAAACCAGATTGGTCCGGGAGAACCAGACAGGGCATAAGAGGCTGGAGTCTTGTTGCCAGAATTTTGTCGAGTATTGTAGCGTCGAGATTAATCAAGGATAAGGGCCGATACGACTCACAGAGGTCGGGTGGTTTGTCCTTCTTGAGCAACGTGATAATCAACGCTTGACGGAGAGACGGTGGCAAAATGCCAGATTCATGTGCCCCTGCGTACATTTCTAGCAAATGGGGTGTAATTAAATCGGCATATGCTTTATAAAATTCCACTGTCTAGCCCGGGCGCTTTTTTGTTGGGTAAGGCACATATCGCCGCTTTTATGTCCAATTCGTCAATCGGTTGACTGAGATAGTCGCGGTGGCCGTCCGACAGCCACCCGCAGGCAATGTGCGACAAGTACTCTGCAAGAGCCGGAGCAGGTGTTGTCCCCTTCGATGTGTACATGGTGGCGTAAAATGCACGAAATTGGTCTACTATTTCCTAAGGAGTGTAGTGTTCCCCACCCTGAGTATCAAGTATTTTAGATATGTGATGATGATTGGCACGGAATTTGAGTTTAGCCGCTAGATTGCGGCCCGGTCGCCCACCCTCCCCGTACGCCCTGGCTACATGTCTACGTGAGAGATAGCGGATTTCGGATTCTGCTAAGGCATCATATTCTAGGACTAGCTCATGAATACGAGAGAGCGTGCTTGCACAGGGTTTAGTTGTGTAGTTGCGTTCAAGATCCGCCAATGCGGCTTCTTTCTTCGCGAGTTGCCCCCTAAGGTCTTTTAAAATGCCTGCCGTGGTACCGATGCAAACCCCTCTGATGGTCACCTTGAAGGCTTCCCAAAGAGTGGTAGCACTCTCTACGGTACCAGTATTGATATCGAAATATTGTTCTATGGCTTTTCTAATGGTATCAGAGTATATGGGGTCCAAGAGGGCCTCCAAGCGGAAGCGCCACGTGAATGGGCAATGGACAATGGTTGGTATGTTGAGAGCAAGCGGCACTGGGTTGTGATCGGAGAGCGTGCGTGAGAGAGCTGTAATGTCAGTGACCCACTCATTTGCCCCTTCACTGAGAAGCCAGTAGTACAAGCGGGACCAGCTGTGATGTGCAGGTGTGGCGTGTGTACCCTCCCTCGCTGTGCCACTGCGAAGCCTCCAAGCGTCAACCAGTCCAAATTCCATCATAGCACTTTTAATACTTTGAGCCACTCTAGGCGTGCGAACTTCTTGCGGTCTAGATTTATCTAAAGCGGGATCCAGGTAAGTGTTAAGATCCCCCCCCCCACACAATAGCTCCTTCGGGCCAGTCTAGCAGCGTGCCATATATACGTGCAAAAACCTGTGGTTCAGCTACTATAGGCCCGTATACATTAATAAAGGTAATTAGAGAGATCCCAAGTTTACCATGGACCATGGCACACCGCCCTTCATCATCTATGTAAGTTTTGATTGATGTAAATGGGACACCTCGCTTAACCATAGTGATAACCCCTCTGGTGTAGGAAGAATATGAGGAGGCTAGTTTGTACCCCACCCATTTAAGGGCAATTTTAGCTTCAGTTATCTTGGTCAGATGCGTCTCCTGTAGGAGAGCAACCTGGATCCCGTGACGGTCCAAACAGGCAAAAACCTGACGAATTTGTTTGGGAGAATTCAGCCCCCGAACGTTCCACGTCAAACAAATGCAGTTATCACCCATCAATACATTCCAAGACAATTACCAACAGTAAAGTATTCATCTTGCAGTAAAAGTGTAACGCCAACAGTGTATTCCGTGGTCGGCATATTGGTGCAATCACATTGAACAATCCCCATAGCCACAACATTTAAACCCCCCACCCCCACCCACTTTAGCAAACCCAATGTGCCAAAGCCATTCCCTCGAAACAACACAGACCCCAACATGTGGAAACAAATATAAGAAAAGATGAGGGGAACACCCATTGGGGGACACCGCGGCACATCCAACTCCCTAGTGGACAAGGGAGGTGGCCGCCATCTAGTAACATGTGCTCCCTAGAACATTAGGCCTGTGCCAGAAGCTTGAAATGACAACACCCACATTGTACTACTAAAACAATATTACTTGCACAGTGGTTTCAAAGACGGCGGAAACTTAAAGGAACATAAGTGTATGAATGTCACCATTGACAACAACATACTGTGGTGGTACAGGTGACGTATCCAGCAGATCAGATGCCTTATGCCACAACAGTCAGTGTACTAGTGACAACAGTACTCCCAGTTGCCGCCGGGCCGTGAAATGGCCAGTAAGGCAAGAACCAGAGGGGGAGTCATGCGGGTCAGGCCTCGGAGTCCGATGCATCTGGAGGAGCCTGTTTCCTGCGGCGGAGAGACTTGACATAATCCATGGCCTGCTTGGGGTTAGTAATGATTCGGGCCTTATCGTCAGTGCCAATCCGAAGACGGGCCGGGTAGAGCATGGCGTATTGCACATTCTCAGCAATCAGGATCTTCTTGACTTGGTGAAATTCTTTTCTTGCCGCTTGGACTGTCGCCGTGAAGTCGGGATAGAATGACAGGGTATTACCCTGGTACGTGATGGTGCCCTTTTGGCGGGAGATGCGGAGCACCGCATCCCGATCTCTGAAATTCAGTAAGCGGGCAATGATCGGCCTGGGCGGAGCACCCGGAGGCGGACGAACCGCCAGAGAGTGGTGGGCTCGTTCTACAATGAGCAGGGCAGAAAGATTGTTGGCACCACAAATGTCTCGGAGCATGTTTTCTGCATAGGTTTCCAAGCTTCCCACATTTGTGGATTCTGGCAGACCCAAAATGCGTACATTATTGCGCCGCGAACGCGCTTCAATGTCTTTGTTTTTAGCTTGAATGATCGCTAGAAGCTTCTCCATGTCAGTTGTTTTGGTAGTGACCTGTTGTAAACCATCTTCCGCATTTGATATACCCTTGCTCTGCTTCGCCAATCCTAACTGCCTGCTTGTCTAGCTTAGCCGAAGTGTGGTCCATACGGCCGTTGAGGGCCTCAATTTTACCATCTATTGATTGCAAGCTAGCATGGATAGCTGACAGTGCTTTTTCCACAGCGGTCGAGGACTCAGCTGCATTATCCAGTTCCGAATCAGATGCGGCAGTCTGCTGTGGTTTCCCTGATCTTCGTAGATCAAAGTTAAGGCGTGGTTGGTTTTTATCAGGTTTACCCATGATGGCGTGCACGTGTAGGCAGCAGCGTTCGTTCGCTAAATTAATGAGGCTAGGTCACTGCTATTCTCGCTAAAGGTGCGCAGTCAGTATAATAGTCGCACCACGCACCACGCACCAGGCAAAGGTAGGGACCAGGACGGAGCGCCACGTTCAACCAGAGACGCAGCCACGGCAGTGCCCTTTAACCACTTCTAACGAACTGCAAGAGATTGGCCCCAGTTAGTGTCTGCAAATATCGGTGTATGTGGCAGCGTGTCTGCTCCTGCTACTATACTTATAATGATGGCACATGCCTCCTGTAAGCGAGAACAGGCCACCCCAGAGGGTCCTGGTGCTGCAGCGCAGCCCCTCTCCGGTGCTCCAGGACCCACACAACAAGCCCCAGCGCCGTGGCAATTTGCAGATATTAAGTTATGGTGGTTCGATTATAGGCCAGCATTAATCCATTTATCAGAGATGCATCAGCGTTTCTGAAACCAGGCCTCAGCATGCAAGGGAACTGCCCATCAAGTCAATAAAGGAGAGGTGAAAACCATATATCCCCAAGTTCCAGCTCACCAGGCCCAATAGCGAGCGTGCTGAATAACCCGTGTTGTAGTGTGCTTCAATTGTTTTAACCCGTCGTGTAGAAATCCCCAGTATCAGCGCGTCCCGCAGACTCACCGCAGGCCAAAGAGGCAAGTAGGCCCCAGCTCCTCACAGCAGCCTCCGCGATATTCAGCCGCTGTTTCAGCACAGCTCCTCCTGCACGGGGGACCCCCCACAAAGGATATCAGCGCCGGAATGCCTCAGACAGTCGGGCCGCCAGGACAGGAGGTGCTGCAGTCTCCCAGCGCGCGCCCGCCAGTTCAGGCCCACCGCGGCTCCGGCTCCCGAACAGCAGCGGCCCTCCACCAAGCAGCTTCAGACAGCTTCACTCGTCCGAGGTCCCCAGGCCCCAGGAACCGCCAGCACAATGTATTCCGGTGAAGCCGCCAGGCACACAGCATGAGCCGCGCAAGTCACGGGCGGGCGCAGCGGGCCGATCCCAGCGTCGCGCGTCCACCCGCACCCACGGCACCACTGCTCGTTGGTCTTTACCAGCAAACTGCACCGGGTCCACAGTATCAGACAGGCACTCGCGGGCTCCAGCGGCACCGGCCGTGATATGTAGCGCTGTGCCCCAGGGACTCAAAAGCCGCTCGAGCCGCGCTCCGAACTCCACTCTTTCCGCTTTACCTCACCAGGCCGCCATGTTGCCCCGGAGGTGATGCACTGGCAACTGCTTTTCTCGTCTGGTAGGGAGTGCCAACTGCCTTCAAACGCTGCCAGAACAGTGCGCAGCTGTTGTAGATGAGCCGCCACACATTTGACGGCTTGGATGACTTATAGGGAGCAGGATACATGAAGGATAATGACGGCGGCCGGCGGAGCTGCACTACGGTGCAGCCATCTTGCCATGCGCCCTCTAGCACTCGCCCAGTTATATAATACTTCACTAGAGGAAGGGACCCTACTGCCCACAACCAGGGAGGCGATAGTGACTTCCTTATTGAAACCTGACAAAGCCCCGGCGGACCTCTCTTCCTTTAGACCCCTATCTATTCTCGATACAGAATATAAAATCCTCAGTAAAATTCTGGCATCATGGTTACTTCCCCTTCTCCCTGGGTTGATACATACTAACCAGTGTGGCTTCATACCCAGATGTAGTACCTCACTGAATATTCGTCGCTTCTATGCATTACTGCATGCAGCACAAGATCAATTTCCACTTCTCATTAAATATCCAACAAGCTTTTGATACTCTGAGCTGGTCTTATATGCGTGCAGCACTTACTAAGTTTGGGATCCCTCCTGATTTTTGTCGTTGGGTAAAGCTACTCTACACCAGACCAACAGCGCGAGCAAAAACAGGTTCCAACGTCTCCCCCGCAAATCAAATTTACCGAGGGACACGCCAGGGCTACCCCCTCTCGCCGCTACTGTTTGTGTTGGCACTAGAGCCCCTAGCTCAACAATTACGCCAAGTAATGATGACATATGGCATACCTGTCGGCGTGGCAACCCACTCAGTGTCACTCTATGCCGATGATATGTTGCTATATTTTAAAGACATGCACTTAGATTTGCATCCCATAGCTACATTACTGACTCAGTTTGGATCCATGTCCAGCCTCCACCTCAATGCCTCGAACTCTATAGCATACTCCTTTTACGATAATTGTAATCTACCCTACTTACAGTTTGGTCCACTACAACTTGAGATAGAGCCGGTCACTTTTAAGTACCTTGGAATTCACATATATAGAACCACTACCGATACAATAGATGGAAATGTGGTCCGGACAATCACCTCCTTAAAATCACAGGTGGCGTTTTGGAATAGCCTGCCGCTAACAACAGCAGGCCGGCTAGCAGTGGCCAAGATGGTCATTTTGCCCAGGCTCCTGTACCAATTTGTGAACCTCCCAGTGGCGATTCCAGCGTGGATCTTCAAAACCCTAGACACTTTACTGACAGATTTGTTGTGGGGGTCTAGACGCCACAGACTAGCCCTTGCTAGAATGCAATTGCCTGCACTAAGGGTGGTATGGGGGCCCCAGATTTAAAGGCATACTGCATAGTCGGACAGTTGAGTGGTTGGCCTATTGGCTGGCAGATCATAACTTGTTTGAAATTGGATACTCGGCTGAGCAGCTAAGACTGGGATTGCTACAGGCGTTGCTTTGCCCCGAATCCAAAAGAATGAGGGACGCCCCCTTCCTTCTCCAGATGGCACTACATTATTGGAAGCTAGCATTGAAATATACCAAAGTATCTACTCCATATGCCCCAAATGTTCCCCTTTGTGATCTGCCAACCCCCGGGGAGTTCTATCGGCCAATAGGTTGAGGCAATGGGTAGAAGCTGGAGTTGCGACGGTGGGCGACTTGTTCGCAGATGGAAACTTGATGCCCCACGCTGAGTTTGTGCGAGTTAATGCAGTACGCTGTTCTTGACCCACGCTGCAATTACGCATTTTGTACGCCGGCACTGGCTAGTGGAGCAGAGAGAGCCCCCCACCTTTCAATTATTGCAGGCACTTCACATAATGGGCCATGGACGCCACCTGGTTGGATGGTTACACCGAGGATTGAGGGAACACTTAGACATCTCATTGGTATCCCTTCGCCAGAAGTGGGAAAGAGACATAGCCAGGGAACTCACTGACAGGGAGTGGGCGATGGTCCTAGAGCATCCCAAACGAGTCTCTCGCAATGTCCGATTTAAATTCATACAGCTATTAATTTTGCACAAGGCTTATTTAACACCACATACGATACAAGCAATGTACCCGACTGCTTCCTCAGACTGTCCTAGATGTCATCGATCTGATGCTGATTTCATTCATGTGTTGTGGGCCTGTCCCTCCTTGAAAGGGTACTGGAATGAAGTTACAACGGGCCTAACCCAAATATCCGAGCACACTTCTTGGTCCACTTTCGAACTTTTTCCTCTTTATGGGTCTTTCCCCACTCCCCAAAAAAGCAGTGGTATTGCGCCGCTTTATGGGGCTTTCCCTAATATTGGCCAAGAGATTGCTCACACAACGCTGGAAATCCCACACAGTGCCGCATAAGGGAGCTTGGGGAGAGGAAGTCATCAGGTGGGCCACTGCCGAAAGAGAGGCGCTACAGCGCGAGGAGTACAGAGGACTTAGGAAAAAACGATTTCAATGGAGTGGGCCCACTTAGTGGAACTGTTCAAAATGAGGATCGTTGCTGACCGGGGAATTAATGCAGAGGACCTTCCTCATGTCTCTGACCACATTGACTGAGATAGCACATAATAGATGAATTATCGCCAATCACTAGACCGGTTACACTTCCCTTCCCGGCCCCCCCCCCTCTCCCTCTTCCCCCTCTCTATCACCTTACATGGATATCACACATGAGGCAGGCATCCAGACCATAGTAGCTAGTTTTATTTGATCTGTTTTAATGGGGGGAAGGGGGTTTGGAGTTGAACATGTTGTTCGCTTAAAACGCTAATCCAGATACATGTATGTATTAATAGATATGCAGATTCGACTGTAAAAGCATAACGGAATGAATATATCCAAATCTATATGTATGATCTCCAGGATTGGAAATGTAACACCAAACACTTGTAAATTTGGAATGTACTTAAAAGCATATGATATACCATACATATCAATAACTTGAAAACGAAGGGGAATCATAGTGAGTTCCCTGCAGCGCTGGGCGTCTGTTGTAATATATATATCCATATATATAAAATTGTCAGTTCGAAACTCACTTTTGATTGCCAATAAGTAGCCAAGGCCCCACTTTGTTCCAGTTTGCTGATCACTGAACTCCAGTTAATTACGAGCCCTGAGACCTCACCATATAGTGCTAGCATTTCTATCAGACTTGACCCTTCTTTCTGTGTTACCCCAGTAAGAGTCGCATGTTCTTGACATATGACAGATGTGGTTTGCTTGGACTGCCTCCAAGCTGTTTGCTTGGCTTATTTATTATTTGAATGAACTGTGGCCATTAAACTCCATTAGATGGCTTGGTCAAAGGAACTCCATTAGATGGCTTGGTCAAAGGCTATCGATTTTGGGGTAGAGGTTTATTAGGTCAAGTGCTGTGGTTAGGTGCTATTGAGAGCACAGCGCGGGAATTGGTGGGGAGAAGGTGCCTGCTAGTTAAATAGCCAGTTCTTTGTAAAACAGCAGATGAGACTACATGTTTCAGCGCGAGCATGAACTTGCACTGTAATATCCTGCTTGGACAGTGCTTGGACACTGAACGTAGGCGCACCAGCTCCGGTCAGAGAAACAGTGCACAGCTGGGACCCTGTCTAGAGACCTGTGCTGTCAAAAGACATGCTGGTTACATAGAAAGCCCCACAAGTGAAGCACAGGGCCGTACACGTCATTCTTTTTGCGGACAACCAGTGGAGGTGGTGGAGAGCTGGGGTCACAAAGTCACATTTCTTCTGTCTCGGCAATAGTCTAGCAGCAGCGTTTGGACTCCCGGTCTGATCATGATTTAGGTCGGGAGCCCCAGAGTGACGTCATTTCCGCTGTGCATTGTTGGAGACCGATGCATTGACCGCAGACACCTTAGGCTGCACAACGATGAGAAAGGGTGCATCAGCGATAATAGCAAAGGATAGCAACGAGGCCACAGGTAAAACGTCGATAGGCCAAGGTCATGGGAAGGCTTCTGACGGATGGTGAGCTTTGTGCTGCTTTTTGAAACAAGCATTGGCATAGCCAATAGGTCTCGCCTTTGGGACCTTATAAGTGTTTAGCCATGCAACGGTTGATGTTGTTGCACCAAGGATATTGTGCTGCATAACTAAATACTTATTAGGTCCCAAAAGCGAGACCTATTGGCTATGCTCGTTGTTCCGAATAGATCAGGCTAGGCATGCCACTAGGGCAAGCCCTATGAAGTTTAAAAGACAACACAACATTCCATGGATGTCCGGTTGAACGCAATTAAAACACAGATGAAAAATACAGAGCATGGAAACTCATTATACACATTAGGCTAGACTAATTCACATTAAGATGTACTTATGCAATACTTAATATAGAATGTGCACAAGAAAGAGAGCCAGGGATAGTACTTTGAGGTAAAAATGTGGGTAAAACGCGTCATCAAGATAACTGCCTGAAGGAGTCGTCTTTTTTTTTTTTATTCAAGTAGGAACAATTTGTTACAATTCCGCAGGTAGTTGTTTACCATCAGAAAAATACTAGAATAAGAACCCATCTTCTCCACTTATGGTCAGTTTAGCACAAGCTTCGGGTAGAAGGCATTAGTGCGCTCGTATTTAAAAGTAGATTGAAGTATTCCCATGAGGGCAGAAGGAGGCAGCCTGAGAACAGGGTCCTCTGCGAGGGGGTAGTAATGAAGCGTTGAAGGCAGCGGAGGTCACAGAGCACAAGGCGCATTTCATTAAAAAAACGCGGGAGAGCGCGTGAACGTTTCTGAGGTGAAAGTGGGTGGTTAATGGAGGCAATAGTTTCGTACATGCTACGGGTAAATGTTCTGTGAAGAAGAGGAGCATTAGGTAAATGCACATATAAAGGGCATGGTCACGGAGACGCCGGTCTCGCGATGGTCTGCTTCACCCCCCTCCTGCAATGTGTCCTAAAAACACCAAAAACACCACATGCTGCTCAACAACGAGTGGACTGCAATCACAACAGTCCGGCGTCAGCCCTGACAAACGAGGGGACAAGAAGCTTGGTTTGCCAAGCAACAAAAGCAAGAAGTGCAAAAGACAATTGAAAAAAAAAAAATCACGCATTTATGTGGGTCATGCTGAAAACAAAAATGCGTTCATAACGTTGACTGACTACAATGCCAGAAATGACAGCTTAAAAACTTCAACATACCAACCTCTGCACAAATAACGACTAAATTAGTTTTACAGGAAAACGAACCATAGAAATACGGAAACACGTGTATAGGCATTGATGTGGACAGCTGAAAGAAAGACAAGGTAAAGTAACAGCGTTTGAGCCTCAATCGGAAAATAATGTTTACTCCATGCAATTTATTCATACACAAGGACAAAAGACTTAGGGGCCGATTCCGATCTCGGTCGGAGGCGCACCCAATACCATTCGGTCGGGAAAAAAGCCATGCGAAAGCCTGTTTCCCGACCGATCCGTACAGCACACCGAGCGAGTAAGTACGATGCGCACAACAGCAAAGAATCCGGCCGAGCCGTACTCACCCAAACCAGGTCCTGTTCTCCGACCGAGGCGAATCCGGAAACGCCGAATCGAGTCGCACGGAAGGAAAAATGCAGCCCCGTCCGGCCGGACAAGTACGATGCGCTTTCCGTACGCGCCAAACCCGTCGCTACGCACGGCACGTCAAAGCATCCGGGAGAGGCGCACATAAGATCCGATTCGCGCCACAACACGATCCACGGCTCCGAGACGAACACGGCAGCGACGAGGACGACACGAAGCGACGAGGACGAGGCGAAGCGACGAGGACGAGGCGAAGCGACGAGGACGACGCGAAGCAACGAGAAGGACGAACGACACGAACCAACCATGAATCCCTTCGTCCCGATCATACCAATATTCTACATATACTACCGGAACAGGCACGGACGCGTACGGCGCAGAAGGTAAGCCAGACACCAACCACAAAACACATACAACACGTACACGACACATCACACACACACACACAGGGATGCAGAATATACTTACACCAGCAACAGCAGCACCATAGGGGCGGGATGCCCATCACCAATGCCACATATGCACACAGGGGCCTGAATGCGCACCACCACCCCTACCCAGGGGGGGCAGGATGCCTACCACCACTACCACCCTTACCCAGGGGGGGCTGGATGCCTACCACTACTACCACCCTCACCCAGGGTGGGCTGGATGCCTACCACTACTACCACCCTCACCCAGGGGGGGCAGGATGCCTACCACTACTACCACCCTTAGCCAGGGGGGGCAGGATGCCTACCACTACTACCACCCTCACCCAGGGGGGGCAGGATGCCTACCACTACTACCACCCTCACCCAGGGGGGGCAGGATGCCTACCACTACTACCACCCTTAGCCAGGGTGGGCTGGATGCCTACCACTACTACCACCCTCACCCAGGGTGGGCTGGATGCCTACCACTAGTACCACCCTCACCCAGGGGGGGCAGGATGCCTACCACTACTACCACCCTCACCCAGGGGGGGCAGGATGCCTACCACTACTACCACCCTCACCCAGGGGGGCAGGATGCCTACCACTAGTACCACCCTCACCCAGGGGGGCAGGATGCCTACCACTACTACCACCCTTAGCCAGGGGGGCAGGATGCCTACCACTACTACCACCCTCACCCAGGGGGGCAGGATGCCTACCACTACTACCACCCTCACCCAGGGGGGCAGAATGCCTACCACTACCACCACCCTTAGCCAGGGGGGGCTGGATGCCTACCACTACTACCACCCTCACCCAGGGTGGGCTGGATGCCTACCACTAGTACCACCCTCACCCAGGGTGGGCAGGATGCCTACCACTACTACCACCCTCACCCAGGGGGGGCAGGATGCCTACCACTACTACCACCCTCACCCAGGGTGGGCTGGATGCCTACCACTAGTACCACCCTCACCCAGGGTGGGCAGGATGCCTACCACTAGTACCACCCTCACCCAGGGGGGGCAGGATGCCTACCACTACTACCACCCTTAGCCAGGGGGGGCAGGATGCCTACCACTACTACCACCCTCACCCAGGGGGGGCTGGATGCCTACCACTAGTACCACCCTCACCCAGGGTGGGCTGGATGCCTACCACTAGTACCACCCTCACCCAGGGTGGGCAGGATGCCTACCACTAGTACCACCCTCACCCAGGGGGGGCAGGATGCCTACCACCACTACCACCCCCACCCATAGGATGGACAATGCATGACACAACCAGCACACCACAACCTAGGGAATGCAAGAAGAAGACATCCCCCCAACACCATGACAAGCATGTGTAGACTGTGTCAAATGCCTACAACACCGAACATGACTTCGAACATACAATGTGACCCCCTAGCACATGTGCCACACAAATATGTGTGTGGCACACACAACGCAAGCAGGCCATGACCATTGTGGCAATGGGGTCCAAACCCCCATCATCACAGTGACCAAAAGGCAAGTGTGGGGTCCATAGCTGCAGCACATTTTGAACATTGTGGCAATGGGGTCCAAACCCCCATCATCACAGTGACCAAAAGGTAAGTGTGGGGTCCATAGTTGCAGCACATTTTGAACATTGTGGCAATGGGGTCCAAACACCCATCATCACAGTGACCAAAAGGTAAGTGTGGGGTCCATAGCTGCAGCACATTTTGAACATTGTGGCAATGGGGTCCAAACACCCATCATCACAGTGACCAAAAGGCAAGTGTGGGGTCCATAGCTGCAGCACATTTTGAACATTGTGGCAATGGGGTCCAAACCCCCATCATCACAGTGACCAAAAGGTAAGTGTTGACAAAGTAAGAGGTGCAACTGCCAAACTGCATGGATGATTCCTGGTCACAGAACAACAAACACATCAGTGGCAAAGTAGTGTATGTGTCCCATTGCAACATAAATTGGGGGAGCCAAATCCTGCAGTGCAAATAAGACATAACTTTGGCCATGTGCAGACAAACAACACCCATGGGGGCTGACACCGTCAACAATCATCAATGACACAATGACAGAAGTGACCATCCGAATGCAGACCCACATATTTGCACCAATGGGCACACACATGCAGATACCCTGTGGAGACTGCAGATGTGAGGCGAACAGATACCATACGATGGCAGCAATGGGACACACAATCAACAATTAGCACCAAATGAGGGCTCCCGTCCCATCAGCCTGGTCATGGAAGTGCCAACGGAATCATCAGCACAGATCCAACACACTTGTATAGCAATGTTGCACTGACAACACAGATGAGTCCTTCCCCATTGATGCCCAAACCTGCATGTCCACTGGAGATGGCCACACGGTCAGGGAAGTAGACGAATAGAACAATGGCAGGCACAACAGATGTGCAGGGGTGGAAGCCACAGATGTGAAATTGCCAATCTAAGTAGGAAATCCCATTGCCAAATACTGAACACATGACACCCTCAGATGCTGCTATGGATGACATGGATACACCACAGGATGGACACATTCCCCCTGGACCACATGGGTTCCTGCTCAGTAACACTTCATTATCATGAGACCAAATATCACCATCACTGCAGCAAGGGCATGGTTAGCATCATCAACATCATGTACATCAGAAGCAAAAGCACTAGAGAACAGAAAGTTGCTTTATTCAGCATATGTGGCATTAAAAGTAGAAGTCCGGTAGAACATAAACAAAGGCCAATGGCCAGTCCATCAACAAAGTCACTAGTGGGTGACAGTGGCAGATGCCACCCTACACATGCCTGCACAAAACCAGGGACAATCCACTAGGAGGGGCAACCGGGGGGGGTAGGCCAGGCACCGCAGGGACAGGATCAGGGCTCACCAGGAGGAAGCAGGGAAGGGGTGGTGGGTGCTGGAGAGCCACTGACAACTGCAGTGGAGGTGTCTGACATGGTGTGTGCCGGCACAACTGGGGGCATGGCTCAGATGTTGTGGGTGCCGGCACGACTGCAGTGGACCCTGCAGATGGAGTGGACAGGTCCGCCACTGCAGTGCCCAAGTCAGACAGGGTGGTAGTGGACTCCACTGCAGTGCCTACCACCAGGGGAGGAGAATGGGGAACAGGCAAGGTGGGCTGAACAGAGGGGGAGGACACACTCACCACATCAGTGGCACAGACAAGCGCAGCGGGGGTGTTGTTCCGGGAGAGCAAGTGGCAGGGGGAGAAGGCCGGAGCCTCTTGGGGATGGTATATCTGTGGGTGGGGGAACCTGGGGCAGGGTGTGGTGGGGGCACCTGTGGAGTGGGGGCCTGAGGGATGGAGGAAGGAGACCTGGGGCTTGAGCTGCAGGGCGGCGGCGGGGTCTTGCTCTTAGCACTCCGGGGGACTTGCGGGTGGGGGCCTCAGTCTGTCTGCGCCTGGGGGAGGGTGTCCGGGGGCGAGGGCACTCTGCTCCGTGTGGGGGGCTTCCTCTTCCCCCTGGATGCTGGGGCAGCTGGATCGGAGGGGAAGAGGCCGAGGTCACTGAGGAAGAGGCGCTGGGTCTTTGGGGTTGCAGGTGAGGCAAGGGAGGGTGCTTTGGAGGGAGAGGCAACTGAGGACTGCGCAGTGCCCGTGGATGCGTGTGTGTGTGTACCAGGGCCCCATCCCCTGTGAGTCTGGTTTCAGTCCCCTGACTGTGCGTGCGTGTGCGTTTAGTTTGTGGCATGTGTGTCTGTGTGCTGGACGTGTGTGTGCTGGTGTGTGCCTGTGCCGGTGTGTGTGTGCTTGGGACGGGTAAGGTGCTGGGGAGTGTGGATGGAGCAGAGGCAGGAGGGGTGAGGGACTGTCTGAGGAGGGACACTGCTGCCGTCAGGGAGGAGTCCATGGACCTGTTGCCCCTCTGTAGGTCAGACATGCCCGATGAGATGCCCTCCATGAACGACACCAGCTGAGTCAACAGTGCGGTGTGCGCATGGAGGACACTCAGCATGGCTGTCTGCCCTACATGGAGCTGGCGAAGGAGGTACACAGACTCCTCACTCAGGGCAGCAGGGGACACAGGGGCAGGGGGTGCGGTGCCTGGGCCAAAGGAGACACGCTCCCGAACATGGGAGCCTCCACGGACCTGGGGAATGGGAGCCGATGGGAGGGCGGTGGTGGTGCTGGTGGTGGCGGGAACAGCAACACTAGCTGGCGTGTGGTGGCTGCTGACACCCGCCTCCACAAGGGAGTCATCCTCCGAGTTGCTCTGGTCCTCAGCTGAGGTGGATGGTGCTGAGGACTCCTCGGTGTGGCTCCCCTCGCCCTCCGTGCCACTGGGTCCCTCCGACCACTCCTCGGCTGCTGACCCAGTCTGGCTCTCTGGCTCCTCCTGGTCCGTGGAGCTGTCCCCTTCCGTGGCCGTGGATGTATCTGCAAACAATGGGGAAACAGACAGACATCAGTCACCTGCACCAAACGCACACACCACTGTGAGCACAGCACATTACAGAGCAAGCCCTGGCATCATTAGTTGTACATTGCTAAAAGTGCCCTAACTGAACAGGAGAAGCCAATTGTCAGTCTGATGCCAAGCATGGCACTCACATCCCACATGGCCTTGCACCCATCTGTCTGGTGTCTGTTGGATTGCAACACCCCAGTGTGGACACATGCACCAAGTACACAGTAGTTGGACAGTGCAGAGGACACGGTGTAGCATGTGGACATGCACACATCACAGCTCTTGCCACTGAGTCAGTACAGGTTTCCGGATGAAAGGGATGCCCAGAGTCAAATAGGAAATGCATGTGATGCATACCAGCGACAGACACCATGATGCACCCATGTCCTAATAGCCAGCACCACTATGGTGTGCATGTAGCACATGTCACTCCCCTGCAGGACCACCAATAAGTTGACACATGCCATGGCAGAGGCATGACTGCTAAGTCATACATCACTGTGGAATGGAATGGAATGGAAAAGGCACTTATATAGCGCATGGCTACCCGGGGGCCTCCCAGCGCTTGGCTAGAACCAGAATCCATTAGCAGAACATTCAGGGAAATAGCAAGGTTTTTAGTTGCCTTCGGAATGAGAAGTGACTGGGTTCCCTGCGTAAATGGAGTGGTAGGGCGTTCCAAAGTTTGGCCGCATTAAGTGAAAAGAGGCAACCGCCACTTCTCGCCCTCTTGATCCTAGGGACCTCCATCAAGTGGAGCTCATCCGAACGCAATTCCCTGGGGGCCTTATAGCGCCGAAACATTTTCAAGATTAAGGAAGACCCATTCCCTTGCAGAGACTTGTGGACAATACAAAGGGCCTTGAAACTGATTCTTTCCTTCACTGGAAGCCAGTGAAGGGTCCGCAGGGCCGGTTTCGCAGAGAGGCGATTTGGTATTCCAAATAGTAATCTGGCCGCGCAGTTTTGGATTGTTTGCAGTTTCGTAATTACTGCCAGAGGGGCCCCTAAGTAGAGTGCATTTCCATAGTCTATTCTGGACAATATCAAGGATTGGACTAATATTTTTTTGGCTTGGAAAGGAAGAAGAGGAAGCACTTTGCGGGCCATTCTAAGCAGTCCATAGCAAGTTGCCACCGTCTTCCTAGCTTGCACCTTGAAAGTCAAATTCTGGTCTAGCCAGATACCTAAGCTCTTTATCTCGCTCCTGGGGGTTGGGACTGGTCCCATACATGCTGGCCACATGGTACTCAGTGAAACATTGGAAGGAGTACCCAGGATCATAATCTCTGTTTTATTTCCATTGAGTTTAAGGTGGGACGCTCCCATCCACTTGGAGACTTCCTCCAGACATGAATGGAGGTCTTGGGATAGCTGCTTGGCTTGATTAAGCGCGACGACCAATTGAGTGTCATCGGCGTAAGTCACCATATGGATTCCAAAGGGGGCTACAATATCCGCCAGAGGGGCCATATACACATTAAAAGGGTCGGGCTCAGGGAGGATCCCTGAGGTACTCCACAACGCAGAGGCATAGATCTCGAGGTCATCTCATCTTCAAATATCTGGAAGGATCTATCTTCCAGGAAAGAGCGCAGCCACTTCAATGCAGTGTCAATGACTCCCGACTTCCCAAGACGGTGAGTCAGAATACGGTGATTCACTGTGTCAAATGCTGCGCTCAGATCGAGAAGTATGATGACAGATGCCCCTCCTGCGTCCAGAATCTTTCTACTTTCTTCAACTACTGCTAACAAGGCAGTTTCCGTGCCCTGTCGAGGTCGAAATCCCATTTGGGAAGGGTGGAGCAGATTGTTGGATTCAATAAAATTGGAGAGGATAGAATTGACATACTTTTCAGCGAGCTTGGCCATCCCAGGAAGCAAGGAAATAGGGCGGTAGTTGCCCAAGTCTCCTGGATCCAGGTTGGGTTTCTTCAAGAGTGTCTTTACCATAGCTCTTTTCCAGTTACAGGGAACTATTCCTGTACTTAATGAAGCATTAATTACATCTGTAATAACAGGGGCAATTATCGGAGCAACCCTTACCAAAACATTCATAGGTGCAGGATCCCTAGGAGAACCACTTTTCACCGAGGACAACAGCGTCAGGAGAGCTTCCTGGGTGATTAGTGGAAAGGTTTCCAGCAATGGTCTAGTTGACAAGACACCTTGATCCAACTCCTCGCCTAGTAGGTCGTATTTATCATCAATCTGAGGCAGACATTTAAGAATGTTCTCTATTTTAGTAGTAAAGAAATCCGCTTGTTTGTTACAGCGTTGTCCGGACATATCAGGGGCCACGGATGGGGCAGGGGTTTTGAGGAGCTTCTTTATAATAATAAAGGTTTCTCTAGGAGAATTTCCAGCCAACAGAATTTTTTCCTCAAAATAGGAGGTCTGAGCCTGTTTAATACCTGCTTTGTAAATTTCGATAGCTCTCCGATATTCCAATTTTTTACTTGGTGAATAATCTTTCCTCCAACTACGTTCCAGAACCTTGCATCGCTGTTTAAGAATACGTAATTTGGGTGAATACCAGGGGGATTTATGCAAACCCTCTGTCTTTTTCATCAAGATTTTTGGGAGAACTGCATTCAACGAGTTATCTATCCAGTTGCAGAAGTCGTCATTGGCTACACCTGTGCTGGAATTCGGCTTGGGTCTAGTTTTTTCCAGTTCATGAGCCCAACTGTCCGTGGAAAGCTTCGACCAAGGCCGTTTCATAGTCAATGAGGGTTGTGCACAGGGAGCGATGACCCGAGGGCTCCAGGATAGGGGAATAAGAAAATGATCAGACCATGGGACAGGGATAGGGGCATCCCCTTTTAGGTTCTCCATGTTCGAGAACACGGAGTCCAGGCAGTGTCCTTTAACATGGGTGGCTTGCGTGACCATTTGCGATAACTGCAAAGCCGTAAGATCCCCTGCAAGTTCTAGCACCGTCACTGCCTCCAAATCATCAAAGTGTAAGTTAAAATCTCCAAGGAGAGTAAAATTAGCTGCCGTACTGGCAGAGTTAATAACTGTTTCAAGCAAGGTTTTATAAAAGAAGCCCATCGCACCAGGGGGCCGGTAAATCAGAATGCCTGTAAATGAAAGAAGTGGGGTAAATTCTAGTGAAAAGTGGACATTTTCACAATCCAGAAGTGGGCTTCCTAACATGCGGCATGTAAGGTGGTCTTTATAGACAATAGCTATCCCACCGCCCTTGCCTTTTGACCTGTCCACTCTCTGTATCTGGTACCCCTGCGGGAGCGCTTGGATAATGTCAGGTTCCGAGCTGGAATTCAGCCAAGTTTCTGATAGGAACAGGACCTCTGGATCATAATCTTTTAAGAGTATGGAGATCTCTGTGGTATGCTTAGGCAGGGAGCGACAGTTTAATAAAAGAAGTTTAAAAGTCCTAGTGGAAACGGGGGGCTTAGTGGTCCTAATTATCTGAGAGGAGAGGGTAAACGGGCAATGAGGACACTTTTTCATGGATTTTCCACACGCGATCTGATGATAGCATGTAGTTCCTAAGCCACTGTTTAACTGGTGGAGCTGAGAGCTCGAATAACAACAATTCCGAGGGGAGGGAGATCCAGGGGTCCTAGACCCTAGGCCCGGTCGTGCGCGGACGGGCGCAGACGGGCTTGCCTTCGGCGCGCCAGCGGCGCGCCAGCGGCGCGCCCGCTGTGCGCGTCCACTGCGCGGTCGCGTCATTGGGCGCCTTTATACAGCGCTTCCGGTATCAGGAGCAGCAACTAGACCGCTGCCCTGAACGGAAGTGATCCCGGCCCCTTCTACCCCTCGAGCCTTAACACAGCTCTTCCCAGTATAACACAGTAAGTAAAACAGATTTCAGTGGCAGCAACAAGAAGAGTTAAAAGAAATAGTCAATACTTTTTGATTTTTTTAAAAAAACGCGGGTCAACCCGGCAGAGTCACTCTCCTCACCCGAGTGTTCTGCCCGAGTCCCGGTCAGCCTGTGCGCGGTCGCGTCATTGGGCGCCTTTATACAGCGCTTCCGGTATCAGGAGCAGCAACTAGACCGCTGCCCTGAACGGAAGTGATCCCGGCCCCTTCTACCCCTCGAGCCTTAACACAGCTCTTCCCAGTATAACACAGTAAGTAAAACAGATTTCAGTGGCAGCAACAAGAAGAGTTAAAAGAAATAGTCAATACTTTTCGATTTTTAAAAAAAAAACGCGGGTCAACCCGGCAGAGTCACTCTCCTCACCCGAGTGTTCTGCCCGAGTCCCGGTCAGCCTGTCTCAGTGATGTATGACTTGGCAGCCAGACAACAACACTATGCACTGTGTCACCACAGTAGGTCATGGGGAATGCAAGTCCTGGAGCTGCACAAGTGCACATGTACATCCCCCACACAACACATCATCTTAACCCTCATCTGTCCAGGTCACACCTATTGGACATATGGGAGACCTGTGACACTACCCTTGGAACCTGAGCCCCTCACAATTTGCTGTGAATGGGGAACAGCTGCCTGAACTTCACATTTGCATACCCCAGTCTGCACGGGCAGCTGATCAAACACCTATGTGACACACAAGTATCGTCTGCTATGGTCACATCTCCAGGGGCATGCTGAGCCCCTACCAAGAAACACCCCAGCAGTCCTGGCAACTAATCCACAGCACACTGACACAGAGGCAGACACCTGAGGGGTCAAATCACTGTGCACAATGTGTCAGCTGATACACGGGAGTGGGAGTACAGAGTGCATTGCATGGCCTGGAGTAGGCATGACTGTCCTGCTCCACATGAATGAGGGATGTGCCCTGGACAGTGGATAGCTGGCCATGTATGTGTGACACACGTAATCTGCACACTCCTGGGGCCCAAACATTGTTCCCACCCGCTGCATGGGCGTGTGCCACATACCCCAGGCACATGTGGTGGCTCAGCTCAGCAAGTGGACCGCATATCAAAGCAACACGCAGATCACATGTCCAAACCCAGGCGTTGTGTGAACAATGGACCCACCCATGATGCCCACAACAGAGTTAGGGAAACAGATGCTGTCCCCCACCTTTAGTGAAGCAAACTGCAAGGACACAGTCCCAAGTGACACAATTCCCTGAATGTAAGGGCCACACCTGGGTATCAGATGAGCAGTGGGCAGTGCACAATAGAGGGACATGGCTCCTGGACAACATGACTGCTGCACTGTGGCAGTTGAACCAGGCCAGAGGAGGGCACAAAGCATGTAATACAGAGTTCACAGTGCAGTCTTTGACTCACCCCTCCTTGCTGCTGTCTGGCCTTCAGCTGCCCATCCAGGTCTGGAAACACCACCGCCAGGATCTGGAGCATGTGGGGGTCAGGGTCCGTGTTCCGCCCCTCCTGCGAGGAGGCGACAGCTTCAGCTGGACCCGTGCAATCCTCCGGGTCCAGCCCCGAAGGTCCTGCCACCTCTTCTGGCAGTTGCGGATCCGGCGCTTGTAGACCCCCACGGACCGGACAGCCCGGACGATGTCCTTCCAGATTTCCTGCTTCCGATGGGCATTAACCTGTCAGGATGACAAAGTGAAAAGGCCATTACCACACATGCAACATATCCGTGCATGACACAGTTGTATATACATGTCTCAATCACAGGGGCACATGATGTACACAGGCAGTGCAAAGCTGACCATGGACAGTTTGCCAGACGTCACTACATGGTATCATTGCATGGGAAGTAAAACCATGTTCAAATGCACTGTCACTGCACCATACCTGTCCAGTGCAAGTCACTACACACTATGGGGGGTGACAACTACTCAGTGAGCCTGCTAGCCAGTGGCGTGCAGACTCTCAGCCTTGCTAGTCACACAAAATGCACATTCAGAAAGGCAGTGCACAGAACACTCACCTGCTCCCCTGGTGTCCCATACAGCTTGCTGTACTGTGGAAGTAGGCTGTCCAGCAGGGCCTGGTTCTCTTCAAGGCTGAAGGCTGGGGCTCTATCCACAGTACGTGCCATTGCAGGGTCCAGAGGGGCAGAGACAGCAGCAGTGCAGTGGCAGATGTCGTCCTGGAGCATGTAGTGCAGGCAAGTGAGCTCTCAGGGGAACAGCCAGCAATATATATGTGCTGGAGAGGCAGATACTGTCCCTTGTGTCCAAAGTGATAGGTCCAAGTCGTTTGCATCTTCTGAATCTGGCCAATCCATGGAATAGCAGCACCAAAACACGCCCACAGCATCCTTCAAATCCTCAACTTCATGACATACATGATTTTGCAACATTGTTGTGGGTGACCAACTGAATTTCCAGCAACCGACTCGTTCGAAATTCAAAAACGCGTCCGTTGCCAGGCAAGCCCATTGTCAATGGGTGCGCACCGATCGGTCCATTGCGGTACAACGCGCACAGGGGTACAACGCGTACCCGCACACATTGAATGCAATGGGCCGGCCGGAGGCACCGATCGGTCCATTGCGGTACAACGCGCACAGGGGTACAACGCGTACCCGCACACATTGAATGCAATGGGCCGGCCGGAGGCACCGATCGGTCCATTGCGGTTCAACGCGCACAGGGGTACAACGCGTACCCGCACACATTGAATGCAATGGGCCGGCCGGAGGCACCGATCGGTCCATTGCGGTACAATGCGCACAGGGGTACAACGCTGCACCCGCATACATTGAATGCAATGGGCCGGCCGGAGGCACCGATCGGTCCATTGCGGTACAACGCGCACAGGGGTACAACGCGTGCCCGCACACATTGAATGCAATGGGCCGGCCGGAGGCACCGATCGGTCCATTGCGGTTCAACGCGCACAGGGGTACAACGCGTACCCGCACACATTGAATGCAATGGGCCGGCCGGAGGCACCGATCGGTCCATTGCGGTACAACGCGCACAGGGGTACAACGCGTACCCGCACACATTGAATGCAATGGGCCGGCCGGAGGCACCGATCGGTCCATTGCGGTTCAACGCGCACAGGGGTACAACGCGTACCCGCACACATTGAATGCAATGGGCCGGCCGGAGGCACCGATCGGTCCATTGCGGTACAACGCATCACTGTACATGTGACTGGCATATGTCAGCATGCCTGTCTCAGATGGACATATGCCAGCCACAGATAGCTCCCAGGGAGTGAGGGGCACACCTACATCACGACAGACTGTCCAAACTTTATCATAAGGCATGTAAGGATGCATTTCCTATTGTGTGTATTTTGGTGTACATGTTGTCCTGTGGGTGTCACCTGTGGGCAGCCACCCCAGGCTGTGCACGTGTTCATGGGGACAGGATCCTGGGTGTTACGTGTACATGACCACTGTGATGTGCAACTGTTCATATCTGTGCATGTGCCATGGTCACATTTCACAGTGGTGTATGTGTATGTCATGTCACATACCCCGTGAGTCCCATGTGGGACGGTATGTTTGAGCCAGGGTGTCCCAGTGGCACAATAGTGATGGTCCTCCACAGTCTTTGTGCATGTAGTGTTTACAATGTCTCTGATTTCATGTGCACAATGGGAGACAGTCTCCACATCCACGTTGTGTGTACATGGACTCTGATGTTGTGCGTGTGTGTCACAGACGTCCATGTCTGTCCTGCCGTGGCAAGTGGGGCCACTACCTGTGGGGGTCATGGTCGTTTTGCTGTGGTGTATACATGATACTCCATGTAATGCCAGTGTCCATGTGGCATTACAGGGTCCCTGGGAATGTACCTGTCGTTGAGCTGTGGTGCCTGGGGCACATCTGTCCTCACATGTCACTGTGGGGGGTTATTGTGACACGGCAGCAGGAGATGGGAACTGTGACATCGCCTCATGATATCCAATGGGCCAACCTGGGACTAATTGATGCCACCTGTTGGACCGTGTTGACAGATGTTGGCCGTGTATGTACCATACATGTCCTTCCGGTACTGCACACTTCATGTAGTTGTGCCTCATAATGATGTATGTTGGGATCTTGAGTGTGTTCAATGCCGCATGTGTGGGGTGACTGACAATCTTGCTTACTTCTCCTCTGCACTGCAGGGCTCCTGCTGTCCATCGGCCATTCCCAGACCTGGCAATGATGGTGGAACGGGACAGCATCCGACGGTACCGCTTCACCAGGCAGCTGATTGAGGATTTGGCAGTGCAGTTGTCCCCACATTTGCAGCCTGGCCGGCCGTATCCTACAGCGCTGACCCCCAAGGTGAAGGTGATGGCAGCCCTACACTTCTTTGCCACTGGTACCTTCCAACATACTGTGGCGACTGCTGGTGGGATGTCACAGACCATGTTCAGCCGTGTGCTCCGCGATGTTTTGGCGGCAATGTTGCTCTTCCTGAACCGGTACATCTATTTCCCTAGACTGCGATGACTCACTGACGTGAAGAGTGACTTTTATGCCCTGGGGAGGATGCCGCATGTAATTGGCTCCATTGATGGGACACATGTGGCTTTGGTACCACCACAGGCCCAGGAGCAGGCCTACAGGAACCGCAAGCACTACCACTCGGTCAATGCACTGGTGGTGTGTCTTGCAGACATGACCATCACACACGTGTGTGCCCATTTCCCTGGTTCAGCACACGATGCCTTTGTGATGAGGAGTAGTCGCATCCCCAGGATGATGGCACAGATGCAGAACCAGCGTGCCTGGCTTGTCGGTGTGTACTGACTTTGTGCCATTGTGTGTGATCTGATCTGTAGTATTCCGCCCACTTTTCCAAGTCAGCTAATGTGCACTTGTCTGTCCGTAGGTGACTCGGGATACCCCAACATGCCATGGTTGCTGACACCCCTCAGGAACCCTGTGACACCAGCCCAGATGCGCTACAATGAGGCACATGGTCGGACCAGGAGAGTGATTGAGCGGACCTTTGGTCTCCTGAAGAGCCGCTTCCGCTGCCTGGACAAGACCGGAGGGTCCCTCCCATATGCCCCTGCGAAAGTGTGCAAGATTATCATCGTCTGCTGCATGCTCCACAACCTGGCAGTGCGGAAGGAGTTGCCTCTCATCCAGGATGACAATGACCAACATCCGCCACCTGTGGAGGATCCTGGCCTGGACCACAATGCCAGTGACGATGATGATGATGATGGTGATGCTGATGTCCGCACACAGCTCATCACCAACTTCTTTAGCTGAATGTGAGTATCCTGAGGTGTCATGTCAATGATGTGAGTTGGCATGATGTGTGGGTGGTGCTCTGGTGCTGTTGGAGTGTGTCCATGGGCTACTTGACTGGATGTGTGTTGCGATGTGTGGTGACAGGTGGGCTGTACTCCCCAACAGTGTTGACATGCTAACTTGGTTCTGGGTGGGTATCTTGTAACATGTATTGTGCATGAGTTTTGCTGTTCTGTCCTGTACTCCATTGCTTTTGACTGTGTGTCATTTCTGTCCTTCACAGGGTACTTTCAGATTCGTTTGGTCAACTGTGTCCACCGACGACGTGATTGCACATCCAGGCTGGTAGCTGTTGTGTCCCTACAGGTGATGTGCGCCACACCCATGGACTTCCTTCCATCTACAGTTGTTGACTGTGTGCCCACTGCCAGGTGGGGTTACCTTGCATCTGTAGTGGTTACGGCATGTTGCAACTGTGTAATAAACCTGTGCTTCACTTTGTGATGTGCGTTGTCTGTGGTCACACATTTGACTGCCATTTGCTTACTGCACCTGTGGGCTACTTGACTACAACTGGGAATGGGTGTGGTGTCTGTGCATTGCACCGTCTTCCCTGGCAACATCAGTGTAGGCAATGAGTCAGATGGCCTAGGTGTGTATGTGTTGTGTAGCCCTGGTGGTGTGTCTCCCTCATGTGTGTCACGTTGCCTGTACTCACATTCTTGTGTTGTCCTTGCTGTTGCAGTTCGCATACACAGTGTAATTTTGCAGTTCATCATCCCCATAACAGCACCCACGTTGGAATCACGACAGAGGCAAGTATGGTGTATTAGTGTGTTTATTGTGATACATTTGTGTTAATAGTGCATAGGATGGGTTGTGCTGTACATAAATCTTGCAATCCCAAGTTCCTAGGTGAATTGAAAGTCCTGGTAGACAGGATCCCCAGTATCTGGGCCACAGTTGTCTGACACATTGGTCCAACTTGTACTCCCCATGCAATGTGTGGGAGTAGTGTTGCCGTCAACAGGGTGAACAGTCTGTGCACAAAGGCGAACATCCAGAACAGGTTCAGGCTTCCTGGGAGTTGCGCTTGGCCATCGGCCTCTCACTTTTCCCTCCTCGGACGACCCCTCTTCTTGGGGGGGCCCTCAAGTACAGGCTGCTGCGGTGCAGGGACTCTCCGCCAGAGTCCTCCTCCCTCCCTGTGGCAGTTGCAGTTTGTTCGGCACCAGATGTTGTTGGCACACAGGGAGGTGTGGACTGGTTGCTGTTCATCTGGCGGAGGCATTGTAAAATGTCCCTGTGCACCGCCGTCATCTCATGCAGTGCATCCCACTTGGACTCCACGCGGGACATGTGTGAGTCCACACGGGACATGTGTGACTCCACGTGGGACATGTGGGAGTCCAAGCGGGCATGATGGGCAGCCTGCTGCTGTTTAATGTCTCTGAGGAGCCCCACTACCTGGCTGAGCTCTCCGGTGCTGGACTGGTACGCATCAGCTATGCGTACCAGTTGTGGGTCATCATGCACACCAGCAACGTCTGCAAGCAGCGACCTCTGTCTCCCACCCTCCCACCACCCCTGCTGACATGTGCAGTGTGTGCAGTGGCACGCACAGATAACCCTGGTCCACCTTGGGGGTTGGTGGTGGTGGTGGTGGTGTCCATGGCCCCAGGTTGGTCCAGGGTCACTGTGCTGGTGTTGCTCCTTGTTCTGTCCATGTCGGCAGGGATGGTATTCGTGGTGACAGTCATTGGAGGGGTGGGTGCAGGGGGTGCAGCTGGTGGTCCTGCTGGTGCTGCAGCTGGTGGTCCTGCTGGTGCTGCATGTTGACTTGCACCGGATGTGCCAGGTTGTTCTTCATCGTCCGAGGAGGACAGAGGCTGTACGATGCCAGTGAGCTCGGCATCCTCTTGAGCCTGGGACTGGGACTCCTCAGCGTCTGCTGCTGTGTCCCCATCATCACCTGTTTTTGGGAGACACAAACAATGTATGTTATGTTTCTGCAGGCATCAATGGTTGACACACATGACAGTTGTGACTGTGCCTCTGGGTGCGGGCCTGTACATTGCATTGTCCTAAGTCGTCACAGTCAGGGGTTGATATTGGTGTGGCACATTGTCCTGCATTATTTGGGCATTTCTATGTATTTTCTGGGGTGTGAACATGGTCTGCATTGGCTGTGTTTGGTTGACAGCCGGCCCTCCTTCCCACCCACCCAGCCAGTCAGTTATCCCACCATGGAACGTGCTTGCGTTGCAGGGAGTGTAAGTTGTCTCTCAGGATGTCAGTCAGTGGTGTCCTGCTGTTTGTTGGTGTGCAGTACCCAGCATGCCCTTGTGCTCCCCACGACACAGCAACAGTGTCAGACATCTTTGATGGGCCTTTCCACTCTCTGTGGGATGTGCATGCGTGAGTGTGAGCTTGCTGGGCCATGTGGTGGGGGATGTAGAGCTGTGACTACGACTCCCATCATGCTATTGCCTCCTCCCCCTTCCCAGCATGCCCATGCTTCCTTCCTTTTGACTCTGCTTCCCTGTGGGGTGGGCTGGCTGTGCTGACAGGATGGCTGGGAGTGTTGTCCTGGCAGTTGTTTGGCTAGAGGTCCCAAGAGTGTCCCTGTGCTTCACACAACATAACCCAGGGTGGTGGTTCTTTGTGGGATCTTGTGTTAGGATGGGGGGCATTGCATTCTACCAGGTGGGTTCTGTGGAGTTTGTGTTGGGGGGTGTGAGGGGAGGTGCTTGTGACTATGGTCAGTGCTGCAAGTCCCCCTTCCCACCCAGCTAGCCAGATATCCCACCATGGAACGTGCTTGCATTGCAGGGAGTGTAAGTTGTCTCTCAGGATGTCAGTCAGTGGTGTCCTGCTGTTTGTTGGTGCACAGTTGCCAGCAGGGCCTTGTGCTCCCCACAGCAGTAGCCAGTGTCAGCCATCTTGTGAGTCCTTCTCCACTCCCTGTGATGTGCGCATGGTTCATGGTGGTGTTGATGGGACAGTTGTGGGGGGCAATATGTGTGACTGCGACTCCCATGATGCTATTGGCTACACTGACTTGGCCAGCATACACAGAATTCCTTCCTTTGAGTGGTCTTCACTGTGTGTTGGTGTTGTTGTGGTGGCTACATGTCTGGATGTGTTTGTTAGTTCTATTTGTGCCACTGCCTAGCTGTAGTTGTAGTTGTGTTTGTACATGTGTTGGCACAGTTGGATGTGACTTTCTTGATGGCATGTGTTGTGTTTATCTGACTGACATACACATTTTGGGATGATTCTGTTCTGGTTGCTGTGTAATTGCTATGAGTGCATGGTTTGACTCTCCCTTGACAGTGATGTGTGTGTTTTGTGGCAGTATATTGTGTACATTTGTTGTGTACTCACCAGGCTCTGGGATGTCCTCTAGTCCATATACGCTCACTGGCGGAAGGATGGCCCGCACCTTCTCCTCCCAGGGCCTGAGGTATATTGGCTTGGCAGGAGGGCCACTGCCAGTGTGTTGGCTGTTGATGTAGTCTTTCGTCAGCATTTTCCGTACCCTCCTGCGCACGTCATACCACCTGTTCTGGATGTCGGTCTTTGTGCGCCGACATGGTGATTGGGCGTTCACCCTGTTGATGATCCGCTCCCACATCTTGGTTTTCTGCGACATGGGGGTCTGTTGGACCAGTGTGCCAAACAGCTGTGGCTCCACCCTGAGGATCTCGTCTACCATGACTTCCAATTCACTATCTAGGAACTTGGGATTCTTCTTGGGGGCATGGTGATGGGTGGTGATGGTGGGTGATGTGTGTGTTGGTGTGCAGGTGAGGGTGTGTGAGTGTGTGTTTTGCTGGGTGTATGTGAGGTAGGTATTTGTTGGTGTGCTGATGGTGTGTGGCTTGTGTGAGGGATGAGCTGTGGGTGTGTGGTTGCTTTCTCTTGGGTGCTGGCAGTGGAATGGCATTTGAAAAGGCTCATGGTAGTGATTTGTGTCCTTTATATAGGTGGAGTTGTGGGTGTGTCTTTGTTCTCTGTCCCCACCCCCCAGTATTTATTGGCTTTGTAATTGCTTGTTTGGCCTTTTTGGGGTGATTTTTCCTTTGTGCTGTTTGTGTATGTTGGAAACGTTCTTGTGACCGAGTCGGACCCTGCATTGGTCTCGTACGGTGTTCTCCGTTTCGTTCACGCTGTGTTTGTGCAGTTTTCTATGCTGCGTACGCGTCGGTCGCGGTGTATTGTGTTGCTTCGGCTTGGTTTTGTATGCGTGTCGGTCGTACGGCTTGTCCTCCGTCCGACTCGGTCGTGGTTTTCGCGCCTTGCATCGTACTTTGCGTTTTGGAGTTCGCGTGTACGTTTAGGTCGGATTTGTTCCGGGTGCGTGTCGGTCGGTTGGATTCGCGTGTTTTTCCGGCCGGATTGCTGTTTTCCGTGCGGCTCGGTCGGTCGACTTGGTTTTGGTACGTGTCGGTCGGATTTTTCGCGCCTTGCATCGTACTTGGCGTGTCGTGCGCCACGGGTACGTGTCGGTCGGTATTTTCTCCGGATCCGAGTCGGTCGGTGCTTTTTCCAGCCCGAATCGGAATCGACCCCTTAGAAACGAAAAAAAAACACGGCAGCAAAAGTGAAAGCGACCGCGTTGTCTTTCATTAGTAACATGATCCAAGGGAAGAATGCAGATGCCACAATGCGCGCTGCTGCTCGCTCCCGACACCAAAACACTATGGTAGTGGGCGTAGTTCGCGGAGTTTTGCTACGCGGAACTCCGCGAAGTTACAAAAAAACTGTGAAGTTCCGCGAGTGGCGGAGTGCAGTGCGAACTGCAGTTTGTGTTGGTATTCCTGCCGCTCGGGTAGAAATTCTACCCAAGCGGCAGCTCGCGCACTTACCGTTCGCGATCGTGAGTGGGGAAAAAACTCCGCTGCACAACGCGAAGTGGAGTTTTCTGCACTCCGCGAGCTCCGCAGAGTGCAGAAAACTCTGCAAACTCCGCGACCGGAGCGAAGTTCACCGCCCAGGCCTAATTTAGACAAAAGGTGGGACAAACACACGCCTTTGGCCAATTTTGTGCTTTCATTTTTGAAAGACACACGCAATGGCAAATGAAATCTGTGGGAGTTACCAAAATCACACGGACAATTTTAGGGGAAGTTTGGAGTGCTCGCAAGAAGCCTCCCATAGAGCAGCGCATGCGCGCTGTGCTAGGCTAGACCTAAAAAGGTTGAGATGCACTGGAGCTAAAAGCCAATGAGAGCGCATTCCAAAGCGAGGGAAGAAAATCATGTTTTATCGGCATGTCTAAACATATGAGCATTAACCGAACTTCCCTCCTTCGTGAGGCATACCATGTGTACGTAATGAAGGAAAGTATACCTCATACTCTGTGTCAAGAAGGATTTGTGGCCCGGAAGTGCCAGGCGCTCCAGTTTGCCTCGGGACTATGACGTGCTGCCAGGGATTCCGACACTGCCTGGGCCTGTGAGTTTCTTGCTCTCTCTCTCATACGTTTCTGGGCATCACTTCTGATTCGTCGAGCGTGCCATACCGTCAAACGCTGCCAGATTGATCTGCAGCCTCCTGCAGTGCTGTGGGGTGTTCACAGTCACACGCTGGCAGGTGTTCTGCAGCTTGACCTCAGGTTTTTCTGCTTCATGTCAGGCTCACTGGGTGTTCTGTCACACAGTGCCGGACATTCGGCAGCTTCGTGTTTGGGCCCCTGGCAGGAATTCAAGGGCTTTAAGTCAGATGAAAATGTGGAGGGTCTCTGGAAGGGACTTGGCCAAGGAAGTGTAATTGCGAATTCTTTGCAGGCGGAGTGGCCTATATAAATAAGCGTGTGGGCTAAAACATGTGAACTAAAATGATTCGCTCCACCCAACATGTCACCCGACTAGCATTTGGGTTCCTCTCTGTCAATTTTCTGTAGTCCCATCCACACTTATCACACAACAAATACATAGGGCAGAATTATTGGCTATGCCAATGCTTGTTAGCTGTGTCAGATACATGAATAAAAACGATTTTGTCGTGAATAATTAGATCTGAAAATGTTTTATTTAAGAAAATATGAGACTGAACTAAAATTTACAAAGACCTGCGGGAAGAGGGTGTCAGAGTGTCTTAATCACCTCATTCTCCCTAACACCACATCCCTCTGCAGTTTCTCATTCTGTTGCTCCACTTTTCTCCAGACATCTTTCTGAAATTCTCCATCTGCATATGTAGCATGTCATCTCCTTCCTCTTCATTTCTGTCTTTTCACTCTTGTCCTTCTGCTTGTATTTCCTTGCGCCCCATCACTATGCCTTCTAACTCTCTCTCTCTCTCTCGCTCTCTCTCTCACACACACACACATACACACACACACACTCAAATATCTCTGTCTCTCTCACCTGTACGCACAGAGTTTTATTTTCCGTCAGCACTGTCAAAATCTCAACAGCTATGTAAACCTTATTTACACACTTTCACATAAAATGGTAATTACAATTAGCACATATGTCACAAGCATTCTATGCACTTTGTAGCAGGGGTGAGGGTAAGATGAGCATGTAGTCTCAATACTTTTTTTTTTTTTATAACAAATTTTATTAGGTTTCTTGCCACAGCAGGGCCCCGAAGAACCATTTATACTTATGGATACGTTTGCATACATCATCATGGCTTCCCATTTGAATAATAAGGAGGAAACCAATTCAACATACTGCAATATAACTTGTCTGTGTACCCTCGCCTCAATACCTTTTTTACCCACTGATAGCAGCAATAAAAGGAACTCACACTGGACACTGCCTTCAGCTTCAACTCCAAAGTTCTCAATCATGACCCCTCATGAAAAGTCACCCACAACCCGAGCTCATTCAGACACCTCGAGGCAGTATGTACTATACAACAGTCCTGTTTCGCATGAAAATACTACAGAAACATACAATTTGCTAAAAGCAAACGCTTCTAGCAAGTACAATATGAAGTGAAATGCTCACAGGGACATCTTCAACATGGATTACTTTAAAGGCTTTTACAGTCATTTTTGAGAAAGAAAGCTGCGGGTTGCGTTTACATTTAAGGCTAATAATTTATGGCCCTATAGAGTTCCGTTTCATTTTATAATAACTTCATGGTCTGAGATCTGGGAGCACCTGCCATGCTCAACACTTTGGGTCCTAGGTGTCATTTACTGTCACGCGCTGCAAGATATTCTGCAGCTTTGGGTCTCTGAGTGTCCTGTACTGTCACACACTGCTAGCCCTGACTGCCTTCCTCTGATTTTAAGGTCTGCCGGTGTCTGTCTGTCTCCATCTCCAGCCCACAGTCCCTCACTTCTTTGCTCGAATGTCGAATTTTTAACTCTCGGGACATGCCAGGTTGTATCCAGAGGTCGAAGTGGGCAGGGTCTATTGGGAACTGATGTCCCATGCTTTTTCTATATAAACCTTTTCTGAACAGTTAGGCTTAGCAACACATACCCGAGACTGGCAGTGCTGGGTGGGGTGTCCACTATTCAAGGCACATGGTACAGTGAAAAGCAGGCTGACAGCTGACGAGAAACAAGGGAAACCATTGTACCTGCTGCTGGCAGGAGGCCTGCATTTGGAAAGGACTAAGGGCCTGATTACGAGTTCATATGGACCAATGTACCCGTGGTGGCGGTCCGACCACTGCCACACTGCGGGACTGCCTGCAGTATTAAGACTGCGGCGGTCAGACCGCCATGAGAATGCTGGCACTGCCGGGATCAAAGATCCCACTGGCCTGGCGGTCTGCAACTGGCTGTAATATGCTGCCAGCACCGCCGAGCATATTACGAGTTGCATTTTTGTCACACTTTTCATAATGGCGATCCCGCCTTGAAAAGGGTGTCGGAAGGACGACAAAAGGGTCTTTAAAAGGGCCCCCTGTCGGATTTGGGCCTGGGTGCATGCAGGGGGCACATGTAGTGCCCCCCCTGTATTTGCACCCCCACTTCCTGTATGGTGTGGCACGTCCTACAGCGGACAGTGGAGGACCGCCAAACTCGTAATCAGGCCCTAAGAGCGGTAATAAGCTGCTTTGGAATTATTTAATGACTCTCAGGAGAGAAGACAATTTGAACCTTTTATGACACATGAGTATCAAACCATTAATATATCAACAAATTACAAGCAAAACCTTTGGCTTACTCGGACAAAAGAGTCTTTTAAATATGCAAACTATGCTTTTCTACCCTGTCCCATATACAACCCAATAGGAAACTAGATAAAATTACGGATGAGCTAATTAAAGGTCATCCTAGGTGTCAAAACTAATGCAGCACTCAACCACTCACCAGTCAAGCATTTCTTTTATTTATTTGTTTGATCTACCAGTAAGGATGCTGATGTAAAGGAAGCAGCCTTAAAGGAGGTGTTATAACACAATAGTGGCAAAAAAATATTGTGCAGTACAAATATTGTGTCTAAAATATTGTGAATTGTGGCTCAGACTATCACAATTAAGATTATAAGGTTTAAAAATGTTTTTTATTATCGTTGTTAAAAATATTGTTGGGTAAGATGGAATCTGGCCAGATAATGGGAGTGGTGGAGCTCCAGAACTGGAAATGTGGAAAAAAGATATGGATTGGTGTATGCTGGCAGAAAAATGCATATATAAAGAGAGAAGATGTTAAAAAAAATGGAAACAATTTGGACCCATTGGAAACCTCCAGCTAAATTTTGTAGATAAGCTGAAAGGGAAACAGAATATGGATAAAGAAACATATGTTAGCCATTAGGACTGTATCGAACAGAAAGTTGAGGGTGTAACGTTAACCTGTGTCTCTCGAGGTAATGCACCAGAGGAATGGAATAAGGTATTGTGTGTGCTGAGGCTGTTAATCTGCTTCACTTATTTGTTTCAAAACAATAAAACCATTAAAAAAATATTGTGTGTTATACCGCTGTACTTTATATCGGTTTTATGTATATTTTGTGTATTTTGTATACTTTGATGTATTGTATTTGTTTTTGAAACTGTTTTACTTTTGTTATAATAATTATATCAGTGAGATGTTAAGTTTGTAAGGGAATAGAGTGGGGTGCAATTTGAAATATTTACATTTTTATAGCTTGCTATGTTTAAAATTGTTGTTAATTTTTCTTTTTAATTTTTAAATATTTTAGAAGAAAATATTTGTAATGAAATAATATAATTTATTAAAATAATGTTTTACATTATATATAATTGAACTGTTCATATCATATTTTTAAGTACATTTTTGTAAAGTGTTTTAATATTGTGATATTTTTTTAATTTCTAAAAATTTAATTTTTGTTTTATAATTTGATCAACAATGTTTTGTTCCTTGATAATTTAAACTATTTTATATATTATTTTAAATGACTGAATTTAATACATTTTAATAAATGCATTTAATGTAAGGCATTTTTAAAAAAATTCACATTGGGAGATTTAAATTGATGTTTTTTATTTTTATATTCTTAAACATTGTTTTTGTTTTCTATATATTTTAAAATTACTTTTTAAAATATTATAGTGATTAATTTTCTATTTATAGTAAATCATTGTTATTTATTTATTTTTTGGTAGCTATTTCAGTTAATTGTTTTTATTTTGCAGGGTTTTGGGGGGATAATTAAAATGTATTTCTGGAATGTATTTGTTTTAGTTTAATGTATATTATAAACTTGTGGTATTATATAATTTTTACATTTAAAATAGTAGCATTTACCTTAATGTCTTTAAGATTGGTGTAAGAATAGTAAATCATAACCCCCGAAGTCCAACACATTCCCAAATGTGGTTAAGTGTGGTGTGGGAATATTAAATCAGTATCCCTCAAAGTCAAACCTTTTGCCCAAAGTGGTTATGTTTGGAGTGAGAATAGTAAATTAGAACCCTTCAAAGTCCAGCACTTTCCCCAGTGTGGTTAAGTTTGGAGTGGGAATAGTACCTCTGAGCCCCTTCCTAAGTCTAACACTTTCCCCAATGTGGGTAAGTTTAGAGTAGGGAAAGTAAATCTGAACCCCAAAAATGTCAGTACTTTCACCAGTGTGGTTAAGTTTGGAATGAGAATAGCAAATCTGAACCCCGACAAAGTACAACACTATCCCCAAAATGGTAGTCTGAAGTGTTATATAAATTTTTAACACATCTATTTCAACATATAACATTTTCACTGTATATTATTTTTCAATAATTCCTGCAATTTACCTGGATTTTTTTATATATTTCAAAGAAAAAACATTTTTCAATTCAGAATATTTGCAATGACATGTATGGTATAGTTGCAGTTTATTTGTAGGTATACAAGTTTTTAAACATGTTAGCATATTGTTATTGGTAGTACAAAAATATTCGTTTAATTAAAATAATGTTGGTTGATTTGCTATTTATATAGTTTTAAATATTTCTTATAGTAAAGTTTAATTATCAATCTGAATTATTGTTTGTGGTACTGATTTTATTCATGTTAGTATTTTAAATTTGCTTTAGTTATATTTAGAAATAAATATTCATAAAGTACAAGAGTTTGTGTTTATAGGGAGGTTCAATGGTGTTGTTTCGTGGTGTGGGTTTTTAAAGTAGGGATCGTGCTATTGAATCTTGCTATTAAGGCCTGGGTTGTTAGTAAAGAATCTTACTTAGGATTGTACAAGTTCATGCATTTGTTTAGTTAGTTTGGAAGGCTTTTGGTTTAAGTTTCTTAGGGAGTGTCCTGTTATCAGATCCTGGTAGCTTTGTTTTTTTTAAAGTATTTTTAATTGGAGCATAGGGTGGCTTCTTCCAATTGTTCCTTCGAAGGTATTGGGCCACACTTTGACTGCATTATTAGTCTTTGCTTCTTGAGACATGGTGCTGCCATAGATGTTCCACCCTGAAGGTGATACTTTGGTTGGGGTCTGTGGTCTTATCTGTACAGGCGACAAACCCAGGCATCCTCACAATAATCCATTGGTGGAGCTACTTTTGTTTCATGTTGTTGGTAATAAGGGGATTCAAGTAGCAGGTCATAAAATGTAGTAACTTATGGTACAGAGATGTATGCTAAAGCCATTAACTTGTTTATTTATTTTGTGTTTAAATTTCATATTATTTTATATTCTATGTTCACGGTGGATTTTTGAAGGTGTCTCCATATGCTCTGGTTAAAGTAGTTGTAGCGCCCGCTCCTGAATTGCACTGTGTGGGTAGATTTTCAGTACCATTGAAATCATTGCCTGCTCAATACCTATGATGACTTTTTGTGGGCTATATTTATTAGTTTGTTGTTTTATATTTGTTCGCATTTCATTTTAAGTTGCACTTTGTTTGTTAGGTAAAAGTACATAGACTAATGGGATGTTTGTATTTAATACTTACTGCATATTGTGTATATTTGACTGAATGGTGGAGGGCATGACTTTAAACTGCCATCCATCACCCCTGTATTTAATTGACTTAAGGTTAGTGAATTGTTATTGCTAGCATAAATGATTGTTATCATTATTACGGCTGTCAGATAGTAAAAAGGTTTATTTTATGTGTGACTAGTAAGCATTGGGTTATGTCTCTATCTACATATTTTGTAGGTTCTACTGGTTCTACATGTTCAGATAATTAATCTTGGAAGGGCTGGTATGGCAGGAGTTAGCCTGCTGCTTGTCTGTGAACATTTGGTATAATATTTTCAGGTTTCATTCCTGTTGGATCTTGTGATTTCATACTGTCCTCTTTTAAGTTTCTGACCTCTGTTCCAATAATATTAGGGTGATGGTTATGTTCTCTTACACTTTCAACTATTTCATTTTCAGTGGTAGCCCTGTAATAGCGTTTGTTTGAATAAAAGTAGATGCATTTTTAGTGCATTTTTTCAATGGTGCTGCCCTCTTCAATAAATGTATGACCCTCTATAATTATTTAATGGCTTACCTTTTTGGGATTTTGTGTATTTTGCTATTCCCAACATTTTTTTCTGTGGTTTTTAGAGTATAGAATATATACATGAATTTTATTTTAAAAAATGGGTGGTATTAAATTAACTTTACCATTTTGAAATTTTGAAAGTGCGCATTTTAACTTAATGTTCTGTATGTTGTCTTCACTTTGGTATAATTGTAGAATTTTATCTTCCCAGTCTGTTTGGTGTTTTTTTGCCACAGTTTTCTTTTGTTTAAGTCTGTTGAGAGGACAAATTTGTTACATATATTTATTTTTTAATCTAAAATTTAGTTTGGAGTTTTTGTTCTGTTTAAATTTTTTACCTATTAAAACGTTATTTTTACTTTAACATTAGTTTTGTACTTTGGTTACTATTCTTACATTTGAGGTGGTCTCTTTTAATTTTGAATATTATGGTGTTTGTCTTTCTTTTCTTTTGTTTATTTTTTAGGGGCCGATTACGATGCGGCCCGTAAAAACTCCAACCTCAGGGCCGCATCGTAATGGGCCACTCGGTTTACTTTCCGACCGGCTCATTATGATGGAGGCGGTCGCAAAGTAAACCGGGCGGTCATTCCGGCTGGCTTCCGACGGGCTCGTAGAGCCTGTTAGCCAGTTTGAAGCCAGCCAGTAATCTCAAGAGCGGGCGTTTCCGCCCTAGAGATTACAATGCATGGTTTCCGACATGGTTTTCATGCTGGCCTGTCCGACATGGAAACCATGTCAGAAAGCATGTTTTGGGAGCCCCAGTAGGTCCCCCTTTGGTGCACGGCCCCTGTTGATCACTGCACCTTGTGGCAGGCCTGGACAAACGGTTATGATATAAAATCGCTGCACACTGTAGTTCCAAAATATTTCACAGTGCTCACTCTTAGGGTCAACCGTTTCAGAAAAACCCAGATATTTACAAAGTACAAAACAAGAAGGGCCCTTCGTACACAAGGACCTCTTCCGCGTCAATCAGACAATGCCTAAATAGGTATCGGCACCACCGTTAAAATTGAAAGAACGGGAACATATGCAGAATCCTTAAAACGAATGTTGCAATTATACTCAGATAAAACCAATATTAAAGGGTTGTGGAGGTGGTGAATTAATCTGAATTTGAACCACAAAGTAAATTAAAACAGAACTACTATGGAGTACACAGTTTTTGTTGACGCTGTCTGTTGAAAATGAACTAAATACTCATAGAGTTAAACAGATTAAAAAGGACTGTGTTATCATCATTTTGAAAAATTTGGTGTATTGCACCTTCAGACCTTGCCCTGAAGAAGTCCCGTGAGGTTGGGATGAAACGCATAGGCTGTGGCTGTATCTTGTTATTTATATGCACTGGAACGAAGAATTGGGAACAAAAGAAAATAACGAGGATAAAAAAAGTTTTTCAGAAGAAGGTTGTCGAGGTGTTCTTGGTGTAAAAAAGATACCTCTACTCTTGTCTGTTTGAAAAATGAATTTTTCTTGTGATAGTCATTGATATCCAGTATAAAAACTGTGCTCCTCTACCCTTGTTGTTTTGTACCTTGTGGCAGGCCCCTTGTGGCGCCTGCCACGGGGTGCAGGGATGAACTGCACCTCGCTTTCCTCAATGGGAGCTTGTGTTACGGCCGATTTACGGTCGTAACACGAGCACCCATTGAGGAAATGAGTCGGTCGGGACTGACGACCGGGTGTCGGTCGGTCACAGGACCGAGTCAGTGTCGGACGGAAGCAATTCCGCCGGCCATCATAATCAGCACCTTAGGGGCCGATTCCGATTCCGGCCGGAAATCTCTCCGACCGAGCCGGACCCGGAGAGAATTCCGACCGAATCGGACCCTAGCAGTCCGACCGAACGAGTACGATGCGCACGCATGCCATCGGACTCGAGTCGGTCGGACTCCCATTGAAGTCAATGGGAGCCTGTCGTACAACTTGTACGCGGGCTCCCATTGACTCGATGGGTGCGAGGCGGACAAGGGCGCCCCCTACAGCGTGTACGCGTCCAAGCGCATCGCAGCGTACATGCACAGGTAGGGGGGACCCATGGGTCCCCCCTGTGTG
Source organism: Calotriton arnoldi (assembly GCA_963921515.1). Classification (NCBI taxonomy): domain Eukaryota; kingdom Metazoa; phylum Chordata; class Amphibia; order Caudata; family Salamandridae; genus Calotriton; species Calotriton arnoldi. The sequence continues at coordinate 1,243,125 of CAWUFW010005087.1, forward strand.
CGACTCGCGTGCCTACGCGTACAGGGGGTTCCGACGCGGACCCCCCAAAGTCCGGCCCCGACAGCTTTTTCGAGCCGGACAGCGCGAGTCGGTCAGACTGCTCGCGGCGCGCATCGTACTTACCCGGCCGGGAAACGTCTCCATAACGCGGTGCGAGTCGTGTCCATGCGAGTCGGTCGGAGCGTGTTGAAGCCGCGTTCGAGTCGGTCGGCGATTTCGCGGGTGCTTGCATCGTACTCGCTCGGCCGGACCCGCGTACGATTCGGTCGGGAAACAGTGCTCCGAATCGGATCCGGTGAATCTGAATCCGATTCGGAGCACTACCGGCCGAGATCGGAATCGGCCCCTTAGTGTTTTCTGCTTCTTGTAGAGGATGCACCTGTAATTTGGAAAATAAATATGTTGCATACTTTTAATTCATTGTTATCTTGAAATACTTTTAGATTTGTATTAATTTTGTTAGCTTTAATTAATTGTTAAACTTTGTTTGCAGTATTTAGAGATTGGGTGAAGTGTTGCAGGCTTCTTTGTAGCGTTGCTATCTGGCAGAATGACTCTGTCTTGCTGTAATTCTTTTTTAGAAAGCATTTTGTTGTGAGTTTTTGTGGTATTTTTATACTGTTTGTTGATTGGAAAAGTGTTTTTATTTATTAACAGATTCTAATTATAGTTAGAATGGTTAATTGGAGACTAGTTTGAATTTCTTTTTGCACCTTTTATGGTAAATGCTAATTAGCATTTTTGTTATTTATTTAATGTATTTTAGTTTTATGTTTAATTATTTTTTATATGTGTGTAAATGTAATATTGTGTGTTTTATTGAGAATGTGAGGACTGTTTGGTGTACAATATTTTTGTTTCCATGAGTGTTGTTATGCTTCATTAGTTGTATGTGTATCTGTAGGCAATATTTGTTATTTCTTTATATTTGCTTACGATATTGCTGTATTTTAGATATTATTTTCTGCTTTATTTTTATCATTGATATTTGTGTGGCTACTGTTTAAGTATAGGGTCACGATATTTCATTTTTTGTATTTTTGGAGATATCTGTGTATGTCGATATGGTTTTACCGATAATTGTCTTACAACCTCTCAACGTACATTAAATTAAGTTCAGTAACAGCCAGAGGCAGCAGGCAGATTTTGGCATTAACTCTGTCTGAGTCAGTAGAACCCAAACACCCCAGTCCAAGATTGAACACCTCTGTGTTCTAAAGGCATCACCATGGAAATCATGACATATCATGGCACACACAGCCATATAAGATACTGCCTACTTCTATTTGCAATACTAATTCAGGTATATTTCATTTATGTTTTTATGTAGCACTCACATAAGGCCTGATTACGAGTATTTTATATACAAAAGATATCTAGTTGCATAAATCCGTTAAACAATTAAACAAATAACGAGCCGATGTTGCTAATCCACAAGCTCGTGTGATTTATTCCACTTTTATTTTTTTACTTTTGAGAAAAATGTTTAGATGCATTTACGTTATGTCATCAAAAAGAACAAAACACAATTCCAATTTTTTTGGATGTTTTGTAACAAATTTTGGACGATTTGTCACAACAATACATACATTAGACATCCATGAATGATACACCAATACATAAAAAATAATAAGTACACATTGGTAGACAAAGCATAAAACACCAGTCCTACACTAAAAAATGAACAATCACACTGGGGCGGAGAATGTCTGGGGTGTGCAGACATTAAATGTAGAGTATCTCCTGCCTATGTGTGCAGCTCTGGGACCTGTAATTCTAAGTGCTGGTAACAGGAGAACAATTATTTATAAACTTTCTCCTTGAGCACTTGAAAGTGTCTTGTCCCAGATGCTGGGGTCAACGCGTTTCCAACCCCGCAACCATTATGGTGTTTTATGCTTTGTCTACCAATGTGTACTTATTATTTTTTATGTTTTGATGTATCATTCATGGATGTCTAATGTATGTATTGTTGTGACAAATCGTCCAAAATTTGTTACAAAACGTCCAAAATTTGTTGGAATTGTGTTTTGTTCTTTTTGATGACATGACGTAAATGCATCTAAACATTTTTCTCAAAAGTAAAAAAAGAAAAGTGGAATAAATCACACGAGCTTGTGGATTAGCAACATCGGCTCGTTATTTGATTAATTGATTAATGGATTTATGCAACTAGATATCTTTTTGTATATAAAGTATCAGTGGACCTATCTAGTGTGCGCATGGACCCAAGCCTTCCATGGGTTTTAGTCTGATTACGAGTATGGCAGTCCGAAGACCGCCGTACTTGCGGTGGCTGTCCGACTGCTACCTCCTTGGCGGTCCAACCGCGCAACTATGACCATGGCAGTTGGACCACAAGAAGATCAACGCCATTGCCGGGATCCTGGATCCCGCAGCAGTGGCAGTGGGGAAAGTGGCGGGGATGGTAGGTGATGTCTATGCAGGTCCCCCATCCCAATCATGGTCTGCCTTTCTGCTGACCTTTTTATGGCGGGAACCTGCCATGAAAACGTTGGTGAAAAGGCAGGAAGAGACCCCAAACTGGGCCCCAGGGCGATTTTGCTCAATCGGGAAAGAGCATGGGGACACATGTTGTGCCCTCCTCTTATTGCACTGTTGTGCGTGCACTGTGTGCCATGCATGACATGGTGCATGGTACACAGTGCACCCAACATGCAAGTGGCACTACCACGGGGGCAGCACATGCTTCAGGCTCTCTAAGAGGCAAAGCATGCCGCCGTCGTGGAACTGCCAACACAACACCACCAGCCCGGTGGTGTAATCATAATATGGTGGTTGGGATGCCACCGGCTTGACGACGTTCTCCCGACTGCCGCAGCGGCAGTCCGGCGCTCGGACCACCAACATCGTAATCAGGCTCTTAGTCAGGACGCCTCTTCAGATCACTAAAAAACCTAACTTGATTGGTAGCCTTCGAGATTCCCAAATGGAATAATTGACTCATGGCATACTTTTGTTAATGTTTGAAAAATAGGTGGCTTTGACGTAATACATTATCAATGATATTACCTTTTTCCGTTCGATATATCAAGAATAACAGCATGAGTGCTTAGCTTCTTAAAATCATTTTCACACTCCTTAATTTATTTTGTTTTATGTGGCAGGTATCAAAGAACACCTATAAAGATACACATATTTTTTAATGTAGAAAAGTGTATACCTTCACTTATTTGCAGTGACAAACTTGTCACATCACAAAGACAGAAAAAAAGGAGGGGCAAAGAAAGAAAAGAAAAAGGTTGTAAAATGGGACACAGCAAGAAAGTGACTGAGAAGGAAAGATGTGAAAGAATGACATGAGCATGTCATGGCAGAAAAATAGAAAAAGGAGAAAAATACATGTGCACCCAAAGAGTGAGCTAGGGAAGGAGAATGGGCAAGGAAGGAAATCAGTAAATACACAGAGCGAAAGAAAAGGTAGAGAGATGAAAGGACGTACAGAATGCAGAACAAAGGGACACGATTAAACATGTGAAACTGAAAATAAAGTAAAAGGGAAATAAATAAAAGGGAGATCAGCAAAAAAGAAATACAAGGAAAGAGATGACTAAGAAAAGAGCAGAATAATAAACAAGCTCTGTATATTGTACCCCTACGTGTAATCTGCAGGTCCCTGCAAGATTTTGAAAAAAGGGTAGAGGGATCACATTGCTGGGCATACCAGCACACAGCTTACCCAGATGCATTGTGGTAAATGCAATGTATGATCACACTCTGCTTAGCTGAAAGTCTTTACTTTTCACCATTATTGGCTCAGCCAGTGCTGTTTCAGCATATTTGTCCTTCTTCAGTAGAGAGTAACACTTTAAATGTGGGGGCGCTGGTAATGCTGCGTAGTATTCTCAGTTTTATGTACCACATCCAGAGTGCAGGTGCACCCCAATGAACTCGAAAGCCCAATAACTCAGCAAGGAACCAATCAAAACGACCATTGACAAAGCCAATAGGCCTTGCCTATGCAAGAGCAATTGGCTTTGCCAATATGTTTTAGCAATGTTTTACCCCAGAGTGGCTGCTGTTCAGCATGGCTAAAAGTTGGTCGGGTAAAGGGAAGTGGCGTTGAGTGGTGTCTCATAAAGTGGAGTAGGGTGGAGTGTCATGGAGTGGTGTAGAGTGGTGTTGACTGGTGTACAGTAGAGTTCAGTGGCGTGGAGAGGAGAGGAGTGAAGTGGAGTGTCATTGAGTTGTGTACATTGCTGTGGAGTGTTGTTAAGGCAATAGTGTTGTAGAGTGAAAGGGCGTAGAGTTGAGTGGCGTACAGTGAAGTACAATGTCAGAGTTGAGTAGAGCGTTATAGGCTGGAGTGGCATAGAGTGTCATGGAGTGGTGTAGAGCAGAGCGGAGTGGCATAGAGGGTGTTGCGTAGAGTGGAGTAGAGTGTTTTAGAATAGAGTGGCGTAGAGCAGAGTAGTTTCCCATAGAGTGGAGTGGAGTAATGTGTCGTAGAGTAAAGTGGCTTGGAGTGGCATAGAGGGAGATACGTAGAGCATCGTAGAGTTGAGTAGTGTCATAGAAAGGCATGGAGTGTAGCAAAAGTACTGTAGAGTGAAGTGGCATAGAGTGGAGTAGAGTGTCAGTGGAGTAGCGTTTAATGGAGTAGAGCATCATAGAGTGGAGTATCATGGAGTTGAGTGTTGTAGAGTGGAGTGTGGTAGAGTGGAGTAGAGTGGCCTAGAGTGAAGTGGTGTAAAGAACAGTGGTGCAGAGTAGATTGCCATAGAGTGCTTCAGCGTAGAGTGCATTGGTTTTGAGTAAAGTGGTATAGAGTGCATTGGCGTAGAGTGCAGTGATGCAGAGTAGTGTATAGTGCTGTAGCATAGAGTAGAGTAGTGCAGAGTAGATTGCAGTGGCATAGAGTACAATGGTGTAGAGTGGAGTGGCACAGAGTGGAGTAGAGTGACATAGAGTGAAGTGGCATGGAGTAGAGTGGTGCATAGTAGAGTGGAGTAGTGCGGGGTAGAGTGCAGAGTTGTAGAGTAGAATGGCAGAGAGTGCAGTGGCATAGAGTGCAGTGGTGTTGAGTGTAGTGGCATAGAGTGTGGTGGCACTGAGTGCAGTAGAGTGGCATAGAGTTGAGTGGTGCAGAGTATAGTGCAGGGGCATAGAGTGCAGGGTCATAGAGTGAAAGGTCATAGAGTGGTGAAGAGTAAAGTGGTGCAGAGTAGAGGGGAGCTTAGGCGAGTATAGTGGTGCAGAGTAGAATAGAGTGGCATAGAGTGCAGTGATGTAGAATGCAAATGTGTAGAGTTACGTTAGTGCTGTGGCACAGAGTGGAATGTTGTAGGTGCAGTGGCATAGGGTGCATTGGTTTTGAGTAAAGTGGTGTAGAGTGCATTGGCATAGAGTGCAGTGGTTTAGAGTACAGTGGCATAGCTTAGACTGCAGAGGCGTAGAGTGGTGCAGCGTACAGTGGAGTAGAGTGACATAGAGTGCAGTGGCGTATAGTAGATTGTTTCAGAGTAGAGTGGAGTGATGCAGGGTAGAGTATAGTGGTGCATGGTAGAGTGTAGTGGCATACAGTAGAGTGGTGTAAAGTACAGCAGTGGCGTGGAGTAGAGTGGAGTAGAGTGAAGTGGCATAGAGTGCATTGGTATAGAGGAGAGTGTCATAGTGTACAGTGGTGCAGAGTAGATTAGAGTGGCTAGAGTGGATTGGCTTAAAGTACAGTGGCATAGGGTGAAGTGATGCAGAGTAGAGTGGCATAGAGTTCAGTGGCAGAGAGAGCAGTGTTGCAGAGTAGAGTGTCGTAGAGTGCAGTGGCATAGAGTGGAGTGATGCAGAGTAGAGTTATGTAGAGTACATTGGCATAGAGTAGAGCGGTGCAGTGGCTTGGAGTGCAGTTGCGTTAAGTGCAGTAGAGTGGCATTGAGTGAAGTGGCATAGAGAGCAGTCATGCAGAGTAGAGTGTCAAAGTGCAGTGTTGTAGAGGGCAGTTTCATAGAGTGCAGTGTTGTAGAGTGCAGTGGTGCAGGGTAGAGTGGTGCAGATAGCAGTGACGTACATTATAGTGGTGCAGAGTATAATAGAGGGGCGTAGAGTGGAGTGACATAGAGCACATTGATGTAGAGTGATTTAGCGTGCAGCGGTGTAGAGTGCAGTGGCATATAGTAGAATGTTGTGAATTATAGTGGCATTAATGCAGTGGTGCAATGTAGCTGGTATAGAGCACAGTGGCGTAGAATGTATTGGTTTTGAGTAAAGTGGTATAGAATGCATTGCCGCAGATGCAGTGGTGTAGACTGCAGTGACTTGGTGTGGAGTGGCATAGAGTGGAGTGGCCCAGAGTGGAATAGAGTGGCGAATATTGCAGTGGCATAGAGTAGATTGTTTCAAAGTAGAGTGAAGTGGCGTAGAGTGCAGTGGTATAGAGTAGAGTGCCTTAGAGTGCAGTGGCTTAGACTGGATTGGCATAGAGTGCAGTGGCGTAGAGTGGATCGATGCAAAGTTCAGTGGTATAGAGCTCAGTGGCATAGACAGGCATAAAGTAGAGTGGCAGAGAGTGCAGGGTTGCAGAGTATACTGTCATAGTGTGCAATGGTGTATAGTAGAGTGGCATGGAGTGCATTGGCATAGAGTGCAGTGGCACAGAGCAGTGGTGCAGAGTAGATTGGCATAGAGTGCATTGGTTTTGAGTAAAGTGGTGTAGAGAGCATTGGCATAGAGTGCAGTGGCGCTGAGTGCAGTGGCATCGAGAAGATTGTTTCAGAATAGAGTGCAGTGGGGCAGAGTTGATTAGAGTGGCAATATGAGATGTAGAGATGCACTACAACAATAACCATAAAACAAGGTTGTGATTTTTGTCTTGATTTTCTTTTTTTCTCTTGTTTATAAAGTTTCACACATATATAGTGAAGACGGCCAACGCATTTCGTTCATAGAATGGACTTCTTCAGGGCGAGTGTAAACGCAGAATATAATCAGCCTTATGCCCACATCACAGTACGGTTTACAATTTGGACCCCCGCGATGATGTATGCTGCCAGTGATCAGGATAGTACATCACAAGAAAAAAAGTTAATCCGCCATGATCGTCGACAACATTGCCGGGTGGATGCTACAGTAATAACAGCCCCGGGGGTGGTCTTGATGACAGGAAGGTAGAAATAATAATAATAATGGTGAAACAGGCCAATAAGCTCTGTAAAGCACTACAATTGGTGCTTGTGTTACCGGCATCCGTCCGCTGCACCTCAGTGTCATGCAGGAAATCAATAAGGTGTAGAGGGGATTGGTATAGAGTGCACTGGCGTACAGTGGAGTGCTACTGAGTAGAGTGCATTGGCGTGGCAGAGAGTGCAGTGTCATAAAGTGCAGTGTTGCAGAGTATAGTGGCATAGAGTGGAGTGCCATGGAGTGGTGTATGGTACTGTGGTAAGGAGTGCAGTGGTGCATTGTAGAGTAGTGCGGGTAGAGTGCATTGGCATAGAGTAGAGTGGAAGGGTGTAGAAGAGAGAGGAGTAGATTGGAGTAGTGCTGAGAAGAGTGCCGTGACACAGTGTAGAATGAAGTGGTGTAGTATGGAATGGTGCAATGTTTACAGCAGTGATGTGGAGTGGTGCACTGTAGATTGGAGTGCGGTAGCGTGGAGTATGCATGGTATGGTAGCATACTGTCATAACAGACAACATATATGATCATTACATTTGCACTCAAATACAGTTTTACTGATAAAAATATGCAGCGCACAAACAATAATGTGTGGAAATGTCATCACCCAATGTATTGATTTGATGGTCAGCACAGTTCATTTACTGACATTTAAATGTTGTTGTGTGCTAGAAAAAAAATAACATTGTGAAGCCTTCCTCAAGCAGCCAGCCTGATTGTCACATAAATCCTTTCACTTTGAAGTCAGAGAAATAAAAATAAACACCGAACTCCCTGAAAGATACAGCCTGACATTTGACCTCTTTTTTGAATGCACAGCAAATGCGACAAGATAAGATCAAGATCGAAAGGGAACCCCACAACTGGCAGACACCCCTGCTAATCCGAGACAACACACGGTGCCACGAGGATGCCAACAATGGTGGGCGTTGATCTATACAAGAACACCGCATAGCAAAAAACGGAACGCTGCTGACTGTGCCTTCATTCAGGAGTGACATTTTCTGATAAAGGCATGAGGAAGAAGACACTCGTGTGAGCAGACAATTACGAAAGCAATTTCGCCACTGCTGTCATTTACACTGAATATACCGCTCCAGTTTATTTTTATCGGATCACTGACAGAATATCGGAATCACAAATATTGTGTGGACATAATATCATGTCAAAAAAATCGAAGACCAAAATATAGAAAAGGTAAGAGCAAATAGGTACGTATAGATTTACTATTCTAAACTCCACATCTTAAACCTTGAAGACATATGTATCGTCAAGGTACATATATGTGGAGTTATATTATATATAGTAAAATTTGGTGACCTATAGAAACTTACCCTCCATGATCTTTTTGTCCTTGATATTCTTGACAAGATATTTTGTCCCATAATGTTTTTGTTTCCGATATTCTGTGTAAACACCTTTTAATCACCATAACATTGAGGTAGCAGATAGGAACCAAAATGTCTGTGTTGTGAAGATTTAGGCTTCTGGTCATTCTCCCATATAGTGCGTCTCAAACCATTATTATACTGGTTTCGAGTCTGGTCCACCCCTGAATTGGAACATTATAGGGTGGGCTTAAGTGACATTTTGAACAGACCAAAGGGATGGATGAGCCTCCCCTGGTTGAAATACGTGAAGCAGACCCTTTCATCTTTGGGCCTGTTGAAGTTTTGGTTAAACACATCCACTATCTCACCATCCTCTGCCAAAAAGCTGAAGTCCCAATGCTGGGAGCACAATTAGATAAAGCAGAATAAACAGCAAGGTTCAGGGTAGTGACTGAACACTTCTTAGATCTCAAGCCTTCCTCAGCCCTTGAGGTGTACATGGAGGAGATTGATCCACCTTTCACCAAAGCCCTTTATATAAGATTCAGGTGGGGCGCCATCCCCCTCGCCACGTTTACTGCTAAATGGAAGGGTAGTCCGAGAGTTAGTAAACTTTGTCCAGCAGGTAGAAGGTGTGATGAAGCAGAGGACCACCTATTGTTTTTTTGCCCAATCTATCATAAACAGCATAAATGTTGGATTGTCCCTCTATGCACTTTCTTAGGGGTTTGTCAGTATAAGGTAGCACTGATAATATGTAGGGCAGACACCACCCCTCTTATTGTTTTATATTTGGAGAGCATTTGGCCAATGCGGCGTAAATTTTCCTCTCTTTCTGTCTCTATTGACTGTGACCAGACTCAATCAGCTGATGCCCCAGAACTGGGTCTGTCAGTCCCCATATAAAAGACATTCAAGGCTAAGGTGTCTGGTTCAAAGTCATTTTTAAATGAGGCAACAACTCTCCATGCACCCTGGAAGTGCAGGTTATGTTTTTTCTGGACACCAACTACTTTAACCTTTTTGATGAGAGATCTATTTCCACTGATTGTATGCATGCTTCATGTATTGTGGAGAAGTGTGGCTCAATGGTTAGAGCGGCAGACCCTGATGCAGAGATCTGGCCTGGGACCAGGGTTCAATTCCCGCCTCGGTGGGTTTTGGGCTCAATTTCCTCGGACCTGATAATTCTCGCCTCAGTGCCTATTCTAATCATGGGTCCCACTCTGCAACTCTGGGCAATAGCTTGCTTAATCTCCACAACGGCCCCAACAGCGCTGGGATGCCTGGCTTCACCCTGGGGGTGCCAAGGAGTGGACATTTCACAGGGAAAAGCCAGGAAGGGTTCCACAGCGGTATGCGTACAGCGCCAGGACACCCCTTTGGGGGTATAAGTGCGCTTTACAAGTACAAATTTCATTCATTTCATGTGATTATTTTCTTCTAAAATTTGTATATTATTTGTTATTTGGTTTTATTGACTATTTTAATGGGATTGTTGCGTTTTTTTTTTTTTTGGGCCCACGAAATACACTTTTAGCAAAATGCTTTTACAATTGTTGAATAGTTAGGCTCATATATTGTACAATCAATGTTGTTACTTTTATGGTCTTTGACCGAAATAAAGTATTTTAAATGAAAAACGAAATCTCTAGTGAAACCATTCGACTTTGGAGGCTCCTCCAATGAGGCTGTGCCCTGCCCCTCCATGATCACCCCAAGACTGGAGCACAGACACCGGCAGGCACACTCTGAGCCAGTTTGAGCATGGCCAGATACTTTTGTTTATACGCAGCGGACAACCTACGCACATCTTTTGTCAGGCAGATCTAGGCAATGAACTAGGGCTGACCTAGGAGTGCCCTGGTAGGGGACAGGAGGTAAATTCCAAAGGAGGAATAGAACACCTTCTCCCACTGAATACTGAAACCCGCTACAGTGAAACTCTGGGGCTGAGGGGTAAGGAATATTCCAGGTCAGGCTCCCAGGTTAAAGACCTGGAAAACCCTCATTCAACCCTCCATCTTGTATTGCCATTAAAAAAGGGCCCCGAGATAAGCATGTATGATTGTCATGTTCACTGAGATAAGTGACTCAAAAAAGGTGCAGAGACTGCAGGAAGCCCACGTAGGGCATCGCAGTAACAAGCAGGGGACATTTCTATCACAACAGGAGACAACCTTCACAGGGATATCCCCAAATATTTCAGGGAGATTTGTTTTATGTTCTACCTTTGGGAACCACATGAAGCTGCCCGCTGGGGACACAGTGACTTGAAGATGCTGACAGGTTTGCCGTATTGTGACAGAGGTGACCTATTTAATTACAGAATCTAGCACACTGGTTTTTCGGCTCTTTGGTCCAACTTTTAGTCTGTCTCTGAGGACTTCAGACGAACTTTCACTGTGAAATAGATATGTGATTATAGAACGAAAAGAAAGAATCCCTCTCTGCTCACTCTATAAAAGCACCACTTGAAGGGCAATCAGTAATATATTGCATTTTGTCAGGGTTATGTCCTGGAGCAGATGCCGCAAGTCAGCAGAACCGGACAGTACCACATATTGACGAAAGACTCAGAAGGCCATTAACGGACACAATGATGTACTCTGCCCACGAGTTTACCAAAAGATAAGTTGATATAAATGTGTACTTTTTTCAAGGTCTCTTAAAAAGAATTTCTAAAGAAACAATTTGTGTGATGAAGGCAGAAGAATGAAAATCAACAGCAATTCACGTCTTTAATATATGCAAAGAAAAAATCATGCCTATTCAATGCACATAACATATAATGTATAATATGCATTTTGAAGTTTGTGTCTAATTATGTTAATAATGAGGGTTTGTATAGCCCATAATACAACCTGATTTTTTGGTAGTTAGCATAAGATGTTGATTATAAAACATTGTGAGTACATGCTAATGACAGACAGTGTACTATGCAAATTCCAATAACTCAACAAAACACAACCGTGCATATTTTATCCAGCTCAGTAGGGTGAAGGTTTGAGGGAGATCAGTGAGGATTCAAACCTAAGCCCTGCTGGTTACTTGTAGAAGGGTGCAACAGGCACATGGTCCACTGAACCATTTACCAGGACAGGAGCTTGCGACTTACAGGTTACATAAGGATGTCTCCATCAAACACTGGAATCCAGTGCAGAATCTTATTAGGATTTGAACAGGTGCCCTGCAGGATGCAGGCAGTGCAAGCTTTTCTGGACCACGAACTGCGGTATGCAACCCATTCCATATCATATTAGGAGTGAGTGGGTGTAGGGAAGTGCCCCTTTTTGCATGGTTGCCCCCCACTTTTTGCCTGATGCTGATGCTCTTTGACTAAGTGTGCCCTGGGTTCCTGCCCTCCAGGTACCCAGGGCCTATGTTCTTTCCCTAAAACTGTACTTTTGCAAACCCAATTGGCAACTATGTGGCCACATGTAAGTCCCTTGTAAAAGGTACCATGGGTACCAAGGGCACTGTGACCAGGGAAGGCTTCTAAGGACTGCAGCACATATTGTGCCACCCTTAGAGGCCCTGCACCTTAATACACATAGACTGTCCTTGCAGGCTGCGTGTTTTGGTGCAGAGCAAAGTGAAAGTCAACATGGCACACATCCCTGTGTGCCATGCCTACAACCCACTCCCTATGGTATAGGTAAGCCACCCCTCTAGCAGGGTGCACTATACAACTGGTGAGGGGACAGGTGCATGAGCCCTGTACCCCTACAGTGTCTAGGTCAATTCTTAGACATTGTGGGCCTGAGTCACAGAACTAACTTACGTCAAAAACGTAAAGTTAGTACTTTTTGGTATTCACAGAATACACTTACTCATTTTGGTATTCACAGAATGAACTTACTCATTTCGGTATTCACAGAAGTTAGTAGTCCTAACTTTAGGACTCCTAAATGCCTTCTGTGAATACCGAAAGTCTTAAAGTTAGGATTTTTCTCAGTTTAAGAGTAGTAAAGTTAGGACTCCTAACTTTAGGACTCCTAAATGCCTTCTGTGAATACCGAAAGTCTTAAGTTAGGATTTTCTCAGTTTAGGAGTAGTAAAGTAGTCCTAACTTTACTACTCCTAAACTGGAGAAAAATCCTAACTTTAAGACTTTCGGTATTCACAGAAGGCATTTAGGAGTCCTAAAGTTAGGACTACTAACTTCTGTGAATACCGAAATGAGTAAGTTCATTCTGTGAATACCAAAATGAGTAAGTGTATTCTGTGAATACCAAAAAGTACTAACTTTACGTTTTTGACGTAAGTTAGTTCTGTGAATCAGGCCCTGTAAGTGCAGCAAAGCCATAAAGAGTATATGGTCTGGGAGTTTGTCATTAGGAACTCCACAGCAACATAATGGCTTTGCTGGAACCTGAAAAGTTTGATATCAAACTTCTCAGCACATTAAACCCATACTGATGCCAGTGTGTGATTTAATGCCAAATGCACTCAAAGGGCATCTTAGAGATGCCCCCTGAAAAATGACCTAACTCTAGTGTCCTGGCTGAGTGGGGGCTCGCCAGCAGCCACCACCAGACATGTTTCTGGACCCCTGGGTCGAGAGTCGCCCGCTCTCGGGCTCCTGAAACAAAGCACATCCTGGGTCGAAGTGCCAAGCCTCTTCCCCCAGGATGGGCAGGGTCCACGAAGGGGAAGCTTCAAAGGCTTGCCGCCTTTGTGAGCTGCCCCAGCCATTTGCTACTCACAGCAAACCGGCCCCCACTGGTTGTGACCCCCACTTTGGAGGGAGAATCGGTGGGACAACCAAGATAGCAAGAGAGATGTGCCCACCTTTGCCAACCCCACCCCTCAGGTGGGGGAGGCGAGACGGAGCACAGCTCTCAGTCCTTGTCATCTTGAAGATGGGGGAACCCAGCCAACCAGAGTGAGACTTATGGCCCCCACCCACTGGAGGGTGGCATAATTGGAGGTCTACCCACCCCCAGGAAGGGGCCCATTGGTCCTGACCTGTACCTACCTGAAATGCCCCTAAATTTAATATATAGAGGCAACCCTGAACCTTGCCTCCACTGACAAGCAAGAAGAAGAAGGACCGAAGAGCCGTGCTGAAGGAAGAAGAGGAGGACACAAACTGACTTGGCTCCAGCCCTACCGGCCTTTAGACCTGCTCCAGCGAAATCCCGGTGTGCACTGCAGCCAGCAGCCCCCCAGAACCCAGAGGACCTGCTCTGCCTTCCCTACAAAGACTTTGTCTCCTTTGAGCACTGGACTTGCTCAAGAAACCAGACTCTGGCTCCGGCCGAATCCGCGAGTCTGCACCACTCTGCACCCGATGCCCGACGCCCGGGTTTGAGAGGCCCAACACCACGAGGAGGTCTCCCTGGTGATTCTGACCTGGGATCCTGTGGTAAGGAAGTTCCGGAGACCACAAGGTAGGATGAAGGTTCTTTATTGTAGTACACCAGCACCCACAACCAGACGCTCACGCCGCATGCAAGGATCTCTGACAACTGAGTAACGTTATCAGAACCCTGGCACACAGCGTTCGCGGAATTACGTTTGAATATGTACAAACGAGAGCGAGGCATCCTCGAGCCCAGATGCTGGCACGAGGATGCTCGCACTATCTAAACACTACAACTTCTCTCTCCCCCCAAAGAACAAAATAGAAAAACAACAATATCTAATGAAAAACTTCGAGATAAGGCGATAAGCATCCAGCAGATTAGCTTCTCCAAATAAACACAGAATCATGACAAAACATAGTCATTTAATTTGGAAGGTAGTTTCCTACAACGAACTCCCAATGCCGGTGGTAAGGAATAGGCGTCAGCAGTGGTCACAACAGAACCAGGGATCGAAGCACGTTCTGAGCTGGAATGCACCTCATGACAACGAGAGGTGGAGGGATTATCAACAACGGACACTGGATCATGTACCCAATGAGTCCAATCATAATCCTCTAATTCCTGTTTGGATAACTTGAGCAAAGAACTAGCCTGTGAGTCGGAAAGGTGTACAAGGGATCTCTTGTTCCACCAACCCTTATAACCAAGTAAAGCTGAGCCTCTGCTGACGTCAGTGACTTGCACCGGAGGGGAAAATTTTGATAAACCTTTAGACACTTTTTTGGGGTTTTTAATAAGGACCCAATCACCCACCCTCAATTCTAGAGTATTCATATTTTTTGCAGAGTCATGCACTGACCTCATGTAATTTTGCTTTTGTAAAACTCTAGATGCCACGTCTTTATTGCAAGGAATGTTCTTGTTATGCTTGTTAAGTAACCAATTAGGACACAAACTAGTGTGAGCAGTTCTACCCCTTAAGAGGGAAAATGGAGACACACCTGTGGTGCAATGAGGAGAAATATTATAAGACCACAGTTTGGCTTCAAGAAAATCTTGTACATCATGATAGGAGGAGAGAGCTGTTTGAATGGCGTCCTTAACCAGTCTGTTTGCCCTTTCAACTAAACCATTGGAGGTTGGTGAATATAGGGCGACCTTAAAATGTTTGACATCACTCTCAGTTAAAAATGAAGTAAATTTTTGGGAGATAAAATGGGTACCATTATCAGTGACTATGATAGAAGGTGAGCCTTCTATTGAAAATATCTTCTTCAAAAATTTAATGGCATTGGTGGAATTGGGTGAATCAAAAAACATGTGGTAAATCCATTTTGAGTGATAATCAATTAACAAAATAAGATATTTAAAGTCATGGGGGAGGAGATCATAGGGACCGGAAAAATCTAAAGCAACTTTGTCCCATGGTTTAGTAGGAAAGGGCACAGGGTGTAGGGGTGTGTTCATGACTTTCCATTTTTTATCAGATAATAGACATTCAGGACATGAATCAATGTAAAATTTGACCTGAGATTCTAGGGATGGCCACCAATAGTACGACTTAATGAGCTGTGAAGTCTTTGAAATTCCTAAGTAGCCTTGGTGCGCAAATTTTATGATATCATTCCTGAGACTGGACGGGGGAACAAAGGAATCATGTCTCATGACCAAGCCATTGACAATGGATAATTCAGATGCTACCATGGCGAAGGCTCTCAACTCATTAGGAAGTTTCCTATTTTCTGGCCAACCCTTAACAATATAATCAGTGACCAGTTTGAGATTTTCATCCTTGTTGTATGCTTCCAACCAGGATTGTTCAGTAATGGTGGGACACAGTTTAACAGCATCTAAAGCAGCAACTACACACTCTGTGTCTTCTGAGTTCTCAACTTCTGAAGGATCATGAAGAGACATACGTGAGAGGCAATCAGCCCTGAAGTTTCTCCCTCCAGAAATATGTTTCATGGAAAAGTGAAATTCTTGTAATTTTGAAAGAAGTCTGACCAGTCTAGCTGATGCTTTGCCAAGCCCACTACCGGTAAGTAACTGAGTAAGGGGCTTGTGGTCTGTGAATAATTCAAACTCACGCCCCCAAATGTAATTCTTGAACTTTTCGATTGCCCAAACACATGCAAGAGCCTCGCGTTCAATGGTGCTATAATGGGTCTCAGAAGGTTTAAGCATCCTTGAAGAAAAGGCTACGGTGTGCTCTTTTCCTGAAACCCATTGGCCAAGAACTGCACCCAAGCCCGTGAGACTGGCGTCCACCATAATAAAACACTTTGAGGAGTCATTGAAGGGATGTAGGGCAGGTGCTTCCACGATGAGCTTTTTGACTTGATCAAAAGAAGATGAAATTTCTTCTGACCAATCAAATTTAGAGCCTTTCCGTAGAAGGGAACGCAATGGCTCAACAGTTTGAGCATATCCTTTGACAAAACGGGCATAATATTCTGCTAGGCCTAAAAATGATCGAAGTGAGTCTTTATCTTTGGGAGAAGTAGCGTGGCTGATGGCTTTGATAAGTGAGATCTTAGGCTTAATTCCTTCTGAAGACAAAGTATGACCCAAATAATCTAATTGTTGTGTGGCAAATTTACATTTGTCAGCCCTGACTGTCATACCTGCCTCACTTAATTTGGTCAAAACGGAGAATAAATTGCTCAAGTGTGTTTCCCAGTCCTCGGCATAAACCAAGATATCGTCCTGGTAGGCCTGAACCCCTGGCATGTCTTGAAAAATATTATCCATAACTTTTTGAAAAACACTGGCCGCAGAGGCCAGGCCAAAAGGAGTCTAAGGTACTTGTATACTCCGAATGGCGTAATAAAAGTCGTGAACTCTTGTGAATCTACTGTTAGGGGTATTTGGTGGTAAGCAGAACGCAGAGTCAATAAGTGAAAAAATGTGCCCCCCCCAAATTGGCCAGAAGGTCATGAATTTTGGGAAGAGGGTGGCAGTCAATCAAGATGTTTTTATTCAAGGTGCGCAAGTCTGCACATAATCTGACCTCTCCAGATTTTTTTCGAACGATAACGATGGGAGAAACCCATTCAGAGGAGTCAGAGAGAGCAATGACACCGTCATCGCACAGTGACTTAAGTACTGACTTAAGTTCGTCCTTCGCACTAAGGGGCAAAGGACGTACCTTGTGGACAAAGGGTTGAGCGTTTGACTTAAGTCTAATCTGGTGTTGATAACCTTTGACAGTTCCTAATTTGTTGGAAAAGAGTCTTGGGAATTTATCTAGAACCTTTTTAAGATCAATGTTGTGGTCTGTGAGAAATAGGCAATCAGTTTTGGGGTGGGGATTATCCCTAGAGGCAACAGGACTATAGCCCGGAGGAGGATCACCAAGGGTAATTGGGCTATCAGAACCTGGAATAAGATGAAGACCCATTTTGGCGAGGTCTTGCCAACCAATGATGTTGCGTCCCTTAACCGCAACGTATACCTTTGTAAGTATGGACCTACCTAAACATTCTAACCTTGAATTGAAGTAACCTAACATGTCTATTTCGAACTCGCCAAATGCTTTGGGGTTGACGTCAGTGTGGTATAATGTAACGGATCCTTGCCATTTCTCAAGAAACATGACGTCTGATAAAATGGTTATGGGAGAACCAGAATCCGCCATAATGGGGATCTCTATATTTCCAAAAAATGCAGTTCCTATAGGACCTTTAACGTAATGAGGAGTAAAAACAGAGTTGCATTCAATTGATACAATCATGTCTTGAAAATGATCTATACAATCATTAACGGTTTCAGAGTACTCAATGCTGTTGACTCTGGTAGGTCTTTTGGAGGATCTACATGAGTCTTGGAAATGACCTATTTTTTTGCATAGAACACATCTTTTCCCAAGAGCAGGACACATGGGGTAGTTGCCCAGGTGTGATTTAGAACCACATCTGTAACAAAAGGTATTCCCTTTGTTAACAAATTGTCTAAAAGGAGGTTTGTTTGTGGATTGTCTAAAAGGAGGTTTGTTTGTGGACACAGCATTAACGGAATTAACAAAGTCTTGCGCAGGATTTTTGAAGGAGTTGAGAGATTGATCATGTTGAAGAGCCTTGGAGGTGATGATGGATCTCTCTATGCTCTTGGCAATATCAATTGTTTCTTGGAGTGAGGGTTTTCTGCAGCTGAGGAGGCGTTCCTGAATCTTTCTTGAAAAGCAAGCGAAAACAAATTGGTCACGAATATAAATGTCGGGATCCGCCTCAAACTCACAAGTTGAGGCTAAGAGTCGCAACTGCGCGATGTATTCCTCCACAGATTCATCTTCACGTTGTTTTCTCCTATGAAAATTATGTCTTTCAAGCATGATGTTCGACTCTTGGTCATAATGTTTCGCTAGACGAGATAATGCCTCTTTGTAGGAATTCCAATGTTCAGCATCACCGGCTTCTCCAACAGGTGTGGGGAATTTGGGTAAATTTTCAAAGACATATTGTGCAGCAAGTCCTAAACAGCCATACAGAATCGCAACTTTGCGTTCCGGAGAAAACTTAACAGCATCGATGGCAACAATGTGGTTCTCAAAAGCTTTCACCCATTGACGCCATGGAATACTGGGTTTGCCTGGCTGTTGTAAGAAGGGAGGAGGTAGCGCAAATTGTTGAGAAGAGGCCATAAAGTGGAATTGCGACAAAAGAATATGAAGAAAATGAGGGTGTAAATAAAATGAAATAAGTGAAATTATAGGTTGAGCAACACGTTTACTGTAGCTGTGAAGAAGCAAGATTGAGCGAAATTTTGAGTGAACAAGGAGGTGAGTGTGTCACTGGTGTTCACAGTTCCAGGTTGAGCTTAGCGTGAAAATGAGATGAAATAGAGAGGTGAGCCTATCACCGAGTTAGAAGGCTCATGAGTAACGAATAAAACTGTAATTGAAAAGGTGTGCCTGTCACCGCGAAAGCGTGCAGGCTGGATCCTACCTGGGATCAAGGAGAGAGATCACGAAGAGATAGCTCATTGTCGGGCATCGGCTGTGTCTTCGTAGCGTTGGGTTACCACGGTAACCAGAAGGAGTGAGGAAAAGATGGCCGCCGACGTGGAGACGCTTGCGTGAAGCGTGGGGTCTTCCAACGTCAGGAGGCGTCTTGAGTTGGTAGGCGATGGAGCGTTGCGAGGGGAAGGCAGAGAAGAGTGACGTCATCCGCTCTTGGCCGCAAACTTGCCAAAACTGAAGGAAAGTCAGTTTGTGTCGAGCAGGAAGCGGAAAACAGGAACAGGAAGAGGCTCCTGCGCTTTAGTGGGGCACGGAAAACAGGAACCGGGCGAGGCTCCTGCGCTTTAGTGGGGTAGCGCGATGACGGTTGGAAAACGTGGAAATTCGGCTGGTGGGTGCTGGGCGTGGAGTTTCGTCCGCTCGTCGCCAAATGTGGTAAGGAAGTTCCGGAGACCACAAGGTAGGATGAAGGTTCTTTATTGTAGTACACCAGCACCCACAACCAGACGCTCACGCCGCATGCAAGGATCTCTGACAACTGAGTAACGTTATCAGAACCCTGGCACACAGCGTTCGCGGAATTACGTTTGAATATGTACAAACGAGAGCGAGGCATCCTCGAGCCCAGATGCTGGCACGAGGATGCTCGCACTATCTAAACACTACAGATCCAGTGATCCCTGACCTACCTCAAGCCTCCCGATGACGCCTGCAGCCTCTATCTGGAGGATCCCCCCGACCGCAACCGGAGCTGGTAAGAAAAACCTGACACCCAAAGACACCCCTTCAGCTGACGCCCCATGGCCTTGGGTGGCCCAACCGACGGTGTCCAGGCAACCCCCAGCATCCCAACTTACCTCTCCAACCGGTCGTCACCTCCAGAAAGTCTTCGTGTCCGAGCCTGCAGTGTTTGTTCTGACCGGAGCTTCCCCATTCAACACAACAGGGCACCCGACGTCGCTTCAGCACCCTGCACTCGGCCTACCCCTGTGCTGCTGTGGGTGCACCATGGGTGCTAACTTGGATCCTCCTTTGCCCTGAGCTTAACCCCAGGAGTTTTGCTCCCTCAACCTTGTGGCCTGCGGAGAGCAGACATCAAATTACAGCCCCCCAGCCCCATAGGCTAACATTGGGCCTCAGCACTCTGCACCCCGCCGCCCTAGTGCGCCTGAGGGTGCTTTTTGAGTGCATCCTTGACCCTGGGGGAACTCTTGTTCTAACGCCAGAAACTCAACCCCAAAGGCCGCTTACTTACATGCAAACCGATAACCTAATTTTTCTCCATAGGATTGCATTGACTGTTTTCCTCTGAAACATTTCGAAGTGTTGAAGGTGTTTGTATGGTAACATAAGAAACTGTGTCTTGATAAAAACTGCTTTACTCACCTTTTATCTAGGAAATGTCCCAGTGTGATATCTAGGCATATCACACTGAGTAGAAAAAGTAATCCTGAAAGTAATCTAAAAAGTAATCAAATGTAATCCAAAAGTAATTACAATTGTATTTGGATATTTTACAAGCCTGTAAGAAAACTAATTATGCATCCAACTTGCCTAATGAAAAATCTGTCTTGAAAAGTACAATTCTATTTACCTGTACCAAGTCCTGCTTGGTTCTATAAATAAAATACAACAGAAAATATTTTTGATACAAACAATTGGTCTGAGTTCAGTCTTTGAATGTGTGACCTCATTTCTTGCCTGAGTGTGTACAGTAACTGCTTAACACTACCCTCTGATAAAGCCTTACTGCTCGTCTACACTACCACAAATAGAGAGTAAGGTGTTATCTACGTTTACTTCTGTAAGCCTTTGGGGATCCACTGGACTCTGTGCACACTATACCTTACTTTGGTATAGTATATACAGAACCAGCTTCCTACAGTGGGGAAGTGGCATCCCTTCCTCTTTCTGATTCATATGGGTATATATTGATGGTTTTGATGTATTGATGTTACTGACTCCTCAATGGAGGGGGCAACGGGTTCTTAAAGGGGAAGCTGTCCCAAATGGACAGTTTCCCCCATGGTAATGGTGTGGGGGACACAAGGGTGACAAAGCAGTGGTGGAGGGTAACAAATGGGAAACATTTTATACTTTTTTTTTTTAAGCAGCACTGGATCACAGACTGCGTAAAAAAAGCTTCTCGTTTGGGAATGCAGACACAGGGATGAGGGGCTGCTGTCCCTTGCAATAATGGGGGGTCCAAATAGGGACTTGTCAACTTAATACTTAGTTGGCAGGTCGTTGGGCGACCTCCTACATCTAGAGATTGTGCGATGTGACCTATTAGTACAAAATCAGAGACGTGGCAAAAAGTCAGTGCCGAGTTTGCGACCTGTCTGTTTTTTATATTGCGCCCATAGTGCCTTAAACTGCAAATGTAGGGTAGGACATTTTGAAGGTAGTGCTTTCCAAAAACAAAGATAATATTATTTACAGATAAAATAATAAAATATTCCTATCAATAAAAGCTATTTAGGAGATGCTAATTGTTACCTTAACAATACAGAGATTTTATCTAATGGTAAACAATTTTGGGCCACTGGTGATCAGGCTCTAATCCCGGCCTTAACCCTTGGCCAAACTGTATGATCCTGGACGAATCACCTTCTCCTCTCGTGCCTAACTACTTTTATGTACCGACATTTGGAGCGTTCAGAAGCAGACACAAAGCTGGTATTAAGAGGTGGGCCAACTGGGCATTGTTATGAATTATCATTTCTTTTATTTAGAAACGATTTGCACACTGCTAGACATAAGACATCGCAGGACCCGGCATGCTGCATGGTGACGCCCAGAGGCACACTGGGAGTGATGCATCTCCGCTGCCTCCCTAAGAGTAGAGCCGGTAGCAGGTGACTAGTAATCGCCCCACGCCCCATTGCCTGCTCACCGGACCCCTAAGCGCGCAGTAATTGTACGCCGCACCTGTCGGAGCTCACCGTCGTCTCTGCCCCCGCCCCCCTTGCTCTCTAAACGTGAAGGGAGGGCGGATTATCGTTAGCAGCCGTTTGGTTAATCTCCCTTTTCAGTTTTGCTTCCTTTTTAATAGCCAATTTCAATGCTCGCGGAGACACCTTTCGACAGTGACGACAATTATTGCAAGTGCAGTGTGCTCTTGTAGAGCTCTGGATTGGTGGAAGACGGGGTCACCCGGGGAAAGAGCCGTGGGTAGTTCAGATGTGATTTAGTGGGGAGATGAAATTAGTAGGGGAAATGAGTTCTGGAGGAAGGGTGTGATCTAGTACAGAGATGTGATTAGTGGAGGGGACGTGGCCATGATAAGGAGTGCATTCTAGAAGGAAACATGGTAAGTGAACTACACTTAGGCACCGATTACGAGTTTGGCGGTGCGGTGCCTGGTCCACCCCACCGCCACACTGCCAAAACCGTGGTGAGGCAACCTACCAGATTACGATTGTAACTCATGTCTGGCTGGCTTTTTTTTGGCACCGCAATAGGAATGCCCAAAACAGTTCCTGCACGGCATGGACTGAAAAGCCCATGCCGTGCAGGAACTGATGTGGATGCACACAAGGGGTCACCTGTAGGGCCCCCTTTGTTTCCTCTCCACCAGGGTTTACACAGAGCGGAAACTCCTAATATGCTTGATGGGACCGCGGCGGTCCAGCCAAGCATATGGATGCCTCCTGACCACCACAACACTGCAGCTCCCTTGAGGCTGTGGTGGGGCTGTGGTGGTTCTACCGCCCATCTCATAATAGGGCAGTGGGGAGACAGCCACCACTGTGCCCCGCGAGTCTGGCGGTCCGTGGACCGCCAGACTCGAAATTAGCCCCTTAATCTAGTGAAGGAGTAGTGGTTTAGGTAGTTGAAATGGGGTTTGGTGGCAAAGATGCACTTTAGTGGAGATGCGATTAGTGCAGCAGATAAGGTTTAGTGGAGGAATCATGGCTGCTGAACAAGACATGGTCTTATGGAGGAGATGTGGTTAGTGATAGGATGTGTAGTCTAGGAGATGTGAGAGCTGAGAATGCATAGCCTAGTGGAAGGGAAATGATCTTATGGAGGAGGTGTGGCTTATTGGAGCGAGGGCGTAACGCAGGACCCAGGACCCCCTGAGGAGCAGGGGGCCCCCAAGCCTTCAGTGGACCATACCTCTTCATGGTCCCCATTCAGCCCAAGGCCAATGAATATCTGTGAGATATGGGAGACTCAGGGGCCCCTCTTCGCATTCTGCAGGGGGCCCCATCATTTTGCATTGCACCACTGTATGGGAGGTGTTCATGAGAGATGCTGTGGTAAAGTGGAAACGGCGTGGGTAGTACAGAAGTGGTTAGTGAATTAGACGTGGTCTTATGGTGGTCATGCGGTCCAGTGGAGGACCCGTTGGTAATTGTGATGCAGTGCAGTGATGGAGATGTTGTCTTGTGATGGAGATGTGGATCAGTGGAGAAGGAGATGTGCCATGGTGGAGGTGATGTAGGCTAGTTCGAGGGATTTGGTCTAGTAGAGAAGATCTGGTCCCTTGGAGGAAATGGTTCTTGAGGAGGTGATGTGGTCTAGAAGGGTGGCATGGTGAAGAGCAGAAGGTGTGGCCTTGTGGAGGAAAGGTGCTGTCATGGCGGTCGTAGACTAGTGGATGATGTGTGGTGGGGGTAGCTGAGATGTGGTCAAGTGGAGCAGATACAATCAAGGGAAGGGGATTGGTAGTAGTGGAGCAGAATAAGTCTGGTGGAGACGTGGACTGGTGGTGACGTGGGCTGGTGGTGACGTGGGCTGGTGGTGACGTGGCTGGTGGTGACGTGGGCTGGTGGTGACATGGGCTGGTGGTGACGTGGTCTGATCTAGTGGGGAGATGAAGGCTGGCGGCTGGGAGAGCGGCTCTTGCACCTGGAGATGCAGTATGAGCTGGAATCACTGTTCCCATCTCAATCTAATAGTATGACACTGCTACATTTTGGAGATCTTAGAAAAATATTAAATATATCTTTATCACTTTTGTATTCTCTTTTTATATTGTTTGTATTGTAATGCAATCTGACATCAGGTCAGCCCAGGCCAAAGCAGCAAGCACTAGCTTCTCAAGCACACATGTGAAGCACAGACAGGAGCAAGGCACACCACTATCAAGCATTCTCCTGGCACTGCGCAGGTAGAAGCATGCAGCAGCTCCTCTTCCTCACACAGACACAAGCGCGTCACCCACCCAGCTATAATACAGAGCACACAGCAGCAGCAGGCTGTAGCAGTCCACACAGAACAGCTGCAGCACAGGCAGCGGCAGCGCGTGCAGAGCTTACACAGAGTTCACGTGCAGCGCTGGCAGTGACAGTGCAAATATCCCTCTGAAGCTCAATAAGACCATCATATGCACCAACAGTGCAAGCTTCCCTCTCACACGAAACAACACAGGGCGCGCATCCAGTGTATACTATACAGACCTGGTGCTACACAGTCAGAGGTCAATGCATACATATGCATGCATATTAATAAATACTGGATTCACTATATTTTGCTCCAGAGTGAAATGCTTTGCTTCCCGTTGTTTATTAGAGTGACAGCGAAAAGTGTACTCACATGCCCTTATCGCACCATTCCTTTCACCCCTCAAGTCTGGAAGCTGCACCCCTCTTCCTCGCTTGCACTGTTCTCCTGACGAGACCGTCACGAGGCGCTATCCCAGATACCACAGGTGGTGCACGCGGACCCCCGTCCTCATCCCGGAGAAGGGGCTGGTCAGTGAGCCGACCCCGCTGAGGCTGAGTGATGGGGGGGGAGGGCGGGGTCTCAGTGCCGCGGTATCTCAGGCTGGTGACCCCTGTGTCTCCCGCTCGGCGGCTCGCTCTGTGTCCGGATCTCACGCGGCGCCGGTAGAAAGCTCCAGTCCATGCCAGTGAGCGTGCACCAGGGTCTGAGCGCGAGTGAGGGGAGAGGGAAGGGAGGGCTCCCTGAGCAGTGCAGTGTGGGCTGGCCATGCTCCCAGGGAGGGCTCACCGCTCCGTCTATGCATAGTTTAATGAAGAAGCATAGATGGTAAGGTGTATCTGTGCGCGTGTGTGTGTTTCTGTGTCTGTTTGAATGCTTGCCTCTGTGCGTCACATTTGGTTTGTATGTTTCTGTATTTGTGTGTGTGTGTATGCTTCTGTTTGGGAATGTGCTAGTTTGCATGTTTGTCGGAGCTTGCGTGCCCGACTGTCTTTGTGCTGGGCTACAACTGCATGGACGTCTACGTGCATTTGTGTATCACTGCAGGTCTTAGCAGCTTCAATATGTACGTGTGTCCGTGCCGTGCATGTGTCCCTGTGACAATGTAGTCTGCCAGGTTACTCCAAGGCAGCTGAGCCACTTGAGCAACTGAGTCAGCCCTCGCCTTTTTAGCCAGATCACAATGGATTACTACTGTTTTCCATTATAAGGTCAGCACTAAAAGGCAGAGAATAGAAAATGATGTGAGGTGAAAATCCAGTGTCTGAAAATCTTGTATGCGTCATAAAACAGCTTGGGAGCACATGTGTGACTGCGCTCTTTAGTCTGTAATCTGCCATTCCTCTTTCTACCAGCCTCTGACTCCTGATGGGGCGGAGGGATAGCATAGCGGTGTCTCCTGAAACCTAACAGCCAGCATGAACTATCGCCCTTTACTTATCTGTACAAAGCTATTTTGATTTTGATACTAATGGACTATATGGGTTCTTCGATTAATATATTTGATATTGCTAAAGCATGATGAACTTCTCATCACCTCCAACATCATCGCACTGTTTTGAGCAATTTTGAGTGCCCTAGCTGGTAACTCTTCATTTGAGGTGTGGCGCCAGGCAACCATCGTGCGTTACCCTCATATTTATGGCTACTTATTTTTCTTTACTTACCAGTGACTAGGTCTAGCTAGAGACAGCTTCAGCTGGATGTCAGCACTCGTGTATTAAGAAAAAATAAATTAAAAAGTGATCTAGAGAGAGGAGCAATGACCTGCCCATTTGGTAATCTTCTTCGCGGGCATTAGCTTGAGCAGCAGTTGTGTTAGCCTGCCTGTGACTAGTGCCGCTGTTTAGAACTGCTGGCAACATGGTTAATTGAGATCCATCTCCAAATACAGGAAGTGGCTTTGCTTGCTGTAGCTCCATGACAAATCCGGTAGGAAGGTGATTTACGTTGTGAACTCCCTGGCAGATTCAATAAATATGGGGTTTCTTTGTGAACCAATTGATAGATGCAATAGCACAAAGTTGTACAATGTGAACTGTACCAAATACAATGGTAGGATGTTTACATTGTGAACACCAAGGCAAGTATCAACAGAAGGGGATTTACATTAATTAACACTGAGAGCGCTTCTTTCACATATTGCTGTCTCAAGAGGGACTAGTGAGGTCTGATTATCACTGTGTGCATTTTTTATGTTATGTTTAGGATTTAGTTGTGTGAGAATTACATTAGTTTTTCTTTTTAAAAGTAAAAGAACTGCCTAGACATGGATTTATTAAGTGCTATTGTGTGCTTTGCAGAGTTCCGAGTTTCTAAGCCACACTGCCTTTCCGAGTAAACCTTGGACTGCTCTGCCTTGCTATCAAGATTGTCAAATGCTAACTGGGTGTTGTTGGTGCTCAGTTTGGCTCCAATAGTAAGGTGTCCCTAGGGATTTGGCTCCGCTCCTTTGTTGGGTTTTGTCTTTATGGCCATTTGATTGGGCAGTAGTTGTGTTAGCTCACCTGTGAAGTAGTTCCATTGCTCTGCAGTCTCTTATTTTGACAATATTCCAAAATGAAGACAGTCACCCTGACACAATCAGGCTCATGAAATTTATATTGGAGAAGTGTTAAAACGACAAAATGCAGTTTTCCATGAGAACATAATGTTTTTGTGAAAAAGGCAAATGCTTGATTAAAGAAGGGTTACAACTGTCGTTCTTATATGTCTATAGTGACCCAGTACTTAAAAAAAAATAAAAACCATGACATAGGAAGAAAGGAGAGGATAGCGATATGCATGTAAGAAAGGACAATTAGGGTCGGTATTGAGACCGTGGAGTGGCATGGATGGGGTAGGGAAGGTTTTTAGGGTTTAGAAAAAAAGCATTGAAGTAAAATAGCAGGGAGTCAGCACAAGGGATGTTGTAGGCAAAGAAGAGGTGAAAGGATCGGGAGCTGGGGAGGAATTCCTCCTTTAAAAAAGAGAAAAAAAGGATCAGGAGTTAATGGGGTGGATGCTTAAAAGACACAAAGAAACCCAACCTGAAGAAAGGAACATTTCTACAAAAATTGCTTACAACAAGTCAACCTGGTGAAAATCCTTCTTAAAAAAATGATCAAGAAAAACTTGCAATTTTTTTTTTATCAGAGCCATTTTCAGGTTCATTTTTCAACATGAACATATATAACCCTATTTCTCATAGCTAAAGGAGACATTGTTAAAGCAGAGTTGGTGTCAGACACAATCTGGAGGGGCTCTGTGTGCTGCATCCCTAGGACAAACAGAGTAAGATGTAGTTTTACACTATGAACTCTCTGGCAAATACAACAGTAAGGGGGTTGATATTGTGGACCCTCTGATAAATGCAATAGGGAATGGGTTTTACATTCTGAACACTGACAAATAAGATAGAATGGGATTTTATAGTATTAACTATATGAAACACAGCCTAGGAAGGGGATAGACATTCTTAACAATGAAAGCCGTTCATACACAGATCTCTAGTTTAGGATGGGCTAGAGAGTTCTGGTTTACATTGTGTACATTTTTAATGTTTAAATATGTGAAAGTTAAAGTACTGTTTATTTAAGTACATACACTGGCTGAAATCCGATTTATTAAGAGTTATTGCGTACTTTGCAGAGTTCTGAGTTTCTAACCCCGAGTAAGCAATGGACTCCTTGGTTTCCCTGCCCCGAGGGGCAAGTGCTAATGGCATGGCTCTGTGATCAGTTTGGGAGCCATAGGAAGGAGGCTCCACGACAACAGGGGGTAAAAGAGTCCAGTTGTCACAATTGGAGTTTTTGGCCTTGGACACCCTGATCCCTCGGGCCGGTTCCCACATTACATTACGTTATATGAAGTGAAAATGAGCTGAATTGTTATTACCCACTGCCCCAGGAGAAACCAGCATTGCTACTGTCCATCTCCTCCAGTGCCCTGTCCTGTGGCCGCTCCAGCAGCGGCAGTGCAGGTTGCCACTGATAAAAACCGCATTAGTATGTCACACCCGATGTGCCAGTAGCAGCAGGATCCAAATAATGCGGCATGACATGGTGCGGATTGCCTATTCCTAAAATGGTTGCTGCATCTAAACGTAGTGGCACAGTGGCATATGGCGTGGGCTGGTGGCTAGTGTGAGTTGCTGCAAACAGGCAGCTGACATGCTCGTGCTATGCTCTCCGGCTCTCCTCCAGTGGTGATTGCCTTAAGTGTCGTTTCACCACTGCTTGGTTTCCGTGAGAGCCACCGCCATCCATCCGTGTAGACCATGAGAGTGCTGGTGTGGTCTGTGCCGTGCAAGGCTGGATTACCTAGTGCGTGAGTACAGTGCTCTTTGGTATTTACACCACTATATGCTTTTACCTGCATTGCAGTGACCATGCCGGAGCCACTTGCTCTCACCAAGCTCACTTTACTGCACAAGTATTCTTCCCAGGAAGGGTGCTTTGCTGCAAATGTGCACTGTGCATACACACATGTAGGGGAGCTGGAGTGGCTTTGGAGTTGGTACACTCTGGATCAGTATCAGCCAGGGCCAGCAGCCACCGGACACTGCTGTGGAGCTGTTCACGTGGACCGAGAGGCAGGGTTCTGGAGTATAAGGCAAAAGTCTGCTTTCACCAGTGGGTCCCCGGGAGGGTGCTTAGTCCCAGTCTCTTGGTGACAGCAGAAAACACAACCGGTTGTGCATGTGATGTGGTGGGAAGTGAAATGTGCAGGGAGTTGGTGGGTGGGGAAGCCTATCAGTCATCACCGGGCAAAGGTTCCTAAAAGTAAGTACAGGAACAACCTGGGTCATTGAGTCCCTCCCCAGTGCTAGGGTGGCCTCACCAGGGCAAGCAGACCATCAGGCTCACTCTGAGAGGAATGGTACACTGCATAGGAATGACTGCTGCACACAAGCTGCAAGAATTAGACTTGTTCATCATCAAATAATGCACAGCGATGTCTTCAACAAAACATGAGAGGAACTGTTAAAACCCTTAAGGTGAGAAAGCTAAACACTCACAATACCGTCAGCACTCTCACACCACTGACAGACTAGCAGTCACTCACTACTGGCAGCACTCACACACCTCACACAGTAGAAGCCTGACCCTTCTAACAGCACTCTCACACCACTGACAGACTAGCAGTCACTTACTACTGGCAGCACTCACACACCTCACACAGTAGAAGCCTGACCCTTCTAACAGCACTCTCACACCACTGACAGACTAGCAGTCACTCACTACTGGCAGCACTCGCACACCTCACACAGTAGAAGCCTGACCCTTCTAACAGCACTCTCACACCACTGACAGACTAGCAGTCACTCACTACTGGCAGCACTCACACACCTCACACAGTAGAAGCCTGACCCTTCTAACAGCACTCTCACACCACTGACAGACTAGCAGTCACTCACTACTGGCAGCACTCACACACCTCACACAGTAGAAGCCTGACACTTCTATCTGCACTCTCACACCACTGACAGACTAGCAGTCACTCACTACTGGCAGCACTCACACACCTCACACAGTAGAAGCCTGACACTTCTATCTGCACTCTCACACCGACGCCGATAGACCTGGAGGATCACTGGAAGGGGCTCTTCATTGATTTTTAAGCGGGTGAGTGTGGCATTGAGGATGGGTGAGTTGGTAAATATAAGAATGAGTCAATGGTTGGAAATATCGATAAATGTGTGCAACGACGAGTGATAGAGTGCATGTATGACAGTGATTAAGTGCATAGATGGGTGGATAGGTGACTGAATGTCTGCATCCAGACATTTTCTGCTATAAGCGAGACCTACTGACTTTTCCAATGCTTGTTTACTTTTGAGCATGTGTGGCTGCGGAGTTAAGTTGTCAGAGTGCCCTTCAGAGCTGGTTAATTGCTGGGCCTTAGAAGATCCTTTCCCCGTCTGTTGTCACTCGCTTCCTGTGGCCAGGCGAGCTCTCGTTAAGGCCTTTTGTTTATGTCAGCAAGGTTTTCTACTAGCAAGGCTCCTTATTCATCAGGGAGTCTGTCATTGTTCTCCTCGACGTCACTGGGGTCGTCTGGTGCTAATGTGTGGCGCCGCCCCTGCTTTGTACTGAAAGCCAAGGCTTGGAATACCCGTCCCAGTCTGCTTCTCAGGAAATCACTGAAAACAATACTCTTCCCCTCTGTTTGCACCGAGCTTCCAGCAGTCAGTTCTGCCCTATCCATTAGCTTTGTAAATGAACAAATAATAAAAATAACAACAATAAGAATAAAAACAACAACAATCATCATCATCATCATCATCATCGTTGTTGTTATTGCTATTGGCATTATTAGTTTTATTATTGTTGTTGTTATTATTTGTTATTACCACCAGCAGCAGCAATACTACTACTACTGCTACTACTGCTACTAATAATAATCATAATAATAATACTAATAAGAATGATGATGATGATCACAATAATAGAAATAAGAAAGAGAATGTGAATAAGAATAAAGATAATAAGAATAGCAATAGAGCGGATCATACCGTGTTCAGCAAGCTGCATGTCAGGGTCAACTGACCGTGGGTGTAACTGAGCCCTAGGTCAGAGCATCTATGTCAAGGCAGGACTTTCATGACTGCACAGAAGTCCTGCACAGATAATGAGACCTGCACCTTTGTTGGGCCAATGGCACATCCCTGAGGGCATAGCCATAGTAAGTTAACTAACATCGAAAGGAATATGCACAAATAGCATGACTGCAGCTGCCATATGGCCACTTCAAATGTGACTGTTGTTTGAGCATATCTGAGCAGAGTCCTATACATTGGTTACCTCTTTACACAAATTGAATCATATATAATGATAGAAAGTATATTTATATGCTACGCAGCAAAGGAGGAGTCCACTTGCAGGTAACTCTATATACCCATCTAATCAAATATGGATGTGCCATAATGCAAATATTGTAAGATCTGACAGACATCGAATTAAACACAGGTAGCAGACACTAATGGCTTAACATAGTTCATGTTTGCTATTTAGAATAATTATAATGATTTATATTAGATAAGCCATTCCAGTGACATATTCTCTTGTACTTGACAATATCTAGGTCGATATTTTGTGTTAATATCCAAAAGGTGAGGATTCACATCATTCCTTGGTGAGAAATGTCCTGACCTGTATCTCCCTATACAATGTCTTGCACAGCCAGGCAAAAGACGTATGATTTAGTTGAATCCATGTTCTGGTCCTGCTCCTCAAATCAACACACAACTGAATTTTGACTATTGTAGTGTAATGCAAATATCTTAGCAAACTGCACTACCTATTTTTCCTGGCGGTGGTGCCTGGTTCCTCATACATATGTGAGATCTCATGCTGGCGGGTGGACTCCACATGCAGTCATCTAATATGGGCTGCAGTGCATTTCAAAACATGAATGTAATTTGTATGTATTTAGAAAGTATGGTTTTAGTGTTTTTCACATATTTCAGTTGAGCCTATATTATTGCTAGTCTTTTTTTGTTGTTTTTTTGTGCAGATTTATATAGTGCAAACTCGACCCAAAGGTATTGGAGCACATTACATGAGCACCAGTTAAGTTACACAAGGACACATTAATTTTTGGTAGGCACGGGGAGATTAAATGATTAGCCCATAATCACAGGATGTTGAGCCGACACCGAGGATCAAACCTGGTTCTCCAGCTCCAAAGTCGGCAGCTCTGGCCGTAAGGCCACATCCTTTTCCTTTATAAATTATTTTCCGGGGTGACATACTTTCTGGTTATTCACTCTACTGCATTCTTCTATCCACTTGAAGTGTTTTATATCTTTAATCCTTCCTGACATCCTGCATTTCTCAGTCTGCCCCTGTTCCTTCTTAGGTTACAGACATCATGAATTTCATTAACACTACTGAAGATATGCCATTCAATATGGAGCTAGACATTTAAGTGACTTTTTGATATAGTCTTTGTGCACCAATGTTTCCAAGAGGCGGTCTTAAATGTACTGCATAACATCTTGAACACATCTATAAATAAGCACAAGAGAGTAACCACATTATTCTTTCATTATCCAAGATTCCCATGACACTTACCTGTTATTTCTTCAAATTAGATCACTACATACAGAAGAAAGATTTAGCTATGGTAGCTTGTTTTGCCACGGACAGCGCAAATTTGTGTATTGAAGACTTTGCAAGCAGAATTATCAACAAAACTGAACTAAATTAATAACAAGCACACATTACAAAGTAGCGACAGTACATTGATGATGTTTTTATGATATGGCATAGTTCCTCATCTGAACTCTGTGCATTCATCCAATGTGTAAACACCCAGAGCAATGATCTAAGATTTACTTCACATCACAGCGCAGTTAAAGTTAATTATCTTGATTTGTATATACGACACACAGATAAAAAAATGTATAACACTTTATAAAAAAAACAACAGAAAAATTCTCTACTTTTATACAAAATAGTTATCTGCATACACTAAAGTACAATCTACTGTATAATAATAATATCACTTATAAAGCGCCTGGTTACACCATCAGGTGTGTCCCCGCGCTAAGACTAACTTTTCAAAAGGGGAGAAGGAAAAAAAGGACCTATAACTGGAATAGCCAGGTTTTCAGTTTTTTTCGGAAGAAAGTCTCCGATGGTTCAGCCCGAAGAGAGAGGGGAAGTGCGTTCCAAATTTTGGCCGCTAGATAACTGAACGAGCATGAGCCCATTCTTACTTTTTATACTTTAGGGACTTTGACCAGATAGGTCCCAGTCGATCTGAGATGGCGAGTAGGGTCATAAGGGGTAAGTAAGTCATGAAGATAACTTGGACCTTTGCCCTGCAGGCTACAATGACTAATGCATAAGGCTTTGAAAAGAATTATTTTCTTAACCGGCAGCCAGTGCAAGTCATCAAGAGCCCTCCCAGTTGACGCCCTTCTAGGGAGCTTCAGAACTAAGCGAGCCGCCGCATTCTGAATACATTGCAGCATATGAGGCATTTTTTTGTTGCTCCCAAATATAGAACGTTTCTGTAGTCCAATTGGGATGTTACCAAAGCATGGACTAGGGTTTTCCTAGCTGGGATTGGGAGAACGCCCAGAGTTTTCCTTAACATTCTAAGGATTCCAAAGCACTTCCCTGCCACCTTTCTGGTATGTGCCTCAAAGGAAAGAGTGGAGTCCAACCAGACTCCTAGGTTTTTAACCTGTTGTCTTGGGGTAGGGGTAGAGCCCAAGTCTGTGGCCACCATGCCGATGACCACATGGAGGGGGATTTCCCCACCACTAAGATCTCTGTTTTGCTACCATTTAATTTAAGGCAGTTCCCTGACATCCAGGACGCCAAGTCCTGCAGGCAGGAAGAAAACTTGGTGGCTGCTGTGTCAGAGTCGTGTGACAAAGAGACAACAAGTTGCGTTTCATCCGCATATGACACAATGGTGACACCTTGACTTCCCACAATCTCTGCCAAGGGTGCAATGTACAGATTAAAAAGAGTTGGGCTCAAAGTGGAGCCTTGAGGGACCCCTTGAGACAGAGCTAAGCTTTTGGAAGTATATGGGCGTGTGTAACCTGGAAGCTCTGATCCTGCAAAAAGGAAGCCATCCATTTTAGTGCGGTTTCGGCCAGCCCTCCTGATCTGAGACATTGTAAGATCAGTTTGAGGGGGATACTGTATCAAAAGCAGCACTAAGGTCCAATAGGACCAAAGCAACAGTCTGACCTTCATCCACACATCTGCATATTGTCTCCGTAGCAAGGAGCAATGCAGACTCTGTAGAGTACATAGCTCTGAAGCCCGATTGTGTGGGATGGAGT
Source organism: Calotriton arnoldi (assembly GCA_963921515.1). Taxonomy (NCBI): domain Eukaryota; kingdom Metazoa; phylum Chordata; class Amphibia; order Caudata; family Salamandridae; genus Calotriton; species Calotriton arnoldi. The sequence continues at coordinate 1,276,821 of CAWUFW010005087.1, forward strand.
AGATTTTGCTGATTAATATGCGCAACTAGTTGTGTATGGCCAGTTTTTGCTGATCCAACCTAATTGTAGAAATAGAGAAGAATTTTTTCATGATTCAGGTGAACTGATACAGAAACTCTTTGACAGAATATACTCTCAGGGCTTAATTTAGAGTTTGGAGGACTGGATTTCCTTACTGTCCACGTTATTATAAGATCATTATATCCTATGTACGTTGAAATAAGGAGGACAGGCTACCGGTCATTGGCTAAACTATAAATCAGGCACCAAGTCACTAGTAAAATGAGCACAAAAAAGAGCATACCATTGTGCTTGTGAAAAAACGGATTGAACCTAAAGTTAAGGAAACCGACAGTGATAGGGCAATATGTGTTACCACCTGTAGACATGCCAGCAATAACTTGAAGAGAATAATTCATGGAAACTGAATTATTTTAAGTGACCTGGCAATGGAGTTTCCTCTTATTGCATTCAGACACAATAGAAATATACAAGCCAATGTGGTTAGACAGAGAGAGAACCTACACCACCCATTTCACTGACATCCCTATGAGGAGAACCAAGCATTTTAAGTGTGGCAAATGCCAGGCCTGAGAGTTTACAAATAACAGTAATATATATGAACACAAAAAATTCAAACACACTCTTACTTTATGTTCCTATTGCTTCTCCATCAATGTGAGTTCTGGTATTAAATGGCCCTTTCAATTATTATACAAAGAACAGACAACACAAATGATTAAACAACATCCTTTCTATCACATGAGCAGAATCTGTTGTACCACTCCTAATGCTCCTCTGCTTGAGTGCGATCTCAATGAGAAACATACTGCTAATGACATAGAGAGAACAGTAATTAAAGTGGTTAAAACAGCCTCTGGGGATGTGAATGTAAAGGACTTCCTTGCAGTTAGGGATGGCAGATGGATAGATTGTCTCCATATGGTCAAGGATGGATTAAATTATCTATCTGAATTGGTTAGTGTAGCCCTTTTATGATATACTACATGTTGTTGTTTCCCTCTGGGGTATTGATCTATAAGAAAAATCATATATTCTCACCCAGTGGTCCCATTTGTTGATTCATTTCACACAACTAATATGGCAGGAATAATATTCGGGATGAGTGGGACATAGAGAGCACGGATACACCACACCCAAGGGGAGAACAATGCTTTCTCCATCACTCTAGGAGAGTGATTTTATTCACAAAAAGAACACACCAGGGGACAGTGTCCCATCTGGAAAAAGAAAGGGACCCATCTATGTCTGTTTGTTCCTGATGGAAGCCACCGACCAGTTGGGGCGCATGTAAGCTGAAACATGTAGACCTGCTGTTTTAATTGAAAGATGTGAGGGACTCTTTATATATTCCCACACACATCTACTGCTGCTTTTAACTTGACCCCTTCTAGGATTTAATAAATCAACCAACCCTACATAGGAGGTAATTTTAGATTTTTCTTCACCCTTGTTGTTAATCTCACTTGATCTCTTCGGTCAGAAAGATCACCTCCTGCTGGAGGAAAAGACCCAATGATGACACTAGCAACTATGAGTATGCCAGTGGTGAAACCATACCACTAACAGAAAGTAGTTGTTGAGGGTCCCACAGATTTCCTTTAAGGGGTCCTCCCATATCGCATGATCCCACTCCTCTTTGATGATTTTGACAAGCTTCATGATCTGCCGGTCCGACCCACCATTTTAAGATGATACTAACATGGTGGTCTCAACCTCATTAGGAAGGGAGATCAGAATATTAATGTTCTGGTCAGTTATTATCCTAAAACAACCTAAGTGTAAACCCAAGGATTTCCTTTATTAGGTCGAGCCTTGGGGCAGCATGCATGTGCTGCACGCTCTGCGAGGCAGGCTGTATTGGAGCATGCACTGGAAGCCCCTCCCTATCTCTGCCCATATTTGTCATTGGCTTGTTTCATTGTCCTTCGTAAATGTTGGCTTCTGATTCGTAAATAGGCTTGTTAGTCCCTCCTTGTTACTGCCTTGATTGCATTTGTTACCTCCCATAACAACAGGACCTTTTACTTGGCTTGTTACACGGTCTGTGTTATAAGTAGGTGAGCACTATATTGTTTATTGACAGATGGGGACAATGGTATCTGCTTTTTGTATTTGTAGAGCGCCCACACAGGAAAATGGCAGCCGCTTTCGTAAAGAGCGCTATGTCGCTCTAACTTTAAAAGCGGCTGCCCTCACCCTCACAGCACTCACTGCACAATGATGAGGCTTTTTTATTATTACTTTTTAGAAGAACGCGGCATCCGCTTCAGGGACACCGCACATTCTTTCACCTTTTATTTTTTTAATTATAAATTTGCATGCTGAGCGTGGCGCCCGCTTCAGGGACACCGTGCTCAGTTTCATTTTGTTTTTAATTATAATGATGAGCACGGCGCCCGCTTCAGGGACACCGTGCTCTGTTTCTTTTAAAAAAAAAAAAAAATGAAAAACTTTAATGGTGAGCGCGGCGCCCACTTCAGGGACACCGCACTCTGTTTCTTTTTACTATATCGTGAGCGCAGCGCCTGCTTCACGGACAGTGCGCTCTACAATACAATAGGTCTTGCTTTTGCCAAAGTTTGACCTATTGGTATTTGTAGTATCTGTGCATTTCACTGAGGTCTTTATTGTATCTTAATGTGCTGTGTTTCCTTTTTAATATTTTATGGTTCTTTATTCTAGAATGTATGGTCTCTTAGCAACTTGTATATTGAGTGGCCAGGTTTGTTGGAGCTGTTGATGGAGCCAGTCCTGCCTGACTCCGCTGTCCATGTAGCCAATAAATAACCAGTTTTAAACCTACTCTTTGTGGTTGGTTACTACAAAATATTGGCGACGATCTTTTGGCTACATGGTGGAACCCACGCTTGGCTCCACATGGATGTGAGCTCGTTTCTACGTTTCCCCAGTGAGTCTCAACTTCTACTTTATGGCTGATCTCAAAATCGACCGCTGCGCTGGACTAATATACATGAAGTAGGGTCTTTCCTATTTTGTGTTTCTGCCTTTGGACACTCTTGGCCTCTATCTAATGTTTTTGTTGTTGGTGTTTACCTTCCGTTGGGCCCAGCGGTTTGAATCTGTCCCGCGCTGCTCCTCACGCTGCTTTGTTCTGCTCGCGCCTTCTGGATCCTTTCTTCAGCGTTCCTTTCGTGCCACCTACCATTCCTGTCTGCTGTGAGGAGATCTACAGGTCACACGCACGCACGCCGCACGTCAACGTCACAGCTATTTTGGACAGTTGGGAAGCGTTTCTGGGGCTTTCACCTCACGCTCGTCACATACGTCGCGCCCATCTTAGGTCGTTGGGCAAACTCCCATTCATCTCTATGAAGCTCATGTGTTCTCAAAAGCCTCGCATCCACGGAAACTGACATCTGTCATTTTTTATCAGCATTTCTCATATCGCTGCAACGTTTTTACCTGCTGGTGCTAACCGGAATGTTTACGGTGATGCACACACCTTTACTCATTATTTGGATATATTGTGTCAGCGATTTTGGTCAGCTACTATGTTTTCTTGCTATAGAAAACAATGGTTCTGTCAGGTATAGCTATTTCTTTGTAATTTCCAACAATCATGTAAACAATGAATCAACTGATGGCTCTAAAACACAAACAAAAATTCCAATCCCGACAGAACCATTGTTTTCTATAGTATACATGCCCAGGTTCTGAGGGATACTGGGTTACCCCTTTTGCTTTGCAGACTGTTTTCTTGGTCATCATCCTTTGTGCATTCACGGTGATGCACACACCATTATAACAGCGAGTTTGTCTTGCTGCTACGATTTGGTGCTTTTATTCCTTGTGCATTCACGGTGATGCACACACCATTATAAACAGCGAATTTGTCCGCTGCTACAATATTTTTTATTTAAGGTGCAGTCACAGTGATGCACACACCATTCATTTTTTAGGGTGGAGTTAAGCGTATGGTGGTATTAGGCATTTTAAGCTGGAACCTTGTTTTACCTTGACGTACACTCTCCACCAATCTGATGTTTTCTCACCTATTTCTGGTTTTCATTTACAACGTGTGTACTCATTCGCCTTATAGTCTACGGTGATGTGTACACCCATTTCTTTACATAAACCAACATATGTACACTGTGAACGTGTTTAAAGTTATATATATATATATTTTTTTTTGTCTTTCCATCTTATTCTTACTCGCATTTCGCTTTTACATAGTTTCTTTTAGGTATGTGCAGCATACAAGCAGTCAATTCTCCACCTGCCTTTTTAGACTCTCCTGGTGAACCTTCAGTCAGGAGGGAAATCTGGCATGATGCATTTGAAACCTATTTGGGTGCTATTGGCGCTTTAAGATTTAGTGCGGAAAGAAAAAAGTGTCTTCTACATACTTTAGGATTTGAAGGAAGGTCTATTTTCAAGCATCTACCTCCTTTGACTCAAGAACAATTGCAAGGTATTGACGAATATCAAGAAACTGTCCTCAAATTAAAATCCAGGTTCGATAAGCAACCCAGCCTTATGGTTTTGAGGCATACATTTTTCAAAAGGAAACAAACTAAATCTGAAGATGTGTACGCTTATATTTCTGTTTTACGCAGGCTTGCTGCTGATTGTAAATTTGAAAATTTTATGGATCAACTTATTAGGGACCAATTTATTTGCCAGTGTAAGGATAAAAACATCAGGCAAAAATTATTGAGCTTAAGGGACCCTTCTTTCGATTAGACCATCAAAATTGCTAAAAGCATTGAAATATCCATGGTCTCGTTGAAGGAATTGGATGATAAACCTGCTGATACCGTTAATGTTATTAATGTTAACAACTCTGCCAAACATTGAGTTAAGTCATCTCAAAACATTGCAGTTTCCTCTTCCAAGTCCAAACCTGTTAATGCCTATGCTAACAAAGCGTTTAGTGGTAACATGTGTCTCAGATGTGGTAACCCTCCACATCTCAAGGGAGCCAGGTGCCCTGGCATTAATGTTATGTGCAACTACTGTAAGAAAATGGGTCATTTCGCAAAGGTTTGTCTTAAGAAAAGAGGTTTCAAGAAACCCGTTGTCTGCGCAATTGAATCTGATGAAGATTCTCATCCTGAAGTAATCTCTGTTGTCACTAATGCAGGCGATGGAGAGGTTAATTCTAAGCATGTTGTGGTTGTGGAGGGCGATCCGTCCTCATGTATTGATCCTATTGTTGACATTGATGTAGGTTGTCACACTATTAAGTTGTTGGTGGATTCTGGGGCAAAGATCACGATGATCACTCAGAAACTTTTTGAAGAAACATGGAAAGGTTCTCAACCTCTTTCTCCACCAGATCGTTCGTTCATACGAGGGGCGAAAAATTGAATTGATGGGGTTTTTTTTTTAAGGGAGGACAATCAGAGGGAAAGTATATGTCGCTGTATAGGGGCTCAATATTTTAGGGTGGTTTCACCAAGGCCTGTTTGGAATGATACTTAAACCTGGAGCTGAAGAACATGTTTTAGTAGTCGGTAATGAGGAAGAGGGACATGTCTGGAAAAACAAATTTCCTGAAGTTTTTGGTACTGATCTAGGTAGAATGAAAGGATTTAAACATAGGATTATCATCAAAGAGGGTGCGCTTCCCATTAAACATACGCTCAGGGGAGTACCCTTTAGCGTTAGAGAAGATTTGGAGAAGGAATTAAAGAACCTCTGTGCCAAAGGGATCATTGAACCCACAGACCCATCTTTACAGCTTTCTCCTTTGGTCGTAGCCAGAAAAAGGGGAGGGGAGCTTCGAGTCTGTGTGGATTTGAGATCTCTGAGCAAAGAGATTTGGGTGGATTCCCATCCGCTACCCAAAATAACTGATTTGTTCTCTTCCACCAAGGGAGCCCGTTTCTTCACAAAAATTGATTTAGCCAGTGCTTACCACCAGGTGGAACTGGATCCTGAGTCCCGTCATTTAACTGCTTTGAACTTTTCGTTATTGTCGCATGCCTTTTGGGCTTGCGTCAGCAGCCTCCATTTTTCAAAGGATTATGAGCAATATTCTTAAAGATGTTGATGGGGTTTTAGTCTTTCAGGAGGATGTTCCCATTTTTGGAAAGGATGTTTCTTCCCACGATGCTGTCCTTGATAAAGTCTTGTCTTTATTAAAAAAACATGGGGGCATATTAGCAACAACAGGCGAAAATTATCGCTAACCGCGCTTAGCGCGTATTTTTTTAATGCCACCTATCGCTGGATATTATCGCGGAGATAACATGCTATTAGCAAGGTTTATCTCCAATGCGATAAAATATCCAGCGATATGCGTAACATGCGTGAATATCGCTGGAAATCCAGCGATATTCACGCATTACGCCATGGTGGACTTACAATCCACCTCCTATTCTACAAACAGGTAAGTCATGTTTTTAGCAGGTGTTAAAGTCTAGCGATATTCGCGCTTAGCGCAAATTTTTTTATCGCTTCGCCTGCGTTGCTAATAGGGGTAAGTTGTGTTAGCGACTGTTTTCAGTCGCTTTTAGTTGGGAACGCCTACCTTGCATGTCATTAGCGATAATTATCGCTGGCATGCAAAGCAATGGGGAAACCGGCCGCTATCGCCAGAAAGCTGTCGCTAACGCCTGTTAGCGACAGCTTGCTGATAGGGCGATAAAAAAAATCGCCGCTTTAGCAGCAAAAAGTGCCGCTAAAGCGGCGATAAGGCCCTTGCTAATATGCCCCATGGTGTTGTGTTAAAGAAAGAAAAATGCCAATTTTTGTGTTCTAAGGTTGAGTACTTGGGACATGTTATATCACAAGACGGAGTCAGTCCCAGGCCAGGTTTGCTACAAGCTATCATGAATGCTCCTGGACCAGTAGACAAGTCAGGTGTTAAATCGTTGTTCGGGTTATGTGAGTACCACTCCAGGTTCATTCCCGATTTTGCATCTATTGTGCGCCCCATTAGTAATCTCTTGAAAAAAGGGGTGAAGTTCGAATGGTGTAATGAGTGTGTCACAGCTCTCGATTTTGTTAAGTCTTCTTTGAAGAATGGTTCTGCCCTCAAGCCTTTTGACCCTAGTCTACCTCGCTGTGTAACAGTCGATGCCAGCCAGGTCGGTCTTGGGGCTACATTGACTCAATTGGAGGGTACCTGTGAAAACACTGTAGGCTTTGCCTCTAGGGTCCCGAGAGCTCCTGAGCTCCAATATTCTGTCATTGAAAAGGAGCTTTTGGCTTGCACCTGGGCTATTGAAAAATTTCACCCTTATATATGGGGTAAGTGTTTTCTCTTACAAACGGATCACAAACCCTTGTTAAGCATACTGGGTGGCGGCACGAGTAAGTGTTGTACACCTAGAATCATGCGTATGGTCAGAAGACTTCTCCAATATCAGTTTGAGGTGAGACATGTGTCTGGTGGGAAAAATGGGAGAGCCGATTTTTTTATTCCGTTTTCCGATTGAGTCTAATAAGCATGATGATGTTAAGTTGAATGATTTTACCAGTGAGGATTGTGATGACTGTTTGGTGGCTGTTCTTGATTTACCTTGTTTGGATCTGTGTTCTGAAACTGAATGGGTACGTGCTTTAGAGTCTGATTGTGTGCTGCAGGAGGTCTGTGCTTTTGTAAAGAATGGATGGCCCAGGGAAAAGGTTCTTTCTTCTCCACTTCAACCTTTCTGGAAGGTAGAAAGTGAGCTTTCCCTTGAAGATGGTTTGCTTCTTAGAGCTGATAAGTTTGTTCCTCCGCATGTTTTCCGTAAGATCATTGTTCAAAGGGCTCATGAAGGGCATCTTGGTTCCACTTTCACCAAGCGTCGTATTCGGGACACGTTTTGGTGGCCGGGTATGGATGCTGAGATTGAGGATGCTGTTTCGGATTGTTGTGTGTGTGGTGCAGCAGACAAAAGTTTGAAAGTGTCTGTTCCTCCTTTGATGCTGATTGAATGCCCACGAGGTCCCTGGATACAATTGGGGATTGATGTTATGGGGCCTTATGACGTTCTTCCAGGAGGATTCCGTTTTATTTTGGTCCTCATGGATTATGCCTCTAAATGGCCGGAGGTCAAGTTGGTGAAGGAAGCCAATGCCAAGAGTGTTGTGGAGTTTTTAAGAGAGGTGTGGCTAAGAGAGGGTTTTCCTGAGGTTTTAGTCTCTGATAATGGGAAACAATTCGTGAGTTCAGAATTTCAGTCATTCCTTTTTAAGTCTGGTGTCAAGCACAAGAAGAGTTCTTTATATCACCCTCAGACCAATGGTCTTGTGGAAAGGATGAATCGGGTGGTGGGGGAGTGTGTCAAGTGGGCTAGGTCTGGCAATCATGATGTTCATAGAGCATTGAACAGTATGGTGTGGTTTTACAGGACAACGCTTCATTCCTCTACGAAGGTTTCTCCTTTCCGGCTTTTGAGGGGAAGGAAGCCCAACACTAGTTTTAGGCCTGGATGGATGGGTAGATGGGTCAAGTCTCAATCTGATGTTTCTAAATTAATGTCTATTGCTAAAGAAAATATGACAGGTGCTCAGTTCAAACAAAAGGAATGGCATGACATGAAAAGGGGTGTCAAGTTAGCCACGCTCTTGGCGGGGGACTTGATCAAGATCAAACTTCCAGTTCATACAAAGAAAGGTGACAGTAAGTTTAGTGATCCTGTCAAAGTTCTCAAGATTGCTGGAAATGCTGTAAAAGTCATGGGAGGTCATTGGTGGAATCTCAACAGGGTGGTGAACGTTCGTGTTAAGGATTTTACTCCTTTGTCTGAGAATGTTGTTCCACCATGTCTTAACCAATCTTTTCTTAGGAAGTGTTCCAGAAATATTGTTAGACCTGCTAGATATAGATCGTAAGCACAGGAGGGTCTAGGGCCTTTGTCAGGGCAGGTCAGGTACCCCAATAGTGAGTCCTTCATGCACCACTCAAGTGCTTGCTTGTAAGAATAAGTCGCACCTGTCAGTCCACCATCTCCACCTTGGGGAAAAACATTGTGAAAAAGAGATAATATTCAATTCGCTCTCAACCACTATGGTTGTTCAAAGTTATTAAAGAACAACACCCACTATATATGTATCTACTTTATTGTTTAGCCTATTGGTATTGTATCATGTGACGCATATGCATGTACCCTTGGTGGTACACACGTGAATTCACAGCACGCTCAAATGTACGTTTAAAACAAACTGGTGAATCATGCACAGTTCGTATGGTCACTTACCCTATAATATTCGGGTGTTATACCATGCCGTCGCACCGGGGTAGAACCGTTCCTGTAATCACACACTTGTGTGAAAGAAGAGGTTTAAGTCACAACCCATCACAGTCAAAATTAAAAGCAATATGGGACAGACTCAAGTTGCTTTCATATAAGGTCGTTGTCATGTCAGCTGTCCGTGTTTTTCAACGCCTCCTCTGACCAGCCAGGATGCATAGCCAGTGCCATTTGTTTTATATGAGGTGGATACGTCTATTTCGATTGCCTCTACCTCGCAATACATTCTTATTTACTGGACGGCATCTTTTATGTCATAACTTTCTGAGAGGTGTCATTTTTCAGTGTGCCTGACGTAAAACTGTTGGTATGTTGAGCTCATTCATGCTTAACCTATGTTAAGTGTAAGATTCATAATCACCTGTTCAAGTGGTGCTTTCTCATGGCCGATTTTAAGAACATTTAGGATTGCCATAAAAAAAAAATATGTTTTGATGTTGTTGAAACATAAATATTTGTAATTAGCGGAGTCAATTGCTCCCAGTGATTTATATGAAACACCTATTCACTTACCCAACATGGGCCACGGAATGCTTTCCTTGGATTTAGGACACATATTCTACGTGCAAATGGGAGCTCAAAGTACTTGTACTCAAAATGCAGCGTTACTGCCAAATTTAAGGGCATCCTAATGTGAAGCACCGTTCTTCACATCAGCGTAGTTACCGTAAATGGGAGTATAATAGGGCAATGTTCAAAGTGCTACACTATTAGTATGTGTGGTCATAAGGGTTCCCCACATCCGTGCACACATTAACCATTTGTTGATTCCCTGTTATAGCAGCATATCTTATTTGATAGTTAGAAATTTTGAATCGCCATACCTCAGCATTTGAAGAAAATAGCAGAACACTTTTTTTTTTAAATTAAAGTGCGTTTCCTCATTTAAAACGGCACATTTATTAAACTTGGTATGCAGTGTATGTTTAGTGACTTTTGAAGAAGTCTACCAGTTTTAAATCCCAAGAGATAATATGTTCTAAATTAGGTTTTCAACTGCAATTATCAAGAAACTTAAAATTATTGTCTTTTATTTCTGAAACGTTTCCCTCGATTTTTGTTTTATTATAATTTCAGGGGTATTGGCCACTTGGGAATATAGAACAGTTTTGTTTTTCACTTTGCATCCTCTGCCAGAGTTACAAGAGTGATCTTTTTTGATTTTTAATTCCTGATTGAATATTCGTGGATCACTGATACAATATTGAGGTAAACACTATCATATGTATATTAAATTAAAACATAAAACATATTATTAATTCAATTACAAAATATTACATAAATTGCCAAATAAATCAAATGTGAGGAATTTAAAACCAAAACAACACAATTATAAAAAATATTATAAACAAAAAATAGTAAAAATATAATGAAATATATAAAATTTAAAAATAAACAAATAATAATAAAAAATATATGCAGCCAATATTAGGAAAAGTATTGGAGTCTGGGAACATTAGATATACAATTATCACACCAGTTTGTGAAACGGTAGGAAAGTGTAGGACTTCGGAGGGGTTAAATTTACTATTCCCACTCTAAATAGCCTATCAGTTGGCAAGGTGTTGGATTTTCGAGGGGTTAGAATAACTATTCCTACTTCAAACAACGCAACAGTAAGGAAAGTGTTAGTCTTCGGAGGGGTTAAATATACTATTTCTACTCTACTCCAATTAACTCAACAGTAGGGTAAAAGTCAGCCTTTGAATGGGTTAGAGTTACTCTTCCTATTCAGTCTGCACAACAATAGGGAAAGAGTTGGACTTTGGAGGGGTTACATTTATTATTCTCACTCCAGTCTAAGCAACAGCAGGGAAAGTGTTAAACTTTGGAAGGGTTACATTTTCTATTCTTTCTCCAGACACAGCAAAGGTAGGGAAAGTATTGGACTTTGAAGTGGTTAAATTTACTATTCCTACTCCAAACAATACAATAGTTGGGAAAGTATTGGACTTCTGGGAGGTTACATTTACTATTCCCACTCCAAATAGCTCAACAGTATGGAAAATGTTTGACTTCGGAGGGGTTAAATTTACTATTCCCACTCCGAACAGTGCAATAATAAGGAAAGTGTTGGACTTCGGAAGGCTAAGATTTACTATTCCCACTTCAGTGTGTGCAACAGTAGGGAAAGTGTTGGACTTCAGAGGTGTAAGATTTACTATTCCCACTCCAGTCTGTGCAACAAGAGGGAAAACATTGGACCTCGGAGGAGTTAAATGTACTTTTCCCACTCCAATCTCAGCAACAGTAGCGAAAGTACTTCACTTCAAACACATTACATATTTATATTTAACAATAAATATATATCAATATTTATTTTTAAAAAAACAAATAAACAATTTACATAATTAATAATCTATAAAAATAAATATCAATAAAAAACCAACTATTACATAATTAACTTCCCACCCTAAACCTCTACAAACCTAGCAACCAACACCTAAAAGATAACTAAAATATATTAGTATTTCACAATTTACATAATTAATAATCAATTAAATAATTATTTCTAAATTAAGTAATTAATTTTTACTTTATTAACTTCCCACACTGTGCCCCTATAAACCAAGCAACCCACTCCTAAAACATAATGAAAATAAAATCAGTATTACATAATTTACATAATTCATATCAATCACATAATTAATACAAATTAGTACTTAATTGGTAATTAAACATTTACTCAATTAACTTTCCACCCTATCCCCCTACAATCCCAACAACCTGCTACAACACTATCATTTACTATTAATACTTTAATAAAAAATTCGAAATCACTGAAAATTACAAACTATATTTAAAAAAAGTCATAACAATTATACAAAGAATAGTAACACATATAATTAATATATGAACTAAAACACACTAAAATAACTATATTACTGAAAATGATATTAAAAAACAATGAACTTTTTTCAAATGACATTACATGCCTAAAAAAATGATAATCTTGATGATGATAATCTTGCATTAGGATATTTTTGTATCATGATATTTTATTTCTGCTATTTCTGTCTCCCGATATTTACAACTCAATATTTTGTCCAAACACCAACATTCACATTCTTCATAACTAATAAAATGTTTCTCAAAGTCACTTCCTTTCTCTTAGTCCCTGTTTTTGTCTATACTGCCACATGCACCAAGGACCCTGTAGATGAAATTCTTGTGTTCCTACAGTCCCAGCTTGGGTTTGACCTTTAATCACTCAGTGCACCTTACAGCCATATGGCCAGAGAGTCCCCGATGTCCCATGGGGAAACCCACCCCATCCCCAAAGGCACCACCCACCTCCATTCCCATGTCAGTGACCATGAACACAAAGTCAAGTTCTTTTGGGATAGGGGTCGTCAAACCCCCGGCTGTATTTATTAAACACATAAACAGGAAAACATATAGTCATTTTTAATGCACAGTAAGCCACAATTCACATTTTTGCTTACAGAGTTTAGTCCTAGCCATAACGGAATTGCTAATACTTGGCGGTTACCTAGACAGAACTAAGAATGTTCCTGTACATCCATCACAAAATCAGAAAAACATCTTTCCCTGAGTGAGATCATGACTGGTTCTGGGCCCCCTCCTCTTAGATCCCCTTGTCCAATCCAATATGGACATGAGGAGGGTCCCTCCTTTTGGGAGGACCCCAGCCCCGATCTCCCATACTGGGAGTGCCTGTGCATGGGGCCCGTTTGCCTGCTAGGATAACTACCTTGGGCACCCCCTACACCCATCCTCCTCCCCCCCAAGGGCCTGTGCTAGCTTGCGCCCACTGTTCATGCGCGGGTGGGTGCAGGGTAAGGGCCATGTGTCAACGACTGCCCCCCTAACCCCTGCCACTGAAACCTTCTTTCAACTTGCTGCCAGCACCCCTAGGAGGGTCCAGTGATGCAGCTGTTCTTTTGGTCTAAAACGATGCTTTACATGGACCGGAACTGTCCACCAATCATGACCCATTGCAACCCTACATCTGCTCCTCCTGCTAAGCCTCAAGAAACGCGTACTCCCCCCTCCCGGAGCCCTTTGCTTTGGGGATGGTGGGCAGGCAAAAAAAAGCTCTCCAACCTGTGCGGCTCCCGGGGGCACCAATTGCTGACTAGGGCTGTGGCTGCAGAGTCAAGGTAGCGGAGTGTGCCATTGCTGGAGAGGCAGGCGAGGGAGTTGTGAGGAGGCTTTCTTCTGCTGCGTCTGAGGCAGTGTGTGGGAAAGAGACCCGCCCGCCGCCTAGCGGCACCCTATAAAGGGGTAGGGCCAACCTTGTCACTAGAACGTCCCCGGAAGCACTCTAGTGCTTCCAGGTGCCACGCCACAACCAACCAATCCCACTCCGACCCAGCTTAGATGTCGCGTTGACCCTCACCATGACCCCGGTTCGGGCCCCGGCCCCCTTATAATATGTATGGCTCACCCAAGTTGGGCGAGCCTCTGCCATTATCCTCAGGGTGGGGAAATGCTGACATACATTCTTGACATTCCTGATCAGTGGGTCTTATTGATGACATTCTATACTTCTTTAGGTCTTGTCTTGATTTTAGCATACAATCAGATAATTTTCTTTTAAATTAGATTGATTGCTCAATTGCTTTGGATAATTCACGTTGTTTAGGGACTCTTTTGAGGATTTCTCTACTTTTACTTCCTTTATTGATTTTCTACACTTGCTTGGCTAAAGACGCCTTATAATTTTATAATACATTTCACATTGGTGTATAATTAACATTGTTTTACAGGGAATATATTCCGATTCAGAAAGCATTGTGAAAAAGATGAAGTAGCAGTTGAGGAGGCATGATTCGAGTTAAAATCTTTTAGATTTTCAGACACAGTAGGGCAGGATTCTTACGATATGAAACCATGGATGCAAGAGGAGATTTTTTTAAATCAATTAGGTAATTTGCAACTTCAACATGAATGGGATGTACATTTATTGAGGTTAATGTTGCATGCTTGGTACGGAATTAAGAGAACATACTGACTAGAGGCCCTAGAAAGTGACATATTTTGTAATATCGCTAATTGCATATGTGCCTTTTTGGCATGAGAATTAATGCCATTAATAACATCCAAAATTTGACAAACTGACAAGATTTCGCAAACTGTTTTCATTAAAGAGAGAATGGGTTAGGCTGGTTGCATCGCGCATACCCCATCATGATCAACAACAGACCCTTTGTTCTTCAGTACGTCTTGACTTGAGCCACCGTTAGGTTTATTAGTTAAAAAAAAAAGATCAACAAAGACTCAAACTTTGTATATGACCGGGAGTTAACAATAGTCGTAGCTTCTTGGTTTCAGCCATTTTAATTTGTAACTTAAAAATGGGGTCGGGTGACAAAAGTAAAAATAATTATCTAGTAGCATATTAGGTGAATAGGTCAAAGTCAATGACTTAGTATAGTCACAAGGTATTGAAAATATTTTATTAGTATTATTTGAAGATAGACAAAAATCAACATCGACACAGTAGCCATTATTGAATTTAAAAACATTTACATCTGAAAAAGCCTTTTGAGAACCTTTTGAAACCTTTGTTCGAGATGACATGTCAGTCAAAGATTCAACATTTACCAAAGGTGTCTCATAGTTAGATGATTTATCATTTTGATCAATTTCTACAATTGTTTCCTGACTAAAATAGTCTTTAATTGTGGCTTTTTAATTTGCAAGCTTTGACTTTGAAGTACCATTAGTAAGCCCCAAGGGTGATACAGTTGCAACGTTACAAAGATTCCTGCCGAACCATAGTTAATTGTAAATACACAATATCTATGGCCAAGCCCATCCTCAGCCCTTCAGTCTGACAGCCAGAGAGCAAGTGCCCTTAACGCACATAATGCAGTTTCACTTTTTTTAAACCCAAAGTGGGCGTGATCTTCGGCTACCAGTATTTGTTAGTCTCCACACTCCACCGCTAAGGCTGACTTGCCTCCCTCCACAAGTAGTCACCTCTGCCTCACAGAGAGTGCTAAGTATAGTGTCCTTCAGGCATGTACAGCTTCTCTTAGTGCACTCACAGTTTTAAACCCAAAGTGGGTATGATCTCCGGCCGCTAGTGGTAGCTAGTCTCCACATTCTACCTCCAAGGGTGGCCTGCCCTCCCATCACTAGTAGCAACCTCAACAAAACTGCAAGTGCTGTGTGCATTAGATATGGATAAAATACACGTTTGTTGACATTCCTGAGAGTTTCCTACAGGGAAACTACACCATACAGCAAATTACATCTCAACAAAAGTGATAAGTTGTCATGCCCCTTTTCCCATTCCAGTCTAAGCCTTCGCACAGCACAAGCCTGAGGAGTCCTTGAACAATGCCCTACCCACTGACCATTCCCTTCTTAACCATCCATACCACATTGGGTTTATGCCCGCCAACATTTAACACCATTTTAAGGGTCATAAATCCTACCTAAAATACATTACTCCAAAAGAAATCCATAAACTATCTAGAGGGCACTGTTTGGGGGACTCCACACTGCAACGCCAATATGTCATTTTGTAAGGTCAACACACCAGATGATAATGCCACTATTGGGAGAATCTGCATATTGACTTTCAATACTCTTCTATGGGAAGTTTGAGTAGTCAATTACTATACAGCTAAGGGGATCAAATCTGGATATCTTTAGGTGTCAGGCCACACCAGTAAGTATCACATAGTACACCTTTACCCAGCGTGAACGAGTGCTACTTCACTAACCTGCTTGCATAAAAGTTGTGTTGTGAAAACTTTAAAACAGTACCCCATTTGTTATGTCCGCTTTCACTTAGTATCAGCCCCTTACATCAGCGAACTTTTCTAAACCTGCTAGCCAGTTGGCAAATGCATATATATATATATATATATTCACTGAAAAAACCATAGGTTTTAGGGAAAGTTATAGTTAGTTGGACATTGCACTCGTACAAAACCCGTGAAATTCCCCCGTTATAGTTAGTTCAGCTAACTATAACTCGCGCCCCCGTAATGCACTGCTGATGACGTCACATATTACATCACTCATGACATGGTCAGTGACATCACTGATGACATCTCAAATGACATCACTGATGACATCATCCATGTGATAATTTCATGCATCTTCTCACACCCTAATATAACTTTTGATACACCCACTCTAAATTACAGACTGCCATTCTCAAAACCATACACACTCCAATACCAATAACTACATACCCACTCACTGATTGTTAGGTCTACACACACACACACACATCTACTCACTCACCCGTACAGTCACTCATACTTACAGTCACTCAGTACAGGACTATCATATGCACTCATACACCTATATAAACACTCACACACCGCCACTCATCCATAGAGGTACTCACACACCTAGTCAGTCATGCAAAAAATTAATTACACACCCATTTACTCACCTATACAGTTATACACACACCAGCTCACTTACTCATACAAATACTAGCACATTCTTACGCTCTTATACAATAACTGATACAAGCACACACGCATCCATACAGCCACTCTCACAATCGCACCCTCTCACTTATAACCATTTAAATACTCTAACACACATATATACTGCCTTTTACATATGTAGTTACTCGCACATGTACCACTGAGATATACATTCACTCACTAACACACCCATACACACACTCACCCACCCAAGCAGTCCATCACAGATGCACTCTTGAAATCATGCACCCAGTGAATCACCCACTCACACATCTATGTACAGAGTCACACACACCCCACCCACACAAACACTCAGGCACCCATACAGATACTCAGAAAACCAATCAATAACCCATATAGACACTCATGTAGCTATTCGCAAATCCATGCATCCACTTACACACCAACAGACAGACGGATACAGACATTCACACAGTTTAGTCACTAAGCCATGCATTCAGTACGATACGTTTAATCACTCACTTGTAGAGTCAGTCACGCACGTACTAAATCATCCATTCAGACACTTATACACCCACTCATTCTTCAATACGCCTTTCCCTATATATATTAAACATATTTAAACTTTACAGAAACACACAGTCACTGGATGATGTCATCAGTGATGTCATTTGAGATGTCATCAGTGATGTCATCAGTGATGTCACTGACCATGTCATGAGTGATGTAATATGTGACGTCATCAGCAGTGCATTACGGGGGCGAGAGTTATAGTTAGCTGAACTAACTATAACGGGGGAATTTCACGGGTTTTGTACGAGTGCAATGTCCAACTAACTATAACTTTCCCTAAAACCTATGGTTTTTTCAGTGAATTTCAAAGGTTTTTTAAATGCTAATTTCTAACTATAACGTGTCTGAAACCTATGGTTTTTTCAGTGAATTGCAAAGGTTTTTTAAATGCTAATTTCTAACTATAACGTGTCTGAAACCTATGGTTTTTTCAGTGAATTTCAAAGGTTTTTTAAATGCTAATTTCTAACTATAACGTGCCTGAAACCTATGGTTTTTTCAGTGAATTTCAAAGGTTTTTTAAATGCTAGTTTCTAACTATACCTACAGAGGTAGGACATGTGAATAAAAGAAGAAAAAACGCACTGAAAGAAGCAAAAGAAATGCAGAAAAAAGCAACAGAAGTCCACAAAGACGAAGAAAAGTGCAGGAAGAAGCAAAAGATGTGCAGAAAGAACCAACAGAGGAGCAGAAAGAGGCCTTGTTGCAAAATCATCCTGTGCCCACAACTTTTACAGACGGGTCCTGGTGGTAACTGACTCTGACTAACCAGAGCCAGTGCTATGCTAAAAGACACTTAGAATACAGTGAAAACACCTACATACACTAGGGAACACTATGCGTTGGGGTACCCCTGTGATTAGCATGACCTCCTCTGTAAGTCCCTAGTACATAATAGGGCAGGGGGATTAAAACTACCTCTTAAAACGCGCTACAGGGCGCGTTTGCACAGTGGTGAAGGGAGGGGGGGGCCTGAGGTGACGTGTGCAAACGCGCCCCGTGGCGCGTTTTAAGTTCCGGGATTAAGTCCCCTTGAATCCTGAGGGTCCCTGGGGCCCAACTAGCCCCCCAGGTACCTAAAGTTAGGACCACAGAGCTAAGTTCCCCCCACGGTCCCGCCGGCTCCCCGCGTCCCTCGGGAGCCGGCATTGCTTTTCCACATGGGGAGCTGCTAAGATGCAGCGCCCCGTGTGGAAAAGCAATCGTCTTTGGTTTTTGGAAGAGAGAGAGCTTCTCTCTCTTCCAAAAACCAAAGCAGTTTGCTATGGCAGGGCGGGAACCGCGAGGCTCCCGCCCTGCCATAGCAAACTACAGTGTCCCGGGGGTGAGCACCCCAGGACACTGCAGGAGCCGGCCCTGGGGGGTGGCGGTCCCCAGGGCCCAAGGGCTCCAGGAGGGGAGGTGGTGGTCCCCGGGGCTCGGGGGTCCGAAACGTACCCCCACATTCAAAGTCTTAGTGCCCCGGGGAGGTGGCGGTCCCCGGGGCGTGTGGGGGGGCTCGAGCCCCCCCACACAGGTAATTTGAATTTTAAAAAAAGAAGCCCCGGGGGGTGGTGGTCCCCGGGGCTGCGGGAGGGCTGAGTGCCCTCCCGCACCATTTTTAATTGAAAGCCCCGGGGGGTGGTGGTCCCCGGGGCTTGGGGGGGCCTTAGAGGCCCCCCACTCATTATTATTATAAGCCCGCGCTTTGTTTTTGTTTTTCGCGGCGGGATCCGTGCATCCCGCCGATTTTTTTAAAAAAAAGGCCTAGGGGGTCAGGGTGTTTCAACCCTGCCCCCTTTTTGCGTTTTGCGCGTTAGTTTTTCTCTTTTCTTGTGCCTCGGTTCTACCGAGGCACAAGATGGCTGTCAACACTCCAAACTAGGAAGTGTTGGCACTTCCTGGTTTGGAGTGTTGACAGCCAATTAGCATACAGCTCGTGATCGGGAAGGTGCGCGGATCCTCCGCTCCCATAGATATATATGTGGTTTTACTTTTGATTTTCTCAGCAACTACTGAACGGATTTACACCATTTAACAAAAAGGGTTCTTTCTGAACCAAGAACTACCTCTTTGCCAAATTTGGTGTAATTCTGTTCAGCAGTTCGGGCTGTAGCCGTGTCTAAAGTTTCCTATGGGAAATTGATTTTTTGACTCTTATTTATTAAATTTCTCCGCAACTACTGAACGGATTTACACCATTTTAAAAAAAGGTCGCTTTCTGAACCAAGCGCTACCTTTTGCCAAATTTGGTGTAATTCCGTTCAGCAGTTCGGGTTGTAGCCGTGTCTAAAATTTCCTATGGGAATTAACATGGAGAAAACACGTTTTGGGACCCCCCTTTTTTCTCGGCCCCTGCTTGGCGAATCACCCCTAAACTTTCAGGATAGGAGCGGACCGGAGCGCCCCACGAGTTTTGAAAATTTCGCGAAGATTCGTCAACCGGCGCCAAAGTTATTGGAAAGAGAATGTTGTGAATTTCCTATGGAAAATAGGTCCTAACTATAACTATCTACTGGCAACCGCCAGTAGATTATATATATATATATATATATATATATATATATATACATATATATATATATACATATATATATATATATACTATATATATATATATACATATGTATATATATATGTATATATATATATATATATATATATATATATATATATATATATATATATATATATATATATATATACATATGAATATAAGGCCGATACATGGCAGAACAAGTTTTAAATGAGATTTGGGTAAACATGTATCGATGGTCTTTCTAATGAATTTAAATAGAAACATTGGATCTCCATAGCAGTCTTTCAAGATGCACACCTTGGCACAATGCCGATACATGGCTAGATATTTAAATACTAGTACAATAAGGTAGTGCTATCCTAGAAAATAAGGACGAGATAATGGAGCCGATACACGGCAAAATACTTTCTTTTTTATGAATTTGACAATGTGTTTGGCGTGCGAAAACAAAAAACATCGACAAAGGCACCCCCGTGAGTGCTCTTCCTTGGAATATAGGAGTGGGGAAGAAGGAGCTTGCATATTTTCGAGGCACACCGCCGCGATCAAAGCACCCGTCCGTGAGTTCACCAGCAACGGTGTATTGGAGCGGTGATATATGTATGTATGTATGTATGTATGTATGTGTGTGTGTATGTGAACAAGGTTTTTGTAAAACCGAAACGCGTAGATCGTTCTTGCTATCCCGATGAATGAACAACTAAAGGAATAAAAATCATTGTTGCACCGAACTACGGGAGTGCGTCCCCTTTTTCCTTCTGGCTGAAGGATTGTGAGGAAATAAATATATATATATATATATATATATATATATATATATATATATATATATATATATATATATATATATATATATATATATATATATATATATAAAAAACCAGGATCCCACCGAACGACCACGCCGGGTCAGACAAGGGCACAGACTCCACTTGAAGATATAAATCAAAGTTTATTGCATTAACCTGTCACGATGACGCGTTTCGAGCGCAAGCCTGCGGTCTTGATCACATAGCGCGCTGTGTAAACCAGCATGGTTTATATACTGTAGTAGTGACTTTTCTATGTTGATTATGACTAACCAAAATTGTAGTAAAATTTACGACATGTGCTAAACTTACATAGTGATCCGCCGATGACTAGGTGCACAGTAAAACGCTCAAGGCGAAACATGATGACAGACATAAACAATAGACAGGCGATTTCAGCAAGATAAGGATAAGCTCATAGTGTGGCAATCAAGTGATTAACGATGTTAGTGCGCATATGTGGTGATACGTGGTGCTCGTGTCCCCGATTGATTGTGTGGAAGGTAAAATCCTATCTTAACACGTGCACAGGTTCCGGAAGAGCGCGCAGTGAGTAGCCAGTTATTCAGACGCTGGAATTGCGTATGTTGTGGCTTAAATGATTGCCAAGTGGCATGCGTGGTGTCATTGGAACCGTGTCCAGGAATATTTACACTGAAGGTGGGGGAGCACGCCTGAAACGCATTCAGTTGTGCCGTTGTTCTTACGCGCCGTGATAACTGCCACAGGTTACCAAAGCATGCACGGAAAGTTTGCACACTGCATATTTAGAGCACAAGCTCATCCCAAAGAATAAGTCTAGTCGTTACGAGTCTAGTAACTCTTGTCTGTTGAGAGAGAGCGATATTAATAGGTAATGAGTATGGTGCTAAATGTAAGAGAAGGCATATATGGTCACTAATAATAATGAAAGGGATATATCTCATGGGAAGGGGACGGGGAAACCTGGGAACGTGCGGATGTGTTTTGGCGTGTGTTGACTTATTAGACTCATAATAAGTGAAATTAGTGCGTGTGAGTTAAAATTCACGTATAAATCGTGAATGTGAAGATGTTAATTTGAACAGAAAAACAACTGTATTGGAGTCAGCTGACTCTCAGTCACAACCAAACATGTTGTTACTGTTCTACGGGGCGCAATGAACGGCAGAAGGGAGTGAATGTGATAGCAGATGGACATTACTAGGTACTCTAGTGCGCGGGCTATGGCATGTCAGACAAGAGAACCACATGGCAAGGAGAACAGAATACAAAAAGATACATCAGAAAACATTGAATTGAAAGTGCGGTTCACTGGTGACTATGATGCACTATGAGCAGACATCTGGGTTATTATAGGAAGTTGTATAAATCCTCACTGAGATTGAGCCCTGAGGGGGCCTTTGTGTTAAGTTCTATTATGTATCTAGACTCCAGTTGTCGTAACAGTTTTTCCCTGTTGCCACCCCGCCTGAGTGGTGGAACGCAGTCAACTACACAGTACTTGAGGTGGTCCAGGTTATTGTGGTGCATTTCTTTAAAATGCCTCGCGACAGGGTATGTGGGGTCGCTGTTGACTAGCGCCCTGATGTGTTGTAAGATACATAAATTTACCTGGAGGTTAGTGCTCCCCACATATCTGAGACCACAGCTGCACATGAGAATGTAAACAGCAAATTCTGTTCTGCAGGTCAATCTTTGTTTAATCTATGTTCTTGAATATACCACGTGTTAATGCTTTTGAATGTATAAAAAAACATGGTTTCGTTTGGCGTGCGAAAACAAAAAACATCGACAAAGGCACCCGCCGAAACGTGTCTGTTTTGCTCTGAATAAACAGACTCTGACATCACCCCCGTGAGTGCTCTTCCTTGGAATATAGGAGTGGGGAAGAAGGAGCTTGCATATTTTCGCGGCACACCGCCACGATTAAAGCACCCGTCCGTGAGTGCACCAGCAACGGTGTATTGGAGCGGTGATATATATATATATATCCCAACAATTCCCTTTCGCGCAGGTCCCGAGCCTCTTTACGACGCCGGGGCGGTGAACCCCTATATTTCCCACAAAAAACGTCGTTCCCACTTCATACGAACAGCACACCACGGCCCAAGTACTTTTCAGCGTGTTTATTCTTGCCAATGCAACTCTACGCGTTTCGGAGCACACCGCTCCTTGCTCACGAGTAACTTTGTTGCAATTACGTGCAGTCTTAAATAACAGTGTCATAGACAATGAAAACAGACTTCCAGGTTCAAAATACATCTATTGAATTGCCGTAACAAACCGCAACATTGATTCAATGTTAACACATTAATACATTCATGTAATTTGCAAGTGTGGCTCCTGTGTATACAACCAATCTTAGTTGCTAAAAAAAGGTGAACAGTCAATCTAGTGCGGCCATTGCGTGTTC
Organism: Calotriton arnoldi; assembly: GCA_963921515.1. NCBI lineage: Eukaryota > Metazoa > Chordata > Amphibia > Caudata > Salamandridae > Calotriton > Calotriton arnoldi. Next base: position 1,299,734 of record CAWUFW010005087.1, read on the forward strand.
TGTTAATAAAGTTTTAAGTTTCAATCGCGAAACTTTATAGAGTTTACAATTTCCCTTTCCAGCCGAGTGATTGAATTGCTGACTCTACCCTTGTTTTGATGCGCAAGTGCGCACACTACAAATCTGTTATCCACCCGCATTATGTGTCAGGGCAGTTCGTGCACCACAGCCAATTTATGTTCACATTGAACTTGGCAGTGAGAAACCGACAGTCAAGATACAAAACACAATTCTGCCCAAGTGGGCCTATATTCAGTTGTTTGCCGTGTCATAGTCAAAACTCACTTCACGTCATATCAACGGAATCCCGGAGGTATTCTCACTCGCAATCCATGCATTCACTCTCTCCCCAGTGAGCTAAGCATACTTAATTCTGTCTATTGTGGTGTACTACCACTTAATCTCTTTTAAGCTGGTATTCTAATGTGTGTGACACTTCATGCTACCAATACAACGTGCATCCTCTATAGTGTGATGGTATCCGCTTTCAATTAAAGATATTTTTTACCCGTTTTGCCTTCCACTTGCATCACAATAAAAATATGGAAATCTGCAAGAAAATGTAGAAAATACAAGTTAAACATGAAATAAAAAAACACTGCATAATTTGTGCAGCAAAACATTTCAAACCAATGGTAGTGAGAATAAAAACAATCATTAAAATCTAGAGGATCTTAGATTTGCCGCTTAGTATTATACGTAGCGGATCTGGTTGGCTATTCATCCCGATGTACCGCCAGTGCTTCATCGCCATTATGTCCTATGGGATGCATTGTATGATATTGTATTATCATCCTTGATTCAAGGCGCCTAAGCTCCTGAACACGATCCCCCCTTCTTTCTCTCATTGGGATAGTGTCTAAAACACAAAAGGATAGGAGATTGCTATTCTGGTTATGTTGTGTTTTGAAGTGCCTGGCAATTGGATATTGTTTGTCATTGTTTTTTATCGCTCTCAAGTGCTCAAGAATCCGCTTTTTTACCTTATGTATTGTACTGCCTATATAGTATTTCTCACACGGGCATCTGAGAGCATACACCACATGATCAGTATTGCATGAGACATGTTTGGTTATTCGAAAGGGTTGACACTCTGGTGAAAGTTTCACCTTGCAATTGTGACTGTATTTGCAAGCTTTGCACCTGCCACATGTATAAAACCCTTGGATGTTGCTACGTTTGATTTCAGGAGTAGTGAGGGTTCGGCAGATAATATCCTTTAGTGATTTTGCTTTCCTGTATGTAATTTGAGGATAATCTTCAATGTATGAAATTAAATCTGTGTCTGTTTCTAATACATTCCAAAATGTAGCTAAACCTTTCCTCACTAGTTTAGATTGCCTGTTGAAGGTTGTGATAAACCTGATTTTGTTTGCCGTATCTTCCCTTGCCTTCTCTTTCTGTACCAGTAAATCATTTCTGTTTGGCTTCTCTGCCTCCACACATGCTTTTGTGATTGTGGTTTGTGTGTACCCTCTGGTAAGAAATCTTTCAACCATTATGGCTTTCTCCTTGTCATATCCATTCTTCGTGCTGCAATTGCGTTTGGCTCTTAATAGCTCCTCCAGAGGGATGCTCCTAATCAAATTCTCTGGGTGGCAGCTCTGAGCGTGCAGTAAGCTATTTCCTGCTGTTTCCTTCCTAAATAAATAGCTGTCTAAGTGTTTGTCATTGACTTTCAGTCTCAAATCCAGAAACTCAATGGTCTCTTTATCAAGTTGGCTACTGAACTTTAGATTAAGTGTGTTGTTGTTTAAAATCTCCACAAACTTCATGGCTTCATCAATACTGCCATTCCAGATACAAAAGATATCGTCGATAAATCGAACCCACAATATCACATGTTTGTTAAACAGATCTATGCTGCTTACCACTTGCTCCTCCCACCAGCCGAGGTAAAGACCTGCAAAGCTGGGGGCGAAGCAGGTCCCCATAGCAATTCCTAGTGTATGTCTTTATATCTGTCTATTAAAGGTGAAAAAATTCTGGGTTAGGCACGTGTACATCTTGTCTTTCAACATTTCTGTGTGAAATAAGTTTGACAATGACCTGTTTCTAAGAAAATAACGTCATGCTTTGATTCCCAGCTCGTGTGGAATGCAAGTGTATAGACTATTCACGTCTAGACACATGAGTAAAAAGTTGTCATTCCACTCGACGTTATTAATACGTCTCAAAAAGTCACCTGTGTCTTCTATAAAAGACGGAAGGCCTTGAACCAATGGTTGGAGATAAAAATCAACATACCGTGATGCGTTTTCCAAGCAGCTACCTCTAGACGAGACTATAGGTCTACCCGGGGGGGTTCTACTGTCTTTGTGCAATTTAGGTAGTAAGTACAAGGCAGGTAGTTTAGGGAATTTGCATTTCAGAAATTCATATTCCTCCCACTCTAGGAGACCTCTTTCTCTCTATTCTCCTAGTTGCTCTTGATATATCCTATTTGCAGTTTCATATTTTACTTTAGTGCTTATTTCATATCTGTCTTTGTCATTCAACTGGCAATTGCCTTCATTCAAATACATTTCCTTAGACAACACCACAACATTTCCCCTTTTGTCTGATTTTTTGACAACTATACTCTCATCATTCTTAAGAGCCTGTATAGCCTGGATATGTGCAACTGTGATATTATTTGTACCATATTTTTTCTTTTTAGATAATTTTTTCAGCTCCTGAATCATACCCTCCTCAAACACATCAATTGCTTCATTTGCTAGAGCAACTAGGAGAATGGAGAGAAAGAGGTCTCCTAGAGTGGGAGGAATATGAATTTCTGAAATGCAAATTCCCTGAACTACCTGCCTTGTACTTACTACCTAAATTGCACAAAGACAGTAGAAACCCTCCGGGTAGACCTATAGTCTCGTCTAGAGGTAGCTGCTTGGAAAACACATCACGGTATGTTGATTTTTATCTCCAACCATTGGTTCAAGGCCTTCCGTCTTTTATAAAAGACACAGTTGACTTTTTGAGACGTATTAATAACGTCGAGTGAAATGACAACTTTTTACTCATGTGTCTAGACATCAATAGTCTATACACTTGCATTCCACACGAGCTGGGAATCAAAGCATGTCGTTATTTTCTTAGAAACAGGTCATTGTCATACTTATTTCACACAGAAATGTTGATCGACATGATGTGCACGTGCCTAACCCAGAATTTTTTCACCTTTAATAGACCGATATACAGACAAACACTAGGAACTGCTATGGGGACCTGCTTCGCCTCCAGCTTTGCAGGTCTTTACCTCGGCTGGTGGGAGGAGCAGGTGGTAAGCAGCATAGATCTGTTTAACAAACATGTGATAGTGTGTTCGATTTATCGACGATATCTTTTGTATCTGGAATGGCAGAATTGATGAAGCCATGAAGTTTGTGGAGATTTTAAACAACAAAACACTTAATCTAAAGTTCAGTAGCCAACTTGATAAAGAGACCATTGAGTTTCTGGATTTAAGACTGAAAGTCAATGACAAACACTTAGACAGCTATTTATTTAGGAAGGAAACAGCAGGAAATAGCTTACAGCACACTCAGAGCTGCCACCCAGAGAATCTGATTGAGAGCATCCCTCTGGGGGAGCTATTAAGATCCAAACGCAATTGCAGCGCGAAGGTTGGATATGACAAGGAGAAAGCCATAATGGTTGAAAGATTTCTTACCAGAGGGTACACACAAACCACAATCACAAAAGCATGTGTGGAGGCAGAGAAGCCAAACAGAAATGATTTACTGATACAGAAAGAGAAGGCAAGGGAAGATACGGCAAACAAAATCAGGTTTATCACAACCTTCAACAGGCAATCTAAACTAGTGAGGAAAGGTTTCGATACATTTTGGAATGTATTAAAAAAAGACACAGATTTAATTTCATACATTGAAGATTATCCTCAAATTACATACAGGAAAGCCAAATCGTTAAAGGATATTATCTGCCGAACCCTCACTACTCCTGAAATCAAACGTAGCAACATCCAAGGGTTTTATACATGTGGCAGGTGCAAAGCTTGCAAATACAGTCACAATTGCAAGGAGGTGAAACTTTCACCAGAGTGTCAACCCTTTCGAATAACCAAACATGTCTCATGCAATACTGATCATGTGGTGTATGCTCTCAGATGCCCGTGTGAGAAATACTATATAGGCAGTACAATACATAAGGCAAAAAAGCGGATTCTTGAGCACTTGAGAGCGATAAAAAACGATGACAAACAATATCCAATTGCCAGGCACTTCAAAACTCAACATAACCAGAATAGCAATCTACTATCCTTTTGTGTTTTAGACACTATCCCAATGAGAGAAAGAAGGGGGGATCGTGTTCAGGAGCTTAGGCGCCTTGAATCAAGGATGATAATACAATATCATACAATGCATCCCATAGGACATAATGGCGATGAAGCACTGGCGGTACATCGGGGATGAATAGCCAACCAGATCCGCTACGTATAATACTAAGCGGCAAATCTAAGATCCTCTAGATTTTAATGATTGTTTTTATTCTCACTACCATTGGTTTGAAATGTTTTGCTGCACAAATTATGCAGTGTTTTCTTATTTTATGTTTAACTTGTATTTTCTACATTTTCTTGCAGATTTCCATATTTTTATTGTTATGCAAGTGGAAGGCAAAACGGGTAAAAAATATCTTTAATTGAAAGCGGATACCATCACACTATAGAGGATGCACATTGTATAGGTAGCATGAAGTGTAACACACATTAGAATACCAGCTTAAAAGAGATTAAGTGGTAGTACACCACAATAGACAGAATTAAGTATGCTTAGCTCACTGGGGAGAGAGTGAATGCATGGATTGCGAGTGAGAATACCTCCGGGATTCCGTTGATATGACGTGAAGTGAGTTTTGACTATGACACAGCAAACAACTGAATATAGGCCCACTTGGGCAGAATTGTGTTTTGTATCTTGACTGTCGGTTTCTCACTGCCAAGTTCAATGTGAACATAAATTGACTGTGGTGCATGAACTCCCTGACACATAATGCGGGTGGATAACAGATTTGTAGTGTGCACACTTGTGCATCAAAACAAGCGTAGAGTTAGCAATTCAATCACTCGCGCTGGAAAGGGAAATTGCAAACTCTAAAGTTTCGCGATTGAAACTCAAAACTTCATTAACACAACACGCAATGGCCGCACTAGATTGACTCTTCACCTTTCTTTAACAACTAAGATTGGTTGTGTACACAGGAGCCACACTTGCAAATTACATGAATGTATCAATGTGTTAACATTGAATCAATGTCGCGGTTTGTTACTGCAGTTGAAAAGATGCATTTTGAATCTGGAAGTCTGTTTTCATTGTCTATGACACTGTTTCTGGGTCACATGATGTATTATTTAAGACTGCACATAATTGCAACAAAGTTACTCGTGAGCAAGGAGCAGTATGCTCTGAAATGCGTAGAGTTGCATTGCCAAGAATAAACATGCTGAAAAGTACTTGGGCCGTGGTGTGTTGATCGTATGAAGTGGGAACTACGCTTTTTGTGGGATATATATATATATATATAATATATATATATATATATATAATTATAATATTTATTTATTTTTTTCACTGAAAAAAACCAAAGGTTGAAATAATGTTATACTTAGATGCGATAAAAAAGATCAGCTTTCCTGTAAAAAATAAATAATACCTTGAATAGTCATTGGTTAAAGTAACGTTATAGTCCTTGACAACATTAATGTTTTGAACTGAAAAACACATCAGTTATAGTTAGCTGAGCTAACTATAACTTGCACCACTGCAATGCACTGCTTATGACCTCACATATGACATCACTCATGACATGTTCTATGACATAATTTATGACACCACCGATGACATCTCAAATGACATCATTGATGACATTTGGCTTTTCCAGTGAATTTCTATTTTTTTTTAATGTAAAGTAATACTTAATTACCAGGTGTAAATTCAACCCCCGCTGCGCAGAGCCTTCAGCCATACATGGTGGGGGTTTGGCTGAAGGGTCTTGCCTGCAACCAGGCCCTTCAGTCAACCCCCCCTCCATACATCCAACCCCATGCTGCTCACAGCCTTCCTCTCTCGGACAACCCTCTCTTGCATAATGAGTGAGCCTACTAGGGTATAAGGAGGGACTGCCCTCTTCCTCAAACCTCTCTCTTGGATGACAGGTATGCATAATAGGATGTGTGTAGGGACTGACCTCTCCGTTGAGACCCCTCTCTCAGATGATGGGGGTGCATAGTAGGGTGCAGAGAAGGACTGTCCTCGCCTTTGAGACCTCTCTCTCAGATGATGGGTGTACGTATTAGGGAGTGGGTAGGGATTGGCCTCTCCTTTCACGCCACTCTCTCAGATGACGGGTGTGTGTAGTAGGGAGTGGGCAGGGACTGTTTTTTCCTTTCAGACCCCTCTCTCAGATGACAGGTGTGCATAGTAGGGTGTGGGGAGGGACGGGGCTCTCCTTTCAGACCCTTCTCTCAGATGAAGGGTGTGCATAGTAGTGTGTGAGGAGGGACTGGCCTCTCCATTGAGACCTCTTTTGGATGATGGCTGTGCATAGCAGTGTGTGAGGAGGGAATGGCCTCTCCACTGGGACAGCTATCTTAGATAATGGGTGAGGATAGTAGGGTGTGGGAAGAGCTTTAACTCTACTCACAACTCTTCCCAAGCCGATGGGTGTGAATAGTAGACTCTGACAAACAGCACCTCCACTAAGACTTCTTCCTACAGTAACAAATGTGAATACAAGAGTGTAATCAAAGTTCACATACTCCTGACTATTTTTCACGATTCTGCGAGAGTGTCGCAAGATCGTCACATTGTTGTTAAAAAAAATGAATCTTCTAATCATCACAATACTTATATCTTACACACTTCCTCTCAATAACAAAGGCCACAATATGCATTTCAACTAGTAGAATGTATTGAGCTCACCTACTCTTTTTACTATTCGCGATTCCGCAAGACTCCTGCAAGATCGTCATTTTTAAAAAACAACAATCTAAATTTATTTTTTTCACAGCAGTTATGCCTTACATACCTCTTCTCCAAATCTAGGAGAACAGCATGCCTTACTGCTGTCCCCTTATACTGCTTTATTACTTCATTTTCACAATAAACACTAATGGCGGCCATTTAATTTCTAAAACTCTAACAGCCAGCCAGTCAGAGTGCTTGCTTTTGCAAGACTCACAGGAATCTTCACGCTCTTGCAAGAGCGTAAAGGTTCACAGGAAAAATCGACCAATCATAGGGCTCCATTTTTGAATTTGTACTCTTGCAGGAAGCTCGCTTACCATTCATTTCTCAAAAACTACTGAACAGATTTACACCAAATCACAAAAAGCACAATCTGCGGACCAAGATCTAGCTTACTGCCAAATTTGGTGTAATTTAGTTCTGCAGTTTTTGCTGTAGCCTTAGCTAAAGAAGTCTACGGAAAATACATGGGCATTTTGCATTTTGGGACCCCTGTTTCTCCTGCCCCCATTTGACTGATCACCCCAAAACTGGAAGGAGCTGAGGTTTTTTAAAAAGTTTTGTGAAGATTCATCACACAGGGGCAGTTATTAGCAAACAAAAAAACGATCCGTTTATGGAAAAGCAGACCTAACTATGACTACCTAGTGGCGGCTCTATATGTAGATCAAGGCCAGTATTGGCCGGAATGCATCATGCTGAATGAACTGCATTAAATTACTTCAAGAGCAACAAACACTGGTGTCTGTGTCCATCTCATTTTGGAGGAGTTTCCGGGAGTGTCTATATATATATATATATATATATATATATATATATATATATATATATATATATATATATATATATGGAACACCTGTATTATGGAATAACAAATAGGTCATATTTTGCACATAATTATTTATTAGCATAATGAAGTTAATTTGTGATTTTAAACACTGGAATTTTGCTAATAGAAACTATTTTCCCCACCCACTGTGAACAGAAAATATTGCCTTTAACATGTGTATCTTTTAACCAAAGTATGTTTTTTATGTCCATTGCACCCTTTGTTTATGTTTACTACACTGTTTACTATATATGCACTTTAAAAAATGGCACTCACTGTCGTAATCAAGGCTGCCGTGAGCAGTTGAAACGCGTTGACAGGCTGTCACTCTAGACGCTTTTAATAAACATTTGATGCAGAATTTGCCGAGGAGGTCGTCCATATCCATTTGTTTGTGGCATGGATACTTTGTTGTATATAGAGGAGAAGTGAGCCTTTATTTCTGCGGAAGGAGTGCCCGTTGCAATCTGTTGCGCGGTGAGTTGGAATGAATACAGGGTTTCCTCGGACCCTGACGCGCACCCCAGCTGTCGTGTCCCGGCTTGTCTGAGGAAAGTGGAGAGGATATATATATATATATATATATATATATATATATATATATATATATATATATATATATATATATAACACACCTCCCATTCCGAAAGGAAAACGAGCACGCACACGAGGCTGCAAGTTAAAAAACTTCTTTATTGCATCCGGCCTTTCTCAGCCCAAGAAGTCAAGAGAGACGCGTTTCGGCTGTCACAGCAGCCTTTATCAATCTGAAAGTAGCTATCAAGAGAGTTACAGGCAAGACCAGGACTGATTTATTGAAAGGAGGAACTCAAAAAGGTGAAATCTGATGTGAATAACAGTCTCAGGCTGATAACGAGCTTCTCTAGTGCGGCCAGCAGCGTGAGGAGAATAATGCAGGCCAACTGGCGTATATTGAAGTCTGATATAGTGATAGGGCAGGACTTACCAACTCACCCCTCACTTACATTCAGAAGAACACGCTCCATTAGAGCTCAGCTGATAGCTAGCTACCTGCCACCACCCAGAGTGCAGAGAGGCATACAAGGCATAACAGGCTTTTTCTCTTGTGGCAGGTGCAAGGCCTTTGCCAACAGCAATAAGGTGACCACATATAAAGTTGTAAGTCTTAAAGATCCGGTCCGTATTACAAAATTTATGAATTGTAATACACCCTTCGTGGTATATTGCCTGACTTGCCCGTGCGGCCTGAAGTATGTGGGCAGCACAATCCATCCCGCAAAAGTCCGCATTCTAGAGCACCAGTGGGCAATCCAGAACAGGGATCCTAGTTACCCTGTCGCAAGGCACTTTCAGGCACACCACAACAGCTACAGGCATCTAATGAAATATTTTTGCATTGACCATGTATTACGTGACATACGAGGGGGTGATAGAGAGAAGCGATTGCGAAGACTGGAATCGCATTACATTTTGGATATGGTGACCAGGTCACCGACAGGCCTGAATATGGGAGAAGAATTTGGGGTGCACTTGTAAATATGGCATTTGGAAGCAGGCAGAGCTTTGAGCCATTGTATATGTCCCTGTAATAGGAAAGTATTGAGGGTGGTACCGCAGAACAATGTGGCCCTTACAGGGCTCAATTCTGGCCTACGCGCAGGCGCAGCTTGCAGAGCAAGCGAGTTGTGAGTCTGGGAACCCAGTGTAGTAGGCCCATACAGGGCGCAATTATGGCTGGTAGCACGCTGAAGGGATCCCGTTGAACTAACCCATATAGGGCTTTATTAATATTATTAATTTTGTTAACGATCTGTGAGGGGATATTTTCCGATAACTATGTATCTCAATACCGGCTAACATAAGATCGGGATATCTGTGGCATGGTGAGGTGATATTGCCTTCATAGTGGGTCCCGTGAGGTAGTACTTCTACCTGTGTAAATATTCAGCACTCTAACATGGCGTGATTTATTTATTTTTTGCCTGGCCTTTAATTTTGAATTTTGCCTGACTTCCAATTGACTTTGAATTTAATTGTGATGACTGTGTATACATATTGAGGCTCGAACGCGGCGGCCGCCAACACTGAGGAAGGCGTACTGCTGAAACGGGTTTGTTTGTTTATCTTTGTGCCAATAAAATCCGAAGGAAGATTATACCCCGTGAGTGCTGGTGATTCATTTGGAGCGTTGCTGTTGACCGCGAGGCTGCTCTTGCGTACCGAGCACCTGCTAATGAGTGCAGGAGCACTGGCAGGCTTGGAGCAGTAATATATATATATATATATATGTATGTATATGTATTTATGTATATTACCTACTTGTGGTTGCCAGTAGGTAGTTATAGTTAGGATGGAGTTTATATCAAAAAGGTCTTTTTCAGTTACCTACATCTTTAATGCGGGTTGATACTTCTCCATGAAATTTCCCCCCAAATTTGCAAGGTACTTCAAATGGTGTCTGGAAAGTTTCAGGGTGTTTTGAGTAGTGGGGGCGGAGAAAAAGAATGGGTCCCAAAACACATTTTTCCCACGTTAATTTCCATAGGACCTTCAGACACAACTACAGCCCAAACCGCTGGATGGAATTATACCAACTTTTGCAGGAAGCTAGATCTTGGTAAGCAGATTGTGCTTTTTCTAATTTGGTGTAAATCCATCCAGTATTTTGGGAGATATTCACTGGAAAACAAATTTGCATATATAGGGATGTGGATTACCCACGGATCCACCCGCGAGTAATCCGCAGATTCAGGCACACTGACAAACTCCTGATTGGCTGGCAGCGCCTTCAGAGAAAAATTGCAGACGCCATTTTGTTTGCCGGGGAACGGTCGCTGGCGTACAAAACTACAGTGAATATTAAATGAAGGGGGTCAGGTGAGAGGTTTCCTGACCCCTTGTGTATGTTATAAAAGAGGGCTGAGCATGTGTCCTGTGGTCATAAATGTGAAAAAAAAATTGTTTGGCCACGAAATCCGTGGATCCCTCCCGGGGGCTCAGCATGGCTCCTGTGTAACTCCATGTGGGATCCGCGTATTTAACGTGGCTGGAAAAAATAAATACATATATATATTTATATACTCTCTCTTCCTCTCACAGCTATTCACATACCCATACAGATACTGCCACACCCACTTACATAACCATAAAGAGACTCTCACATCTCTCTCACACCCATACAGCCACTCTCACAGCCATTCACAACCTCATGCAGACTCTGTCACACCCATTCACATACTCATAGAGAGACTGTCAGACCCATTCACATACCCATTGAGACACTCTCACACCCATTCACAAACTCCCACACACCCTGTTGCACCAATTTATATACCATAGAGATACTGTTACACCCATTCACAAACCTATACAGACCGTCATATCCATTCACAACCCCATACTGACACTGTCACACCCATTCACAAACCCATTCACAAAACCATAGAAACATTGTCACACCCATTCACAAACCCATATAGATACTGTCACACTCATTCACTTACCAAAACAGACAGTCACACCCATTGACAAACCCATGCAAACATTGTCACAGCCAATCACAAACCCATTTAGATACTGTCACACTCATTTACGTACCCAAGCACAAATCGTCACACCCATTGACAAACCCATTCCATTTAGGAAAGAGTTTCTATCAAAAAGGTAATTTTCAGTTGCCTATATCTTTGGCACCGGTTGATGAATCTTCAAAAAAATTTCAAAAAATATTTGCCTGATACCTCAGATGGCATCTGGAAGGTTTCGGGTTGTTTTGTGTAGCGGTGGCTGATTAAAATTGGGGGGTCCCAAAACGCATTTTCCCCATGTTAATTACCATGGGACCTTTAGAAACAACTACAGCCTGAACCGCTGGACAGAATTACACAAAATTTGGCAGGAAGCTAGATTTTGGTACGCAGATTGTGCTTTTGTGATTTGGTGTAAATCTGTTCAGTAATTTGAAAGATTTTAACTGGAAAACAAATTTGTACATATAGGGACGTGGATTACCCGCAGGTAATCCGCTGATTCACGCACACTAGTGAACTCCTGATTGGGGGAGCACCTTCAGAGAAAAGTTGTAGCTGCCATTTTGTTTGCCGGGAAACGGTCACCTATATTGAAAACTACAGTGAATATTAAGTGAAGGGGTCAGGTGAGAGCTTACCTGACCCCTTGTGAATGCTTAAAATGAGGGGCGAGGGTGTGTTATGGCCACATAAATGCCCCCCAAGTTTTTTTTGATCGCTCATGAACTTCGCGGATTGCTCGCAAGGCTCAGTGTGCCCCCCATGTAACTTCACGGGGGATCCACTGAGTTAGCGCGGCTGAAAAAAGTACAAATATATATTTATATACTCTCTCTTCTTTCACAGCTACTCACATACTCATACAGATACTGCTACACCCACTCACATACCTACACAGACACTCTCACATCCAACGTTACACCCATACAGACACTGTCACATTCATTCACAACCCAAGAGAGACACTCTCAAACCCATTTACAAACCCATACAAACATTGTCACACCCATTCACATACCCATACAGAGATTCTCACACCCTCTCATATACCCATACATAGACTGTCACACCCTGTCACATACCCATACAGGCACCCTTATACCCTCTGACATACCCATACAAAGACTCTCACACCCTCTGACATACCCATACAGAGACTTTCACACCCTCTCACATACCCATTCATAGACTGTCACACCCTGTCACATGCCCATACAGGCATCTTTCTACTCAGTCACGTACCCGTACAGAGACTGTCACACCCCTTGACATGCCCATACATAGACTGTCACACCATATCACATACCAATACAGACAGTGTCACAACCATTCACATACCTATACTCTCCAGCTACCTCTGAGTAACTTACCTGTGTGCAACCCAGCTTATTAAATTAGAAAGCTTTTGCTTGGTTGAATTATTATACAGATAAAAAAATGAAATTATTCAACACTAATAATATTAGTAGCTCTCAATGCGTTTCATTGAACATAAGTAGTTCTCAGTACAGAAAAGGTTGGACACCCCTGCTATACAGAGACTCTCACACCTTCTGACATACTCATGCAGGCACCCTTATACCCATTCACATAACCATACAGAGACTCTTACACCCTCTCACATACCCATTCAGACCTCCCTTATTCCCATTCACATACCCAAACAGTGTGACATCCATTACATACCCAAACAGAGCCTCACACATACAAATACAGAGACACTCACACCCTCTCACATAGCCATAGATAGACTCTCACATACCCATTCAGATGTCCTTTATTTTTGTTCACATACCCATACAGTGTGACACCCATACAGGGACTCTCACACCCCTCACGTACCCATATAAAGACTCTTACACCCCCTCACATACCCATACAGACAGTGTCACACCCATTCACATACCCATACATAGACTCTCAAACCCTTTCACATACCTATACAGACCTCCTTTATACCCATTCGCATACAGAAACTCTCACACCCTCTCACATACCCATACATAGACTGTCACAGAGTCTCACATACCCATAAAGACAGTGTCCCAACCATTCACATACCTATACAGAGACTCTCACATTCTCTGTCATCCCCATACAAACACCCTTATACCCATTTGCATATCCATACAGACTCCCACACCCTCTGACATACCCATACATAGACTGTCACACCCTCTCACACACCCATACAGACAGTGTTATAACCATTCACATACCTATGCAGAAACGCTCACACCTTCTGGCATACCCATGCGGACCCCATATACCCATTCACATATCGATACAGAGACTCTTACACCCTCTCACATACCCATTCAGACCTCCTTTATTCCCATTCACATACCCTTACAGTGTGACATCCTTTACATACCCATACAGAGCCTCTCACATACCCATACAGAGACTTTCACACCCTCTCACATACCCATACAGATACTCTCACATACCCATTCAGATGTCCTTTATTCCCAATCACATATCCATACAGACAGTGTGGCACCCATTCACATACCCATACAGAGACTCTCACACCCTCTCACACACCCATAGATAGACTCTTACACACCCTCTCACAGACCCATACAGACAGTGTCACACCCATTCACATACCCATACACAGACTCTCACACCCTTTCAGATACCTATACAGACCTCCTTGATTCCCATTCACGTACCAATACAGAAACTCTTACACGCTCTCACATTCCCATACATAGACTGCCACACCCTGTCACATACCCATACAGGCACCCTTATACCCATTCACATACCCATACAGAGACTCTCACACCCTCTCACATACCCATACATAGACTGTGACACCGTCTCACATACCCATACAGTGTCACAACCATTCACATACCTATACAGACTCTCACATCCTCTGTTATTCTCATACAGACACCCTTAAACCCATTCACATAGCCATACAGAGACTCTCACACCCTCTGACATACCCATACATAGACTGGCATGCCTTCTCACATACCCATACAGACAGTGTCATAACTATTCACATACCTATACAGAGACTCTCACACCCTCTGACGTACCCATGCAGACACCCTTATACCCATTCACATACCCATACAGAGACTCTTCCACCCTCTCACATACTGATTCAGAGCACCTTTATTCCCATTCACATACCCATACAGACAGTGTGACATCCATTACATACCGGTACAGAGCGTCTCACATACCAATACTGACTTTCACACCCTTTCACATACCCATACACACGCCCTTATACCATTCACATACTCATGCAGAGACTCACAAATACCCATTCAGATGTCCTTTATTCCCATTCACATATTCATACAGACAGTGTGACACCCATTCACATACCCATACAGAGACTCTCACACCCTCTCACATACCCATACAGAGACACTCACACCCTCTCACACACCCATAGATAGACTCTTACACCCCCTCACATACCCATACAGACAGTGTCAGACTCATTCGCATAGCTATACAGGGACTCTCACACCCTCTCATATACCCATACAGAGACTCTCAGACCCCCTCACATACCCATAGATAGACTCTTACACCCCCTTGCATACCCATACAGGCAGTGTCACACCCATTCACATACTCGTACATAGACTCTCACACCCTTTCACATACCTATACAGACCTCCATTATTCCCATTCACATACCCATACAGAAACTCTTACACCCTCTCACATTCCCATACATAGACTGTCACACACCCATAAGGCACCCTTATGCCCATTTGCATGCCCATACAGAGACTCTCACACCCTTTCGCATACCCATGCAGTGTTGCAACCATTCACATACCTATACAGAGCCTCTCACATCCTCTGTCATACCCATACAGACACCCTTATACCCATTCACATATCTATACAGGGACTCCCACACCCTTTTACATACCCATACAGAGCTCCTTTATTCCCATTCACAAACACACAGACAGTGTCACACCCATTCACATACCCATACAGAGACTCTCACAAGCTCTCACATACCCATAGAGACCCACACACCCTCTCACATACTCATACATAGACTCTTACACCCCCTAGCAAAGCTATACAGACTGTCACACCCATCCACATGCATATAGAAACTCTCACACCCTTTCACATACCTATACAGACCTCCTTTATTCACATTCAAATACCCATACAGTGTCACACCAATTCACATACCCATACAGAGACTCTCACATGCCCATACAGAGACCGTTATACCCATTTACACACTGAGACAGAGACTGTCATATCCACTAACATCCCCAGGGACATACTAATGCATACACTGACACACCCAGTTACACACTAATGCAGACACTAACACACCCAGGCACATGCTAATGCATACACTAACACACCCTGGCACATACTGATACATACACTAACACACCCAGGCACACACTGATTCATACACTGACACACCCAGAGACACACTGATGCATACGCTGAGACACCCAGTCACACACTCAATGCATACACTGACACACTAATGCATACACTGACACACCCAGGCACATAGTAATGCATACGCTGACACACCCAGCTACACACTAATGCAGACACTAACACACTCAGGTACATACTAATGCATACACTGACACATCCTGGCACATGCTGATACATACACTAACACACCCAGGCACACTGATTCATATGCGGACACACCTAGACACACACTGATGTATACAATGACACCCCCAAATACACACTGATTCATACACTGACACACCCAGTCACATACATATTCATATACTAACACAGCTAGGCACACACTCATCCATACACTGACACACCCAGGCACAGCTTTATACAGACAATGGCACACTCAGGCACACAGTCATACATACATTGACACAACCAGGCACACAGTGATATATTCACAAGCACACCCAAGTAGACACCCATGCATATACTAATACACTCATCCATACACTCATAGATACACTGATGCACCCAGACACACACTCATTTGTATACTACTGCATCCGTGTAGTCACTAGTGCACACACTGAAATACAGAGGCACACAACAGTAACAAGACGGACACAGCTTTTTATGGAAAATGTGGCAGTTCTAACAAGAACCTTTTTTTATATTTTATATTTTGTCTTTTTTAGGATTTTTTTTTTATAACCAGCTTTTTCTTCGTTTTTTATGTGAACAAAAAGAACTATATTGAATGCAAAAAACTGGAAACAAAGAAATTGTATGCAAAACAGTTGCATACTGAATAATAGTACTGTTTTTGAAAATTAATAATGATGAATCTTCACCTTCTATAACATGGTTATGATGTCATCAGTTTTCTTTACAACCAGCTCTTGGCAGTTGCCACAGTGAATAACTATGGATTTTAGCTCACTCCAGGTGGCTGGAATAGTAATGTTCCTGTATGGTTGTCCAAGGCCAGATGTTGATGGACCAGCATGAATTGAAGTACTTGCTTTCTCTTTCATCATTGTTAAATAAGCACGTTCAAGGTTGGGGTTCACATGGTTCCACATCGATGATGTGCCATAACTATATTCCTTGAGATTCCCTCATGAAAGCCGTTTTCCACTTAGCTTACATTGTACATAGCAAGCAGAGCACCTTTTCTCTCCTGATGACACTGTAAACCAGACCCAAACATCACTCTCCTTTCTTGATGACATACCTTCCTATGGATCACCTTCCTGCTCTGATTGTAGAGAAGCAGCTGGAGGATTGCGTTCTGCCATATTTTCTCTTTAGGTAAAACGGTTGCACCTTCCTCCAACAAGACAGTCTAAAAGTGACTATATTGGGTGGGGTCTTACGAAAAAGTTGGGTGTGGTTGAACATTAACCAATAGGAATGAAGCTTTTCTTTTTCACAATGCGCAAATCCGCAATCGCGCCACAGATCTGCAAATTTGCTTCAATGTTAAAACAGCTCATTTGTGCAGGGGAAAATAAACAACCATTTATAAAGATTGAAATATGTTCACCCTTATGGTATAATTTAATTTAGAAGCTCTTATACTCCGAAAAAATTTTTTTAAGAAATCGGCGAATCCGCGGATCAGTATCCGCGGACTCCTTAACAGCACTTGATCAGATCAAAAACCATAGAGTACGATCCGAGGACAATCTTTGGTCCCGCGGGAAATCCGCGAATCTGTTTTATCCAAAATTAAAAAAAATTATTTTTCATATTTTACCCTTATTGTCACTGCTTTGCGTTTGGTTTTTCTACTCTATTTTGTATATTACTCCCTTCCTTTTCCTTCATTGTTAGTGCTTTCTCCTTGCTATGTTTTGCATTGAGTCCTTTCTCATTGCGATTACCAAGTTTTTACTACTTTCTCCTTTGTTTTTGCCACATTTGCAAAGTACCTATTAATTCTTTTTTCACTTGTCCTATAAACGAGGAACAATGGAGGAGGTTGGTTAACAGGTCTAGCCATAGGGAAATTCTGTCAACATCCTACCACTGCATTTAAAAAACCATAAAAATTCACTGAAAAAATACTACTGATTTTATTGCAAGCTTATTTCCCCGACTCTGTCTCCTTGAACTGCACCCCAAGAACAAGATACAATTTGAAGCAGTATCATTAGCACATAAGGCATAAGACTTTCCAGCACACTGATGCTCCATTCTTCAAGCGTAGGTGAATTTGTTAGAGCTCTGGTAGATTAGTACGCCTAATCCCACTTCCAGCATCATTGGATCCTGAGACCTTGTTTTAGACACCAGTACTTCTCGTTTTATGCAAAGCTTCCCTGGAAATACCTGCAGATATAGATCCAGGGCAATGCCGACCATCTAAAGTGCAGTTATTCATGAAATAATTCCCATCTTTTCTTGCAGCAACTCCTGGATCATAACCTGGCTGTCAAATATAGTGCCAAGGCACATGCTGAGAGTCTTATAAAATGGCTTATTAGAAACTTCACATCCTGAATCTTACAACAGTGCCACAAATTCTTTGCAACAATGAATGTCCACCATTCTCTCTGGTGACAATGCAAAATTTTATATTTACACATTCCAAATCCCACATTGCAGAGCATAAAAAAATAAAGCTGAAGGGATTCTTTAACATGCATTCACAGGGCCTGATATACATACATATGAAAAACCATACCACATATTGCTCTTAAAGTAATGTGTGGGATGCTGAGTCTGCTTATTGTGCTACCATATCACAGATTCCAGAAATGTTTGATAAAGAATAACTAAGATTAATATATACATTCACAAAGTTTGCATCCTTCTAAAAAACAGGTCTTGGGTTTTGGAAGTTCTTAGTCGAAACGGTCATTTGGGAGAGGCACTGATATATGAAGAGAGAGAGAGAGATACAAAAGTATAGAGGAATTTCTAGAGAGCGTGAGATGTCAGGAAACACTTCAATAAGTTGAAGGAGTTTAGCTGAGTAATGGATGGTGCTAATGCATTACATGTCATCTTAGGAGCATGTCGCAAAATGGAAAGGGTAGTGGAGGATCATTTTATAAAACGTTTGCGCTGTAGGGAGCCCCAGAAATGGTTAGATTCTGCATGACATATTTAGGAGTATGAAAGTGTAAAATCTTGTAAGTTAGAGAGGCAGTTTTAGAATGGGAGACATTGTAAGAAGAAGAATACCACTGTGATATGGACATATTTGCAGGAATTTGAATCAAGTCTGATTGCAGGTGTGTGAGCAAAATGGGACCCCAAAATATAAACACCCCAAAATTGCCTTAAATCAAATTTCTCCATTTACTGGATCTGAGACAGTGTTATACCTTAATTTCATGAGGCAATGTTCCCCTGCGTTAAGGCACCTTCCCAAACTATAAATCAGCTGAGTAAAACAACTCATTAAGTAATGGAGTTAAATAAATTGATTGGACCCACTCAATAACTGGGTTCTAGATCAATTAAAAGTTAAGTGTGTTTTAAGACAGAAATTCAAAATAAGCAGTACAGAGTCAATATGCCATGAAGGTTCTCAAATGCAGAGTTATACAGAGTAAGCAAAAACCAGTCCCAATCAGCAGAAAAATCATTAGAAAACCAGGCAGCATCCCTAGAAGCATAGGAAAGCTCAGGAAAACTCTGGCTCACCCCAAAATCAATGAGTTTATATACACAATTCTTGCATATTAAATCAACAGCTCTACAGATTCATCATGCAGTGAGTAAATGTATCCTTTCTTCAACAAATCAGACTACATAAAAATAAATGTCACATTGCCTTAGCACCTAAGCACTAACCCTGTTCTTAATAATTATTATGCACCCTCTATGCCAGAGGTCTTCAAACTGCAGGGCAGGGCCCCACTAGGGCGCCCTCAGGTGATCCCGGGGGATGGGAGGGGGGCGCCAGGCTCAGGCCAAAAGAAGCATTATGCTGATAACAGTCCTTTGTTTTCAGCAGAAAAAAATGGGCAGCAGTAAGCCGCTCTGTAATGGCCATCACTAACCCCTTTTATCATTTATATTCTTGCTTGGAGAAGGTGTCAAAAGGAAAGGGACTCCAAATATTCTTCAAAACCCCCACCCCCATTTCTAATAATCACACTGTGGATACTTTTACACATTAGAAAGGCCTGGCTGACCAGAATGGTATGTTTGGCAATCATGTATTTGATTGCATTTGTAAAACAGTAACAGAACTTAACTGCAATGTTTAAAAAAGTCTGTACATATTTAAACATTGACAGTTTAATGGAATAATTGTGAAAAATGGAGGGGGAGCCGATGATTTTCTTTTCCCCACTAGGAGGGAGGCGCAGCATTAAAACGTTTGAAAACCTCTGCTCTATGCTGATGTCATCCGGGGAAGTTCAAACAAAATATGAAACATTGACAATAAGACTTTCTTTAAGTGAATAGGTCCAGTGTAGAGATGGAAGATGTGGCTACAAATAACAATTTTACATCCGCACCATGGAAAGTCCTTTGTGAGCAAAACAATACAGCAATGAAAATAAACTAGTCTGAACTCAACTTGACTGTGTGCTGTGGATCCTGTGCACAGGGAAGGAAGCACGAGTGAGTGGTAGAGATGGCATCCATTTTGTCCGAAATGGCGTTTTACTAACAAATTTGGTAAAATTAAAACACATTATTAAACACACTTCTGCACATCATAGGAAATTCATATGAAAGGCAATTACACTATATCAGTCTGTAGATGTAAAATAATGAGTGAAAATGCATATTTCATATTGTTAATACCTAAAAATATAAATCTTTAAAAAACTTCCAATCAGGGCAGCCTTCAAAGATGCAAGGCTCATCTGTGGTAGTCCAGTGAGAAGAGCATTCAATAGGATTCCAGTGCAGGAAGACACTAAGGATTACATTACAGTTCTAGGTCATTTGTTGTTATGAAAGTTTGCAGTTACAGAGGAGTTTCAGATGGAAAAATGCCTCGTTGACAGATTCTTTATGCAGGCATCCCGGTTAAGTTTTCTGTCTAATATGACACCTAAGGATTTGGCCAAATCAAGAACTTGAGGCTGAAATCTCACACATTGAATCAGATTCCTTCAAATTTCGTTTAGGTGGAAGACAGATGTCAGTTAGAGAAGAAATTCTGTTTTTAGTTCCTTTAGTTTTTGATGTCATCCTTCTGCCACTTTTGAAAGTTGATGAGGCAGTAGGATAAAGATGTGTGATCAGAGTTGGCAGAGATCTGGGGTGTAACTGGGAATAGCCTGCATAGGCTAGTAGTGACTTGTAGTGACACAAGCGTTCAAAATAAATTTTGAAATGCAAAATTGCTAATATTAAGTCTGGGGGTACACCACACTTAGGGGCCGATTCCGATTCCGGACGGAAATCTCTCCGACCGAGCCGGACCCGGAGAGAATTCCGACCGAATCGGACCCTAGCAGTCCGACCGAACGAGTACGATGCGCACGCATGCCATCAGACTCGAGTCGGTCAGACTCCCATTGAAGTCAATGGGAGCCTGTCGTACAACGCGTACGCGGGCTCCCATTGACTCAATGGGTGTGAGGCGGACAAGGGCGCCCCCTACAGCGTGTACGCGTCCATGCGCATCGCGGCGTACACGCACAGGTAGGGGGGACCCATGGGTCCCCCCTGTGTGCGACTCGCGCCCCTACGCGTACAGGGGGGTCCGACGCTGACCCCCAAAGTCCGGCTCCGACAGCTTTTTCGAGCCGGACGGCGCGAGTCGGTCGGACTGCTCACGGCGCGCATCGTACTTACCCGGCCGGGAAACGTCTCCATAGTGCGGTGCGAGTCGTGTCCATACGAGTCGGTCGGAGCGTGTTGAAGCCGCGTTCGAGCCGGTCGGAGATTTCGCGGGTGCCTGCATCGTACTCGCTCGGCCGGACCCGCGTACGATTCGGTCGGGAAACAGGGCTCCGAATCGGATCCGGTAAATCCGAATCCGATTCGGAGCACTACCGGCCGAGATCGGAATCGGCCCCTTAATGTCTGCTTACAGGATAAGATTCAAACGATTTTTGTAACATGCCAGTTATTCTAAGCCTTTCGTTGAGAATGTATAGGAAGATTTTAAAGTGCACTCTATTAAAGACTGAGAATTGGTCCAATAAATTTAGGAGGCAGCTGTTACTGAAATTTTTAAGGTCTCAACTCCACCACTGATTTCATTCTTGTGTCCTGCGCAACAACCTGTCTGAAAGTCACTACTAATATTTTTTCTTTTCAGAAAGTCATTGTGCTGAGATGAAACACAGTTTTCCTTAATTTTCATGATAAATGATAGTACTATGATGGAAGTAAATTTCTCAAGGAGTTTGGGTCACTTTTAATTAGAGCTTTAATATGTTAAATTTTCAGTGGACCAGGAACATAATGTTCTAATTACAAACTTTAAAGCCAGTTTGGTATTAGGCCTTGACTGATGTTTTTGGGTAGAGTTGGTGGTATCAGGTCAGTTGCATAGCTAGAGAGTTTTGTTCAATTAGCAATAACTTCCTCCATAACTAGCTTCAAATTATACCATGAGGTGTTCGCTTTTTAAGTGATGGTTAAGTAGAAGGATTTTAAGATATCTAAAGTGGAGTAGCAGTTAATCAGGTTAATTTTAGTGGAAACCATGGCAAACTCATCACAGTTCTCTGCCTAGATTTCAACCTTGGTCGCTGAAGCGCAGTACTCTTTCAGCACAGCTAGGAACTTTCTTGGTCTGCTTTAGGGGCCAATCAGCTGGTTACGGAAGTAGTTAGCATTCAAAAGAAAGACATTTTTCTTGTAGAATGCTCTTTTAGATTTTAAAGTATGATCTTGAAAGCAGATAGGATTTTCCTTCATCTATTTTCCCTACCGCCAGGGGTTCATCCGTCATTGTTAATATTACTAGAGTACCAGGTCGCAGACTTTTTCACCTTCTTATTTTACATAGCAAACATTTCCACCATGGCAAGAGAGAAAGATGTCTGCTCCGTGTACTGAGAGAAGAGCGAAAAAGTTTGATAACTCTGAGCACAGGTTTTGAGGAAGGAATTTCACGCTGTGTTTTAATAATCTCCTGTAGGTCTTCAGAACTTAAATAGTGCAGATCACTGATCCAGATCAATGTTTTTACAGGCTGGGGTGTAGATGTACTTTGCATAATTAGGTGGGTGAAAAGGGATCATAAAATGATCTGGCCAATCAACCATCAATAAGTCTTCAAAAGTCAAAGAGCCTGGTTTTACAATGGGTAGGCTGTGGGTACTTCCTTTGATGTGTGGGTTTTACAAGAAAATTGGCAATGATCATGATTATCTAGAAAGCAATGTTTTTTTTTGTAGTCCCATCGTTCTGAGAGCACCTAGGGAGGTGAAAATGACCCAGAAAGACATTTTTGTGCTTCATCAGAAGGCGTTCTGTCGTATATTCTAGGTATTTGTGCCTTATGCTATCATCTAATGGATGATAAACAATTTGTAGTATTAAACTTTTTAAGCTTGAGCACCTATTTATCTGTACTGACAAGAGTTTAAAAGAGGGGTGTATTTTTAGAACATGTTAGACATGACTCAAACATTAAGATGACCCACCACCAACGTGTTCCCATTTGCTGGATGGGTAAGTATATCATATGTGGTTGTAAGCTGTCAGAGAACCATGTCTCAGTAAAAACCATGAGGTAAAACTTTACTTATCATGATAAAGTTAGTTATTTCTGTGCTAGGAAAAATAGCTGATCTACTTTTTGTGGAAGGCACAATGAATTTTTCCTCTTGCATCCTCATTAATGAATGCCACTTGTGAGGGACTGATATAAATTAGGTTTGCGTTTTTGAGGTAGGTTGATTTGTGTATGGAGTAACTGTGAATCTCGTCATGACTGATATAGGCTTTCCTGCCAAGTGAAAGTCTTGTTTTACAGCCATGTTAGGCTCAGCAGTCTGAAAGTCTTCTGTGTTAAGTTTGCCAAAAATGAAATGTCTATATTGAGTTCATTAGAGGGTCACCTCGATCTCAAACCAATTCTGTGGAATTTGGGTGCACAGTTCCGAAGATCATATGGGTGTGTATCTTTTCAGGCGTAGTAGGAGACTTTGACTTTGACACTGGAGGGACAGGTTTAAAATCATCATAGAACTTGAGAAGTCATTATCTGGTTTATTGGTTCATATCAGAAATTTCATTTAAAAGGGCATCTAGTTTGAAGGAGCATGTACATGCACAGGGCATAGTATTGTTGACTGTAAAGTTATCTCTTTGGTCTAGTAGTTTTTCATAGGTGTGCATGATGTCATTTGGGCATGACAGTGGACAAGTTGAGAACATATTTGGCTGCAGTTAGTAGGGGTCCTTTGGTTTCCATCTGCTGATACCTTCTTCTGCACATCAGAAGCTTTTAAAGCATTGAAAAGGGAGTTTTGATATGGATCCGCCATTGGACAATTGGCTAGAGGGTTAAATTGTTGATTGGGTGAGGAATTCAAGTGAAAGACATCTGTTGTATTAGAGTTAGGCAGGTGGTAGCCAGAGTCCAGAGGAAGTTGATCTTTGGTATCTGTGAGTAAATCAGAAGACTTGCGTGGGAAATCCTTTCACTAATAAGCAGATTTGGATGCCCAGTCAATATAACAGATCCTTTCACGCTTGATATTCTGTGCGATTATAAGGAAGTATTTAATGGTGTTTTAAAAGCCCAAATATGTACAAGCCATGGTGAGAAGCAGAGCATGGTTGACATACCAAGAAGCAAGAAACACGTCCAAAGAGCCTATTAACCCAATATTGAATAAGCCATTCGATCAACTGAACTACTTACCGTCAGTCCTTAAACCTCTCCGTCCAAAGCAACATTGTCAAGGGGAGGTAAATAAATAGCTACAAATGATTTTGGAGACTGTTATATCCTTCCTGGCCATAAGTCAGATTTAGACATCAATATGGGATAAACCACTATTAAGTAACATCTGAGAGAAGATTTATCCTTGCCTTGGACAAGCCTTGACATGCATTATTAATACTTCTCAAATTCTCAGCTGTCTGTGTCACAATAGACCACCAATTCCTCTCATTGAATGGGCAGGAATAACTAGAACAGATCTTGAATGGATTTAATCCTTTCATGGGAACTTTTTCAGGAGTCCCAGGGAAATCAGAAGTGACTGGGATCCAATTATAACAATGGAAAACTTTAGCCACTGGAGTCCTGGGGCTTTACCTGCCTGTTGAATCCACAAATGAGCAATAAGAACACCCCTTTAGCACCTTATGCATACAGACATAAAGTTTGACAATCCAAGGTTTAGTCCTTGAGATGGTGGGTGTTTGAATCTCAGAACTCAATAAAGCATCTTACAATCAATAAATCATCGTCTGGGCTGCACTTTTGCATGACAGGAAGAAGCTATTTAATCCTGACATACAGCTAAATCGTGCAGATGAGATGTGAAGAGAAAACAAAGGAGGAACAATACTGTCCTGAAGTCACTCTCATTTTCTTTAAAAGTGGTAGGAAAACAGGTCACAACTTGTTTACTATGCTCCTAGGCTGACAGGTGCAATCTCCCTTCTTTCTTACCAGACAATGTATGTGTAAGGTGTTACCTTTCATTCGTTGCCCGTAGAGCTGCTCCATAGTAAGATAAATGTACTGTGTCTGCAGCAATTTTGGATGTACCCAGGAGCTTGTGACGCAGTGCTACTCCATTGAACAGTGCCAGCTGAGAGGAGGTGTTGCTCCAGTTGGTGTGCGCAATGGCAAATGGACTCTGGGGAACAGCAGCACTAAATCGACTTTGGCCCCGAGGGCTCCCATGATGAACTTGATGGTCATTGTTAGAGCTATGCACAGCCATGTGTCTTCAGCTTGGAAGATGCAGGGCTTCTCAGGCACAGCTGTACGGTAGGCGCGCTCATCCACACTTTATGCAGAAGAGGAAAAACTTCATGATGGATCTTCTTTTGGCCCAGACTCAAGCCCATCTCCCAAAACGTTGAAGAGCCCACAACAGGTTGCAGAAGTGATCCTGGTCAAGAGTCTGCGGTGATCAACAGCTGACTGTGGTTGGAAGGTTTTCTCGTGTCTACCCATTAAATGAGCTTCTGCTTCTTCTGATCGAAATTCCGAACACAATTGCCATTTTCCAGAGCACCAAGCCATCACAGGAGCTTTTCTTGTTCCTTGCGAGCTGACTTCTGTAGTCTCCTTGCGCTGTCTCCCAGGCATCTGCCCACACGCCAACACAGGTTTTTGTAAATAGCTACTTCGCTCTGGAGCACCAGAGGGCGCCTTGTGCTGGAATTCTGTGTGAAGTTGCTATCCCAGCCCTGCCGACATTGAACAGCTGAACCAACACTGCAATGAGTAGAATAGGAACTGCATGGAGGAAGGAAGGAGGAACAGCTGCAGAAATGAAGATCTCCCCGGGGGTTTAGACTCCATCTCCTAAACCACCTGAGGGCCAAAGGGTATGGTTGGGCTAGGTGCACCTTCTCAGAAACCACCTGTTGGGTCTTTCCCACAAGCCAAGCGGTAGCTGACTCATTGAGACATAGGGAAAGCCAGTAGGCTGCCAGAAGAAGAGTGGAGGAATGCGGCACTGAGTACTGGCACAGCTGTGCCACAGGTACTCCCACAACTCCCACTGGGAATAAATCGACACACATGAATGACACCACTTGTGAGTAAATTGATAATTTGTGAATAACACATTTGAATTTTCACTCACAAGAGGCTACTATATGCTCACCTTAAAGTAACACAGGTGCAGATATAGCTTTGGAAAACAGAGTGGGTTGGTGTGTGGTTGAACAAACAAAGTGGCCTGCTCTCTGAGCTCACGAAAAAGCTATTAATAGTTCAGGAAAGACCTAAAGATCGTTCTTTCCAAATAGCCATTTGTTGGAAAGCGCGAACAACGAAAGGGTTCCCCATCCACCACCCTTCACCAAAGGCCCGAACCCAACTGTTCTCTGTGTTCTCACTTTATAACTGCAGAAGCACCAACTAGGTGCCTACCGCTCTAAATGGACTGGCTTATCAGTGGTTTGTACCATGAATTATTGATGAACAGAGCAAACTGAAACAGGAGCTACAATGCATGCTGCCCTTTACAAAACTTATAAATAAATGAACAACTTCTGTCGGATCTTGGAAACAATGATGAACAGGTGTTCGGCAGCATTTGTCAGTGTTCTTGAGGGGCTTATTCAGAAATATACTTGTGAGTGATGATGTAAAATGAGAGGCATCAGGATTTTAATTTTACCCACTATAGGTTGCCATACACTCCACAATGCATAAGAATATGGGCCACAGACAGAAACCCTCATTATTACCAGGTTTGGACCAGGGGTGTGCACTGGGTTATTTTACTCCTTAGTGTTTATAGTTTCAGAAACTGAACATAATCTTCATTGTTAAAAGGCGTTTTGTTTGTGACTACTAGTGTATATTGAACATCACTTAGATGATAGGTTGTGTATTCTGAAACAAAACAGCTGTTGCAGGGTGATCTTATCACCCTTGAAATATGCTATCTAAAATAATAAGACACATGTGTGAAATGCAGGAACTGAGTCAGAGTGGCACTTTATTCGAAGAGCAAGTTTAAACAATAAATGTCAAAAAGCATATTCTTAATCATCAAATAACTTTGTGCAATCTTAGTAGATAACAAGTGTCAAAGTGACACGTCTCAAATAATAAGCTGAACAATGCAATATTGTAAGTTTTAAGATTACACCAATGCAAGGAAAGGGAGGGGATGAGAGACAGAGAGAGAGAGAGACAAAGATTCTCAAGCTATCATGAACACTACAACCTCAATAGACGATGCCTAAAATAGAGCGGTAGACTGGGAGCACCAACGCGTGTCAGACACTGCAGAAGGTGGTCGTCGAATGGACTGAGGAGCAGATTTATTATTTATTTATTTATTTTATAGTTTTATAGAGCGCGAACCAGACCCGTGAGGGTATCAGAGCGCTTTACAGGATTAAGGGTGGTATACAAAGAGTTAGGAAGGGAGGGACCAATTGGGTAAAATAGGTAGATACATTATACAAGAAAAAAGAGCACGCAGTCTAAGGTCCCGGCTACATATGGGATAAAAAAGAAAAACAGGTGGATACATTATAAAAGAAGGCACGCAGTCTCAACTCTTGAGTGGGATGCCCAGGAATGCAGGAATAGGTATCATCCATAAAAGCCATGGATAATGCCGAAGTGGAGGGTGGAACATGTCGCTGAGGTGCTTGTAATGTGATCGTTAGGCGAGGAATTTGCCCATTAGGAAAGTTTTGGTCTCCTTTTTAAAGTGTGCCAAGGACGGAAGTCTTCTGATGGCGGGTGGGAGAGAGTTCCAAATTTTGGAGCGGCCCCAGAGAAGTCCCGATTGTAGGTTTTTTTCTTCCGGAAGCATGCTGGTTGAAGCAAAAGGTCTATGGCAGATCGGGAGTTTCTGGCTCCTCCGGATATAACGAGTTTGTGGGCGAGAAATGCAGGGGAATTGGAGTAAAGAGCTTTGTGAGTAATGCAGGCCAGTTTAAGTTGGATTCTGGCCTCTAGGGGAAGCCAGTTCAGAGCTTTGAGGTGGGGAGAGATGTGGTCGAATTTCTTTGAGCCAGTTAGGAGTCTGGCGGCGGCGTTGAGGCAGGCTTTGAATGGGGCCAGAGAGTTCTTGGGTAGCCCTGCGAGAGTAGAGCATCCATATTCTAGTCTGGAAATGACTAGTGCCTGGATTGCCGTTTTTAGGTCAGATGTATCGAGGAAGGGTTTTAGGTTTCTTAGGTAACTTAAGTGGAATCTGGCAGTTTTGGCCATCGAGTTGATATGGCCCGCATGTTCAGGCTGCCGTCAAGGGTTATTCCAAGGGATTTCGCAGAGTCAACAATTGTAGGAGGGCAGTTTAGTGCTGTGATAGCCTTGATCCATTCCTGGATGTCTGGATTGGTTTTGGGTGGGGAGATTAGAAGAAATTCAGTTTTATTTGCATTAAGTTTAAGCTGGTTGGCGGTGAGCCAGTGGACAGTCAGCTTCAGGGCCTCATTCAGGGAGAAAATGTCCTCAGGGGAAGAGATTTTGATGTATATCTGTGTATCGTTGGCGTACATAAGGTAGGAGATATTGGCAGAGCGTAGCACCTCTGTGAGTGGTTCAAGGTAAAGATTGAAGAGGGTAGGGGAGAGGGTTGATCCTTGGGGGACTCCAACCGTGATCGGAGAGGGAGCGGATAGATTACCGTTGATGAAGACTCTCTGTGAGCGATTTTGGAGGAAGGATCTAAACCATTCAAGCACGGTGCCATCCAAGCCCATCCTGAGTTTGAGGCATTCAAGGAGAATTTCGTGTTTAACTGTATCAAAGGCAGAAGATAGGTCTAGGAGGATTAGGAGACAGGTTTTGCCTTGGTCGAGGGCTTGGAGGGTGTCATCCATGATGCGAAGGAGGGTGGTTTCCGTGCTGTGTCCAGGTCTGAACCCGTATTGGAAGTCATCTAGAAGGTGGAAGTTGGTGATGTGTAGGCTCAGCTGCTGTTGCACACATTTTTCCAGAACTTTGGCTAGGAGTGGGATGTTGGATATGGGTCTATAGTTGGCGGAGGCAGGGTCCAGCGTATGTTTTTTTAAGATGGGGACGACTTGGCCAGCCTTAAGAGAATCAGGTATTGAACCCTGTAGGAGGGAGGCGTTGATTATTGAGGTCCAGGAAGGGATGATGGCCTGAGAGGCGGCAGCTAGGCAGTTAGAAGGGAGAGGATCATTGAAGTGATTGTTCGGGTTTAAGGAGGCTAGAATTCTCGAGATTGAGTGTTCGTCATAGATTTTAAAGTTGGACCAGTGCGCTTGGTTTTTGGGTGAGATTTGGGAAGACAGCGCGGAGAGAGGAGGTGGAGCCGACAGATTTTGATTTTTGGTGGTGAGTTGCGGATTTAAGTTCATTTCCTAGGGCAGAGATTTTGTCGCAGAAGAAGGATGAAAATTCCCGCTTGATATTAGGGGTTTAGGTGTTTCTTTGGAGGTTTTTGCTAGTTTGTTGGATTGGTGTTTGACCAAGTCAAATAGCTTGCGAGGTCGATTCTTGGTGTTCTCAAGTTCAGTTCTGAAGAATTCTTTTTTAGAGTTGAGGATTTTCTTGTTGTAGGCATTTCTGGCCTGGCGGAGAAGTTTTAGATGGGCTGCTGACGGGTGCTGTTTCCAGTTTCGTTCAGTCTGTCGAAGGGATCTCCTCTCCTTGTTGAGGGATCCGTTGAGCCAGGGATTCCTGTCTTTGATCTGGGTTCTTTTTAACTTTAGTGGAGCAAGGTCATCGAGAATGTCGGATATAGTTGAGGAATAATGATCCGCTAGGTTGTTGACCGAGGTGCACTGAGGGGGTGGAGGTCGGTCTCACAGCGCGCAGCCAGTTTCCTGTGATCAAGGTTCTTGGTGTCTCTAACCCATCATTTGGGAATCACGGGTTGTGGTGTCCATGTCTTGTGGGTGCTAGGCAGGAGGAAGGTGATAGCGTGGTGGTCAGACCAATCACAAGGGTCAATAGAGATAAGTTTGACCGCTGATTCCTTAGCGATGATCCAGTCTAGGTTGGCGCCTTTCGTATGAGTAGGGAGAGAGCAGGCTTGGGTAAGGGCTTGATCGACCAAGAAGTCTCTGATGGCGTTGACCTGAGGGTCCTTAGGATCGTTCCAATGCAAGTTGAAGTCGCCAAGGAAAATGTCATTAGAGTTAGGGGAAACCTTGGCTGTGATGATTTCCATGAGGAGGTCAGTGAAGGTGTCGTTCTTGCCTGGGGGGTGGTAAAAGATGTGAAGTCTGCACAGTTGGGAGGTGTTGTTGGAAATGAAGAGTGCGAGGTATTCGCAGGAGTCTGTAGGGTCCACCGGAAGTTCAGTAACAAGGAGGTTAGAGCGGTAGATGCAGGCAATGCCTCCCCCTTTTTTTCTTTGAATGCCTGCCCAGATCTTTTATACTTATTTCATGTGGAACTATTGACCAAAGAATCAAAACATTAGCAGGTGCTCTTGACCGCAGACCTTTAGATACTTCTTTAAAATATTAAAAATGCAGAAGTAACACCATGGTGCAAAAGGTGTTATCAGAAGGTTAACTGATGCTTGACCGTAGATCATGATGAAATTGAACATTTATCGAAAATGATTTGCATCACTTCTCGGAAACTTTTAAGAAAGCAGAACTTTTACAAAGGTTATAGGTCATGTTCTCATGGCAAGTTGCCGTCTTAGTTGCAAAACCTAGCAGAAAAACATCAAATATCAGATATGAAGCAATGAAATGTACCAGCTGGCCTCCACCCAATTCTTGCCCCATGTTGTTCCTCTAACTAAGGGATGTTCCGTGTTTGTGCTGTCTCACTGTGATGTGTACAACAAAAATGCACATTTGAGGCCAGTGGGGGCTCGGTAACTCTATTTATCAAGATGGCAGCGAGCTGAGGCCTATAACTTCTTTGCAAGAGGGACGTGTAAGTTCCTAGGTGGGCGTGGGGCCTACTGTCTAATGAATGCTTAGGGTACTACGGGCCATTTAGTAGTCTATTACCTATGGATTGGCGGGGACAGTCAGTAAGATATTATATGGTGAAACTGAACCCTGCTTCATTTCCCTCCTCTTGTTCATTTTTTAACAGAATTCTTACACTGTACTTAGGGGGCCCTTCATCTTGTCGGGTCATCCAGGGCGTGTCGTTAGCGTAGGAGAATTGTTCTTCTTGTTTTGCTTTTAATTCTACATAGTCTCCTTCAGGCATTTCGACAAGGGACGTATAAGGCGTTGGCGGAGGTATATCTATATCCGGATCCTCCCTTATTTGGTACCTACACGGGGGAAGTGGGGGGCTAGTGACCTGGCCTTGTGATGTATCGACAGACTGCAGTGGACATGGCCCTAGTGTTGTGAGCTCAACCACTTTTAATAGTGCTATGTTATCCCCATTCCCCGTTCCACTGTCCTGTGTGTGTATAGTCCTTTTGTACATTCTAGTACCTACATAATTCATACCCACTACTCTATTACTAGCCTTCTTTATAAAATGACATACTATCTGTGCGGCACAACAAAGGAGCAACAGCACACCACAAACCGGTGCTAGTAATTCTAGGAGGGCAGACAGCCATGAGGGCATCCAGCTAAAATTGAACCAGTCCATGGCTATGTCTGCCCTGGCACCTCCTTCATCAACCATTTTCTTCCCTATGTTGTTTAAGTCCTCAATGGCCTTTGTGATGGAGCCATTCTCCGCTTCATTTGCTGGCACAAACGTGCAGCAGGATTTTCGATGCTGTAGAACCATAAGCCTCAGGGGGTGTAGTTCTTCCTTGATAGCATTTAGCCTATCCCTGGTACTGTTGAGGGTCCGCATGACTTCATTGCGGGTCACCTGGAGCCAGCATGCATTCGCTTTGATCTGGAACATCGGGATGGTGCTTCCGAAGAAAAGTTGAGCGTCGTTAAAAAGCCGGAATTCTTGGGGAATGTCATCAAAGGCGTCGTTGGCGAAGTATTGAGCAGTCCGCCGGTGTCGGTGGAGCAAGGTGACATCACCTGTCATTGGATGTGAATGGATGTGGGAGATATTGGTTGCTGGAACGACCAGGTGAACTTCATGCATGGTCACCAAGGTGCATAGGCCATTCCATTGAGTCGGAGATAGAGGCGTTCTCCGCAAGCCCAGTAGTAGTCCATTAGACTGGAGGTGCCATATTGCATGTCCGAATTAAAAATGGTGCTGTTGCATCCCGAGTTGTGGCCCACAGGTACCGTGCCATTTCCTAGAAAACAGAGAAGAGGTGATTTTAGTTTGAATGCTTGTTTAGGTTTGGACATTCTCTCCCTACCCCAGGTGTATCTTCCACTTTCCTGAGACCATATTTGTTCACACTCATCCTCAACCTCCCAGTCAATCCCATCTTCATATTCTGGGTCTACCCAAGGGGGCCCCAAGGATGCTGCCTTGCATACCACAAAGCTGGGACTATTCCACCTTTTATTGGAATAAACTTGCGCCCATAGGCGCAGCACAGTCCTATTTTGACATGGGCATGGGTGGCCGTGGGGTATTGTTGCATTGCATACTGTCAAAGGTGATGATACTGTGATGTATCCACGCTTCCTAATGTAAGATGCCCTAAGGTCCATGTTAGGAATTCCTCTTCCGTACATTTCCTTTATTACCGCCTCAAGGTCAGTTGTGTCAGTGATAACCTTGTGTGTGATGTAGTTTCAGTCCCATTCTGTGGTATTCACATATGCGGTGGAAATGTCAGCCGAAATGATCTGGACTTGTCCTTGTATGCGACAGAGGTACAGATGTAAAAGGCATTTGGCCCTGTGTGGGGGTACTTCTCTAGGGAAAATCAGTCTATCTGTGCCTACTGCGTGGGGGATGTATGAGCACACATAACAGGATTCGTTTGTGACCTGCTTCCCAGCTGTTGTCATATCCTTATACCACCTGTTGTCTAATATGGAGTTATGGACCCCATGGTCTTCGTCAGTCCCATGATCCCATGTCGACTCGTCAGTACTGTGGTGTTGGAGGGGGGGGGCATATGGTGTCGCAAGATGGAGTAAACAACGCCCCTATTGATGTCACGAAGCCAGTCTGGTGGGGCTGCTCTGTGTCGGCGGGACAACAGTGGGGGGCGTAGTGTGAGATCAATGGTACCGTCCCATTCTGTATGATTTTCAACCGGGGAGGGAGTCGGGGACCTAGGGTGCACACTGGTGTGTGTGGTGCTAATGTTACTGTCAGGGGGCTTTGGACCTATTGTATTGCTATGGGGGCCTTTTCCAGTATATGTGGTGGCTGGTAGAGGTGGTGGTGTTGCAAAAACCATAGTGGTGTTGGCAGCTTCAATAGTTTGAGAAATACAATCCTTTGTACTAACACAATGGAAAATAACAGCAAACCAATTGAACATTGCTAGTGCCACTCCAACAATAATGTAAAATGTTAGAATACAAATACATGGCTTTGCATAGGACACTTCTGTGCTTCGGTGACGACGGAATCCGTAGACTACCACACGATTATCGTCTTCTTCGATGGTGAATGGGAACATGTTATCCTCGTTTAGTGGTAATGGGAGCATGTCGTTTTCCTCTATTCCGGCGTCTGGTGCTGAGGGGGTGCAGGGTCGACCCTTATGTCGCTGCGGTGAATCCATGCCTTCCTTTCGGCGATGCGGACAGCTGTAGGTGAGGAGCCTATAACTTTAAAAGGTCCTTCAAATTTGGGGTCCTTCCAGCGTCGGACAGTTTTTCGAACAAAGATCAGTGTTCCGGGACGAATTGGTGGGAGCTCAGGATCGATGGGGCCCTTCTCCTTCCTCTTGGATACCTGAGTAGAAAGGAACTGCGAAGCGCGTGTTAATTCACACAAATATTCATACATTTCAGCTTTCATAATTTCAGAAGAACTTTCAGTTTCTGTTTTTGGCCTAGAAGATGGACCTGATATATTTATTGGTCGCCCAGTGACAAGCTGGTGGGGCGTTAGATGTTGATCAGAACTTGGAGAATTTCTAAGCGCAAAGAGGGCAATTGGTAGGCAATAGAGCCATTTCTTTCCAATTGTGGCACTTATCTTGCTTATTTTACCTTTGAGCAGGCCATTGAGGCGCTCACAAATGCCATTGCTTTGTGGGTGATATGCTGATGTCAATTTGTGTTTGATCTCCAACATTGTTGTTAGAAATGAAAAGATGGCGTTTGAAAAATTAAAATGGCTGCCGTTGTCGGAGCGGATCGCATCTGGCAATCCCCAGCGTGAAATGACCTCACGGAGCAGGAAATTGGCTGCTGCTTTGGCATCGCAGTGGACACATGGTCCAGCTTCAATTCATCGTGAGAATGGGCAGACTACCACAATGAGGTTACGATAATTTTGGCATCTATCAATCATGTCAACATAATCAATGTGGAGTTCTTTAAAAGGGCCTTTAGGTTTTGGTATTGTAGAGGTAACTTTTTTCATAGTGGGGTTTGGTGAGTACTGTTGACAGACGAGACATTTATTAACAAAATGCTGTATTAGTTCGTGGGCGTTGGGGATGAACCAGTCAGTCTGTATGGTTGTGGACATATTATCTCGAGAGACATGTGTAGGAAGGTGTAACTGATCTAGCGCTACTTGCAATAAGGCCTGTGGCATGACAGGTTTTCCTGTCATTGTTTGCTTATAGATGAAATCAGCAGGATCTTGTTGTACTCCCTCTTCTTCCATAACTCTTTCTCTTGATCTGGTGCACTTTCCTGTATTTCCCGGAGGTGTAACTGTGCAATGTGGTCATATGACTATGTATTGTCTATAGTGTCTGTAAGTCTGAAATCGGGGGCTGTTTTGACTGTACTTTTTTCAGTCTGTTGTTCTGGTGTTGTAAATGGGGTGTGTCTGTATGTATGGTGCGACTCCCTGCGTGTTGCCTGCCAATGCATTCATGGCAATCTGGGGAAATCCTGTAACCGCAGTCATCTGATTAACTGGTGTTACAGCATGACTGTATCTGGTGCATCTTTTTTCTTATTAAGTTTCTGCTGTACTAGTTTTGCAGCTGCATTTTCTATAGCCAGCTGCCTATTCTTGTCCTGTTCTTGCTTCTTTTTGCAGAAGTGAATGATATGGTCTTGTATTTCAGGCCATGGCTTGCATTCCATTGATACTATCCCATCTAACTTTTCCTGCACGCCAGTGGGCAGTCCCTTCTTAACTGTGTGTAGAAGAATCTACAGTTCCCTCCAGTTGCATTCCATTTTTCCCCTAACTCCTGATGCCATTTTTCTTTCATTCTTGAAATGTACTGGGCGGGGTCCTCATTCTGTTGCATTGTTTGTGACATTAGGGACCCGATGTCTGGGACGTCAGGGAATTTGCGGCGCAAGTGGGACCACACAAAGGGTCGTATTTTGTTAAATGCGACACCATTGTGTTCTGTCTCAGTGAGCGATATTTTATTATGGACACTTTTTAGTATGTTTTCTGCTTCTTCTCCGATGAGGGAGATGAGCAGGCTCTTAATGTCACCTATGGCTAGGTTGACGCCGGTGGTGTGTTTCTCCAGGGCTGCTATCCATTTGCCAGCGCCCTCTGTTAGTGGCGGCAGTTGTTTTTTCAAATTTGGAACTGTGTTCATTATGTCACTGTTTATTGGGGGATGTTGTGGAGAAAGATTGTCATCTGGTATTGGAAGGGAACCAACGGCTGGTAGGTCATTTGAAGTGGGGGTCAAGTCTAGATTTTCGAGGAGGGTGATGGAGTTCACCAGTAATTCGGGGTACATACCACTTACATGATATGTCGGTGGGGTCGTGGACATGAGTATGGGTTCAGCGTTCTCTTTAAAGATACGCCTCAATGCTAGGGTATCTTTGCGTTTCTGAAGTTTGCTGCGTGAGTATTTGGCTTCTAAGAAGGTAGTGCCATGGTCTAATGTAGTGCGATCAAAGGTGCCTTCAGGCGGCCAGGAATGCGTTAAATTCTTTGTGTGCTTATGTAGCTCCCTGCAGTGTTTAATTATGCGCTGCTCTTGCCCTGTGAAGTTCTTGAGCACATGCTGCAGTGGGGTAGCCATACTTATTTTGATTTATAGAGCTGTTCTTGGATGTAATTGGGAAGCGTAGGTGGGTACTATTGTCAGCCTCAGTTGTTGTTCTTGTGTGCAGTCGATGCCTAAAACCTGAAACACGTCAGTATGACAGCGCTGGTTAAGGGCGTTGCCGGAATGAATGAAGATGGATGGCCTTCTGAAAGACCAATGACGTGGTTGTTAATGAGGTACACAACAATCTGTGGTACTGTGTAGTCCACTGATGCTGCGCTCATTCCTAGTGTTGTTTGGAGTAGTGCAGTCTGCCTCTAGAGCAGGCATGTGCTCCGTGTCTTGTGGCTGACCCCTTAAGAGTGCTCTTAACAGTGGTGAATGGTATTCTTGAGAGTCTGTTTGTTGTATTGTACCACTAGAGCTGGATGTGGACGATGTAGGTGAGGGTGGGAGGATGATATCTGGAGTGTTGGCCTCCTCTGAGGATGCTACAGAGTAGTTGGATCCTGAGGAGAACTCCCACGAATTGTGAATCACTATTGGAGAAACTGGTGAGTATAAATATGGTGTGGGGCGTGTGATCTGGTCAGTGGAGGAATCCGGTGAGTAATCCAGCCAGACAAGATCCGGGCGTGTAGTATCAGGAAGCGCCGCGGGATGTGTGTGAGCAGTACCTGGAGGTGGTAGTTGAACTAAAGGCAGTACAGACACTCGGACTTCTGTCGCTGGTGTGAAGGTAACTCCTAGGATGTCCCAAGCAATGGACAAAGGGTCACTTAGATATTCAGTGAATGTAGTGATGCGATCTGTGTTAGCATTAAACACAGCAACCGCTGTACCATGTACTAGGTGCAGAGTAAGATCAATTATGTCCTGGCGGTTATTGTTCATTACGTGTGGAAATGTTGCACCGGAGTGGCTGACAGTGTTGTGGTTTATAAAAACAAATACGAAATCCCTCCTCCCCCGCTGTCTACCACTTGACTGAATAGTCAAGTGGAAGACTCCATGACTACAGGATCAGAAAGGCAGGGGTGTATCAGTAATGTAGGCCCTATCGGTAGCAAAGTAAGGTGTATGCTTGTTGAGAAATGGGAAATGGAAAGATGTACGTTGAAAGTCTGCTACTCAGAAGACAGGGGCAGGACAGGAGATGTGGAATCGTGTGCTAATGGTAATACGACATTATACAAAACAGAAATGGGAGGAAAAAATGCACATGACATAGATAGATACTGGTACACCTAGTTATTTGATCTCGCTAAAGAAAACAGTAAAGGAACTCAAAGGGAAAGGGATGCACCCGCCACTGATGTGAGAAAGAACCGCAACCCAGTCACTTGGGAGATGCAGAAGGAGAGAGAGAAGACCAGAAGCATGCCAGACAGCCAGGCAACAGGTTGTCCAAGAGAAAATCAGTCGACAAATCTTTTGCAATGGAATTAACAAAAAAAAGAAAGTGTGCACAAGTCTGGCGGCCGAAAAGAAAAAGTAGATGGTACGAAGTAGAATATGGAAAGAGAGAGAAGAGCATTTATTTCTGGTTTGCCCGAGAAGGAGAGGAAACCACAAAGGAAGGGTGGTGAAAGGAACGACTTCCCCCTAATGTACTACACAGTTGAAAAAAACGCTGTTTACTTAAAGCAATAATACCACTCCGATTCCTTGCAGAAGCTTGATATTAGTAATGAATTATCGTGCCAGGCAAACATAAGCTGACGATCTCATATTAACATCTTTTAGTTCCTCAGAACCCGTATACGCTAAGAGCTGCCAAACGCACTCTACTGCACCTGTCACAATAGAAAGACCGTGTCAATATGCCAGGGTCTTGCACCCTGAACTGTGCTCTCTCCAGGGTCTTGCACCCTGAACTATGCTATTTCCAGGGTCTTGCACCCTGAACTATGCTATTTCCAGGGGGGTGCCAGACGCACCCTCCTCTAACTCTGAAGCTTGCAGAGGGAGCTCACAAACCACAACTGTGAAACGTATAAAACGGAACAGGAATGCCTGGGTCAGTGCCTACACACACAAGTGTCAAATTTAAAAAGGGTTTCTGTTTCGTGGCAAGACAGTAGTCTGCAAGGAACAGTGACTTTGAACAGAATTGTACCTATCAGTGCCCGCCCCGCCCCGCCCCGCCCCACCACAGCCAAACACCTACACCGGAGCAAGGCAAAGCGAGAGAAACAAAAATTCTCTGACTTACCCGGGCATGTGCTGCTGTTAGTAAGGAAGAGGCACCGATGGCAGTGTCTGGCGCGGCCCAACTCCTCGCAGCCTGGAAAGTCTGCACGGCTGTGTTCGTGGTCACCAGCTGTTGCAGGGTGATCTTATCACCCTTGAAATATGCTATCTAAAATAATAAGACACATGTGTGAGTCAGAGTGGCACTTTATTCGAAGAGCAAGTTTAAACAATAAATGTCAAAAAGCACATTCTTAATCATCAAATAACTTCCTGCAATCTTAGTAGATAACAAGTGTCAAAGTGACACATCTCAAATAATAAGCTGAACCATGCAATATTGTAAGTTTTAAGATTACTTCAATGCAAGGAAAAGGAGGGGATGAGAGACCGAGAGAGAGAGAGACAAAGATTCTCAAGCTATCATGAACACTACAACCTCAATAGACGATGCCTAAAATAGAGCGGTCGACCGGGAGCACCAACGCGTGTCAGACACTGCAGAAGGTGGTCGCCGAATGGACTGAGGAGCAGATCTTTTATACTTATTTAATGCGGAACTATTGACCACAGAATCAAAACATTAGCAGGTGCTCTTGACCGCAGACCTTTAGATACTTCTTTAAAATATTAAAAATGCAGAAGTAACACCATGGTGCAAAAGGTGTTATCAGAAGTTTAACTGATGCTTGACCGTAGATCATGATGAAATTGAACATTTATCAAAAATGATTTGCATTACTTCTCGGAAACTTTTAAGAAAGCAGAATTTTACAAAGGTTATAGGTCATGTTCTCATGGCAAGTTGCCGTCTTAGTTGCAAAAGCTAGCAGAAAAACATCAAATATCAGATATGAAGCAATGAAATGTACCAGCTGGCCTCCACCCAATTCTTGCCCCATGTTGTTCCTCTAACTAAGGGATGTTTCGTGTTTGTGCTGTCTCACTGTGATGTGTACAACAAAAATGCACATTTGAGGCCAGTGGGGGCTCGGTAACTCTATTTATCAAGATGGCAGTGAGCTGAGGCCTATAACTTCTTTGCAAGAGGGACGTGTATGTTCCTAGGTGGGCGTGGGGCCCTACTGTCTAATGAATGCTTAGGGTACTACAGGCAATTTAGTAGTCTATTACCTATGGATTGGCGGGGACAGTCAGTAAGATATTATATGGTGAAACTGGACCCTGCTTCACAACTCCAAGGTGTGTTTAGTTATAAAAATATTTGCATATCAGTGAATAATAAGGGACAATGATATTTTCAGCATAGAAAAGCACAAAAAACGTATTTTAGTGAAATGTTTAATGACTGATCACTAAAACTGGTAATTAATTACTACCTTCCTAAGCCCTCCCAAGAAGCGATTGTGATGCCGATAGGATAGAATCAATATGAATGGTTTATAACAGAATCTAAGATTATTTACCAATGTGGCTACGTGTATGGGTTTTCTTTGTATGTCGGTTAGGCCTGGGCGGTGAACTCCGCTCGCGGAGTTTGCGGAGTTTTCTGCACTCCGCGTTACGCGTAGATCGCGGTGCTCCCAAAAACTCTGCTTCGCGTTGCGTAGAGTAGTTTTTTTCCTCGCTCGTGTTCGTCAACGTCAAGTTGGCGACCGCGAGCGAGGAAAATCAACCTCCCGGCGAGATTTTTCCTCGTTCGCGATCGTCAAAATCAAGTTGGCGAGCGCGAGCGTGGAAAATCAACATTCCAGCGAGATTTCTCAATGCGGGGGGGTCAGGTTTCTCATTGCGAGTGGTCGCGTATGCTGGCGACCGCTCGCGTTGAGAAACTGCCCGTTCGCGTTGAAACAGCTGCCGCTCGAGTAAAAATCTACTTGAGCGGCAGAAAAGGAAAGCTTGCGCTGTGCATGGTGCCGTTCGCAATAATTGCACAGTGCGGACAAGCATCCGGCACTGTGCAATCACCACGAACGGCATTTTTCTATTATACTCCGCCGCTCACGGAGCTCTGCGTAGTGCAACAGAGTTTTTTTTGCACTTCGCGGTGTTCCGCGTAGTGCAACTCTGCAAACTCCGCCCAGGGTTAATGTCGGTACGTTCTTTTGGGTCTATTAGGACGTGCTTGTAAAGCATATATCATAAGCTTTAGAAGGGTAGGTCTGTATTTCTGACTAAGGAGATGTATAGGTTGCTAGACACATATAGTCTTTTGAGGATATGTCTGAGCATGTGTCTATTCCAAGGGTTATGGGAAATGATTAAGATTCACTGTTACACATGGTATCAGGGCCAGGTACATGCCTGAATTCCTGGAGGCAATAAAAGATATTCTATGACTTTTAAGGGCAGGGAGAAGCAAGGCTCCAGAAATAAGTTAGGAAAGTATGTTATAGCCTGATTTAATCACCCATGGCTGATTTAAGTCCCTGCTTCCATGGCCTAATGGTTTTGGGGTCTTAAACACAGGCTATGAAGGCAAGTAGCTTGTTACCGCTCAGATTAGTTACAACATACACCAGAGTGTAAGGACTGTCAAGAGTTATTCTGACCCTCCAAAGATTTTCAGGGTTAGCAGGGTTGTTTCAGGACCTGTTGCAATGCTCCCTACAAAGGACTGATACGGATCCCAGGTTTTTCCTGGAAACACTATGTTTGGTATGATAGCAGTGCTAGGATTGCTGGAAGTGGGAGAGAGACGCCCAAGCCCCCAATATTTCTGTAGCAAAAAGCGATCATTTCAGCATTTATCTACAAAATATTTATATGATGGCAGACATGTCAGGTTATTTAAATTCATTTCTGAGAAAGGGCCCTATTTAGATCTCAGTGGATGGAATACTCCGTCACAAACGTGACAGATATTCCGACCACCGTATTACGATCTCCATAGGATATAATAGGATCGTAATACGGAGGACAGGGTATTCATCACGTTTGTGACGGAGTATTACCATACGCTAAGATCTAAATCAAGCCCAAAGTTTCTAAATATGTGTTAGAGTAGAATTGCTCACAGTTGGTAGTGTGTATCACATCAGTGTTTAACACATTTTCTGGCATCTCAGAGTCTGAACATAATTTTAAGCATAGGTAAAATATGTGAAAATTGATGCTTTGCTACCACTAATGCAGTATTGTAAAACAGGCACCAATTGTAAGGGAATGGTGGGGTCTCAACATCAACTGAGTATAGATTTGTCCATGGTGACCGCTCTTCACTCTTTTCCCTTGCTCCTGCCAGAGGTATACGTTTACCTCATGTCATGCCCAAATTATTTTCCAAGCCCAGTTCTTATGCTACATGGTAAAAGGCAAGCATTTGTCCTTGCAGGGATCTATTTTTTTGATACATTGTGAACTTTCATCTTGGCTGTCTTCATCTAAACATTCCTTTCCCGTCACTCCCCGAAAACAATTATCAATAAACTTCATGTATAGCAGAGATGACATCAAGCTCTTCATTAGCAATTTCACTCATGCAAGGTCATTCCACAGGCAGCCTTCATAGGCTGTGATGTTTTTCTTGCCTGGAACAAAAATTATATCCAAACAACATTCCTGTAGTTTGGAGTATAAATGAAAAAGACCTGTCAGTGGTAGATTACGGCCACTGATGATGCAATGTTCACTAATGGTTTGTGATCAGACCCTACTAAGAATTTTTTTCCCTATTATATTCTTGAAATGGTTGATTACCCATATGAATGCTGTGATAGTACACCTTTTTCTATCATAGCGTATTTACACACAGTTGCATGTCCTGGAAGCAAACACCACATTCTTTTCTATGTCCTTTGAACACTGTTACAACCCACCCAAGCCACAGGCGCTGGCATTGATGGTATGATACAGCTTTTGCTTTGTTGGAAATGTTTTAGTGTAGTTGCTAGAATGATTGCTTCCTGATGGACTCAAATCTTGCTTGTTAAATGGCACCTCATATCAACTGGGGACCTTTGTGCAATAGTTCCCTTAAAGGTTCAATTTTCTCTACAAAACTTTAAAAAAATTGCTATAGTATTCACAGAGACATGAATAAGTTAAACGTTTCTCTTTGGTACGTGGTGCTGGAGCACTTTTGATTGGCTCTTTGAGTTTCTTTATGGGAACAATTCCTTCAAAAGAAATAGTGACTTAAATAATCCACTTTCTTCTGGAAGAAAGAATAGGTGTCAGTGCTCAATACCAGCCTGTTTTTGAAAGTTTAGAACAGACTTCTGTTAAGACTTCTAAGTGATTTTCATCATTTTTTCTTTTCATCTTCTTTCTTTTCCCAATCGTACAGTTATCTCAGGAGTTCCATGGCTAGTTCATTATAATCCATACATTAATTGGGAGACCAGAACAATTTCCCTATCCTCCCAGTTTTGTCACACATTTTGTTATATTTCTGCAGATTATTGGATTGCCATGGATATTTCCAAAGACCTTGCGGCAGATCTTAGCATGATCAACCTCCTCCAGGGCATCCTGCTCAATATCAAGATTTTGCTTATCTCTTTCAGAAGCCAAAGGAACTGTTCTTGCCTCCCTATCGAGAGTTCGACTGGACCATTCCCATTGATCCCGGGGCCACTGTTCCTTTTGGAAGCATTTGCTTTCTCTCAAAGTCAGAAAAGGCGGTCCTAAGATTATATCTGGAAGAAAATCTACAGAATGGTTTAACCAACCGATCCTCATCTTCTTCCGGTGCCTTAGTGTTTTTTGTCCT
This sequence comes from Calotriton arnoldi, assembly GCA_963921515.1. NCBI lineage: Eukaryota > Metazoa > Chordata > Amphibia > Caudata > Salamandridae > Calotriton > Calotriton arnoldi. The sequence goes on from CAWUFW010005087.1 coordinate 1,342,909, forward strand.
AAAAAAATCTCATGAACTAAGATCCTGCATCGACTTCAGAGGTTTAAACAAGATTATGATCAAGGACAGATACCCTTTACCTTTAATCAAGGATGTAATGGAGTCCATCAAGGGCTCAAATATTTTCACTATCGCCTGATTTATATCTTGGTGCAATGCTGATGGAGTACACATACCGCCGATTTAGAAATGGGTGGACCAATGGTTTAATCATGGAAGAGGCAGAGCTCTAATTGTGTTCACCTGATTTAGATGCCCGTAATTAGAGGTCAGTTTTCACTGCCCGTCTGCAATAGGAAAACCCTTGTAGTAAGAGGCAGTGAAAATTGTTTAATGCCCTTCTTGCCCGGGGAGAGGACTCCGATGGCGAGGGAGCATTTTCCCGTTTCTGGATTTTCTTTTTGAAAATTAAAAAAAGCAGTTTCGTGCAAGGCTCTGTCATGTTGACAGTTGTTAGACCTGGCATCCTTGGTGTGGTTTTGTCGTGTAGTTCCTTTAGTACCCATGCAGGACCTGCGCGTTTGGATAACATAAACTGTGGGCTTGGTGTTAGACTGACTCTGTGCACCCCCACCGTATATGTTAGCCTGTTTTGCATTAGCTAGCTCACAGTGCCACTAGAATCTCCTCTTATCGGGGAGAGATTAGTTCCTGGCAACCTTAGACCATGACAACCCTAATTCCTCAGAATCATGGAAACAATATACTACTTTTCGCTCAGTCACTCGTGCTTACTTATTCTGTTTGTCTCAGAGAGTTACACAGAATAAACAGTCTGGGCGTTTCAATAAGTATTTATTGAACAGTTGTCATTCTAGTGTAAAATATATGTGCTGCAGCAATCAGCAGACAATAGCAGAGATATATTATCAGCAGTACGATAAAAGCAAAGGGATAGAACAGTTCTACCATATTGCAATAATCATGAATACATACATGAATATAGAAAGCATTATGAAAAGTGCGCGTACTCCTACGATGCCTAACTAGATGTACCTGAGTGTACCTAGCATATGTGTAGGTCTAAAAGCCTGAGAGCCAAGAATCCTTCTAGGATTTAGTCCAACCCCATTACCTGAATAGAGAGAGTGGGACCCCGTCCTGGTCTTGAGTTTGACACCCCGCACCTGTGTTAGACCGCTGTCAGCTGGAGCGACTGCATGCAGGAGCCTCAGCGTCTCTGGTCAGTGTGTCAGCATGGAAGTCTTAGTTCCCTCTCTCTTACCGTGGCAAGATGTGGTGTATTTATACCCTAAAGTATCTCGTCCCCCAGTATGGTTTGTATTGGTCTTTGTTAGACGTGAGGAAGACGTCAGGGGTGAACTTTGTACATACATATTATGTGGGAGATGTAGCTGGTGAATGCTCATGCATAATTTATGAGTACATTGAAGGCCTGTGTTCGGGAAAAACCCTGCAGTGTTCTAACCACAGACTAGATAACGTTCAACCTGAGAGCTCGTTGTGTACTGTAGGCAACTAATGTAGGTGAAAGAACATGCCTATATTAGGGCATAGGAGATCATGACCATAATAGGGCATAGACGATTATGACCAAAATAGGGCATATACGAGTATGACCATAATAGGGCATATGAGAATATGACCATATACGGCATATATGAACGCGTCTATATTAGGGCCTCTATATGAAACATAACACCCACTCCCCTTTCGAATTGGATGACAATGAGCATACTTAAAATCTAGACAACTTAAAAATTCTCTTAAAAACACCTAAAAACATGGTTTTAAAAAGACATTTAAAAATTATTAAGATGTTAAAAATCGCTATTCTTTTGTTGCCACTTGAAAAAGTCAATTCTGTCTCACTCATAAAAGTTGCATTACTATAAGCAGAAGAAGGCCATTCTTTCTCAAGTGAAAGTGTCAATTTAGGAAGTGTTCCAAATGTAGTTCGTTTATTTATGAAACGAAGTGGAGAAGCCAAATTCTTTCCCAGGACGCGATGAGCCAATTCCAGATTAAGTCTCCCGGCTGGGAGATATAGCATTATTGGTGTTAGCTACTGCAGACGACAAATCCAACGCCTCACAGAGAACGTCAATCGCACATAGATGGAATTCAGCACTACCAACAGTCGGTGCTGCGGCAGCTTGTGCGGCAGTTGTTACCTGAGTGCCTGTGGAGGAGCCACCTAACCCAGCAGGAGAAAACGGCACCTGTGGGTTCTCAAGGAATGCGTTCGTCAGAATTGGAAGATGCTGGGGACAATGCAGAGCATGGGCCTTTAGGGGGTCCAGCATAGCATCCATGTCCGGAGGCGTATCTGATGGAAACGTTAGACAGAGATCCAACGTGCATTCTTCTCCGCAAAACAGGCATCAAAGAACAGGTAAGATGCAGTCCACCCAGACTGGTCTAAACGATAGAAACCAAGAGGCATTCAGTTCTCTTAGGCAAGGTATACCCAGAAGCTGCACCATGCGTTCACGGTATTTCTGCTCCATGAGTATGTTCGCCATTTCCTCGGAAATTGGGCCGTCCATTGCGTAGCAGTAAGATTACAATCAGGACTCCTGCAATTAGGAACAGGATAAGCGGGAGACCTGCAAACACGCTTCCTAATACGGAGTGTATAAAATTTGGGATTACTCCGAGGACTGTCTGAAAGGTGCTTAATAGTCCTAACCCTATGGTCTTAAATAGGTGTACAATACCGCTCGTATCAGACATGTTAAAGATACGACCCACCATTTCTGTGAAATGAAAGGGGCAGTTCGTACGTATAAGCGCCTGTATCTCAGTCGAGGTCCTTGCAACTTGAAGTTCAAAGGTTTCTCGAGCAGAGGTTAAGGGCACGGGTTGCTGTAAAAGCATGGCTTTCAGTCTGCTCAAAGTATCAAATTGTATGAAGGAAACATTCAATGAAGGCCATAACAGCGCCTCCCTGACTGTGTTCAGTGGCGGAAACAATACTTGCATACAGCAAGTAACCGTGGAGTTAACAGTGACCAGATAGGCGACGCCCGGAAGCATCCCACAGCAACCTTGATCGTTTAGCATCAAGTAACTCCCATTCGAGAGCAGCTGGAAAACTGGCGTGATCATGGCCGCTGGGGTCCCTGACATGTGGCAAGATAGATTCGCTACCGAACCACTACATGCTCAGTGCAGAGAAATATCCTGACACATGAGAGAACCGCTTAAAGCGTTCTTGCAGTTTATACCACTCAGATACACTTCTCGATCCCCATTCCGGCATCAATATCTATATGGTAACTCCCAAGTTTCCTTAATGTAACCCTTACCCATTTTTTCATATTTGCCTGCTTGTCTTTGCTCAAGGCAATATTGAAACTGAAATGTAGTGACCGGCAGAGTGATTTGGCCATGGATTAGCCATTCAGTTGATGGTAATTTGGCTACAGTGAATGGTAACCTTTCCAGTTTCTCCTTTCGCAGCATTGTATATTTGGCTCCCCTTTGTGCCATTTCTGTCTGTTTATCAGTTAGATTGTATTCTGAAAACAGAGACCTGGTGTTTATAAAACGCCAGGGCACGTAGCCTGCACGCAAAGATTGCAGCGTCCAGCTTAACATCATAATAGAACGTAACTGTGATTGCCCGTGTTGTAACAAGGCCAGATCTTGTTCTAATATGTCGATTGCCGAAGACACAATGTTGCCTAAGGAGTAAATCCTGGAGGTCAAAGTTGTTAACCCATTATCCACTACAGCTAATGCCTTCTCTAGGTTAATAGGGTCTATTTCCTGTATTCTTTCTGCGGCCTCCTGTTGGGATATTTTCCAGTTTTCATTATAGTAGGCATAAATGCCAGCATATATGAAATGTTTCTGACGTGTTTTCTTTGGGCCTGACAAGAAATCCCTAAGGTCCACATCAGGTGTGAGTAAGGTCAAGTGATGTTTTACTTCTGTGAGTGTTGAGGTCTCTAGCCAATCAAGGCACAACTTCCCAACACTATAGGATGTCACTACCCCTGGGTGTTGTCTTTGTACATAGCAAGGATCTGGCCTATGGATACTAAATCCCTCGGGTGTTCCTAGGAATCTTTGTTGACAAATGTTCGTGTCAATGGGCCAAATCAGCCATCCTGTCCAATTGGGATCTGACCTGTTGTACTGGAGAATGTCATCTAATCTTACCCCATGTGTAGTTGAATTCTGCCCCCCACCCATCTGTGATGGTGTTGGAAACCCCGGTGTGTTCATTCCCTTGTTCTTAGCTAGTCCAAGACAGGATGTCTGTTGCACAGTTTCATTCAGAAATATTATCTGCTGTGGAATGAGGCATGCTCTAAAAAGTGCTTCTGTTCCCTGGACTTGCCAGTCCCTAGAACCCCAGATCGATTTTAAATCTATAGTGTCCTTCCATAGGTCGAAACCCTGTGTAGACAACTGGGCCATAAAGGAAGCAGAGTAAATCTGTTTGGTGTTAGTCAACATAATTTTCTGTGCTGATGTTGTTGCCACTTTGTAATAAAATGACTTCGGGTCAGATGTATTAAACCCTGAAAAGTATGTGAATTTCTGTGCAAAGGTTTGCAAACTACCTTTTGGAGGTGTTGGGCAGTGTTTCCACTGGTGGTATTCAAATACATTTCTAGGTGTTATAGATTTGTGCAAGAAATGATGACCATAATGTTGGTAACAGTACAATGTATCATAGTCTGTAGTACCTTCTAACATTTCATTGTTCGGAAATGCTGCTGTTTTTTCTAAATCAGACATCATATTGTTTACCCTTTCAGTGTCCCAATCATCAGACATTGTACTGGAGGTAATGATATCACTTAAAGACATTTTAAATACATGTTTAAGCTTTAAAAGTTCAGTCGGACCGAATATATCAAAATCAATCTTGTCCCATACTATACCGTCCGGTATAGGAACTGCTGTAATGTTCACTGAAGACTGTAATGTTACCTCCAGGACTCTTGGTTCACGATGTGAAGACTGGTGAGGTTTTAAAATCAAATTGACTCTTTGGGCTGTAGAGCTCTGCTGGAGGTATTGTCCATTAATAAGCATACTAAAAGTTATTATTAAACCTAGCCAGAAAAGAAAAAGAAAATCCCAGTGATATACCATAGTTCAATCCAAGGTGACACCAGGTAAGTCTTTCTAAAAAAGTTCAAAATTCAGTGAGTTTCTGCTTGAGTGATTTTTTGGCTGGCGTCATTTCCGGCTCGCTTGGATCCAGTGAAAACGTATCAAAGTTCATGAAATAGCCAGAAGCAGTTGGATCAATTGTTGGAATTGCATCGGGATTTGTTGAAATTGGATTTTGCTCTTGACGAGGCATGTTGACGTAGATGTCTGTAGTCGGTCTGATTGCAACTTGGTTGTTAAGTTGATTTTCTTCTTGTTGAAGTGGAACGAGTTCCATAGCACTGTTGCTTAGTCCTTCATTCCGTACAGGTGGCTCTTCAAACGTGATGTGTCTTTCTGTTTGGACTTCTTGGATTGTAGCGAGAGGAGGGCGTCTGCTACTGTGGAGTCCAAGTGGCCTACTGTTTAGTATCGGCCACATAGTGTGGTTTGATTAAGTCAATTGAGACAAATCTTTTCTCTTTTTTCCCCGGCAAGAGGCGGCAGAAGTACTGTTCTTGTGCATTGGATTGCTAGGACCGGTACAGCTGTTCTGTAGGATGGCCCAAATTCTTTCTTGTCTGCAATCTTCTCTCTGACCAGCTCCCCGACTTTTGGGATCCAGACAGGTCTTGCCGTTACTGCCTTGACTTCCTCAGTGGCGGTCAGTTTTAAATGGACGTTGCTTTGTTGCGTCCTGGATTCATTTAGATCCTGTAAAACAGCCAAACGATCATGGATATCAAATGATTTCTCATCCGCCACTGTGCCTTCACAATCAAGATCAGGTACCCACATTCTTGTCCCAAATAGGACCTCGTAAGGAGTGACTCCCCCTAGAGAGCTTCTTGGCTGATTGTTTATTGCTCGTTGGACCCCATAAAGGTGATCGACCCATCTACCGCCTTTGCCTAATACCCTAGCTGTTAAAGATTGCTTTAAGTCCCGGTTTTTCCTCTCCACAACAGAATTTCCCTCAGGATGGTACGGAGAGGAGTACCGCAATGCTACGCCCATTCCTTCCATGGCCTCTTTGTAAGCCTGAGAGCTAAACGCCGGGCCACGGTCAGAATGTAACGTGCCAACTGCGTATGTGCCGATAAAGACTCGCAAATCTTTTATAACAGTTCGAGCGTCAGCACCGCGCTGAGGCCAAACCCATAGGAATCTAGAGCAGGAATCGACTGCAACCATGATATATTTCTTGGCCCCATCAGATTGTAGGGGTCCGCAGTGGTCCAAATACACACATGCGAGTGGTTTGTCTGATTTTAGCAATGGTGTCTGTGCTGGGCATGTTACGGTGGAGCCTTTCATCTGCTGGCAGATGTCGCACTTTAAGACATAGGGGCATATTCACAAGGACTTATCGCTGAGTTATCGCCACCTTAACGCATCAAAAGTGGAGATAGATTTAACGCCCCATTCACAAGCGGGTGCAAACTGCAGACATCGCCAATATTCCCGCCATAACTGCCGCAAAATTTATCTCCACGGGTGACACCACCAACTAACCCTAATGAGATGCAGAGTAGGCGTTCCTGTGCAAAAACACACAAAAACACCACTACACCACTTTCACAACGAACTGCCAGATCTGCGATGCGAACCAAAAACAGGCGATAAGCAGCGGTAGCAGCAGGGAATTAACACCTGCCTTTTGCTGGTGTTAAGCAGGACGACTACCTGCTGCATGAAAGGGAGCCCAGCCAAGAGCCACATCTGAAGGCCCACAGATGCCATGGAGACAATGACCATGCAGCTCGGAGACCCATGAGGGCCACAACACCCACCTCCACCAACCCCAGGCCCGCTACCACCCCCAGGCCCGCCACCACCCCCAGGACCCGTCCCGCCACCCCCGACCACCACAGAGGCAGCATACACAAAGACAGCGGACCCACCTTAAACGCACCAGCTGCACAGACCGAACGCCAGAGGAGGACATTGCCCACTACAGGCCCAAAAGGACAACCATCCCCCGCATCCTGACCCACATCGCCCACCTGCTGACGGTACCAACACAGCGGACAACCAACATCCCTCCGCAGACAAAGCTGCCGGCTGTGCTGCACATGTTGGCCTCTGGTACCTTCCAACCCACAACTGCCAGAGTCGGAGGAGTCTCACAGCCAGCCCCATCCAAGTTCATCACACCTGTCCTGGATGCCATCATCAGCCTGGTACCCCAGCACCTCCACTTCACCCACACTGCGCAGGAGCAGCTGGAGACCAAGCAAGGCTCCTACGCCATAGCTGGATTCCCTCACGTGTCGGGGGCAATCGACTGCACACATGTACCCCTCGTGCCCCCTGCCGACACTGCACACAACTACCGCAACAGAAAGCACACGCATCCCATGAATGTGCAGGCAATAGTGGACCACCCGGGACTCCTCAACAATGTCGTGGCCAACTCCCCAGGCAGAGTGCATGATTCCTACATCGCCCGACAGTCCATCATCAACCAGCGCTCCCAGGATGGCACCTATGGAAATGCAGTGCTCGTTGGTAAGTACCAAATGAACACACCACACACCTCCACCCCACAGTCATGCAACTCACGACACTGGCAATGGGCACGCAGCAGAACTACATGCAACATGCCACACAACATGCCAACCGACCAGACACGACAACACGACTCCATTGGGAACCTGGGCTTGCCATGCACACAACCCAGCCACGGCATGGCACCACAGCCACACAATAGCAGAATGTGAGGAGAGGCTTGGAGCAGGCATGTGCGAGAGCGGCAAGTGACTAATGAATAAGAACCTACCCAATGCCAGGTGTGGCGTGGAGGTGCCGGACAGACTCCAATGTGCAAACCACGGAAATGGCCATGTGGACATTAACTGCTGGTGCATGGAGTGTAGTGGCCAGTGGACGCTACCATGTCCCCACAGGCTGTGGGGCAGAACGCGGAAATGTCGCACGTTACGTCCCCCCCTGTATGCGCGGGCGGAGTGGGTTGGCCCTGCGTACGCCAGGCCTGCGTAGGGGTGTGAATAAAAACCCGTCGCACTGGGCGTGGTTCTCTTCTGGAATGGCCAACGTGTCTGCCAGGGCGGCGCCACTCAGCCTGCCACGAGGCCCGCCCAGTGCGCGGCAGGGCCTGCGTCCCTGTGCGCCTGCTGCACCCCAGGCCGCTGGTCCCCAGACCCGTCATGCCTGCCCCAGCGCACCAAGGAGGCTCCGCTCACCTGCCGACACCGGCGTGTGTCAAAGAGGGCCCACCACGTGCCGGTGCAAGCTCCAAGACCCAGTCCCGCAACCTTTGCAGCCTCCGCAGACCATTGCTGGCCTCCACGACGCTGGCCCACAGTACTCCTTTCTCATTGACATACTCCACCAGCGTACTCTTCGGCCCAGTTGTTGGCACATGTTGTACTGAGTCGTGAGTTAAGAATGGCAGTGACCCCAAGTCTGTGGCAGCGTCCACATCACTGATACTCCCTCCGATCAGTGAGGCCAAAGTCTGCATCGCAAGCCTGCGACACGTGGTGCCACTAACCCTGTTCAACGCAAGCCGGTGACACGTGGTGCCACTAACCCTGTTCAACGCAAGCCAGCGACACGTGGTGCCACTAACCCTGTTCAACGCAAGCCGGCGACACTTGGATGAGGGCTCAGGCCTACACTGCGGCCCAGTAGGTCCCACATGTGGAACTGTGTCCTGAGTCTTGAATGGCAGTGACCCCAAGTCCGTGGCAGCGTCCACATCACTGATACTCCCTCCGATCAGTGAAGCCAAAGTCTGCATCGCAAGCACACGACACGTGTCTGTGGGCCCGTGCTGACCGCTGCCCCCGGCCTACACTGCGGTCCAGTAGGTCCCACATCCAGCACTTAGTCGTGATTCATGAATGGCAGAGTCCATACCAGTGAACGCACGGAGAGGAGTAAGAGGAAGATGCGGCTCAGTCCGGATGAAAGCCGGATCCTCGTCACAGAGGTGACCGGACACTAGCAACAACTGACCTGGTGCCACCAACCCTGTTCACCGCAAGTCCGCGTCCCGTGGTGCCACTGAACCTGAACTACGCAGGCCGGTGGGACCATCCAACGTAAGCCGGCGACACTCGGTGAATGGCCCCTGCTGACCGCTGCCTCAGGCCTACACTGCGGTCCAGTAGGTCACACATGTGGAACTGTGTCTTGGGTAAGATATGGAGGAGTCTACACCATTGGACACGCCTCATCGCAGGCGGCAATCCCTATCAGCACTGGTGCCACTAACTCTGTGCGCAATGAGTCATGGGCACTTTCTGGTTGGACTTTGGTGGCGTCTGAGTCCATGGCCTGGGGGTTGTATGCATCATCATCTGGCTGGGCCGGACTTGGTGTTCGACATGTGTCTGTTCCATTCATCTCCACCATAGTGACTGTTTCTGCGTGGTTCTGCACTCTGCATCATGCCCTGGGGGTACACCTTCCACTGTCCACCGAGACACTCCGCGACAACCCCCTTTGTCATCTACGAGAACCTGCTCTGCTCTCGTGACCCTGCCCCAGTGCACCGCAAGTCAGCGGCCCGTGGCGGTAGGCCCGTGCAGGACGCTGTGCATCCGGGGCCACTAACTCTGTGCAGCTCAAGTCATGGGGCCTTTATGGTTGAATGGTTGTGTCCTTAACGATGTACACTGTTGTCGTTTTTTGACTGCACCAGGCACTCCATGACGGCTGGTGTACACACACCCCACACACATCCAACACAGGTGTCACTCGACATGTGAGCCTGCTAATAAAAGTGGCCGGGCGCACGTGCCCGTAGCCATTCACACCATCTAAGCAAGTGTGTCCGTGTGGTCATTATGTCAGCATGATGGGCCCGAGCCCTGCAACATCACAGTGTGCTGTCTTCAGCGGACGATACCATGTCACCTCAGCAGTGGCTGAGACCTTGGACATGTAGCTTCGCCCGCCCCCCCTGCATGCACAAGCGGCGTGTGCTGGTCCGGCGTACGTCAGGTCAGCGCAGGGGTGTGCTGATTTGGCAGGGGGATCAGGGCATGGCTCTGGTCTGGCCTTGAGCAGGAAGTGCGGTAAGCGTGTCTCTGTGTTGGGGTGTTGTCGCCACCAGGGCCACAGTAGTCGATGTTGCAATGTAGCATGCACCCGGAGGGCGGGCCCGCACGTACGGGGAAATGTAGGAGCGCAAGACTGCTCGGGGTCTTGGCACATGCATGCCAAGTGTTATGTGTATCAGTCCTGCGGCTGCATAAGTCAGATGCCTAGCCTCAATAGCAGCACGATCACAGCCAGCCATGAACTGTACACCTGTGTCTGCCCTGTCCGGACCATTGGCCTACACTCACGTGGCCACACACCCTCAACGGCCAGCTTCACGGTGTTGTTGGCATGTCGCTGGACGTGCGCAGACAGGCATGACAATATTGTGCCATAGGAGTGCACGTGATACAACCGCGCAGCACACACAAGTGTGGGGGCTCGTGGGAGGGAGGAGCAGCTGTGAGGCAACGTAACACACAGTGAGGCCGCTCATGTGTCATGTGCTCGGCATATTCCCTGGGTCGCAGACATCCCACCCCACCCACGACAGGCCTCTGTACATCTCCTGTATGCAAGCAGATGGTTAAGTTACTGTAGGGATGGAAGGTCCTTTTTCTGAACTATCAGGCGGTAGCACATCTGCAGCTCTGAGCTGGGACTTGCATGTGCCCAGCACCCCCTGACAGATACGATAGCATTTGCTGGCGACTCCCACACTATGCACTGCCCGATGTGAGACCAACGTGCACACATCCCACACACAGAAGTCCTTGGTTGTAGTTAACGTGCGTGAAATGGCCTTCACACGTACTCCCGCCCCACCCCAGGCGGGAAACATCCTTTACCACGAAACCATTACAACGCGGTATGGTTACATCGTGGTTTTCACAACGAAAGTCGTTACATCGACTTGCACTGGAGGGCGCTCTAGACTAAGGAATAGTGTGAATTACTATTCCAACACCTTCCCTACTGTACGTAGACTGGAGTTGGAATAGTAATTCACACTAATCCTAAATCCAGCGCCCTCCAGCCCAAGTCAATGTAACAACTTGCGTTGTTAAAACCGCAATGTAAGATACTGCGTTGTGATGGTACGCGTTGTATCATCATACATTCACCCCAGGCCTGCACCCGTTGCACACAGACACTGCTCATTGATCCGAGCTGTGCCATTTCATCCACAGGAATGGCGCGGGTCAGCACAGTTCCGCTTCAAGCAGAGCCACTGACGCAATGGCAGAACATCCCGGACACATGCACAACCCCTGTCACGTGGAACTGTACCGTGGCAGTGCTGCGGATCAGTTACCGGCTAAGCTTCCGCCTTGCCAACGTCACCTGCGTTCAGCCTGTGTTGCATTGTCGCTCGTGCATATTCGAGTGGACCATAGATGTCTGCCTCTCCAACGTAACGGTAGCTGAACTGGATTTCGACGTGTGTGTGCGCCCCCTGTTGGCCCATGACCAGGAGTGTCACCGTGATGCCCGTTTATGGCATGCCTGGATGATTGGCATGCATGCTGGCAACTGGACCTGGGAGATTGCACGACTCGTCGTGTGCAGTGACCACATTGAGCCGCTCCCCTATTGGGCTTTAGTGCCAATTGGGGCCAGGGGTTGGAGTCAGCACATCTGTCCGGGACAGCTGATGGGTTACGCGGCCGACATGTTAGATGTAGTCGACAACGAGCTCCCATTGGAAATGTTGGCCTACGCTGCTACACTCGCGTTCATGGACGAGTGACAACGTACCTGCAGCCACAACTGAATGTGACCCATTGCATGTATCCCAACACCTGGTTGCATGTTGGGGATCTGGTCACATGTCCCAAGACGACAGTGGACATGGCTGCATTGGCCTGGACTCCGGATCCATGCGCGGACAACCAACGTGGGTTGGCACTGACTTGTGTGGGTGATGGACTCCCCCGGGGTGGACATGGGCGCTTTCCAACGTTCCTCATTCAGACATGCTGCTGCATTGGTCAGCATGTCGTGGCACTTCTCTTGGCCGTACTGACACGCAATTGTTGATAAAGTTTCCGCACCTTCACTTGTCTCCAACTGTGATGAGTGTTGATTTGTATGCAATGTGCGTGTCACGGCCTATCTGGGTCCCTGCCATACATGCATTGCTACCCCATCAGGGCTGTGGGTTTGTACTTGTGCATTATCATGTCCCTGTTTCATGCTTTGCCAGATGCGTATGGCCATTTACCGGCCACAAGCGGGTGCACTTGTGTCCTGTGTTCGGTTGTGCAAATGTTGCTGCTTGTACCACATTGTGTTCGAAGTTGGGGTGCTCTGTTTCTTATGTATGTGTGCTGCATTGTGTGTGAGATGTCCCTTCAGCTCTGATTTGGCTCACCCTTCTCCCTTTCAGGCAGTGTGGTTTTCACTTCTGTGCTTGTTCAGTGGTGTGATATTGCCGAGTTGTGTGACTTGTGCTCTTGGTTGGTGTTGTTACTCTTGGGCATGGTTTGTCTGCAGTTGTGCTGTGCTTAATTGTGCATGTGTGCCATTGTGCCCATCTCCCCCGTCCCCCGGTCCCTGGTCGTTCCTCTCCCTGTTGCTGTTGTGTCTGTTGATTTTGAGCAGTTTCCGGTCCCCGACTCCTGCCACCATCTCCAGACTGATGTGGTGGACACCATTTCCTCCATGTCATCCAGCTCCTGGTGTGGCGCTGGACTCCCACCTCCGGTGTGCATTGCTGCCTTCTGGTTGTTGGCGTGTTTCTGCTTGTTTGTGCGTTTCGCATCATTCCAGCTGTTCTGGTTTTCTTCCATTGTCCTCCTCCGCTCTCCGGCTACATTCACCTTGTCCACGATGGCCTGCCATGTACAATGTTTTGTTGCCAATGGGGCTTGTGGGGTTGTGTACTAGCTCCGGCTGCCTCCATTGTGCTTCGCTGTTGTTTTCTGTTTGGTTTGTCTTCTTTTTTCCTGCTTTTGTTGTGCTTATTCCCGCCTGCCGTGTGTGTGTCGCAGGCCTGGCGCTGCTTATCGCTGCTTTCCTCATCGCGAATGGGCTCATCGCACGTTTTTTGGTGTTGGGGTTTGTGTTTTTATCTCCGTCGCGGTAGTTGTATCGCGGACATTGGCCGCGTTTTCGGAAAACTATCGCATGGTACCGCTGTGTTGTGAATTCCACGTTAACACGGGATTATTTTCCCGCGATAGACTGCGATGTGTAAAGTTGCGTTAACGTTTTTTGGAGATGTTTAGCGCACGTTCTTGTGAATATCCCCCATAGTCTTTGGTCTGCTTTGTTAACCCTGGCCACCAGTAGCGCTGTTTCAGTAAAGAAATAGTTGCTGTAACGCCTGTATGCGCAGAGTCCAAACCCTCGTGTGCTGCTAGAATTAAGCCTTGCCTACGATCCATATTTGGTATTACTCTATCCCCCACTCCAGGAATCTGAGCATATGGAATGTTTTGTGCATCTAACTTGTAGGAGTACTTGAGTGGAAATTTTTTAGGTACTGCTGTGCTGCCTTTGCGTGAAGCATTGACAGCTACCATAATCTCGCCGGCTAATCTCGTCTTTGAACGAGTAATTGCAGCTACGGACGCTGTGCGTACAGCCCCCTTTGCGGCTTCATCAGCCAATGAATTCCCTTCAACGTGAACGCCATCATGCTGATGACTCAGTGTATGTATCACGTGAGCCCTTGGTAGTTCGTTTCTCAACTCCACTACCTGTTCCCATAGCATTTTATGCTTAATTGTGCCACCTTTTGCGTCTTTAAACCCGTTTTGTTCCCAGTGATGTAAATATTCATTGTACGACTGTACACAGTAAAAGGAATCGCACACAATTAGTGTGGGGAATTCGTGTTCCATATTTACAAGTGCCAGTATCAGTGCTTTTAACTCTGCTAACTGAGCCGTGCAGTCTCCTAGAGATTGCGTTTTACTGCAACTTGGATGGAACTTTCCATCGCGCATGCGACCTTTAACGATTGCACACGCCGCGCTGTAAGCTTGCTTACTCCCTATGGCTGGTTGAGCAGATCCGTCAGTGTAAATGATGTATTCATACTGATCTAGAGGCAAAATCTCATTTGGTAGAGGATATTCTTGTTCGTATTGCAGAAATGCTTGTGTTTTTAAACTTGGATCAAATCTGTATTCAACATCCGTTGCAGTAAGAGAATTAGCCCATTGGATCCATCTGGGATGTAAGGCTTTCGCATTTGGAATGCTAGCCTTTGTAACAGCCTCTAAGGCTGGTACTGGGGTCACGACTATTATGCGCTTTCCCTGAGCTAGGGCTCTTTCTCTTGCTACAGCGGTCTGCACTGCTGTCAGGATTTTTTCTGTTGAAGTAAAACGCATCTCTGCGTTTGTGTACAGGTGTGATTTGTATGCGATTGGTACAGTTTCGCCTTCATTGAAAGTTAAATAAGTGTACCCGCATTGACCCGTTATTACTCGGATCACTAAGTTGCGTACGTTTACGCGTGTCTGTAAGTGTTTTGAAGCTATCATGTCTTCCTGTAGTGAACATAGGATATTTGTATGTTCCTGTGTCCATTGTCTGACTGAAAAATCAGGTTTTATTAAGTCGTAGAAAGGTTTTACTCTTTCTGCGTAATCCAAAATGTATGTTCGACCAAAATTTAGGAATCCCAGAATTGATTGTAAATTCTTTAATGATTTTGGAGGTTGGAGCAGAGCACACTTTTCTAAAAAGTTAGCTGCTAAGCTTTTTCCTTCACGTGACAGCTCATATCCCAGAAACAGGACATTGAGATGTGCAATTTTTGATTTTTTGAAATTAAATTTATAGCCTTCAGAGGCGAATCCCATAATAATGGTGCTCACCCTGGTCAAGTGCCTCGGTAAGTCATCGTCCGTCAGATAAATATCATCTACATAGGATAATGCTTCTTCATCCAAATTTTGGAGCAACTCTGTTACCCTTGCTGAAAACAACCCCGGGCTATTCTTATACCCTTGGGGCAAACAACAAAATTGCCATTGGGACCCTAGCGCTGAGAAAGCGGTCAGATACCTGCTTTCAGGCGCTATATTTTGGCAGAAAAATCCATTTGAGATATCAAGTGTTTTGTATTTTTGTCGCACAATGTTATTCATTAATGCGGCACTGTGTGCATTTTGAACTGCAAATGTCTTTGTGCAAGTGTTTAAATGTCTGTAATCTAAAACTAGACGATATGTGTTGTCAGGTTTTGATACGGGAAACAAAGGATTGTTCATAGGTGAAGTGCAATTTTCTATCACCCCCTGGTATTCAAGTTGATCTAGGATCTCCCTGACTTGTTTTTTAGCTTCCTGCTTTATAGGGTATTGCCTTTGGGCATTTGGGGAAACTTTTAATGGGATCACGTGGTGGGTTGAATCCTCATCCCAACCAACATGATTTTTGTACAATGCTGGAGCTAGGGCAACCGCCCACTCCTGCGCATATGCATGTTTTAGGTGAATGGGAACGAGGTCGGAAAATGCTGGAAAAATTACCTTTTCTCCCTTAGGGCACTCCATGACGAATGCTGGCGGCCAGTCTTGCTCTGCTAATAGGATGTCATATTCAGATGACAGATTTTTCCAAAATAGACCTTTAACTTTTCTGGGCTTGTCCCCCTCCATCCGGAGTGTTATCTCATGTAACTTATGTGGGACACTTACCCAAGTATCGGGTGTTTCCACTGTGATATACTCACTCAACTCCGCTGTCACCAGAAATTCCTTCAGGTTCTGGCGAGCTATTGTTACTTCTGCCGCGCTGTCTAGCATCGTCAGAGCCCATTCCCCGCTCAGAAGCTGTGTCCTCAGAATTCTGGGCATGTCTGATCTTGAGACCTGCTACCTTCTTCTTTTTGAACTGAGGTTTCTGTTTTTGTTTATCTCCTTTTTTAGGTGCGTAGTCCGCAGCGCGTTGCGTGTCTCTGGACTTTGTACACTCCTCTTGTCTGTGTTCTTACCATCCTTCCCTCTCGGAGTTTTTTGATGAACCCTGAAGGGAACGAGAGGAACGAGTATCAGTATCCTGATACCTGTCAGGTTTCCTAATATTATCTCTATTCCTGAGGTTATACCTCCTTTCAGAGGGCTCCTGTTGAGGAGACCTACCTCTGGATTGAGATCTGCTGTCTTTAGACTTTTGTTGTTTTTTATTTTCCCACTTCTTTTTAGAAGAAGCAGGTGTCTGCTTTGTACTGTCCTTTTCAGAACTGCCCACCAGTTGTGGTTTTAATGCTTTCCCACCTAGACTGTCTCTGCCTAGTTCTGCATATGCAGTTTCAATTATTTTGGGTAATTTGTGTTGTTGATCCACTGGACTGAACTCCCTTAGGCGTTGGCGGATCGCCACTGAAGCTGCTTCCCCCTTAATGTTAGCTAGTATTATGGCTGATACCTGGTCAAAGTTATTTAGTAACTTCATCCCTAAGTTAAGGGCAGGTTCTGCTCCGTACTCATTTTGTATCTCTCTCAATACGTCAGGTACTACTGCTAATGACGGGATACCATGTGTTCTGGTATATATGGCAGCAAAGACTGAACCCCAAGAGGTGCAGTCCTCTACTTGTGGTGTGATCCCCATGGGCAAGCAGATTGTTAGTATTCTGTGTTTATCATAGGTGGTAGTATTCGGGAATACTGCCTCAAGCTGAGTTATTTTCTGAGCTATCCAGAATGGTATTTGTTCGCGTTTTGCGGGCATTTTGCCCATTACCGCGTGTAATGTTTGAGGAGTAATTTTATTTCCTGTACCCTGAGCTGGAGTACTATTTGCTGCACCTGGTGCAGGTTGGAGTGTCAGGTTTCTGTAGATTTTAATTAAATCTCTGTGTTGTATGAGTAATTCTGGCTGTGGCATTGTTCCAATGTCAGGGTGAGGTGTGTAAGCCGCTAGTATTGGCCATGTGGCCCCGTCTCCTCCGAGCGGGCCTAATCTTACTGTTCCTCGTACGTGGGGTAGGACGCCATTAAACCAGTAATGATGTTCCTGGTAAGTGAGTGGAATCTCTATGTCCTCAAACGGACCATATTCCCTTGGTGCATTTCCTTTTATATAGTAGTGAAATGTCTTTGTTATGGCATTTGCTGCTGGAAATGTAACCCATGAATAGAACACCTCTGTTTTGTTTGATTCGTGTGCCTCAATCACGAAACCTACCATGCCACCCCTGGCTTGTAAACCATTTTCTAATAGTCTTAGGGTGACTGTCATTCTGAATTTTGGTTGCATTTTCAGGATCTTCTCCTTCTTCTGAAAAATTCAGGTCAACTCTCTCTTCCCCTGCCTCAGAATCAGGCATGTTTAGAGGAAGAGGTGTTCAAAGGGAACTAAGATGAGGTGTTATGCACAATTTAGGAACTAAATGTCCTTCAAGCTTGATTAACCAACAGCCAATAAATAGGATATCTCGCCTACTCAGCTGTGGCGGAGTTTGTGCCCACCCACTCCAGACGTCTCTGGGGTTTTGTGAGTAGGTTCTCTGAGAATAGCACGACTGAACTACTCAGATTCTACTGTTAAATAAGTACCCAACCAACGTTGGCGGCGCCATGTCGTGTAGTTCCTATAGTACCCATGCAGGACCTGCGCGTTTGGATAACATAAACTGTGGGCTTGGTGTTAGACTGACTCTGTGCACCCCCACCGTATATGTTAGCCTGTTTGCATTAGCTTGCTCACAGTGCCACTAGAATCTCCTCTTATCGGGGAGAGATTAGTTCCTGGCAACCTTAGACCATGACAACCCTAATTCCTCAGAATCGTGGAAACAATATACTACTTTTCGCTCAGTCACTCGTGCTTACTTATTCGGTTTGTCTCAGAGAGTTACACAGAATAAACAGTCTGGGCGTTTCAATAAGTATTTATTGAACAGTTGTCATTCTAGTGTAAAATATATGTGCTGCAGCAATCAGCAGACAATAGCAGAGATATATTATCAGCAGTACGATAAAAGCAAAGGGATAGAACAATTCTACCATATTGCAATAATCATGAATACATACATGAATATAGAAAGCATTATGAAAAGTGCGCGTACTCCTACGATGCCTAACTAGATTTACCTGAGTGTACCTAGCATATGTGCAGGTCTAAAAGCCAAAGAGCCAAGAATCCTTCTAGGATTTAGTCGAGCCCCATTACCTGAATAGAGAGAGTGTGAGACCCCGTCCTAGTCTCGAGTTGGACACCCCGCAAGGGCTGTGTTAGACCGCTGTCAGCTGGAGCGACTGCATGCAGGAGCCTCAGCGTCTCTGGTCAGTGTGTCAGCATGGAAGTCTCGGTTCCCTCTCTCTTACCGTGGCAAGATGTGGTGTATTTATACCCTAAAGTATCTCGTCACCCAGTACGGTTTGTATTGGTCTTTGTTAGACAGGAGGAAGACGTCAGGGGTGAACTTTGTACATACATATTATGCGGGAGATGTAGCTGGTGAATGCTCATGCATAATTTATGAGTACATTGTAGGCCTGTGTTCGGGAAAAACCCTGCAGTGTTCTAAGACTAGATAACGTTCAACCTCAGAGCGCGTTGTGTACTGTAGGGAACTAATGTAGGTGAAAGATCATGCCTATATTAGGGCAAAGGAGTTCATGACCATAATAGGGCATAGACGATTATGACCAAAATAGGGCATATACGAGTATGACCATAATAGGGCATATGCGAATATGACCATATACGGCATATATGAACGCGTCTATATTAGGGCCTCTATATGAAACATAACAGTTTCCCCCAAACGTTTTTGCCTTCAGACCTCCTGCTTTTGATGACTTTGTTTTTGCTGGCCTTAGGACTCTGCACACTTTATCACAGCTAACCAGTGTTAAAGTACCTGTGCTGTTTGCTCAAAACATGGTAACATTGGTTTATACCCAATTGGCATATTTAATTTACTTATAAATCCCTAGTAAAGTGAACTACATGTGCCCAGGGCCTGTAAATTAAAGTCTACTAGTGGGCCTGCAGTACTGATTGTGCCACCCACTTAATAGCCCTTTAAACATGTCTCATGCCTGCCAATGCAGAGCATGTGTGTGCAGTTTAAACTGCCATTTCGACCTGGCAAAATAAACCTTTTGCAAGGCCCAAACATTCCTTTATAATACAAACGTCACCCCTAAGGTAGGCCCTGGACAGCCCCAAGGGCAGGGTGTAGTAAAATGTTGGACCTTACTTTTAAGTTTTATATGTCCTAGTAGTGAAAAACTCTTACATTTGTTTCACTACTGCATCCCATCGGATAACATTAGAATGCCCTTATTACATTTTATAAGTTTAATTTCCAAATGGGAAGAGATAACTGGTTCATGTTTGGTGTCTCTGGAATCCCAATCTAAAATCCTAATTTATTGTGAAGTCCGATTTTAAATTATAATTCTGAAAGTGCCACTTTTAGAAAGTTGGCATTTTCTTGCTTTAGCCATTTGGGGCCTGCAGCCTGTCTCTGGTCACATGACTGGGTGTAGTTGGCAGTTGGGCTTTGTATATTCCTCCTAGACAGCCACACACAAAAAGAGCTGAGGTGTGACTGGATGGGCCATCACTGGCAGGATGGGAGGGAGGAGCTGGGGCCAGCCTCACTTACACCTGAATAGGCTGTGTCCTGTCTCCACATAAAGGGCTGCATACACCCTGTGATTAGTTTGGAGCCTGGGCCAGGAAGGCAGGGCGTCTGTGCATTTCAAAGGCATGCCACTGGAAGTTTCTACTCACTTCAGAGGCACAACTGTGTATAAAAGAAGGACCTCAGACACCACCACTTCAGTACACTTCTGGACCTGTGGATACTCTGCCAGGAAGAAGGACTGCTGTGCTGCTACAAGGACTATAACTCTGCTGGACTGCTACTCTGAAGGAACTGCTGACATGCTGTGCTGACATGCTGCCTACTGCCCTCTTGCCTGGGTGAGAAGGACTGGACCTGCATCACTTGAACCCAGAACCCAGAGTAACTCCAAGAGCTAGTTGGAAGACTTCCTGATCTGAAGCCTCAGGGACATAACTGGCTTCCAACAACCTTGCATCTGCACCTGGACTCTGCTATCTGTGAGTCTTCCCTGCCAAGCGGTGCCACCCCAGTCCTTAACACTGGAAGTGGGCTTAAGCTGCTTTGCCAGCCTCTGTGCATCCAGCAGAACCGACTCATCGTCTCTGCTGCACAGCGCAATACCAAGCAGAACAGACGCATCTCTGCTGCTGCGTAGATTGGACCCGTCGCAAAGATGCACATCGCTGCCGCAGCCCACATCGCCTTTGGAATCGCCATTGCACGATACATCCTCAGTGTAGGCCCTCGCATCTGTCGTCAATGGCAGCCTCAACGACGACGGACTACTCATCATAGATTCGCTGCTCTTCGGAACCGACGCATCACCCTGTCTGCGCACCGCATCTTGAACAACGGACTTCACATCACCAGCCCGGTCGACAGGCTCCTCAACGTCGATGCAACAGGACCTCACACTGCAGCCTCGCCACATCTCAGAACTGATGCATCGCCTCGGCTGCACGATGCAGCCTTGATATGGATCCATGCAATGCTCCACAAACCAGGATTTAAGGTACTTTGTTCAGCGGGCCAAACTAGGTCCCTGTAGCTGGCCTGTGCTCCATCATAGTCGGCCTGAACTTGTGACTTTGCCCCTGCCAAGGATACCTAAGATATCCACAGTTGGTGCTTTACCGCTTTTGGCGCTATTTTCTCTAAAAACTTTAAAATTCAATTTATATCTGGTTCTTCTGATTGGATTTTTGTCATTTTTGTCTTGTTTTATTTATTAAATCAAGCTCTGTGTTTCTAACCTGTTTTTTGTGGGGGTTTTTCACTGTTGAAGTATTGCACAAATACCTTACATATTGCCTCTAAGATAAGCCTGACTACTCTGTGCCAATCAACCAGGGGGTTGAGCACAGGTTAATTTGGGGTTTGCTTGTGCCTTACCCGGACTAGGACTGTGGTTGCTGCTTGACCAGGGCTCAAACCCCAGTCAAGCAGTAACCCAATTTCTAACAGCGGTCATTTCTCAATTTGGCGGCCGGCACCTCCATCAGGGCAATAGAGTAATTTACTCTGTCGGCGTGATGGAGAAACAGGCCATCCTCCAACAGCTAAATTAGGCCCTAATTTAGACCTTTGCAGGGTTTACAACTTTCTGCGAATGAAGGAAGGCGGCGAGTGGAAGAGGGCCTTTAGAACCCCTCTTGGACATTTTGAATATTGTGTAATGCCCTCTAGGTTGAGTAATTCCCCAGTTGTCTTCCAGCATTTTATGGGTCATGTTTTAGCTGACATGAAGCATCAATTGATTGTTATCTATCTTGGTCTTTTCAAGAGATACCCTTTCACATCATCAACATGTCAACCAAGTATTAAACAGGCTCCACCAAATCAGTTCCTCTGTAAGCTGAGAAACTTCAAATTCGATCAGCCCGAGGTGCAGTACCTAGGTTTCCTCTTAAACAGTTCTGGAGTCTGAATGGACCAGCATAAGGTTTCCTCCATTCTATTTTGGCCGACCCCATCTAACATCAAAGAGACATCAAGGAAATCCAGTGTTTCTTGTATTTTCTAAATTCTACCAGCAGTTTATCAGGAGTTTCACTCGACTAACTATTAATAGTACCCCAATACTAAAGAAGAATATGCTCCGCCAAGGTTTCCCAGTGGGTTGTTCGAAATAAAGAAGCCTTAATTAGGTTAAAACAAGCCTTTACGCAAACCTTAATTTGGTGACACCTGGATCCAACGAAAAGGTTTATTGTTGAAACCGATGCTTCTGACCGAGCCATTGGGGCTGTGCTTCTACAGTTTCTGGAAGACAATGGATTAGACACCCCATTTTCTACTTGTCCAATATCTTATCTGACTCTGAAAGAAATGACTCCATCATGGAAAGGGAACTTCTGGCTATGAAAATGGCCTGTTCGGAGTGAAGACATTTTGTGATGTGGACTCATGAACCCTTCCAAATTTCAACATATCATCGAGACCTCCAGTGTCTAAGAAATATGCAGTGCAGAAATAATCGTCAGGTTCGTTGGGCCTATCTTTTTCAACCAGTACAACATTTGCATTACTCATATTCCCGGCACTTTTGATCAAAATATTCTTTGTCCACAACACATTATTGGGGTGGCAAAATCTTTCCTTAAGAGTGCAAGCTAGCTATTCAAAGGTCAATAAGAAAGAATGAGACACTTACATGGACTAATTCATAAGCAAGGCGATTTGGTGTTTAAGGCAAGGACCATATTCATTCCCTCCAAGGCACTGAGTCTGAAGTTTTTTAAATGTGCCATGTTTCACTAATTGCCAGCCACAGGGGCATTAAATCCACTTTCAAGGTCATACTTTGTTCTTTCTGGTTATCGTTTGAGAGGACATTGAACTTTATGTCACTTCTTGCCATGTTTGCGTCCATAGTAAAACTTCTCACTCTCAACCTTCTGGGCTTCTTCGATCGTTGTCTGTTAAGGCAGAACTTTGGCATACCATTTCTACTGATTTCATCATAGCATTGCCTCTGTCTGAAGGGAACTGAGTCATTGTGGTAACTGTTGATTCCCTTACTAAAATGGCTCATTTCACTGCTTTAGAGAAACTACCCTCTGCAAAGGCCTTGGAACATTTTTTGTGCTTGAAATCTTCCATCTACATGGGCTACCTCAAGTTATTTATTTCAGAGTGAGGTCCTTGGTATATCTCTCGATCTTGAAAATTGTTTTGTCCATTCAGATTGAGGTGGCCTTGTCATCTGGTTTTCATCCCCAGACCTACGGTTAGATGGAACAACTCAATCAGGGTCTTGAGTAGTTTCTCCAAGCTTTTGTAATTCCACACAGAGTTACCAGTCTTCTTTTCTACCTTTGGCTGAGTTTTCTTACAACAATTCTGTTCATAGTGCCACTGAGGATTCACCATTTTTCTGCCTTCATGGTCTTTACTCTAGAACTCTTTCTCTGTTGCTCAAGGTTCTGTCTTAGTTCCTGTAGCGGCTAGTTTCTTTTGACAGTTACAAACTATTAGATGTAAGATTTTCTAAAAAGAAGATGAAATCTTACGCTGACATTTATCGTACTTGTTCATTGACTATAAGATTGACGGCAAGGTGTGGCACTCCCCTAAATTTCTACCTGCTCCTTTTTCTCCAAACAAATTCAAAACTCGATTTTATGGACCTCTCAAAATCTTTCAGATCATTAATCCGGTTGCTTTCACGGTTCAATTGCCACTGAATTAGAAGATTCCTCCCAATTGAAACCTTGCCAGATGGTTCCTTTTCGATGTCTTTTTTCTAGGCCTCCTCCTATTTAAAAAAAATAATAATCCTGAATTTAAGGTACAAGAGATTTGTGATTTACGCATCTTTAGAAAGAGGCTACAATTCTTGATTCATTGGAAGGGATACACCACTAGTTAGAGGTCTTGGGAGGATGTTCAATCTCCACTTCTGGTTCAGCACTTTTTAGGCAATTCCCAGACAAGCTTGGAGCTTCGAAAGGGGGGCATACTGTTGTCCTACTGCCATTGCCTTGTCACATGTCAGCTCCTGAGTTTGTCTTGGGCAGGAGGGACGCGCGGCTTCCTTGGTCAACCGCGGCCCGTGCAAGTAAGAGCGGTGGGGCCGGGTGAGGGCGGATTTCGAAGGACGATGGCGATGGAAAATTAAATAAATAATTAATTTCCCCACGTCATCGTCCGTCGAAATACCCCCCACCCGGCCCCACCGCCCCACCGCTCTTACCTGCATGAGCCGCGCTGTCCTTGGTGCAAGAAGGGCCTTGTGAGCATTGCGGGCCACTGCGCTCCCTTAGCAAACTTACCTTACGTTCCTGGCCTGCTGGTACAGTCTTCTGTGCCATCGCTCTTCTCCCTGGGGGGTTCCTGGTAGGAGATGCCTTCAGTGCCTCCATTTTCCTAAATCCACCATCATAGAATCCTAAAGTGAGGATTTCTGGGATAAAATATTTACCTATTCGAAGATGGCTGCTTCATCATAATTTCCTATGCTGGTTTTCCAATCCTACGAGGGTTTCCCAATCCAACATGGTGGCACCGCTGCTTTTGAGGTAACTGCCTGTCTTAGGAGTACAAAAGGAAGGAATTCCTTTACTTCTTGTGTCGCAACACTTCGTCAGTCCTGTTGTTGTGTTTCCTCACTCCTGACGTACTCTAGGTAATTTCTGGTTTAGTCAGTCTCTCAATTGTTCCAGTTCTTCGCTGATCCGAGCTTTCCTACTGTTGTCTCCTTCTCCTTCTCCTTGGCAGTGTCTTTGTCTTTCCTGTTGGGTTGTCTCCTTTCGTCTCAACTGGAGCCTTGCTACCATCTAGGAGGTTTTTTGCCTTTGGGCTTTTTCCTCCGTTCGGGGCTCCTCCTGTAAGGTGCCATCTGCTTAGGCGCTACCAGTTCTTGGCAGCATCATGGCTACTGGAAGGGGTCACCTTTACCCCTGGTAGACCAATGCTGTTAAAACCTGGACTCCCTGACCTACATGCAGCCTGAGGTCCCTCGTTAGGTATCAGTCATCTGACATCCAGAGTCAATCATTACTTCTAGGGTCTTTCCGGTAATATGAATGACACATATGTAGAGTCCCATATCATTTTCCTCATTGATAGTGTTCATACTCACACAGTGAAAATCATATAATTCCAGCTGGAACATTCCGTATCTCTATTACTATCCTGACTGACCTGGACCACCCTTCGTTTAGATGCTCTCTTACCCTCTCTACACACTCTAGAGCAGGGTTCTTCAATCTGTGGGGCGCGACCCCCAGGGGGGGCGTGGAGTTGTGGAAAGGGGGTCGCGCCTTCCTGTCGCACTTCTGCCTGGAACTGCCTCAATCTGGAATCCAAAATGTTTACTCTTCGTTTTGGATTCCGAACAGTGCATCTCAAGGAGCTCTCTGATTGGAGGACATTGACGACTATCCTCCAATCAGAGAAATTGCAGAATGCACACCAGGAAATGCCGGGAACCGGGGCCATAAATATGCACCTGTGGAGTGTAGAAGGCTCTGGAGTGCTTCAATATTTATTTGTTCCTGCTGCCATGCATTCCTGCTCCCTTTCCTGGACTTTCTCGTTGCTGCTGCTGTGTTCCAGCTGGTGTCCTCTTCGTGCTTCTTCCTCGTGGCTGCCTCTGCAATCCAATCTCCCGGCTGTTTCCTGGTTTCCAAGGCAACCGAAGCTTCACAAAACTTGTGAGTAACCTGCCTCTTCCCCCGCCTTCCTCTGCATCCACCCTGGCTTTTTTTTAACCCCTCAGAAACACACACACGAAGGATGTGCATTTCCTTAAGGATTCAAACAGTTGCAAATGTATAAATAATTTTGAAAGGTGGGTTGGGGTTTATTTATTGGAGAATATTTGTGCAAATGAAGAGAGTTAAAAACTATTTACCAGGGGTGAAATAAAAGGTCAAAAGGGTCGCAAAAAATATTTCACTATCGTTTTTTGACTAGCATGTGTTGTTGAGCCAAATTTAAACTCAACATTTACCTTCTACATTCATATAACTTCGCTTCTCAGCAAATGTTTATTTTCAATCTTAGCACAATTATTCCACTTTTTTCCATGGCCTTTAATTCTGGCCCAGTTATTGCATTTTTGTATTGTCCTCCGGGGATACTTTGATGGCATATTAATATTTCTTGGCACATCAAACTTATTACTGATAATAATACTAATACCCCAAAGCAACTATTCCTACTTCTCCAGCTGCTCTGACTGCTACTACTAATTTCACTACTGCCAGTGCTACAACAGCTACTAGTACTACTAGAAATCATATCAGAGGGGCTCAGCTACATACTTTTGGATATTTTTTCAGGAAAAATAATTTCAGATTAGCAACATTTGTAGGTGATAAGGGGAAAATATTTCTGTAAATCTGATTTTGCCAATTCCTACTAACCTTGTAGTCTCCTTCAAAACCAAATCTATTGACTTTGACCTCCTGTGCACCATGCTAGGCCCTAAACACGATGTGAGTGGCAATGTTGAAAATGGGTTCTGCCTTAGTATGCAGAGGTGAATGGCATCTGTTTACCTGCCTTTGTTCTGTACATGGTGGCACTGTCACATGATTACAATTTCCTCGACCTGCAGCTCGCTGGAAAATGAGCAATTCTGATAAATTATTTTTGGCTGGTGTCCTTTGTTAAACTTTCTTCTTACCTCATCTGAGGCCTCCTGTCCCACCACATCACCAATTTGACCAAGCAGCTGGGGAGGGGACCCAGTATGTCAGTCCTGTTTAGTGGGCAGCCTCCTGTAAACTCTCGCCATCAGTTTCTTTGATTAGTGGTGGCAATTGAGTGGGTGATTCTCTTTTGCTGGGGAGTGCCTGTTCTTTACCAAGGATTGTTTTTCCAAACCTCTCATTAGGATACAACAGCACTGCTGTGGAAGGGCTGCCATACCCTACTTTCTCAGCTGATGTTTCGAGAGGTTCTCTTACTTGGGGGTTGCACCCTAGTAATGTCAAGTTAATGTATCCAGATAATAAGGTCACCTGGGATGTGGTGGTTAGTGGCTGTATTTATTGGTAGCTGCAGTCTAGGGTAGACACAGCTCCACCCTGTTTCAAGACGATGCAAACGTTGTTGGTTTTGGGAATGCACTTGAAGTGAGGCTAACAAATGATAGGTTTGTGTATCGTAAATGGCCTTTAGCGGTTCAAACTTTTGTTTAACAGGGCACTTGTGTCCTGAGATGACTCAGTGGCAATTGAATTTGGAGAAGCGAGTACTGGTTTATGGTTCCAATCCTAATAATGGATTTAAAGTGTGATATCTCGGGAGCTGTATGTTGTAGTAACCAACCAGAGACATCACATGTTGTGTGCACTCAGACTCGAGCTCTCAGAGGGCTAGGGGGGTGCCTTTTACTTTCTTTCCGAGGGAGGTTTGGGGCAGTGCGATTGTGGTACAGGCTGCAGGTGCTCTGCCCCCTTTTGAAATGGCGCTGCCATCAAGCCGGGTCTGGTGGCTTAGTGGACTAATGCACCCACTGTAGGGGCATGTGTTTCATCCACCTGAGGTCGATAAAATGAGTACCATTGAGTTGGGTAACAATAAATATCTGTTATTCAGCGCCTTGAGACCCTAGCTTGGGTGATACTTGCACTTTGCAAATACACATGTTATGGAGCTGACAGAAAGGCAGTGTGCTTGGTGGGGGCCTGGGTGGGCGGGGGGCTTGGAGGGGGCATAACATTGATGGGATGAAGGGGAAGAGCCTGGACAGACCATGCCCGGCCTGTGTGTGATTATTAGGTATTGAGAGACAGGGCCAGACATACTTTAACTGACAGAGATGAGAGGGATGGATGGGAGGGGGTGGGAGGAAAGAGGCATGTGTAAACTGTTTAACTTTGCACAAGACCTCCAGGGTTTTAAGGGACCCCCTACTTCTCCCGGCCAGGGCCAGGTGAGCTTCTAATGTGGCTACATGTATTTCTGTAGAGTGGAAGGCCCTTTCAAAGGTTGACTAGACATCTTTCTGTGGTTCATTGCGGTATTTTGTTGATAAACTGGTACTGATGAGGTGAAACCATTGCTCAGTGTTACCATGTGTAAAAAAGGTCAAAATAATGAAGCAGTAGTATCCCAAAATATGCGCATCACATAGCATTATTTACATTTTCTTACCACATAATTTAGTTGACCCTGCTGCATAATTTGGTCCTCCCTTGCCTCATAATTTTAGTAGCCCTTCCTATAGGGCAGTCTGGCAGTGCCCAAAGGGGTGGACAGTCAGGTCAGTGTGTGTGCTTTGTTTTGCTGCTTGCTGACCTGTTTTACAGTCTGGTGGACTGTTTTTACTCTTAATTTCTGTGCTATTACCACAAATATTGTCTGCAGGACGCACAAGTGCATGTAGTCTACCATACCTTGCAAAATACCTCGACAGCTCGGCCTTTACAAGTTTAAAACTGCGGCATAATTTGGTCCTCACTTGCCTCATAATTCCAGTAGCCCTGCCTATAGGGCAGTCTGGTCGTGCTCAAAGGGGTTGCAGGTCAGGTCAGTGCTCTTGATTTCTGTGCTATTACCACAAATATTGTCTGCATGAAGCACAAATGCATGCAGTCTACCATACCTTGCAAAACACATATACAGCTCAATCAATTACAAGTTTAAAACAGCCCGCTTTCCAAATAAGGGCCCCTTTTTAAGATCTCATATACGCTGCACTCACACACAGTAAACTTCATCGTCCACTCTGCGCTATATCCCTTATAGCTTGGTGAGCTCCAGTGATGAGTGAGAGGGGAGGCGACACTTGGTGGCACTGGCAGAAAGCCAGATAGTGTCAGGTTTAGAAATCATAACTATAGGTGACAAAGGTGGAGAGAATTTTTGCAGGCTTTCATCTCAGGCGGTCACGAAGGAGGGGATGGTCAGGCACCAACTTGTCAAGGAAATGGGAATTTCCAGGGAGAGAGTACATACTCTTTGAGTGAGGTTTTTGTGATTGCTAGATAATCCTCATCAGAATACAGCAGCGAAGTCTTCATGACCACTGAATGTAAATTGTGCCACACACAAGTCACCTTGTTATGTGTGTGAGTGGCCTCTTGGTGCATCCCCAGTTCAGCAGAGCCTGGTGCGCTGCTGGCAAAGCAAAACAAAAACAAATAGAGCACCCCATGGTCTTACAGTTGTCCAATGGATTATGAGTGATTTTGGGGCAAATGGGATGAGCCAGAAGGTCTAACAAAATGGCAGAATGCCACCAGTGTCCACGCATGTATGGACTTTCATTCCTTCAAGAGAAAGAGAGGTGCGGAAGAGAGGTTAAATGCAAGGCAGGAGATAGAATATGAGAGCAAAGACAAGAAAGTCAATAGAGGAATATAATGTATCGCTGAGTAACCAAGAGTCTGCCACAACAGCCTACACTTGTCTGGCAGGGTTTCTAAACAAGCACCGCATGGCTGGCTTTGACTGGATAGCAGGGGTCTTCCTTCTGAGATCAATTATGACACGGACAACAACCTTGGAGTCCTTGTTCCTTTCTTGAAGAAGGTGTCAGGAGATCAGGAGTTGGATTAGCCTACAAAGAGAGCACTACAATAATCAATTTGGGCACGAACAGCAGATATGTATTCTCTTTGAAAATTAGGAGGTGGATTTTAAACATGTCCTCCACCCATGTTACCCATTGCTATCAATGTGTGCGCACTCAAGGGAAGGGGAACCTTGGTAATGGCCCACAACGCCAGCTCACGTAATGGAAGCCAGGACCAACTGCAATTTCTGTTTTAAGCATGTGGAAGGAACCTGATGTGTTATTCGCGTTTTAGATAAGATAAGAAGATTTTTTACACTTCTTGTGAAATTGCAAAGAGTTTTTTTAAATGACAACCATACTGCATGCAGCAGCAAGTCTGTGGTAATCATTAATATTGGGCTTTGGGGTGAAATAAAGCCAGTGTGTGGTTTGTGGCATGACCTTGGCTAACGAAAGTCTGAAACCAAACAAATTAAAGCGCCACTTGAAAACTAAACACGGGTCACTAGTAGGAAAAAATACAGATTTTTTTGCCAGAAAGCTGGAAGACATCATCCACCATAAAGACACTGTGAAAATTGTGGTCTCCACACCAACAAATGCCCTGAAAGCATCTTACCAAGTGGCGTACCACATTGCCAAAAACAAAAAGCCTTTTACAGATGGGGAAAAAGTGATTCTTCCAGCAATGCTTGATGTGGCCAGGACAATGCTTGGTGAAAAAGCGGCAGAGAAGTTGAAAATGGTACCACTCTCAGACACAACAATTTGCCGCGAATCTCTGACATGGCAGAGGATATCCACAGACAACTCCTTGCACGCTTGAAATCGAGTTTGTTTGCTTTGTAATTGGATGAAGCGACTGACTTATCAAAGGAAGCTCATTTAATTGCTTTTGTCAGATACTGCCACAAAACTGTAATATTGGAAGATTTTTTATTCTGTAAACCAATCAGGGGACAGGCAACAGCATCAACCCTGTTTGACATTCTCAATGACTTCCTGTGCTCCAACGGCTTAAAATGGGACAGCTGTGTTGGGATCTGTACGGATGGTGCTCCTTCCATGTGTGGGGCTAGGGCAGGCCTAAAAGCCAAAGTGTTAAAAGTGGCTCCTCATATTCTATGGACCCACTGTATGATACACCGGGAAGCCCTTGCAGTCCGAAACATGGATAGAGAACATGGGGATGTGTTGGATTGTGCTGTGAAAATTGTTAATTTCATAAAGGCTCACCCCACTGGAGCTCGTCTGTTTGCAATTTTGTGTGCAGAAATGGGAGCTGAACATGATGGTTTGCTTTTCCATACAGAAGTCCGATGGTTATACAGAGGGAAAGTTCTGAATCTTATTTTTGAATTGAGAAATGAAGTACGGCAATTCCTTCTAGATTTGGATCCATGCAAAGCAGAACAGTTGTGTAATCCCCATTGGCTTGTGCTTTTAGCATACCTTGCAGACATTTTTGATAAATTAAATTCCTTGAATTTGTCTTTGCAAGGAGCTGAAAGTACATCTTTCACAATGTACAAAAGAATATCTGCTTTCAAGAAGAAGCTACAGTTGTGGAAAAGACTAATCAAAGATGGCCTGCTGGAGGCATTCCCATGTTTATCAGAAGCTGTTGAGGACACAGGATATGAACTTGAAAGTGCTGCTGAGGTCATAAAAAATCACTTGACTTCTCTCAGGGACGGTTTAGAAAAGTACTTTCCTGAGGACATTGATCATGACAATGACTGGGTCTTTCAACCTTTTCTATTGGATGCAGGTACTCATCTCCCAGTGCACCTTCAGGAAGACCTAATTGAGGTCCAGAGTGATCGCGTTCTCCAAATGCAATTCAGCAAAATCCCATTGGGGGAATTTTGGCTGAAAATGTCTGAAGAACATTCATGTTTGTCAAAAATTGCAGTCAAGACTATTCTGCCTTTTAGTTCGTCATATTTATGTGAGATTGGGTTCTCAGCATTGGCAGTATTAAAGACTGAGTACCGTTCAAGGCTTGAGGTGCAACACAACCTGAGGATGGCAGTAGCAAAAATACATCCACAAATTGACAGTCTCTCTGGAGAAAAACAGGCACACCCATCACATTAGTTCAGAAATGTCTTATCAAGTTTTGTCAAATTATGTTTTGTTTAGGAAAAATAAAGTACTGTTGTGCATTTTTGGCAGTTCTTTTTGGAGACTTTTTGTTTGAACTGTGTAGTAAGCCTGTGACTCCGAACTACAATCACCCACAAACCTTTAGTTTGCTAAACACTGTTTAATAATATTTCCCCACCGTAAAAATGATTTGCCATGGGAACTGGGGGCGTTTGTGGTTGTCGGTGATGAGGAGTACCAAGTACTAGAAATTGTTGTCAGGAGGGGGTCCTTACGGCTGGAAATTTTGACAGGGGGGTCTCGGCATCCAAAAGTTTGAAGACCTCTGCTCTAGAGGAATGCCCTTTCCTAGCACACAACTACACATTTTATCAATTCCAGGTCATACTTTGTGGCGCGGTAGACAAACGAGAGAGAGACCGTGTTCTGTATGTAAGGTATTTATTAAGGCTGAGGTTCTCTTTCTTTCAGGTTGCCCCTTGACGAATAGCGTTTCTTCTGTCCGTGTATCCCTTTTTGTTGGACCAGGAAATCCTTTCTTTTATTTGTGTCAAGTCCCAGGTTACCTCAGGATAAGTAAAGGAAAAGAAACAAACAAAAAGGAACTCTATCAGGTTGTTGTCCTAAGGGGTTCTTTGCATGCAAAGGGAAAGGAGTGGAGGGAGTCCGCACCTGCGATTCGTCACCAGTGTTGTCTTGTTTAGGCGTTGTGTTATGTCTTACGCGCCAGGTAATGCGCAAAGCCAGCCCCAACACATCAATCCCCTCCCTTGGCAGCTTTCTGACTTCGCTTCCCTTCACGAAAGCGGCCCAGATACGTGCACGTACCTTGTAAAGCCACGCTACTCCGGGAACGTGGCTGGCCTGCTCGTGGTGCCGGATAAGGTCCGACTCCTTTTTTTCTAAGGCTGGTGCAGGGTCCGTCCTTTCCCTCGAGCCTTCCTAGGCTTCGTCCCTTGGGAGCGTCTCTCCGTCCGGATGCCTTTTCGTTGGGGCGTTCGTCGACCGTTTCTCCTCCTCGTAGGAGAGGAGTTTCTTTCAAAGTCTCCGCGATGTCAGGCTTGCTGTTCATTGGGCCCTGTGACCACATCACGTGGACGGGCGAAGAGTCCCGGCCATCAAGGCCCTTAAAGGCACAGTGTAGATCTTGCACATCAAAATCCGACGCAGACTGTAAATAGAGGAGAGGAAATAAATAAGGTGGAAATTGATCTGTCTCGTCCTCCTCCAGCAAGGCTCTGTTGGGCACCTTGTGACATACTTTAAATTAGGTCACATAAAATACACCACCACAGTGGAAACACAATACTTTATCTTTAGCTCTCTTTTCAGTGTCACTTAATTTCTCTGTTTTATCTTCTACAGGACAAACTTTAATGTAATTTCTTGTCAGACATATCCTTGTTAACCACATTAACACAGAATACAGATTGTTCAATGGCTTTGGATGTAGTTATGACCTCCTGTAGAGTTGGGTCACCCATTATCCACAATATATCTTGAATCTTTTTGGAGCTAGGACTTAGCATCAGATGCTCAATAATCTCTTCATTACTAGAATATCCAGAATTACAAAAATTTACCAATCCTCTTGAGGATGTCAAAAACTCATGGTAAAGTGTTTCATTTGGTTTAAATGTGGTACCTTTTGAATGTTGCGCTTGTGTTTAGTTTAAATCTTTTCTCTAACCTCAGCATCACCTCATCACATTCAGTCTGATCTCCTTCACCGTCTCCTTTCCCTTCTGCAGGCATAAATCTTGATAGAGTGGTAGAACTCTCCTGTCCCTCTGATCCCAAACAGTGAAGCAAAATAAATAAATTTCTTGTGCTCACCCCCAGTCAGCAAGGTTTGCTGACTGGGGTGTTATAATGATAGATACAGGCTTCAATTAAAACACATGCATACAGTATCAATGTTTTCAGATGCATTGTGCATGATCAACCATATATGTCTATTCCAAAGCCAAGAGTTATCCACCTTATTCCAGTGCTGAATGTTTAAGGCATGCACACTGTACAGTGAACCACATTTCAAAAGGTACTGACACACTTCCACATGCATGCACTGATGGAAAAAAGGTATGCATAAGTTTAAAGTTATAGCTGTACATTTCCCCGGAATTCGCACATCCACTTAATGGGTTGGTATCGCAGACGGTAAAGAATAACTGTCTTAGTGATATGCTATGTGGATGCTTAACATAGCCATCAACATGAAAACAAGGCTTGTAATTTATAATCCATCTTGAGGTACATGCTGAGTGAACAACAGACATAGAAATGACCAGGTCATCCAGAGTTGAAGAAACAGACGAGGAAAACGGGCCCTCAAACACTTACAATCACCTTTCTATTAAGATTGATGCACAACGTGGCTTGTTTTCACTGCTGGCTGAACAGATCATTTTATGGAAGTGTAATCAGCAACTCACAAGAACAGCAGATTGAAGAACACGGAAGAAACAAGATCTTTCAAATTCAACAGGACAATACAATGTCTAGAAATAGGGGCATATCAGGTGAATGAAGAAGCATAAAATGTCCCTTGTGCTGATGCTGGCTTTGATGCTTGCCTAAATGATAATATGATGCACCAGGATAAAGAGTAATATCAGTTGACAGAAGATTAACATTAATAAGGAGGTTTCCAAAGGCACCCTTGTCACCACTTGACAGGATGTTAACAAAGGTAAGTGTTTATTTGTACAGCACCAATGACAGGCATCTTACTCCACTGACAACCGTGTCATAACTGATTACCCACTCTCCTTAGAACCCCTAGGTTCTAACGTAATAGAAGGGAGCATAGGAGTCAGCAACAGGGAAGGAAAGGTGAATGTAAGGGGGACAACACCCAGCAGAACATACCAAATGCCAGAGATGTATAGCGCTATATATACATTACCCAGTGACTGTCACCACTGGGTAGTTATACTTAGGACCACATTTCCATAGAGAAAGCTTTTTTTTGGTTTGCTTAAAACGTTGGTGCTGTTTGAACAATCTTCATGAAACTTTAAAAAAGTCTTATCAACCTCTGCTCCTTCCTGGAATGTTTTTTTGGGGGGGATCCCAAAATACATTTTCCCCATTTATTTTTCCATAGGAAATTTAGACACAGCTACAGCCAAATGGTTGCATGGAATTACACCTAAATTTGGTAGAAAGCTAGATCTTGGTCCTGAAAGCATGCTTTTGTGACTTTTAGAGTAAATCCATTGTGAAAAATTACAACTCAAAAACTGTGCATGTTTCCTACCTTGGAGGATCAACTGAACCAACAGATCTTAAGACAAGATCTGATTGGCTACCACCACATCAACAAAGATGTGGTGGCAGGCATTTTAGCACTCAGGGAATGCATCCCCTGTCCTGGAACTAAGTGTAAAAAAGAGATAAGGGGCAAGGTAGGAGTACCCTGCCCCCCTAGGCCTCGTGTGGATCCTCGAATCTGCTGTAAAAAAAAATGTAAGCATGGGATGGGCTGGGGTACGGCACATTGTACTTAAAAGGAGAGGGACATGAGCCACCCCCTCCCTGAGCCTCCCTGAGGCCCCTAGGACCAAATCCCTCGGGCCGTATTAAAGTAAGGGGAGAGGGCTCATGTTCCCCCCTCTCAGAGCCTCTGAAAGGCCTCTAAACATAATTAAGGGAGGGGGGCCTACGGACCTGTCCCTGAGCCCTTCTCTGGCCCCAGGGACCTCAACCCCTGGGGCCGGCCTCCGCTGAGGTATCCCAGAGACCCTAACCCCGGGATACCATAGATTCCATGCCCGCTGGAGCGCGGGCAGGGAAGTCTAATGTGCTCCTGGCTTGCGGGAGCAATGACTGCTCCCACTAGCACCCAGGATGTCTGCTGGCAGGGGACCCAGCGGGAATGCGGGTCCTTGAGACTCACCCTGCAGCCCCAACCTTAAATATGCCGTGGGGTGCCTCAGATGGGTACTGGGACACCCCAAAATACAAAAGAAAAATGCTGACTCCAGCGCAGCCTCATGGGATATGGCCGCTTGAAGGGAGCTGGCAGGCCCACGGGAGTCAGGAGTCATAACAAATTGTGGGGAGCCCCGGGTAGGCACTGAGGCACCCCAGATGAAAAAATGCTGGCACCTGCATGACCCTGTGGAATGGGGCCACTTGCAGGGTTCCTGTAGGGCCGTCAGGCTCGCACAGTGATGGACATCTTACTTTACTTTTTTTTTAAAAGAATAGAAATTTACTGGAAGCAACAATGGTTAAAGTGATGTTATAGTTGGGTATTGTAATAATATCTCAATTTGCCTTAAAAAAACCTTAGAAAATCACTGAAAAAACATCCCATTATTCAGATATTACCAGTTGCCACTGGGTAGTTATAGTTAGGTCAGCTGTTCCACCGGAAAAGCGTTTTTTGTGTTGCTAATAACTTTAGTACCGTTTGACGAATCGCCACAAAACCTTCCAAAAAGGTGCTACTTATTGGTTAGTTTGTGCATGGAAAGTTTCAGGGTGATCTGTCAAGCAAGAAGAAAAGAGAGTCCCAAATCGCTAAATTCCCATGCATTTTCCATAAACTTCTTTAGACAAGGCTACAGCAAAAACTGCTGAACGGGATAACACCAAATTTGGAAGGAAGCTAGTTCTTGGTACGCAGACTGGGCTTTTTGTTATTTGGTGTAAAGCCATTCAGTAGTTTTTGATATATTAAGGTTAAAAAAACAGAGCTATCTGGACTCAAACCCAATTTTAAAAAATAGAGTGTTCTGATTGGCCAAGGGAGCTTTTTTCCCTTGGGTCAATTCACTCCTGCAGGAGTCATACTCCTGTGGGAGCGAGCGCTTTGATTGACTGCCAGCAACATGAGAAAAATGTTGTTGGCAGCCATTACAGGATTCAGCGACTTCCCCTGCCCTGAACATGTAAAAAATAAAAATTATAAGCTGGGGGGTAAGTTTACCCTGACCCCCTAGGCCACATCAGGGGGATCCAGAGTGGCCCGCCCCAGGCCAAAAACAAAAAATATCGGCAAAAATTGCCACAATCCTGTAGGACTCCTGCTGGATCCTAAAAAAAAAAAAGAAATTGAGGCCAGAGCTGTTTTGTTTTATTAATGGGAGTGGGGGCACACAATGGGTATAGGGTACCAGGGGCTCCCCTCCCCAAGCCAACAAAGCCACCACCGGGGCTGAAATATTTCAAAGTGGGAAGGGGGGTGGTGTGCCCATCTCCCTGAGTCATTAATGGCTCTGGTGACCCCATCCCCCAGGGTCAACTCACATGCCATGGCCTGGGTAGCCCACCCCTAAGACATGCACCGGTGCAGGCAGGAAACCTATGTTTGCTCCCACTTGGCGGGAGTATTTTTAAATCTCCCGTCAACCAGGAGCAAACATAAAGTCGGCTACCAGCGAGAGCAGACTTTTGATCTGTTTTCCCGCCTGCACTGATGCAGGCAGGGAAACAGATCAAAATATTGCTCCCACCTGGAGGGAGCAGCATTAGTAGCTGCTCCCTGTGGGCAGGAGTAATACTGGCTCCTGCTGCAAGCAGTAAGCCTGCTGGTTCTGCGGGGGCCTTGGGTTTTCCACATGCGGCCCCCAATGAATATATGGTGGGTTCCCTAGGTGGGAACCCACCATCAATGATAAGGACCCTGGAAAATGGGGTCCCTTGGGGCTGGACAAGCTTCAGGGAGGAGGGCCATCGGAGCCCCCACCCCTTTAATTTTAGTAGTGGCCCTGGGGGCCTAACAAGGCTTAGGGAGGGGGGCCACACGGCCCCCTCCCCTTTAATTAAAATTAACAGCCCTGGGGAATGAGTTTGCACATAACACAAGCTTGCTTTACCTATGGGTGTTGTATGCATGATAGCAGTAATGATATTTCATATGACCCTGAACTATTTTTTTGTACTTACTTTCATAGCTCTAATGCTATACCCGTTTATAGAACAATGTGTACAAAAGAAACTTGGATGATGTCATCAGTGATGTCATTAATGATGTAATGGAACATATGAATGATGTAATATGTGAGGTCATAAGCAGCACATGGCGAGGCGCAAGTTACAGTAAGCTCTGCTAACAATAACTGGTGAATATTTGTGTTTTTTTAGTTCAAAATGTTAATGTTGTCACTGACATATGCACCTAACTATAACATTACTTTCACCTTAGTTTTTAGTTTTTTTCCAAATTTCAGCAGATATATATATGGGAACAAGGCCGCATGTCTGGCGGCCGAAACGCGTCATTTTGGACATTGATACTTAAATAAAGACACTTTGCCATCATCACTGCCTTGGAGTCTGTGCCCTCGTGTTGCGCCGTTGTGGCTGGATACT
The DNA here is from genome assembly GCA_963921515.1 of Calotriton arnoldi. Classification (NCBI taxonomy): domain Eukaryota; kingdom Metazoa; phylum Chordata; class Amphibia; order Caudata; family Salamandridae; genus Calotriton; species Calotriton arnoldi. The sequence continues at coordinate 1,380,453 of CAWUFW010005087.1, forward strand.
TTGGGATTCACATGCTGATATATATATATATATATATATATATATATATGTAACAGAAACCTCTCATCTATAATTCATCAATTACACTGTTCACTTTAACATAGACTTCAATTATGAATTGAACCTCATTTAAGATATATAATTCTTGCAACTTTATTGTATTTTCCGTTTTAAAACTTTACATCATATTTATAATGAATTTCATAGTTACCTGTTTTTACTTAATAATGTATCAATTACCTATAACCATTGGAAGACATATGCACTTGCACTTTATGCCAATTTTTTTTAGTGCCATAAGAAGGAATATATCGAAATTAATGATATGTACTTTACAACTATACTTCAAAATGGCTTAAAAATGTTATCATTGATTGAATATGAAGGTTAGCAGTCTAGTAACGTATTGTAATGAAAAATAATGAGGGGTTAATGCACATGAGCACTTTTTAAGACGCTCTAGACGCAAGGACTCTATGGTCTAGTAGAAGGCTGGGAGCCGAAACGCGTAGACATTCCAACTTTGTTTGCACTATGCTGTGACTGATAAATAATTAAAAGAAGTACCTCTTGTCTATGGTGCCGTGAACTTTTTCGCTGTGAGGAGGAGCGAGAATTGCGGTGCATATATATGTGTGTAATATATAAATAAATATTATCTACTGGCGGTCGCCAGTAGATAGTTATAGTTACAACCTATTATCCATAGGAAATCCGCGACATTCTATTTGCAATAACGTTGGCGTCGGTTGACGAATCTTCGCGAAAGCTTCCAACTTGTTGGGGCGCTCCGGTCCGCTCCTACCCTGAAAGTCTCGGGGTGATACGTCAAGCGGGGGCCGAGAAAAAGGGGGTCCTAAAACGCGTTTTCCCCATTCATTTTTCCATAGGAACCTTTAGTCGCAGCTACAGCTCGAACTGCTGAACGGAATTACCCCAAATTTGGCAAAGAGGTAGCCCTTGGTTCAGACTGGTGCCTTTTGCTAAAATGGTGTAAATCCGTTCAGTAGTTCCTGAGAAATTCACAATTAAAATCACATATATATCTCTATGGGCGCGTCGGATCCGCGTACCCTCCCGATCACGAGCTGCATGCTAATTGGCTGTCAACACTCCAAATCAAGAAGTGTTGGCAGCCATTTTGTCCCTCGGTAGAACCGAGGGACAGAAACAAGTGCGCAAAGCGCAAAAGGGGGCAGGGTAGAAACACCCTGACCCCCTAGGTCTGCTCAGGGGTCCCACAAGGACCCCTGGGCAGAAAAGATTTTTTTTTTTTTAAATCGGCGGGATGCGCTTAGGGTGCGCGTATCCCGCCGAGAAAAAAAAGAAACAAGTGCGCAAAACGCACAAAGGGGGCAGGGTAGAAACACCCTAACCCCCTAGGCCTGCTCAGGGGTCCCACAAGGACCCCCTGGGCAAAAAAGCATTTTTTTAAATTTTAAATCGGCAGGATGCGCTCAGGGTGCGCGAATCCTGCCGAAAAAAATCGAAGCGCGGTCTCCCGCGCTTTGATGTCAATTGGCCCCCGGGTGGGCCAAGTCCCGGGGGCATGCTGGGGGGGTTAATTTTATGTGTGGGGGCCTCTAGGGCCCCCAAGCCCCGGGGACCACCACCCCCCGGGGCTTTATGCATAATGGTGCGGGAGGGCTCTCAGCCCTCCCGCAGCCCCGGGGACCACCACCTCCCCGGGGCTTCTTTTTTTTAAATGAAAAACCTGTGTGGGGGGCTCCAGCCCCCCACACGCCCCGGGGACCGCCACCTCCCCGGGGCACTAAACATTTAAATATGGGGGTCCGTTACGGACCCCCAGAGCCCCGGGGACCACCACCTCCCCGGGGCTGTGCACACGATGGGAGGGGGCCGCGCGGCCCCCTCCTGGAGCCCTTGATGGCCCTGGGGACCGCCACCCCCAGGGCCGGCTCCTGCAGTGTCCCGGGGTGCCTACCCCGGGACACTGCTGTTTGCAATGACAGGACGGAGCCTCGCGGCTCCCGTCCTGTCATTGCAAACTTGCTTTGGATATTGGAAGAGAGAGCAGGAAACCTGCTCTCTCTTCCAATATCCAAAGCCGATTGCTTTTCCACATGGGGAGCAGCATGTCAGCTGCTCCCCATGTGGAACAGCAATGCCGGCTCCCAAGGGACGTGGGGAGCCGGCGGGACTGTGGGGGTTTGGGGACCCCCCCACAGTCCCCAACGAGAGGCCAGGCCCCGGGGGATGGGGTCCCCGGGCAAGTAGTGGCCCGGGAGGGGGGCCACGCGGCCCCCTCCCCAAAGTTTTGAAAAATAATTTAAAAAAAAAAAAAAGGGTATGGCCGGCCCGGGGATGGGGTCCCCGGGCCTTAAAATGGCCAGAGGAGGGGGCCACGCAGCCCCCCTCAAAATATTAAAAATAAAAATAGAGGCCATGCCTCGGGAGATGGGGTCCCCGGGGCCAATACAGGCCCGGGGAAGGGGGCCACGCGGCCCCCTTCCCGTTTTTTTTTTATTTTGAAATTTAAAAAGGGGTAAGGCCCTGGGGGATGGGGTCCCCAGGGCCCAAAAACAGAAAAAGGAAGGGGGGCCACACAGCCCCCCTTCAGGGGACAAAAAAAAAAAAAAACGATCGGGCCCGCAGGCCCCGCCCCTTCCTTCACCACTCTGCAAACGCGCCCCTGGCGCGTTTGCAGAGGGGAACGATCCCCTTGAATACTGGGGGTCCCTGGGGGCCAACTAGCCCACCAGGAACCTCCAGTATGCGCCAGGGGCTGCCTTGCAGAGAGGTGTACAGAGGCCACGCCCCTTTTTACACCTCTCTGCAACGGAGCTCTGTGGCGCTTTTTGGAGGTATATGGTGGGCTAGTTGGACTCCGGGGACCCTCAGGATTCAAGGGGACTTAATCCCCCAACTTAAAACGCGCCACGGGGCGCGTTTGCACAGTGGTGAAGGGAGGGGGCGGGGCTTCAGGTGACATGTGTGCAAACAGGCCCCGTGGCGCGTTTTAAGATGGGGAATTAAATCCCCTTCAATCCTAAGGGTCCCTGGGGGCCAACTAGCCCAACAGGTACATCCAGAAAGCGCCACAGAGCTGCGTTGCAGAGAGGTGTAAAAAGGGGTGTGGCCTCTCTACACGTCTCTGCAACGCAGCCCCCTGGCGCATATTGGAGGTTCCTGGTGGGCTAGTTGGCCCCTAGGGACCCTCAGGATTGAAGGGGACTTAATCCCCCAACTTAAAACGCGCCACGGGGCGCGTTTGCACAGATGTAACCTCAGGCCCCGCCCCCTCCCTTCACCATTGTGCAAATATTCCTCTAAAATCAGCCGAAATACGAATTCCGATTTACTCACCTGTTATCAGGAGAGACCTCAGTGCTGTATCTTTCAGCCCAGTACTGGTCCTGAAAAGTAATTCTAACCATACTTACCAGTAACTTGAATTTCCTTCCATAGGCTAACATTGACTGGTTTCACTTGGAAATTCTTCTAAGTGTGGAGTTTTGGAACTTTAAAATATTCCTCTAAAATCAGCCGAAATACGAATTCCGATTTACTCACCTGGTATCAGGAGAGACCTCAGTGCTGCATCTTTCAGCCCAGTACTGGTCCTGAAAAGTAATTTTAGCCGTACTTACCGGTAACTTGAATTTCCTTCATAGGCTAACATTGACTGGTTTCACTTGGAAATTCTTCTAAGTGTGGAGTTTTGGAACTTTAAAATATTCCTCTAAAATCAGCCGAAATACGAATTCCGATTTACTCACCTGTTATCAGGAGAGACCTCAGTGCTGCATCTTTCAGCCCAGTACTGGTCCTGAAAAGTAATTTTAACCGTACTTACCGGTAACTTGAATTTCCTTCATAGGCTAACATTGACTGGTTTCACTTGGAAATTCTTCTAAGTGTGGAGTTTTGGAACTTTAAAATATTCCTCTAAAATCAGCCGAAATACGAATTCCGATTTACTCACCTGTTATCAGGAGAGACCTCAGTGCTGCATCTTTCAGCCCAGTACTGATACTCAAAAGTAATTTTAACCGTACTTACCAGTAACTTGAATTTCCTTCCATAGGATATCATTGCCTGCTTTTTGCTGAAAAAGTTTCTAAGTGTTGATTTTTGAAACATACAAATATTCCTCTAAAATCAGCCGAAATCCAAATTCTGATTTACTCACCTGTTATCAGGAGAGACCTCAGTGCTGCATCTTTCAGCCCAGTACTGGTCCTGAAAAGTAATTTTAATCGTACTTACCAGTAACTTGAATTTCCTTCCATAGGCTAACATTGACTGGTTTCACTTGGAAATTCTTCTAAGTGTGGAGTTTTGGAACTTTAAAATATTCCTCTAAAATCAGCCGAAATACGAATTCCGATTTACTCACCTGTTATCAGGAGAGACCTCAGTGCTGCATCTTTCAGCCCAGTACTGATCCTCAAAAGTAATTTTAACCGTACTTACCGGTAACTTGAATTTCCTTCATAGGCTAAGATTGACTGGTTTTCAGCAAAAAAGTTTCAAAGTGTTGATTTTCACAAACTACAAATATTCCTTAAAAATCGCCTGTATGACTTAAACGCATTTTTTCAACTGTTTACAGGAGATGCACCAGTGCTGGATCCAGGATCCAACACTGAGTAAGAAAAAGTAACGATAACAGTTTTTACCTGCTAAGTGAATTTCCTTCCATAGGATAACATTGGTGATTCTATGAGAAAAAGTTTCTAAGTGTCAACTTTTAAAATACAATAATATTCCTTAAAAATCACGACTGTAACCAAAATGCTTTTACTCAACTGTTTACAGGAGATGTACCAGGACTGAATCTAGGATCCAGTCCTGTGGTTACAAAAGTAATCCATAAAGTAACTAATTGCATTTAACTAGACATTCACATTGAGCTGAATGTTGCATTGTGTTTGAAAATGTGTTGCCCATTGCAACAACTGTAACTACTGTACTTAAAAGTCTATTGCCTATCTGCAAAGTATTTAAACTAAAGTAATTCATTCTGAGAAAGTATTTTTTGTAATGTAATGTATAATGTAATTACAATGTAATTTAAAAAATAAAATATGTAAAAAAAATTGTTTCTAAAAATGTAGTAAATCAGTATGAAAAAAATTAATATAACAATTAATACATTTAAAAATTGTCATTTACAAAACCTTTGAAATTCACTGAAAAAACCGTAGGTTTCAGGCACGTTATAGTTAGAAATTAGCATTTAAAAAACCTTTGAAATTCACTGAAAAAACCATAGGTTTCAGACACGTTATAGTTACAAATTAGCATTTAAAAAACCTTTGAAATTCACTGAAAAAACCATAGGTTTCAGACACGTTATAGTTACAAATTAGCATTTAAAAAACCTTTGAAATTCACTGAAAAAACCATAGGTTTTAGGGACAGTTTTAGTTACTTGGACATTGCACTCGTACAAAACCCGTGAAATTCCCCCGTTATAGTTAGTTCAGCTAACTATAACTCGCGCCCCGCAATGCACTGCTGATGACGTCACATATTACATCACTCATGACATGGTCAGTGACATCACTGATGACATCACTGATGACATCTCAAATGACATCACTGATGACATCATCCACGTGATAATCTGATGCACCTCCTCACACCCTAATATAACCTTTGATACACCCACTCTAAATTACAGACTGCCATTCGCAAAACCATAGACACTCCAACACCAATAACTACATACCCACTCACTGATTCTTAGGTCTACACACACACATCCACTCACTCACCCGTACAGTCACTCATACTTACTGTCACTCAGTACAGGACTATCATATGCACTCTTACTCCTATATAGACACTCAAACAACGCCACTCATCCATAGAGATACTCACACACCTAGTCAGTCATGCAAATAATTAAACACACTGCCATTTACTCACCTATACAGTTATACACACACCAGCTCACTTACTCATACAAATAGTAGCACATTGTTACGCTCTTATACAATCACAGATACAAGCACACACTCATCCATACAGCCACTATCACAATCACTCACTCTTGCTTATAGCTATTTATATACTCCAACACACATATATACTGCCTTTCACATCTGTAGTTACTCACACATGTACCACTGGGACATACATTCACTCACTAACACACTCTTACACACACTTACCCACCCATACAGTCTATCACAGATGCACTCTTGAAACCATCCACCCAGTGAATCACCCACTCACACATCTATGCACAGAGTTGCACACACCCCTCCCACACAAACACTCAGGCACCCATACAGATACTCAGACAAGCATTCAATAACTCATATAGACACTCATTTAGCTATTCACAAACACATGCAGCCACTTACACAGCAACAGACAGACGGATACAGACATTCACCCAGTTTAGTCATTAACCCATGCATTCAGTAAGATATGTTAAATCACTCACTTATAGAGTCAGTCACGCACCTACTAAATCATCCATACAGACACTTACACACCCACTCATTCTTCAATACGTCTTTTCCTATATATATTAAAAATATTTAAACTTTACAGAAACACACAGTCACTGGATGATGTCATCAGTGATGTCATTTGAGATGTCATCAGTGATGTCATCAGTGATGTCACTGACCATGTCATGAGTGATGTAATATGTGACGTCATCAGCAGTGCATTGCGGGGCGCGAGTTATAGTTAGCTGAACTAACTATAACGGGGGAATTTCACGGGTTTTGTACGAGTGCAATGTCCAAGTAACTAAAACTGTCCCTAAAACCTATGGTTTTTTCAGTGAATATATATATATATATATATGTATATATTTATATATATATGTATATATATATAAATTTCGTAAGGATTTAAAAACGTGGTTATTCAACCACTAGAGCATGTTCTTTTCTTTAGCACGGGTCCGTAGGCGCCGGGAAACCTCCGGGTAGCTGTGCGCCATATAAATTTAATTTAATAATAATAATAATATATATATCCACACACTACCTCCCTTCTTCGCAGAAAGGCACGCCGACACCAGATGTAGTTGGTAGAAAAGCTTTTATTCCATACGCGAAGCCACACAGGTCATGTACACCCAACGCGTTTCTCCTCTTTCAAGGCTTGATCACGAGTGGAAAGTTTCTGCGTTTGACCAACTGCGTGATATTCACCACTGCCATTATGTCCTTTTGCAGAATCAACTACAAACAGGTGAGTTCATTTTTTTCTTCTCCATAAACGTAGCTTGGCAAAACTTTATTGACACTCACTTGCACAATTGCTACTTTAATGTTTATAAATGAAGATCGTTTGTAGATGCATAGTTCATTTTAAAACCTTAAGTATCCGTGACTGTTCGCGCTTAGCATTTCATACACAACTTCCATCAGCAAGTGGAAAGTTCCATCTCGCAATCCTTGCCTGCTCACCTTCGTTTTTCATTTGGATTATTTTCCGTCTTTTAACATTGGGTTGCAAAGCGGGCCGGGCTCACTGCATATATATATATAATTTTGCAGAAAGCCACTGCGTTCATTTATTGAGGTCAGTAGCGGCTCATGGAGGGAGTGCCACGGGGCGGTGGGACGGGGCGGGGGAGGAGCAGGGTGGGGGGTAGTAAACTACGGCACACGGCCGAACAGAGGTAAGTAAATAAATAAATAAAACGAATTTCATTGCGCGCGCTGCATTGCCAAATGCGATGCAGCGCGCGCAACGAAATTCGTTTTATTTATTTATTTGTTTACTTACCTCTGTTTGGCCGTATGCCGTAGTTTACTACCCCCCACCCTGCTCCTCCCCCGCCCCGCCCCGCCCCGCCCCACCGCCCCACGGCACTCCCTCCACGAGCCGCTACTGATTGAGGTGTGCGGAGCCGGATACTGTGGCATATGCCTATAAGTAAATCCAAGGAACCATGACATTGATAGACAGTGCTCGCATTATGGAGTTTAAAGTTCAAGCAGCATCGCATTGAGAAAATGGAGGTGAGCGCTGCTATGATATGATTTGATCACAAGCTGTTTGTTGCTGGGACAGTTGGGTTAAACTTTCAGAAGTGGTAACTATTATGACAATGTGTACATCTAAAAAACATTACAACAGGCTGTCAGCACATGGATGCAGCTATGTGAGCAAGAGCTAAATGAACTGTGTCATCAAGGAATCATTTAAATAATGTAATTTGCAGCGCTCACGTCAAGGAACATTTTGAACATTTTGGAGATAATGTTTGTCCACGGAGGTTATTGAAGTGTTCATGGCGCTGTGAGGCTTTTTTATACTGTCCCTTTAAGACTACAAGAAGTTTCTGGCAGCAGTTGTTTTAGAAGACGGAGAGTTGGTAATTACCTTGGTGATTTACATAAACATCAAAAGACAACATGAGAGGCTGCCAGCTCGTGAATGTAGCCACGTGGGAAGTGCTACATGGACAAAGCTGTTATAGGAGCTATTCAAATAAGTAAATGCGCAGCACCCACACTATGAATGAACCACGGATGGTTTTTTACAGTGGACATTTACACTGCAAGAACTATACATTGCGCAATTTTATTTCATTTATTTTTTCAACAAGTGATTGCAAAATATATTGGTGCTTTTAATCTAAAGGAAATACTAAGGGGGATATTTACTAAGCTTTTGCGCCGTGTTTGCATCACAAAAGTGACGCAAAACGACGCAAAATCTTTTTTTTGTAATTTACTTTCCAGCACTAAACTTGTTTAGCGCTGGAAATAACGTAAAAGTAATGCGAAGCAGCGCATTGCGCTGCTTTGCGTTACTTTGCGCCATGGGGGTGTACCAAGGGTGGTGCATGGGCGTTCCCATGCAACCAGCCAAGGTTTCTCACGCTAAACCCAATTTACTAAAAACAGTAGATTGGGTTTAGTGTGAGAAAACTGCACCCTTTTCAACTAGGCGCAAGGAAGGAGAAATGCTTTCATTTCTCCTTCCTTTTCCGACTTTGCATGCGTGCTGCACTGTGCAGCACACATACAAAGTGGGAAAAGCTTTCCCTTGTGTCGAGCATAGTATTTTGTACAGGAAGGGTACCCTTCCTGTACAAAACCTATGCTGGACTCATGCACACACCCTAGCGCTGCGGCGCTAAGGTGTGTGCATGGAGGAGAAAGCCATGTCTTTGACGATATGGTGCTCTCCTGCTCCCTCACTGTAGCGCAACGCAGCGCAGCCATCGGGGGGGCTGCGCTGCGTTGCGCTACTTTTTTGTAAATCTCCCCCTAAGTGAAAGTAACTAGTTTATGTTCACATAACTGGCATCACCTGTTGTGAGTGTTTAAATACGAATCAGTAATGGCGCATTCTAAGGTTGACAAAGGCTTTGAGAACAGCCGAAACGCGTTCCTGTTTGCACGTGCTGTTTGCTAATTAAAATGAAATTGTCCAAGGATTCAAGTTCAGGCTTTTCCTTGATGTGGAGAAGATTGTTTGCAGTCTTTAAAGGCGTTCTGTGGTATCGCTTTCCTCCTGCACCGCCGGCGATCAGGATGCACGCCATCAAATCCACAAAATCATATGAAGATATATATATATTACACAGTAGTTTTAGGGCAAGGTTTCCATAGGAAGAGAGGGCATTTTGGGTTTTGCTAATAACTTTGGACCCATCTAGCAAATCCTCAAAAACTATTTACAAGAAAATGCTCCTTCCTGCAAAGTGTCAGGGCAATCCATAAAGTTGGGGCTGAGAAAAAGATGGGGGGGGGGGGGTCCCAAAACGTTTTTCCCCTATGCAATTAACATAGGGATTTTAAGACAGCGTTACAGGCAAACGGGTGAACAAAATTGCACCAAATTTGGCAGAAAGTTAGATCTTTACTCAGAAAGTGTGCCTTTTGTCAATTGATGTCAATCCTTTCAGCCTGTTTTGAGAAATTAGGGCTAAAATAAAAGGGTTATCTGGATGGTTGGTCCCGCAGGAGTACTGCAGCAGTACCACAAGAATGTAAATGCAAAAAATAGAGCATTCTGATTAGCTTAGAGTCATTTTTCCCCATAGGCCATCTGTGTAGAATGGGACCAGAGTGGTCATGTGGTACTCAGATGGCCAATAATCTGGCCGCAATCTCAGCAGTGATGTTACGTCCGCCATTACATGTCAAAGGACGTGGTCCCAATGTCCTGAAATTTAAATAAAATACCATATGATGGGGCAGGGTAGGGATACCCTGATCCTCTAATAGTTATGGGGGGTCCCTCAAAGAGGGCAAGAAAAAGTAAAAATATTTCATCCAGAAGGTTCCGTGGGTCTCCCGTGAGAGAACATGGGTGTATGCACCTGCAGGACCAGTGAAAAAAGTTACAAATAAACACAAGCCTCATTATGTGTCAAAGGCCCTACTACACACACTCTTCACCTCTAGACACCCAAGCCCAATTAGGTATCTAACTACCTGCTATGCACAGCTTTTGCCTAGTACAGAAGTCTTCACGAAGATCCCACTTCCTCCAGACAACTAAGCCACATTAGGCGGTTAAGGCCCTACTTCACACACCCTTCGCCTCCAGACACTCAAGCCACATTAGGTGGACATGCCCCACCTATGCACATCCTTTGCTTTGCGCAGAACACTTCATGAAAAGCCCACTACTTCTAGACACTCAAGCCCCATAAGGTGCACGCAACTTTGCCTGCAGACACCCAATCCGCATTAGGTGACCAAGCTCTAACTACACAAACTCTCTGCTTTTTATAGACATCTTCATGGAGAGCCCACTCCCTCCAGGCACCCACATCCCCTTAAGGTGGTCAAGCCACTCCTACACACACTACACACTGCCATTGCCAAATACAGAAGTCTTCAAGGATATCCCACTCCCTCCAGACTCCCAAGCCTCTACTTCGCACCGCCTTCGCCTAGTACAGAAGTCTTCACTGAGAGCGCACTCTCTCTCCAGACATCCAAGCTCCATTAGATGTCCAAGGCCCTACTCTGTGCACCTCTCGCCTCCAAGCACCCAAAACCCATTAGGTAACCAAGCTCCTACTACGCAAAGCCTTCACCTTGTACAGAAGTCTTCATGGCAAGTCCACTCCCTCCAGACTTCCAAGGCCCATTAGGTGGCCAAGACTCCACTACGCACACCCTTCACCTTGTACACAATTCTTCATGGAGAGCCCACTCCCTCTACATACCCGAGCCCCTTCGAAGGCCAAGCACTATTACGCTCACCATTTGCTTTGTACAGAAGTCTTCAACGAGAGCCCCCTCTCTTGAGACACCTAAGCCCCGGTAAGTAGACATAATATCGATGTTTTAATATCGATATACATAAATATCGAGTTTAGTATATCGATAGTATTAAATATCGATGTTATGTATATCGATGTTAAAAATATCGTTTTTAAGTGTTGTTAAAAATATTGAAGTTTGTAATGTCGACCGTAAAAATATCGTTATGTCAAAATATCGTTATTGTACTCTATTTTAATGTATTTAAAGTTTGTTTTGAGTATAAAATTAGGTAGTTAATGTTATAAAAAATAATATTTGGGTAATATTTTTTAGGAGCGGGATGTTGGGTTTATAGGGGATATGGGTGGGGAGTGTTTTAAAATAATTACATTATTTTTTTTAATAATTTAGAAATATAATTTAGAAAAAATATTTTGGGAATTAGAAAATATTGTTTTAGGAGCGGGATTGGGTTTATAGGGGGTAAGGGTGGGGAGTGTTTTAAAGTAATAGAACAACATTTTTAATAAATTCGAAATTTCAAAATATGTTAGAAAATATATTTTCGAAATTAGAAAATATTGTTTTAGGAGCGGGACATTGGGTTTATAGGGGATATGAGTGGGGAGTGTTTTTAAAAAAGTGAATTAAATATTTAATAAATTCGCACATTTAAAAATTTAATTTAGATTTTGTTTTTGTAACTTTAGAAATTATTGTTTTAGGATTTGGAAGTTGGGTTTTTAGGCTATAAGTTTGGGGAGTGTTTTACAAAATTTGTTTAAATAATTTATAATTTTAAAAAAATCAAATAATATTTACAAAATATGTGTTTGTAGTGTAAATTTTAAAATAAATATTTAAATTTAATTTTTTATTAGTAATAATTAAATATTACAACGTTAAATCATGTAATATTAATGTATAAAGAAAATATTACATTATTTAATGGAAAAATGATATAAAAATATGTATTATTTTCTAATATTTAATACAAAATATTAATTTATTCAATAATCGAAAATCAAAAATGTTAATATTAATTATTAGGTATAGTATATAGATAAAATATTATTTATATGTGAATTATAATATTTAGAAAAACTAAATATTTTTTACAAAAGCATTAAAGCATGAAATATATTACTTTGATATCTTTAAGAATAATAAAAATATATAGTGTACTAAATTATTATAGTAATTATTAAGGGGCCCATTACGATGGCGGGCGGAAGCACAACCGCCGTGCTGGCGGATGCAAAAACCACCAGTTACCGTCGGCACGCAGCAGTCCACACGCCCGCCCAATTACGATGCGAAAAGTAGGCCAAACACCGCCGGCAAGCCAGCAACACCGTCCGCCATCAAAGTGCGCCCGTACACGTAGCGGCGCAGCACAACTGACACACACCGTCCGACGAAACACGTACCGCCCGGCGCATAAATTACGATGCCGCAAACAAACGGCTCCCACGGCCAAGAGATACCGTACGACAAACCGAAGCGGCAACACGGACGCCGAGCACGGACAACGAAGAAGCGGCTCCCCCGAGCATGAATCCAGCACTGCAGGCCCTCCCCATGCTCCTGCTGATGCACCACCAAGGACGCAACGTACCGCGGAGACGCAGGTAGGCACACACACAACAAGTGCACGCAAACAGCGCACACAGTGCAAGGGCGGAAAAAGCGGACAACCCCCACAAGCGCGTGTACACTACACATCCACCATTGCATCCACATATGACACACAGGCCAAATCGTAACATCGCGGAACACATGTGTACACACCACCTGGGACTAGGAACCAACCACCCCGTCACGGCCCCAAAGCGCCGATGACGCCGCCACACATGCGCACAACGCAGAGGCCAACCGCAGCGCCATGCATGCGTCGCACACAGACACAGGGACACAACCAAGCAGCACACACATCAGCCCCACCCCGAACGCACATGACACGTGACAGGCCTGCCACAGACATGTCCCCAACGCCCAATTCACGGACAACACCCAACGCCACACAACCGACGCACACATGTCAGTGAAGACACGCAACTGCAGGACACACCCCAGTGTAACAAACATGGCGTAGCACACAGCGGCGGCAACACCAACTAGGAGAAGCAGGGCCCCTTCGGGAAGAGGAACGCCAGTACCACACTGAAACACCCATACCACCCTGCACATATGAACAAGACATATAAAGCGGAACACCAAAGAGCCCGGGGACCGACAACAGGTGGCCCAAGAATAACATTCGCACACAAGGCCCAACGCAGAGCGGAAAGGCAGCCTGCCGCCCACACAAGGGAGAGCAGACAGCACTGAATGACCTTCCATTCCAACTCCGAAACCACAGCCCTACGACAGAAGCCGGTGAATACAGCCATTGTCCAAGAATAGACCAACACAGGCATGCCGAGGAGACCGACCACAGGGCAGATAGCGCATATCACAGAAGCACACAACGGACGGGGAAGAAAGAAGAAAACACTCCCCCATGTCGGCCACATGCAAGTTAATTGGAAGGAGTCACACATCACTGACCTTGAACTGTCTGAGAAGCATGTGGGAAGAGGGCCCGTGTCCTCCAAACAAGCCAACAGAACACAAGTCCTGTCTCCCTACGACTACACAGAGCTCACAGCAACCTCGGAGCGTGCACATTGCAGACTGCACACACAGCCGGAGCACGCCACCACAACGCACCGCTGCGAAATGGCAACCGCAACACACCTACCCAACTACGCCGAACAGCTCAAGCTGTACAAAACCAACCTGTTTCATACATTGGGATGCGATCTCCTGTCCCTGCTGAACGTAAGTTACCGACTGACTTACCGCATCACATTGTTCAGCTGCGTCATGCCCGTCTTCTACTGTCGGAGGTGTCCCTACCAGCATCCCGTGGAGATATGCCTCTCCAACCCGGCATGTCTGAAGGCGGACCTGCTACCACTACTCCTCCCTCTGGACGCACACGACAGGGCCTGCTCTGCCTATGGGGGCATGGCGTATGTGGCCAACATCGCACCCGCACTGAAATGGGACCACTGTGCCTCCACACGACGGATCATCGAGAACAGCTACATCGAATGTCACCCAGCATGCCCCATCATGGTCCTCCAAGGGACAACTTACGAACAACACCTTGACAGCCACCATCCGCTACATTGGCTGGCAAACATGTACACCACCAATGACATGGAAGCCCTGCTGGACGGCATCGCATACCTGACAACCTGTCAATTCGTCGGACCACAACGCAGGTTCCCCGATTGACCTATGATGTCCAACCCCGCACCCATGCTTAGCTTCCGCACGGACTGGCCAGTCACCACCACAACAGCCATACCAAACGACCGGCAACTGTAACCACACCATCAACGACATCGCCATGACATCGGATATGACCGGGACATGCACACTGTTCCCCATCACATCCAGGAACACCGCATGCATCGTGGGAGGCAGTGGCATGGGCTCTGTGTATCGCACCCACATGGACGGAACTGCACGAACAACCAGGACACGACATGGATCCAGCGCCCATGGACACACACACTGCTCAGTGGACATGAATAGGTCGCCTGGAGTCTGTGGGTGCTGCACCCCTCCCACCCCCGCCCCGGGAATCCCATACCAGGACCTTTGCATGGACGACAAGTGCATACAACAACAACACGACCCCAGTGACTGTGACATGTCCAGTAACCACCACAGTGCAACAACAAGTGGCACGCCGCTGCATGCACGCAAGCACATGCCCTGATGTCATCTCACATGCACGCGTGCATGAGGAACAACTGCAGCAAACCTGTCACATGGAACTGAGATGGACTGTGCCCATGATGCCAAGCGGTCTGGTAGGCTACATGTATACCGTCTGTGTCAAAGTCTGCAGCTCCGCAGCTATACGTAAATGTACATTAGCACAGCCTTGGCCAAGCAGATGTCACTCTGAAGCCCACATCCCACATGCAACAGCCAATCACATGTAACCCCACACCCTATCCCATTTGCAATCATGCTCAGTATATCCTCAACATGTATTCCGCTGCCAGTAGTGTCCACTATACTGCATCACAGAGGACATAAGACTCAATATAATGTTTGAAACCAAAACTGTCTCCGCTGACTCTTTTCACAAGTACGAATGAGAGAGGATGAGAGTATGTGAAGTACACGGCAGTCGTGACATGACCATGTAGTCCACTGGTATTGGATGTCAACGCAAATGAGTAGCACAACTGTGGAAGACACACATGTGTCGTGTGAAGTCGTATGGACGCAGTGTTCAGGTGGGTGGGTGTGACGGGTAGATGCGCACATGCCAAGTTGGAGCACGCCGTGTTGGGAGGGGTCATGAACAGTACACCACCGCTTCCCTGGGCATTGTGAGAGGACACCTGTCGGGGGGTGAACACGTGTGTGCACAGCAGCCGGGCACACGTACAAAGCGGTACCAGGCGCACCTCAGCCCAGCCTCTGTGGACAAGCTGGATCCTGTTGTGCGCCCGCCATGCCCCTTGACAAGGCACACACAGCCCCAGTCGACCAGGTGTAACCCCAACATAGTCAATCCGCACAGGCGATACAGGGCACGGGATGGCAGTGGAGCATGGTGTGTGAGAGGTCTCCTCGCGCTCCTCCTGGTCATATCACGCAGGCAATAGAACCTCAACGTCTAGCATGGCACAAGTCAAATGGAAGTGTAGGGGGACGCACCACAGCACGAGCAGCACTGACGTCACGGGAGGTGGCTCGCACCATCCCATCCATTGCCCATCATACCAACCACGCCACATGCCATTGCGACTAAGTGCAAGCGCATGCGCCACCACCCCCGAGCCCTCCCCAGAGAGGCCAAAGAGTGAATGTGTGGGCCATCAGCCACAGACGGACGCGGCCTGGCCGCAAGGGCAGCCACAGCCACTGGGTGTCGCAGGTGGCGGATCCGGAAGGCGAAGACTGTGATGCATAGTCCATGCAGGCCGGGTCTCCATTTGGGGCACCACGCAGGTGGACGGCGTCCCGCCACACATCATACCCTGAGACAGCCCACTCGTGAAACTGGACCCACACATACACTCCTTGCCCTCTCCGGTGCGAGCTTGGGGCTGCCTGTGCAAGCGCTAGCCTCGCAGGTGAGCATGCATATTGGGGGAGCGAGGGGAGGACATGAGGGCTGGGGCAAAGATGACTGTATCACTGTCAGTTAGTACAAGGGATGACCCAGATGTGGAAAGGAAGAGACGTGTCCCGTGTGTACTGCAACTAGTCGCCAATCCAACTACCCCCCCATGTCCGGAATGTAAGCCCGCACCTAGGCCCGCCCATCCGCCACATCGAACATACCACCAGCACGACAACCTTCCCATTCGAAACACTGACTGGGGGTGGCGACCAGTGTACAATCATGTGTAGCCTACCCACGCGTACATGTGGGCCCTCCATGATCCATGTCACCTGCGGCAAAGTCATGACATGCGCAATGAGGGAAGTGAGGAGAGCTGTCCGCCCCACGCGCAGAAGGTGCATCAGCTCCACAGACCCAGCAGCGAGTCCAGCAGGGGTCACATGTGCAGGGGCAGCTGTGCCTGGTGTGAAGGCACATGCAAATAGACAGCACATCGACCAATGTGTAGTCTGCCCACATCTACAGTCCATCATCATGCGGACATAGGAATTGAACACAGGGCAACACATCTTCAGTTGGTGCACCCACCGTGACCAACAATGCGCAATCATCAACGTACCCGCCCTGTGCATGGCCCCCCACCCAACGGAGGCACATCCAGTGCCACCATCCCACACACACAAGCCTTCCACGGAACATGCTGTGTCCAATGGTCAGTACAGAGTCAGCACCCATCTGGTGGATCCTGAACAGGAGACACATGCACACACATGCCAGCTCCCACTATGTACGTCTGCCACCTGGCACGTGCAATGTAACCTCTCACCTGTGATGTGTGACTGCAAGCACACAGCCGTCTTGGCATGGGGCTGTCAATGTGGACACCTGTCAATGTTTCGGGAGGTGTGATCCGTACAGTGCTGTACATAGGGTGCAGTGCTGACACCTACTACTGTCTCATGTCCCCTCGTGCCACAGGTCCCACTTGTTTTGGCCGCTCAGCCTGTGCCCACATCGTCGTCGTCGTGTGCCATACTCATCCAGCCGCGGAAGCAGTTCCATGCTCAGCAGACATTCATGTTGCTGTGGCGTTGCCGCTTGACGGATATGCAGTCAGTCCCCATCAGCACGCCCCGCAAGTCATTGGGGCCTAGATCCCCATGTGCATGCACATGGCAGTGGTTTGTATCACTAGCCATTGCCATTGTTGGGAGACCTGTGTAAGTGTATTGTGGCCGTGCCGTCCCAGCTTGACAGCTGGGCTGTGGCTCATGTGCTTGCTCAGTCATGTCAGTGATGTGTATGCGAAATTGCTATGTGTCGTGTTGCTTTGACATGTGTCCTCTGCCATTGTCCCTAGGCGGAGACCGAACATTGACCGCCCATACCAATTGCTGGCGGACATGGACGATACAGAGGTTATTAGGAAGTTTCGGCTGGACAGGCCAACCCTGCATCGACTGTGTGCCATGTTAGAACCCCATCTCCGTCCTCCGTACCCACGGCTAAGGTGATGGCCGCCATGCATTTCTTCGCCACTGGGTCATTCCAGCACACAGTGGGCATTGGAGGAGGGATGTCCCAGCCCATGTTCAGCAAGGTGCTGAGGGATGTACTGGCAGCCATGATGCTGTACCGAAACAGGTACATCCGCTTCCCCAGGGCTCGTGAATTGGCGGCAGTGAAGGGTGCATTCTATGCCCTTGGCAGAATCCCACACGTCGTTGGAGCCATTGACTGCACACATGTCGGCCTTGTTCCACCACAGGCCACTGAGCACCTGTACCGCAACAGGAAGCACACGCACTCCCTGAATGTGCAAGTGGTGTGCCTTGCGGACATGGTGATCACCCACGTGTGTGCAAAGTTCCCAGGCTCGGCCCATGACGCACACATAATGCGCAACAGCATCTTGCCACGACTGATGTCCAATATGCAACAGGATCGTGCCTGTATTGTCGGTGAGTATGTGGAGTGGTGTAGCGTGCTGGTTGTGCGATGCTGTCCCCTGTCCAGTTGGAATTGCAACGGTTCTCTGTGTCCCTCACACCCAGGTGACTCTGCGTACCCGAATGGGGCATGGCTGCTCAGTCCATTGAGGAATCCTCGCACCCCAGCAGACGATCGCTACAATGAGGCACATGGGAGGACCAGACGTGTGGTCGAGCGTACCTTTGGCCTCCTCAAGTCCAGGTTCAGGTGCCTGGACCGCACCGGGGGTGCGCTGGCGTACTCCCCACAGAAGGTGTGCCGGATAGTGGTGGCGTGCTGCATGCTGCACAATCTGGCCATTCGGAAGCAGATCCCCCTCATCGTGGATGACGGAGATCAACCAGGGCCCCAGCCCGCAGACCAGGACAGCTCGAGTGAGGAGGACAGCGGAGAGGAGGAAGCTGGTAATGTGCGGCAGCAGCTCATCGCCCGCTACTTCACTTGACGGTGAGTGTCCATGTACGACGGCTGATGTGGCTGTATCTGTGCAGGTGTGTGTGTGCTGTGTCAGGGTGGCCGTTTGTTCACTGCGTGCTGTGTGTCAACGCTCCATGGCCAGGGTAGTATGCCACTGTTGGTGGCTGTGGCATTGTGCCCTATTGCTCTGTGCGATGTGTGTACATTGCTTGTAGTTGTTGACATGTACTGTGTGATGGGTGTGTGACACACTCATTGAATGTGCTCCTGTTCTGTCTCCCACCCCTAGGTCCCTACAGGCCCTCCGGATTCAATTGCCATGCCACGCATCAGGTGCCTTTCCGCCCAAGGTGGCCGTTGTATTCCGTACAAATAAAACACAGGGCACAAACAGCAGTTAGTGTAAAAGGTGCATTTATTACAAACTGTGACATGTGATTGTGTGTAAGGTGATGACAAAAGTGGTGCGTGCAGTGACAATGAGCTGTCGGTCATGGCTGCGTGATGCTCAGGGTGTACCCACTGGTTCTATGTCCATAGTCCAACACACACATGCCATCCAGATGGCTGTGTGGAGTGGGATCGTAGTCCAAGTCAATGCAGTGGCTGGTCAAGGAAGGCTGGCGGAAGGCTGGCTGGCTGCCTCACTTGCGTTTGGAGCGTGCGAAGTCCTCCCGGGAGATCTGTTTCCACTTCGGACGGCCCCTTCCACGTTTGCGAGGGGGGTGCCTGCTTGCGACATGCTGGTGGTTGAGGTGTGCTCACTGGCTGTGGACGCAGGGGAACTGGACACTGCTGCTCCACCCTGCGCCCCGGCAGGTGGTGGCGGAGGGGAGCTGCTGTCCCTGGCTGTGACCTCACCGCCACCACCAGCTGGCCCATGAGGTCCACGATTTGGCCCATACGGGCGTCCATGGACCTCAGCACCCCCAGCACCTCACGCGTGTCTGAAGCAGACCGGACCCATTGTCCTTGGGCCTCTTCATAGGCCCCAAGGACTCTGGCCATTTGAGGCAGGGCATGGCTCCCAGGGAGGCTGGCGTTTCCCTGACCCTGCTCCTCCTACCAGTCCTGCTGCCACCGGCCTGCCCACTAGCCACATTGCTCACCACGGTCCTCGCTGTGGCTCCCAGGGTGGATCCAGTCGGCCGGGCCACCACCTGCGCTGGGGCTGGTGCCAGCGAAGACGTGGTGGTGGTGGCGGCGGTGGTGGTGGTCGGTGCGGCGATGGTGGCGGTTGCGGCAGTGGTAGTGGCCACAATGACCGTGGGTGTGGCCGCAACGACAGTGGGCAGCAGGGGGCTGGGAATGTTCAGCAGCCCTGGATGATGGGTTGGTGGGTAGGAGGGGTCCTGGGGAGCGGCTGGGCCCTGCCACACCAGATGGGCCTGCTTGGTGGTCCGTGTCCGAAGAGGAGGACAGATCCTCCAGATCCGTGTGTCCTCGTTGGGGGCTTGTAGGCTGGCTGTGCTGGCTGCTGGCTCCATCCCCAGCATCCAGCAGTTCGTCACCTGTGGAGAGAATGAGATTTGTTATTGTGTTGCACCTGGCGAAGTATGTATTTGTCGTCTGACATTAACAGTTCGTGCAATCTCGTACATGGGTTTCCCGGAGGCGTGTGTGTGGCTGTAGCATCTGTAGTTGTGTGTGCTTGGCAATGGGACTGTGTGCTGTGCACATGTGGCATGGGACGGATTGGCCATGCCGATGGGTGTGTTGCTGTGCCCCTACTTATTGTGACTCTGGTGTATGCGGGCTCCTGGCCCATCCTGGGTCTGGTTTGTACTTTGCTTTTGGGGTTCAAATGGAACGCTTAGGAACGCATATGGCAACATGGGGGCCATGCCCCAGATTCGCATTTGGGAGGGAATATGCTTTTGGGGTTCAAATGGAACGCTTAGGAACGCATATGGCAACATGGGGGCCATGCCCCAGATTCGCATTTGGGAGGGGATATGCTTTTGGGGTTCAAATGGAACGCTTAGGAACGCATATGGCAACATGGGGGCCATGCCCCAGATTCGCATTTGGGAGGGGATATGGTTTTGGGGTACATGCTGTGAGCCATGGGTGCCGAACGTGACATGTGTTGTGGCAGCATGACAGTGCATGGTTTGAGGTGTGTGCATGCTTGACATGGCCTGCATATTTGCTGTCTGTTGTGATTACTGGACATGGCATTGGACGCATCGTTATGAGTGAGTGATGGTTGTGTGCCAGCCAACGTATTGCAGTTGTCCCATCTCCTTGGTGTGCGTGCTGCCCTGTGCCATGTGCATCACTGCAGTGCTCGGGGGGTGTGGCCCATGTTGTGTGTTGTTGCTCACAGTGTGTCGTGCGCTTCATTGACTTCTGGCACATGGTTGGTCATGGGCATGTATCTTAGCGTGACTGCTGTATGTGTGGCAGCTGTGCGGATGACATGCCTTTCATGAGACTGGGGCTGACGGATGGGATGGATGGTATGTTGTATGTGCATGGTGTGTCTGTGTGTTTGATGGGTTCAGTGGTGTTCGTGTGCATTTATGTTGTTCCGCTCTGTTGCGTCTAGTGTTGTTTGTCTTACATAGGCGTAGTCGTGGGGTGTGTGGTTGACAGGCAGTAGGGGCTACATGGACAGGACTTCAATGGTGTTTCGGTTGTGTGTGATGAGTTGCACAGTGGCTGCCGTGTGGTACTATATTCAGTGTGGCTTGTGCATGCAGACGTGGCTCCTTGGGTGTTGCTATGTCTGTGATGGGTCATGTGGGGTGTGAGTCTGTTGTTCATGTCCGTGTGCACATTGTTCACTTGTTCGTGACGGTGGGCGGTGCTGCGTGTTCGTCTGCTACGTGACATGTCCCATGTGTTGGTCGTGTTATGGTCCTCATGCCTCCAGTAATCCAGCCCTGTCCAGTTTCCCACCTGCAAGTTGTTCGTGCGTGCACTGTACTGGATGCCACATGGCTCTAAGCGGGGGGTGCTCCATGTTGCAGGTCTGTGGGGGTGGGGGGGTGTTGTGGGTCGTGGGGGTGGCTGGACACCCACTGACACCGATTGCTGTGGACCGTGATGTCTGCCTTTCGGCTGTCGTTGTGCACTGCGGTGGCTGACACGTGGGTGTGGGGGATGCTCCTCCTTGCTGTGCTGTGGGACTAGGGGCCTGTTGTGTGTTGTACTTGGGCTGTCCACCGTCCCACCCACTGCACTTTGTGTTCCTGCCACTTACCTGTTACTTGTCGGTTAGTGCAGCTGTGGCGGACACATGGGTGTGGTGGGTGCTCGTTGTGGCGCTTCTGGCATATTTGGGGACCTGTTGGTGGTTACGTGGCTGGCTGAGTGTACACATGTCCCCACGTATGTTACAGTTGTTCGGTTTGGGCTGTGTGTGGTGGTGTCTGTTGCATGTGTGTGTGATGTGTTGTGTATTGTGTGCTGGACATGGGGGTGTTTGTCCCTGGGAGCTGTGGCATGGTGGTAGTGCATGTGAGTACATAGCGGTGTGCTGGTATACATTAGTTTGTACTTACCAGCCTCCACTCCCTCTGCTAATCCGGCGAGGATCTCCGGATGTATTATGACTCGCACCTTCTCCTCCCACGCTTTGAAGGTCTTGAAGAGCGCGGGATTCCTCCGCCAGTGACGGCAGCCAGCTCTCTGTTTTTTCCCTCCTTCTTCTTGACCAGGCTCTTTACGTCATTCCAACGTTTGTTAATTTCTCCTCTGTTCCTGGGCAGGGTCCCGACTGCATTGACCTGGTCTACGATCCGGTTCCACATTCTGTTTCTGGTGGCTAGTGGTGTGTGCTGGACCATGTTCCCATAGATTTGTGGGTACACCTTGATGATCTCGTCGACCATGACCGTCAGCTCAATGGGCGTGTACTTGGGCATCCTTTGTGGTGCCATGGTGTTTGTGGTGCTGGTGCGGTGTGTGTTGTGTAATGTGCAGGGGGTTTGTGGTGCAGGTGTTTGGTGGTGGTGGTGGTGGTGGTGGTGGTTGTGATGTGTGCGTTTCTGTGGTGTGCTGCTGTCCTTGCTGTGTCACTGTGTCCTCTCCTCTCCTCTCTGGTTTGCAATGTAGCAAGGGGTTGTGGTCTGTGGGAGTGCTGCTTTTGTACTCACCTATGTGGGTGTGTCCTCATGGTCTGTTGTTTTCAGGTGTGTTGTGTCTGGGGTTCTGGCCTTTGTATTTTTTGTTTGTCCGGGGGGTGTTTTCGGGATGTGTACTGTGCTTGTGTATTTGTGCGTGCCTTGCTGTGTGGACTTGTTGGCCATGTTGTGTGCTGTTGGTTTTGTGAGCGGATGGTTTCTGTGCAGGTACGTGGGCGCCATGGCTTCTGCCGTGTCGATTCTCATCGGCGTTGTTTGCGCTAGCGGGCGGTATATTTGTGGTTTTTCCGCGCTCATGGCGGTGCGATCGTAATTTCACGTGCGGTGTGTCGGCCGTGAGGGCGGGCGGTTTTGTGTTGTCGTGCGTGTTTCCGTCCGTGGCGGGCGGTTTGACTCCGACTCGGACGTTGGCGGGCGGTATTTTGTGTGATTTTCCCGCCTATGGCGGTTTTCGGTTTGTGTAATCGTAATGGCGTGGTCGGTGTTCAGACGGTGTGTGCGGGCGGATTTTTGCCGCTTCCATGCCTGGCGGATTTTTTTACGCCGGGTATCGTAATGGGCCCCTAAATAATTAAAATGTAATGTAGAGTACAGTTGGTGATATCTATTTGTTTTCCCCAATAAAAATATACTATGTTTAGTGATTGGAAACTTATTTGACTTTATAGTAATTAGAGTGGGTATAGTAAATTAATTAAGATTAGTGTCCAGCACCTACCCTGATTTAATACTAACTGCAGTGGGAATAGTAAATTATTTAAGTTTAGTGTCCAGCACCTACCCTGAATTAATACTAATTGCAGTGGGAATAGAAAAGTAATTAAGTTTAGTGTCCAGCACCTATCCAGACTAAATGCAAATTGGAGTGGGAATAGTAAATTAATTAAGTTTACTGTCCAGCAACTACCCTGACTTAATGCTAACTGGAGTGGGAATAGTAAATTAATTAAGTTTAGTGTCCAGCACCTACCCTGATTTAATGGTAACTGGAGTGGGAATAGTACATTAATTAAGTTTAGTTTCCAGCACCTCCCCTCAATTAATAGTAACTGGAGTGGGAATAGTAAATTAATTAAGTTTAGTTTCCAGCACCTCCCCTCAATTAATAGTAACTGGAGTGGGAATAGTAAATTAATTAAGTTTAGTTTCCAGCATCTACCTGAATTAATGCTAACTGGAGTGGGAATAGTAAATTAATTAAGTTTAGTGTCCAGCACCTACCCTAATTAAATGCGAAGTGTAGTGGGAATAGTAAATTAATTTAAGTTTAGTGTCCAGCGCCTACCAAGAGTTTATGATAACTGGAGTGGGAATAGTAAATTAATTAAGTTTAGTGTCCAGCACCTACTCTGAATTAATGGTAACTGGAGTGGGAATATTAAATTAATTAAGTTTAGAGTCCAGCAGCTATCTTGGAATGATGGTAACTGGAGTGGGAATAGTAAAGTAATTAAGTTTAGTGTCCAGCACCTACCCTGAATTAATGGTAACTGGAGTGGGAATAGTAAATGAATTAAGTTTAGTGTCCAGCACCTACTTTCACTTAATGCTAACTGGAGTGGGAATAGTAAATTAATTAAGTTTAGTGTCCAGCACCTACCCTGATTAAATGGTAACTGGAGTGGGAATAGTAAATTAATTAAGTTTAGTGTCCACACCTACTTTGACTTAATGCTAACTGGAGTGGGAATAGTACATTTATTAAGTTTAGTGTCCAGCACCTACCCTGAATTAATACTAATTGCAGTGGGAATATAAAAGTAATTAAGTTTAGTGTCCAGCACCTACCCATACTAAATGCAAATTGGAGTGGGACTAGTAAATTAATTAAGTTTAGTGTCCAGCACCTACCCGGCCTTAATGCTAACTGGAGTGGGAATAGTAAATTATTTAAGTTTACTGTCCAGCAACTACCCTGACTTAATGCTAACTGGAGTGGGAATAGTAAATTAATTAAGTTTAGTGTCCAGCACCTACCCTGATCTAATGGTAACTGGAGTGGGTAAATTAATTAAGTTTAGTTTCCAGCACCTCCCCTCAATTAATAGTAACTGGAGTGGGAATATTAAATTAATTAAGTTTAGTTTCCAGCACCTACCTGAATTAATGCTAACTGGAGTGAAAATAGTAAATTAATTAAGTTTAGTGTCCAGCACCTACCCTAATTAAATGTGAAGTGTAGTGGGAATAGTAAATTAAGTTTAGTGTCCAGCGCCTACCAAGAGTTTATGATAACTGGAGTGGGAATAGTAAATTTATTAAGTTTAGTGTCCAGCACCTACCCTGATTAAATGGTAACTGGAGTGGGAATAGTAAATTAATTAAGTTTAGCGTCCAGCACCTACTTTGACTTAATGCTAACTGGAGTGGGAATAGTAAATTTATTAAGTTAGTCATCAGCACCTACCCTGATTAAATGGTAACTGGAGTGGGAATAGTAAATTAATTAAGTTTAGTGTCCAGCATATCCCCTCACTTAATAGTAACTGGAGTGGGAATAGTAAATTAATTAAGTTTAGTGTCCAGCACCTACCCTGACTTAATGCTAACTGGAGTGGGAATAGTAAATTAATTAAGTTTAGTGGCCAGCACCTACCCTGACTTAATGCTAACTGGAGTGGGAATAGTATATTAATTAAGTTTAGTGTCCAGCACCTACCCTGATTTAATGGTAACTGGAGTGGGAATAGTAAATTAATTAAGTTTAGTGTCCAGCACCTACTTTGACTTAATGCTAACTGGAGTGGGAATAGTAAATTTATTAAGTTTAGGGGCCAATTCCGATTCGGGCCGGAAAACGTACCGACCGACTCGGTACGGGAATTTAGTCCGACCGACTCGGTCCGGCGCCGCACGACCCGGGTAGTACGATGAAATGAATGTGAAATCCGACAGACTCGGACGGAATAAAAAACGACCGACCGAGCCGGACGGAAACAAGCCATCCGGCCGGGAAATCACGCAAAACGAACCGACCGACACGCACTCGGATTGAACCCGAACGAAACGTACCCGCGAACTCCGACCCGCGTAGTACGATGCTGTGCGTGCAAAACACGACCGACTCGCCCGAAGCACAAGCCGTACGACCGACACGCATACAAAACCCAGCCGAAGCAAACCAATACTACGCGACCGACTCGTACGCCGCATATGAAACCTAGCTGACACACAGCAGGAACGAGTCGGACAAGATCGCACCAGACAACTGCAGCGTCCTACTCGGACACAAGAACGACTCGTACATGCACCAAAAACACCAAGGAAAAATCAGAAAAAAGGGCCAAACAAGCAACCACTAAGCCAATAAATACAGGGAGGGGAAAAAAATGGAACAAGGACACACCTCCAACTCCACCTACATAAAGGCCACAAATCCCTACCATGATCCTTTGCAAATTCCACTGACCTGCCAGCACACAACACCATCACACAGCAACCACAGACACACTCACAGCTCATACATCACACAAACCACACACCATTACCACACCTACAAATAGCACCCTCACACACACCCAGCCAAACCTACACTCACACCCCCCCACCTGCACACACACACGTACATCAATCACCACCACCACCCATCACCATGCCCCCAAAGAAGAACCATAAGTTCCTAGATTGTGAATTGGAAGTCCTGGTAGACGAGATACTCAGGGTAGAGCCACAGTTGTTTGGTACATTGGTACAACAGACCCCCATGTCGCAGAAAACCAAGATGTGGGCGAGGATTGTCGACAGGGTGAACGCACAATCACCATGTTTGCGCACAAAGGAAGACATCCAGAACAGGTGGTATGATGTGTGCAGGAGGGTCCGGGAACTACTCAAAAAGGACTACCTCCTCAGCCAGCACACCGGCAGTGGCCCTCCTGCAAAACCAGTATACCTCAGGCCCTGGGAGGAGAAGGTGCGGGCCATCCTACCACCAGTGAGCGTATACGGACTAACAGACATCCCAGAGCCTGGTGAGTACACAACTAATATATACAATATGGTGTGACAACACACACACATCACAGTCAAGGGGATAGGCAAACCATGCACACTTAGCAAATACACAGCAACCAAAAGATATTCATCCCAAGATGTGAATGCTAGTCAGACAAACACAATACCTGCCATCTCATAGTGACATGTAACTGTGTCATGAGATCTACAAACCTAACAACAAATACAGCAAGGCAGTGGCACAAATAGAACCAACAAACACTCACAGATATTTACCCACCACTAGAACACCACCTCACAGGGAAGCTCACTCAAAGGAAGGAATCCTGTGTATGGTGGTCAAGTCAGTGTAGCCAATAGCATGATGGGAGTGGTAGTCACAGATATTGGTCACACCCACAATTGGCCCATCAACACCACTCTCAACCATGCTCACATCACAGGGAGTGGATAAGGACTCACAAGATGGCTGACACTGGGTACTGCTGTTGGGAGCACAAGGCCCTGCTGGGAACTGTGCACCAACAAACAGCACAACACCACTGCCTGACATCCTGAAAGCCAACTTGCACTCCCTGCAATGCAAGCACGTTGCATGGTGGGATATCTGGCTGGGTGGGAAGGAGGACTCACAGCACTGACCATAGTTACAAGCAGGTCTCCTCACACACCCCCTCAACACTAACTCCACATAACCCACCTGGGAGAATGCAATGCCTCACAGCCTAACTGAAGATCCCACAAAGAACCACCACCCTGGGTTATGCTGTGTGAAGCACAGGGACACTCTTGGGACTTGTAGCCAAACAACTGCCAGGACAACACTCCCAGCCATCCTGTCAGCACAGGCACCCCACCCCACAGGGAAGCAGAGTCAAAAGGAAGGAAGGATGGCCATGCTGGGAAGGGGGTGGAGGCAGTAGCATGATGGGAGTTGTAGGCACAGATATTGCTCACCCTCACAATTGGCCCATCAACACCACTCTCAACCATGCTCACATCACAGGGAGTGGATAAGGACTCACAAGATGGCTGACACTGGGTACTGCTGTGGGGAGCACAAGGCCCTGCTGGGAACTGTGCACCAACAAACAGCACAACACCACTGCCTGACATCCTGAAAGCCAACTTGCACTCCCTGCAATGCAAGCACGTTGCATGGTGGGATATCTGGCTGGGTGGGAAGGAGGACTCACAGCACTGACCATAGTTACAAGCAGGTCTCCTCACACACCCCTCAACACTAACTCCACATAACCCACCTGGGAGAATGCAATGCCTCACAGCCTAACTGAAGATCCCACAAAGAACCACCACCCTGGGTTATGCTGTGTGAAGCACAGGGACACTCTTGGGACTTGTAGCCAAACAACTGCCAGGACAACACTCCCAGCCATCCTGTCAGCACAGGCACCCCACCCCACAGGGAAGCAGAGTCAAAAGGAAGGAAGGATGGGCATGCTGGGAAGGGGGGTGGAGGCAATAGCATGATGGGAGTTGTAGGCACAGATATTGCTCACCCTCACAATTGGCCCATCAACACCACTCTCAACCATGCTCACATCACAGGGAGTGGATAAGGACTCACAAGATGGCTGACACTGGGTACTGCTGGGGGAGCACAAGGCCCTGCTGGGAACTGTGCAACAACAAACAGCAGGACACCACTGCCTGACATCCTGAAAGCCAACTTGCACTCCCTGCAATGCAAGCACGTTGCATGGTGGGATAACTGGGCTGGGGGAGAAGGAGGCCTGGATGGTAACCAAATACCACCAATGCTGGTCATGCACACACCTCAACATTCACATTGACATGCCACAGGTTGGCAGGACAATGTGCTACACCAATATC